>JAWWNF010000437.1:1052500-1652500 GCA_034641395.1 Darevskia armeniaca
CCTTTTCTAAGCCTTGCCTTGTGTTTGCTTAACCTGGCAGGCTCCGGGGTTTTTCTGCGTTCAATAATTTCCTTATTGGAAGTTGCCCAGACTAAGCCGCAGCAAGGACAGAGTTTCCCCTTTCATTGACATATATTGTGTCTCTGTGGGGTTGCAGGATATGGAATTTGAGATCCGGATAACCTCAACCTCTAGCTTAGCTTTTAACTCTTTCAGCGGTGGGGGTCTTTTCTGTAAAACTAAACAGTGCTACCTCGTGTCATGAGGGAGGAATTCAGAAGCCAAGGCCTGGGCAAGGTCTTGCATTCCTTGACCTGCCTTCCCTATGAGACTCTGCCTCATAGCCCTCCAGCTTCCATGCTCTTGCCCTCATCTTCTGCCCTGACTCATGATCCCGATGGCTCTCTTTTGTGGAAACCTGGATCTGTGAGGCAGAATGCACGGTGCAATATTAAGTAAATATTTACACGGCTGTTTAATAACTAGTCCTGATACGAAATCAGACAAGCAAGCTGGATCAGTTCCTCTGTGAACCACATGCAGTGGTGCGGTCATTCATTTCCGTGGATCTATACTGAATAGAGCCTAGCTGGATGCAACCGAGGGCTCTGCAGCTGCCTTCTGCAACCTGGCGCCCTCCAGATACTTTGAACTACAGCTCCCATCAGCCCCAGTGCTATATGGCCCAGCTAACTTGTAGTGGCTTTCTGGGTTTCAGGCCCTAGGACAGGGGTAGGCAACCTGGTGCCCTCTGGATGCTGTTTGTTACTTCCCATCATCCTTGAGCACTGGCTATGCCTTGAGCACTGGCTATGCCCAGATTGAACCTGGGACCTTCTACATGCAAAGCAGGTGCTCTGCCACTGAGCTACAGCCCTTCCTCTCATACTTCTGTTCCCCACTCAGCCTCTGCCAAACTGGTGGGCCAGACAAGATTTGGCCAATTGTCCACATTGCCCAATACCCTTTGTAAGAAGAACAGTTTGTTTTTCAATGTTTTGTTATTAGAACAGGGAAAATTCTCAGTACTCAACAGGCTTGATTAAAAAAACAAAAAAAGGTAAAGGACCCCCTGACAGTTAGGTCCAGTCGCGAATGACTCTGGGGTTGCGGCGCTCATCTTGCTTTACTGGCCGAGGGAGCCGACGTTTGTCTGCAGACAGTTTTTCCAAGTCATGTGGCCAGTATGACTAAGGCGCTTCTGGCGAAACCAGGGCAGCGCATGGAAACGCTTTTACCTTCCCACTGGAGTGGTACCTATTTATTTACTTGCACTTTGAGGTGCTTTTGAACTGCTAGGTGGGCAGGAGCAGGGACCGAGCAACGGGAGCTCACCCCGTTGCGGGGATTTGAACCGCCGACCTTCTGATCGGCAAGCCCTAGGTTCAGTGGTTTAGACCACAGCGCCACCCGCGTCCCTTTAACAGGCTCGATACTTTTGCTAATTGTTGAGACAAATGGATCAACACTCGCCCCCAGTGCTGAGATTTCAGATGGTGCAGATAGGCATGGTTTTATTCTGAGGGCTCACTTTAAAAACACAAGCCTGTCTAGTGCAGCACCCTGCTGTTGCAGTGCACATCTGGGAAGCCCCAGAGCGAAGCCCCACAACAGCATTCGCCCCTGCTGTGCTTGTCAGCAGCTGGTCTTCAAAGACATGCTGCCTCCAATAGGGGAGGCAGAATGTAGCCAGCATGCCTGGCACCCATTGCCAGCCCTATCCTGTGTAAAACATTGGCCACTTTCCTAGAGGCATATAGATGCCATGATCAGCTTTCCAGCTTTCACTATCTTTTGACGTGGGCAATAAAATGCACCGCGCCCTTTTCTCCTGAGGCAAGACGGCCCCTGGCAGACCCAGAGGATCCCAACCGGATTCCAACCAAGCAGCGGGTTCTTGCAGAGCTGTTGGGCGGCCCTAGGTTTCGTCAGTCTCTGAAATGTTCCGTTTAGCACATAAAAGGACAAGCTCATAGGAAACAGGTCCATGTATAACAGCAGACCTGTTGCCACAAGCTTTCCTTGGATTTGGGAAAAGGGGTCAGACCTTGCCGCGTGGCTCTCTCACGGCATCTCTGAGAGGTCTCTGGTGGACTGAGATCACCAAAGGCTCGAGGATTAGCGCTGTTGCGATGTCTCTTTCAAGTGTCAAATTGACCTCACTTTCCCTTCTCCTCCCCCAGATTGACAAATACCTCTATCACATGCGGCTTTCAGATGAAACCCTGCAGGAGATCTCAAATCGGTTCCGGACAGACATGGAGAAGGGCCTTGGGGCAGATACCAACCCTACAGCCTCCGTGAAAATGCTGCCGACGTTTGTGAGGTCCACCCCAGATGGAACAGGTAAAGGGCCCCCGCCCAGGAAAGGGTTAAATTTCTGAGCTCTGGGACCGTCTTGCTCAGCTTTGAAAGATCATGGACTTGGAAAGGACCCACAGGGTCATCTAATCCAACCCCCTGCAAGGCAATGGGAGGTGACGATTAAACAGGAGAGTGTCTCTGAGCATGTGCCAAGTGTTTTTTCCTCCATGTAACTGAGACTGTTGGCAGACATGCTTCTCTGCAACCACTGGCCACTTTCTAAAGGGACAGGCCTGGCTGTCAGCCTCTGAAGCCTGCTGTCCACAAAGGGTGGGGTGAGCTTCCAAATAACTCTGTTCCTTTCTGGTCTCCTGGTCTCTTGACCCTTGTCCACTTAATAGGAGGTTTCTTATTAATGTGTTTGTTTTATACCCCACCTTTTATACCCCTCGTCCACTTAATTGTTTCAAGTTCAAGAAGGAAAATAGTTTTTAGGGAGCTGAAAGTAATTTAGGAGGTTTTTATTTATGTGTTTGTTTTATACCCCACCTTTCCTCGAGTTCAAGGTGGCAAACATGGTTTCCCCTTCCCCATTTTGTCCTCACAACAATCCTGTGAGGTAGGTTAGGGTAAGAGAAGGGGACTGCCCAGGGTCAGCTGGTGAGTGGTGGATTCGAACCGTGGTGTCTCCCAAGTCTTAGCCTAGCACTCTAACCACTACATTATGTCTTCTGCCTGTGTGTGTGTGTGTGTGTGTGTGTGTGTGTGTGTGTACACATGCACACACATATTATACACAGACACACTTTGGATTTGCTCACTGTTGCCTCTGGTCTTGACAGGTTTTGCAAGTTTTTGAAACAATGGAAAAATGTGCAGAACCCCCTTAACCTAGAGGCGAGAGGGCAGTGAGCTTGCACAGTCTGAGCAGATGTCCTACTACTCTGTGTACCCTGCCGAAACGCCCCCAGCCCTCCCATCCACGGTCTCTCGTGGACTGCATCCTTGGGGTGTTACATCTGAATTACTCTCAGGCAACAGGGGAACAGAAAGCCTTTCAGTCAGCACCAAAACTGGCTTCAGTCAGGGAAGTCTGCGTCGTTTGATGGTTAGCAGCCAAACTGACCCCCTGAAGTTCAGGAAGTCATGGGCTGGAAGCCTCCAGCTTCTCTGCCAACTCTTTAGTGGGACGTTTCCTGTAAACATCCTTTCTTGGCTTTTTGCTGTTTCCTCAACCTGGTGTCTTCCCAATGCTTCGGGCTTCCATTCCCGTCAGCCCCGGCAATGTTGCTGTGCTTCCCAAGTCATAGGATTGCAGAGTCGGAAGGGACCCCTAAGGGTCATGTAATCGAACCCCCTGCAATGCAGGAATCACAGCAGCTCACTCCTTGTTTTCATGGCTGGGGGTGGGAGAGATTTTTCACTCAATACCGCAAAGGTTTGCACATGCGCAGTAAAGAGGCCATTAGGGACCTTTGCCCATCTCACAAGGACAGAGAGCAGAAATAAATACTGTTAAAGCAGGTTGAAAATGGCATGAGGCCGGGCATTATCACTGAACTTGTTAGAATCATATAATTGTTGAGTTGGAAGGGACCTCGAGACAAACCAATTTCTGGCTTGTCTGACCCCTCCATGTAAAGGGACCCCTGACTGCTAGGTCCAGTCGCGGACGACTCTGGGGTTGCGGCGCTCATCTCGCTTTACTGGCCGAGGGAGCCGACGTACAGCTTCCAGGTCATGTGGCCAGCATGACTAAGCCGTTTCTGGCGAACCAGAGCAGCGCACAGAAATGCGGTTTTGTAGTAAGTTAGCTTAATCATTGTTACTGTAGACCAGATATAGTAGGAGATATGCCCCCCCCCCATTTTTATCTATTATAACCTTAGCAGCAGTTATAAGGTTAAACACTGTTTCAGGACCATTTCCCAGCATAACATCTTTTAGATAACCAAGCAGAATATTTCAGGTGCCAAGGGTATATGGTCTCCTAAGGTGCCGGAGATATTGACCTGAGCAGATTTCCACAATATTTCTATTTGAGAACAATTCCAAGAGATGTGTATGTAATCTGCATTATTCAGTTCACATCTCCCAACATTTATCCCACCCTAACTTAGATATTAAGTTCAGTTTATAAGGCGTTGAATACCATTGATGAACGGCTGCAAATGGTAGTTTTCCTTTAGGTCTGCTGGAGTTAGAATAGATGTGGGGCTGGGGCCTTTTGGGAGTGTGAGAAGGTGAGCTGAGCATCCTAAGGAAAGCGGGGAAATTACAAGGCTTGGGGCTGAAGAGCAGGCGGGGATAGTCTCGGCTTGCAGACTTGGCACCAGGATCTTGACTTAGCACTGGGCTCTTGTGTTCTCGGAAAGGGGCCGGCGGCTGGGCAGAAACGTCCCCTGCATTTGACCCCTCCATGTTGCTGCTGCCACCCTCCCCCCTCCAAAGCAAGGCCTGAGGAGCCTGGGTTTGGGGCCAGCTGGTTTCTAAGAATTGCCTGGACGAAAACCCTGAGGAGAGGCAGCTCCCTGTCCGGCTGGAGGAGCCGGCTGCCCACACGGACTCTTGCAACACTGGAACCTCCTCTTGAGTTGGCTCAGAAATGGGGAAGGGTCATCTGGAGGTGGATGAGGGCCAAGGAATGCGCTGCTTCCGCAAGGAGCGCCAGATGGTTATCCAGGCTTGCAAAGCAAGAAGGGAGAATTCCCCCTCGGGAAACCCAAGCTGGGAAGCTTTGATAAATGGGGTGGGGTGTGGAGCGGTGGAACAGGCCGATGACCACCGCCCAGAAAAGGGCTCACTGAGCCAGGTCTGAGCTCCACAGCCTGTGTGGATCACCAAAGCTCAGCTTTGAAAGATCATAGAATTGTTGAACTGATGAGTCAGAAGGGACCGAAGGGTCATCCAGTCCAACCCCCTGCAATGCAATGGGAGGAGGTGATAAAAAGGGAGAGCCTCTTTGAGCATGCACCAAGTGCTTTTTCTACATATAACTCAGACTTGTCAGCTGACACGTTTCCCTGCAGCTGCTTTCTGAAGAGGGGGGCCCAGCTGTGGGCCTCTGAAGCCTCCTGTCCCCAAAAGATGGGAAGGACTTCCAAATAATCTTGTTCCTTTCCAGTCCCCTTTGCTGGTCTCTCTGCTCTCGTCCCACTTAATTACTTCATGTTGGAGACAGAAAATAGTTTCAGTTGAGTTGGGCCTTGAGTTGGCAGGGGAACCGTCCCATCCATGAGGAAGGGTCCTTTTAAGACAGACGAGGGCAAGGAATGTGCTACTACTCCAAGGAGTGTCAAGTGCTTATCTAGGCTTGTAAAGCGGCAAGGGAGAATTTCCCTCAGGAAACCAAACTGGGAAGTTTTTGTAAATAGGGGTTAGGGGAATATGTGGCTCTCTCTCTGCTCTCATTTGAGGGCATTTTCAGCCATATCATAGAATTGTAGAATTGGATGGGACCCCTGGGGTCATCTAGTCCAAGCCCCTGCATTGCAGGAATCTCAACGAAAGCATCTGAAGACCTGAAGGAGCGTCTCCACCCCCACTGTTCAGCCCGGACACTGAGATCCAGCGCCGAGGGCCTTCTGGCGGTTCCCTTACTGCGAGAAGCAAAGCTACAGGGAACCAGGCAGAGGGCCTTCTTGGTAGTGGCGCCCGCCCTGTGGAACGCCCTCCCATCAGATGTCAAAGCGATCAACAACTATCTGAGAAAATACCTGAAGGCAGCCCTGTTTAGGGAAGTTTTTAATCTGTGATATTTTAATGTATTTTGATATTTGTTGGAAGCCGCCCAGAGTGGCTGGGGGGACCCGGTCAGATGGGCGGGGTACAAATAATAAATTATTATTATTATTATTATATATCCATGACAGATGGCCATCCAACCTTTGCATAAAAACCTCCCATGAAGGAGATTACACAACCTCCCGAGGGAGACCTTTCCACTGTTGAACAACTCTTACGGCCAGAAAGGTCTTCCTGATACTTTCTTGTAACTTGAATCCATTGATTCGAGTCCTATCCTCTAGAGCAGGCATAGGCAAACTCTTCCCCCAGATGTTTTGAGACTACAATTCCCATCATCCCTGACCACTGGTCCTGTTAGCTAGGGATGATGGGAATTGTAGTTCCAAAACATCTGGAGGGCCGGAGTTTGCTTATGTCTGCTCTAGAGTAGGAGATAAACAAGCTGGCTCCATCTTCCATGTGACAACCCTTCAGATATTTGAAGATAACTACCACATCATTTCTCAGTCTTCTCATCTGCAGGCTACACATTCCCAATTCCCTCAACCATTCCTCATAAGGCCTGGTTTCCAGACCCTTGATCATCTTAGTTGCCCTCCTCTGCACACTTTCCAGCCTGTCAATATCCTTCCTAAAACTGGACACAATACTCCAGGTGTGGTCTGACCAAGGCAGAATAGAGTGGGACTATTGTTTCCCTTGATTGGGACACTTTGTTGATGTGGATGGATATTTATTTATTTATTACATTTCTATCCCACATTTCCTCCCAGGAGCCCAAGGTGGTGTGTCTCAGCCCAGGTTAGGCTGAGAGTGAGTGAGCAGCCCAATATCACCCAGTGAGCTTCATGTCTGAGTGGGGATTTGAACCCTGGTCTCTCCTAGTGCAGCACTCTGACCACTACAATACACTGCCTCCAACTGGGGGCATATTTGCTGCCTGGGGTTAAGAATGTGAGAAGAGCCCTGCTGGATCAGGCCAGTGGCCCATCTGGTCCAGTATCCTGCTCTCAAAATGGCCAGCCTGGATCCTACAAACCCACAGGCAAGGCTATGGTTTGGCTAACTTTATGGTCCTGCTGCAGCCTGTGATCTCTCCCACGGGGAAAGCAGAGCTGATCTCTGCAAAAACACAGCCCTAATTCTGCACTTTCCAAGAAGATGACAGACATGCAAGGGGGAGGGGGCTTAATGCCTCCCATGCCTGTCAGGCCTCCTGGCAAAATGTCCCTTGAGGTAATTTCCTCCCCCACCCCGTGGGATCCACTTTCAGTTTAAGAATCTGGCTGTGTGTGAGAGAGAGATAAAATGGCAAACGGGGATGATTTGCCGGAGGCAACTGTTTGGGGGAAGGGTTAAGCAATTCTCCCACACCATGTCTAGCCCACTAGTTCTCCCTCGCACCAGCCCGTTTCTCCTTAGCAGTCTTGAGTTCTGCTCTCAGAGACCAGGGGGCCTTACACCCAGGCCTGGGTGCTTGGACATTGTCATAGGAGATCCTGCCAACACAGTGAGGGTGATCCCCATAGGAAGCTGAACGTATCTACGGCAGGAATCCCTTGCCATGGGAAGGGCTCTTTTGATGCTCTCCTTGCCAGCTGGCCTGAAACTCTGAAGCAGGAAGGCAGTGGGAGAACTGCATGGATTCAGTCCAGGCTTGGGGTCAATAGGGCTCTTCCTCTCCCCTCCCTCATCTGGGGTGGGTTGCCGAGGCCCCTGTTCAGAGAGTATTCCTTTCGTGTCTCCTGCTTGCCCTCTTCTCTACTGCCTTCCTTTCATAACTTGCATGCTGTTGTCGAAATGCAGAGTGACTCTCTGGTGTACGTCTTTCTGACCTGGGTCACTGCAATCTCTTGGGACAGCTGCCCTCCTGGGAGTTCTGGGTGCCGGTTTCCGGGCCCCCACATTGATTCCTAGGAGCAAGAGGCTTTGTAGGGTTTCTTAAATCGAGGATTGCAGAAAACACGGAAAGAGATGTTGTTCCATACATCAGATGGGTATCTAAGCTTTAGCAAGGTGCAGTCCACCTTGAAGCTAATGTACATGTCATAGAATCATAGAATTGTAGGGCTGGAAGTCATCTAGTCCAACCCCCCACAGTGCAGGAATAACAGGTAAAGAGCCCCTGACAGTCCCATTTCTCATGGATGCAAGCCCCCCATGTACAGTGAGGAATGGAGTCAAATAAAATATTATTTATTGCATTATCCATATGGCCATAGCACAGCCTAGGACCCTCGTACCTACGGGACCGCCTCTCCTGGTATGCCCCACGGAGGACCTTAAGGTCCATAAATAGCAACACTCTAGAGGTCCCGGGCCCTAAGGAAGTTAGATTAGCCTCAACCAGAGCCAGGGCCTTCTCAACACTGGCTCCGACCTGGTGGAACGCCCTGTCTCATGAGACCAGGGCCCTGCAGGATCTGATTTCCTTCCGCAGGGCCTGTAAGACAGAGCTGTTCCACTTGGCCTTTGGCTTGGATTCAATTTGATCCCCTCCCCCCGCTTTCCTTTTTTCCTTCTGAGATGGAACTCCTATTTGGGGACTTCCCTGGCATTTTTCTGGCCCATGTAGGACCAGTCTGGATAGTCAGCCTTGGTAAAGAGTTGACTTCCCTAAATAGTTTTGATTTGAGTTCCACTGAAATGAGGCTGCACTTTAATGTTGTTTTTAAGTTGTATTTTAATCAATTGTTTTTATACTTGTTAGCCGCCCCGAGCTGTCCTCTTGGCTGGGGAGGGCGGGGTATAAATAAAATTTATTATTATTATTATTATTATTATGAGAAACCAGGCGGAAGCCTGTCGTGAATATACATAAAATACAACAGAAGCATTTTATACATTTTGTACAGATACGTTTAAAGACTTTAAGTGTAAAATCATGCTGAATGAAACAGATAAAATAAGAAGCAATAACAGGGCATGTCGACAGTGACTATGTCAGGAAGTTACATAGGTCTAGGGCTAGGGCAAGTTAGCCGAAGAGGTGGCCCTGAGTTTCAGTGCCTGTAAAATGTAGATAGCCACACCTCGTGTGACCAGGGGATTGGCGTCTACCAATAAGTATTTGATGCGGTCGTCCCGGGCGATGGTCGGCGGGATTAAGAGGAAAAGCCTGGGTCTAACTGTAACATATAGAGGGCAGTAAAAGAAAAAATGGATAAAGTTCTCTGTCTTTCCCTTGTTGCATGGGCAGAGTCGAAGATCCAGAGGAGTATTGGAAAATACACCCTGTAGGGATGGCGTGGAATCGAGCTAGTGTGAAGGCCTTTCTTAACGTGGGATTTATCAGGTCACTCAGATAATGGGCTGGAGATCTGACTGCCTTCACGCGAGGAAACCATGTGGATAATCTGGCCGCGTTGGATAGTGCTAGATCGAGGGCTTCATCCCTAGCTAAAATCCATTCATGGATTTTGAGGAATGGAGTCAAGGCAGCCTCTAACTGATGTCTGATTGGTTGATTGTCTGCATGAACACCATATGGATAGAGCCCTCTCCACAAGACCTGGAACTTCAGAATCACAGAGTTCCTGGCCTTGCCAACTTTCCTTTTCTGCAAGGAGAATTGTATGCTGGGAGAGGCTCTTGAGAACCCAAAATGACCCTGCTGGATCAGACCAGTGGCACACCTAGTCCACCATCCTGTTCTCACAGTGGCCATCCAGATGCCTATGAGAAACCCAGAAGAGCCCTCAACCACAAGAGCCCTCTTCTCTCCTCTGGTTTACAGCAACTGGTATTCAGAAGCTCTGAGTCTCTGACCGTGGAGACACAGCATAGGCATCATGGCTGGTGACCATGGCTGGTAGCTTCTCCATAAATGTCTTCCAGCAGATGCCCAACCAAATCTAGTTCACCATCCAGGGCTTCTTACATCAGTGAGTGAAACAATCCCCATCTTTTCTTTTTTTCTATTCCCCTGCAGAGGAAGGTAACTTCTTGGCCTTGGACCTCGGTGGCACAAACTTCCGGGTCCTGAGAGTCAAGGTGGCTGATAATGGCAGCAAGAAAGTCGAGATGGAGAACCAGATCTATGCTATTCCTGAGGATCTTATGCGGGGCAGCGGAGTGCGGGTGAGTTGAGCTGCCTCCTCTTGGCCATCTCGGGAACCTTTTAGCGCCATTGCTCTTGTCTGTTGAAAAAGGAAGCTAAATCAGGGACTGCCATGCTTCCAGCGATGGGGAAGCAGTGACGAAGGACTGCAGAGAAAGGACCTCAGCAAACACGCTTAAGTGGCTTTTTAGATCTCCTGGGCCCAGGACAATTTGGCTTTAAATGGCAAAAGCAGCACCTTGACTTTGAAACAAACTTGTCATTTGAGGGTACAAAATTGTCACCTGCTCCAGTCAGCTGCTCAGACTTTGCTTGCCTTCTCTTAATTTCACACGATTTGTGATGGCTTCTTGGTCATTTGTGCAAATTCTCATCTCTTAGGGAAGCTGTTTAGAAGAAGAGGGCGTTCTTGAATCACACTGTTTCCTTGTGATGAAATGTTTTTGGGGAAGCTGATAGGATCCAGATTCATTTTCGAATCCTTTGACAAACGATTTCCAAGTCATTCGGGTGGCAAGACAAAAAACAGAACAAAAATAGTGTTTGCAAATTTTCTGCTCCAAAAAAGGGTCCAGAATTCTGCAGTTTAGAATGAATGTTTCATCGTTAGACTCCAACCGCCAAGTTCTGGTTTCAATGGATGTATATACTGTGTATATAATGTATAGAAATAAATAAGGTGGGTCCTGATGCCACCGTTGTCTGACCACAGCCAGCCTTCCTAAGTGTGTATCTCATTCTCCGCCCCTCAGCTCTTTGACCACATTGCTGAATGCTTAGCTAACTTCATGGACCAACTGGAAATCAAGGACCAGAAACTCCCTCTGGGCTTCACTTTCTCCTTCCCTTGCTCCCAGACCAAACTGGATGAGGTAAGCTTGCTACTCAAGTTCTCCTGGGATTTGTGAGAGAGGTGGTAAAGGCTCCAGGAATTCTGGAGGATTTCCTGCTTTAAACTTTGCTGCCTCCATGAATTCAGTTAGGAGGCTTTGGAGAAGCTAATTTCTTGGCACCTGATTTGCAACATATACGGGTAATAATTCTGGTCTGCCCCACAGGGCTGTTGTAAGAACTTACTAAGATGATGTACATGGAATACTTTCAACATTCATGATATTAAGAATAGTTAATCCACGAGGAGGGTGTGTCAGGCACTTTTTGGAGCTCAGGACTTTTTGCATACAGGAGAAATGGCTGTTTTTCGTGATAGAAACTGGGGTGGCTTCCAATTAGCGGCAGCACAAATGGAAATGTTACAATGATTATTTTATTTATTTCATAGAATTTAGTATATCCACTTGATTGTAAAAAAAACCAACCAACCCTCAAAGCAATTTACAAAGAAAATAAAGCAATACAGCTATCAGTAAAAACAATTTTTTAAAACATTTAAAAGATAGAAACAGTAATAAACAGATTAAAACCTACATTAAGCTTTCCTAAGCAAAACACGTTTTTCGCAAGTGCTTTTAAAGAGTGCACTGAAGTCGCCTGCTTGATGTCAAGAGGCAGGGAGTTCCAGAGGACAGGTGCTGCCACACTGAAGGTTTGAGTTCATACAAATGCAGAACGGGTGTTAGGTGGCACCTAGAGCACTCCCAGCTCTGCCAGTCGGAGTGGCCGAGTGGGCATATGCAGAGCAAGGTGATCTCACAGGTTTTTATTGTGATCTTTACCCACTCTTCCCAGGGCTGGTCCCAGGGCAGGTTTGAAATTCAGTATTCAAAAGTTGAAACAAATTACAGTCCCAGGAGTTGGGTGGCCCAGGTAAGTCACATCTTGCAAGGGGATTATGTTCCAGGGAAAGCTCATGTTCCCAGAAACGTCTATACTCAAACCACTCCCTTGGAACTGCCCCTGCCTGAGCAGTCTTACCGCCTGGAGCCGACGCATCAAATGGGTCTTACTTCCCCCAAGCAAGGCAGAGAGCTTAAAAGCTCCTCCTTCACTGGGAAAACCCCACGTAAAAAGTGCTTTTAAGCTTTCCACCTTCCATGCATTTAATCTGAGCTGTTTCAACCGGCCAGCCTTCAACTGTGTAAAGCTGAAATGGCACATCTTAAAGGTGCATTAAGCTGCGAGACACCTGTGTTACAAATAGGATGTGGGAAAGTCCTCTCTGCTTTGGAGACTGAACCTCGGCTTGTCTCCTCTGGGTAGCATGCAGTTCCTTATTTCCTTTCCTCTCTTTTTCTCAGAGTGTCCTCGTGACGTGGACCAAGGGATTCAAATCCAGTGGTGTGGAAGGCCGGGACGTTGTGGGCCTCTTACGGGAAGCCATAAGAAGACGAGGGGTAATTGAAGCTTGTTGCTGTCTCTAAGATAGTTGTTTTTTGTTTTGGTTATTATTATTATTACATTTCTATCCCACATTTTCCTCCAAAGAGCTAAAAGGTGGTGTACATGGCCTTGCCTCTCCTCATTTAATCCACACAACAACCCTGTAAAGTAGGTTAGGCCTAAAATTTGCCATTTGGGGCCTATTCATATTGGTAACACCGCTTGTTCTCTGAGCTTTATGGCTGCTGCACAGTATTTGGCTACTTTCAGCGTAATCTCAGGGTCCGTGTCTTCTACAAGGCGTTTGAGACATAGGAATTCATTTGAGGAATTTTGTATACCGGTAACCGGAGAGATGAAAACCCGACGTATGTCGTTGTAAAAACGACAACGTAGTAAAACACGAGAGACAGATTCTACCTCTGGCAGGCCACAGGGGCAGACTCGTTCCGCATATGATTTTCCTGCAAATCTTCCCTGCAGTAGGGCAGATGGTAATACATTAAATCTAGCAAGAGTAAATGCCCGTCTATATTTGGGTATTTGTAATTTTGTCAGATACTTTGCTGGAGAGAATCCTCTCCCATTGTCTGAGAAACTGTGCCTGGCCCAGGGTCACCCAGTGAGCTTCGCGGTTAAGTGTGGATTTGAACCCTGATCTCCAGGGTCTTAGTCCAGCACTATGACCACCTCACTGCCCGCTCTAGAGCCAGGCAACTGAATTCCTTTCATTTCCCCCAGTGTGTTGGAGTTGGCAGGGTGCATGCATGGCTGCCTGTGGAATCGATTGGCATGAGATGGCAGCTGGATGAACAGGAGCGATATGCCCAGTTCTTCGGCCGTGCCCAGTCCTTGGTTCTCTCTGGCATCCCCAGGGAGGGCTTGACCTGCAACCTGGAGAGCCACTGCAGTCAGTGTTGACACTCGCTCAGCTAGATGGGCCATTTCCAAAGGAACACAGGAAGCTGCCTTCTCCTGAGTCTGAGCATTGGTCCCTCAAGGTCGGTATTCTCTTCACTGACTGACTGGCTCTGCAGAATTTCACACAAGAGTTTGTCCCTGCACCACCCGGAGGTGCCAGGTAGACACAGACAGTGAACTCTACCATGCCATAACAGAAGCCAACATGGCGGCTACTCCGGAGGGCTGTGTGCCGCCTCTCGTATCAGGCAGCTGCCACTGAATACCAGTTTCTGGGGGGCACAAGTGGGCGACTGCCTCTGCCCTCCAGTCCTGCTTGTGGGCTTCCCAAGGGACTAAGGAGGCCTTTGGCCTGATCCAGCTTCAAAGCTCTTCTTGCCTCCTCCTGAGCTTGTCAGCTTGGTGGAGATTCAGTTTCCCCTTGCACGGGGGTGGGGGGCCTGGGTGTGAGGGCCCCCCTGCCCCCATTGCCTTCCAGATGCCACATTTTATTTTTACTTTTTTGTGTCCATGGTGCCTCGGCCTCCCTTGTGCCAATGTGCCTTGGGGATTTGGGGCTGTGGTGGGGGGTGAGCAGGGCCTGGGACTGACCCATCCAGACAACCAGCTTTCCCCCCACCCAGTTTCTGGAGCCTCATCCTGGAGGGGGAAATGTGGGTGGGTGTTTCTGTTTGGGTGGGTGTGAATGAAGTGACAAGTGCCGGCTGGAGACATTTTGAGGAGCCACTGGTGGGTTTTTCTTTTTATGTATTTTCTTTCTTGAAGTAAATCAAACAGATTCATACAGTAATAATAATAATAATAATAATTTTGCAGATGCAAAGGAAAAGCAGCACAGTATATCCAGAAGAGATTTAAATAAGAAAGAAGAAAACCTGACACACTTAGGAAAACCAAATCACACGTTGTACTGTGGAGAGGGGGTTCTATGTGCCTGTATTTGTGGTATATAAGTTAAAATCCCACCAAAGAGCATATAATTTTTTGGGATCCTCCGGGTCTTTGAGTTAATTTATGAGTTAATTTTTTCAGCTAATGCCAAACTCCGCTTATTTTTATACCAAAGCAAAAGTTGCACATCCTGTAAGGTTTTCCATTTTGGGGCAGCTGAGGTTCTGGAAGCCACCAGCCTCCATGTCACGAGTTCTTGAGAGCTGAAATATTTCAGTTGATCATTCCCCCCTCCTCCTAGAAGCTGGAATAGGATATTTGAGTATTTTGGTCATTTCTTGACAAACCATTGTTCAGAATTTGAATCAACGATGGCCTTTTCCAACTTCCTGCTCTGTAGGACTTTGAGATTGATGTTGTGGCTGTGGTGAATGACACCGTGGGGACAATGATGACCTGCGGCTACGACGACCACAACTGTGAAATCGGGCTGATTGTCGGTAAGAAGTCTGCGGGGAGAGGAGGGCAGGGACATTTCCCCCGCCTTTGAAAGGCACCTGAATTTCCTGCGTACCTGAGGCCAGCCTGCTTCTTACGTTATTTTGTAATATTTGTACACTGCTTGTCTGTAAAACAAAACAAAACAAACCTCGAAGCGGTTTACAATTAAGATAAAACAATAAAATTAACACTCAAAAGAATTAACAACAATAATTTAAGGCTTTCTGAAAATAACAGTAGACTAAAAACAGGTTAAAATGCAAATCAGCTTTCTAAACATCTGAATAGGCTTGTCTGAACAAGAATGTTTTTAGGATGCACTGAAAATAGTACAGTGAAGGTGCCTATCTGGTATCAATAGGCAGGGAGTTCCAAAGTGTAACTACTGTCACACTAAAAGGTTGAGTTCTTACAAATGCAGAATGGGCATTTTGTGGCACCTGTTGCATTGCCAGTTCCAACGATCAAAGCAGTCGAGGGGGCACATGTGAGGTAAGGTGATCTCATAGGTCAAGTGGTCCCAAGTCGTTAGGGCTTTATATACTACAGTCATACCTCCTCTTGCAAACGCTTCATGTTGCGTTTTTTCAGGTTAATGCGGCAAACCTGGAAGTGTTTACGTCCGGGTTTCGCCGTATGCACAGAAGCATTCTGCGTGGTTCGCAAATGCGCAGACGCGTTCTGCGCGGTTCACGCATGTGCAGAAGCGCTCTATCACACTTTGCACATGCGCAGAAGCGCCGCTCTGGTTGCAGACTTTTCGGGGTGCAAATGGCACCCTGGAACGGATCGTGTCTGCAACCAGAGGTACCACTGTAATTGTAACACCTTGCACTTGAGCCAGAAGCAAACCAGCAACCAGTGCTGATCTCTGAGCACAGGGGTTCGATGCTGACACAGCCACACTCCTGCCAGCAATCATGTTGCACATTCTGCACTAATGGCAGCTTCCAGATCAAGTGCGAGGGAAGCCCCACACAGAGCGCATTGCAGCAATCCAGATAGTTTGATCCCTCCATCTCACATGCTGTCTCTTGACCTGCCAAAAATATGTCTTAGAAAGTAGTGGCAGCATTTATTTAGTCTTTTCTGATACTTTGCTTGCAGTCGCAGAGCCCCATGAGTTTTCTGGATCAGAAAGGCCAGGAAATAAAACTGGCGGGTGAACATGACACCCACCGTCCAGCTTCCAGCCGCCAACTTAGCCAACAGCCAGGGGTGATGGGGGCTGTCACTCAACAGCATCTGGAGAGCACCGTACTGGCTGCCCTTGAAAGCAGCTGTAGGAAAAGGGTGGGAGGCTCTAGGTGCAGCTTTTTCACTTTCCTGGACTCTCCTAATCTCTCTCCCTCCCCCTCCCTGCCTTTAGGTACAGGTAGCAATGCTTGCTACATGGAGGAGATGCAGCACATTGACCTCGTGGAGGGCGACGAGGGGCGCATGTGCATCAACATGGAGTGGGGAGCTTTTGGCGACGATGGGGCCCTGAATGACATCAGGACCGAGTTTGACCGGGAAATTGACATGGGCTCCCTGAACCCGGGAAAGCAGTTGTAAGTCCTGTGCCTCAACTGGGATTTTTTTTTTAAAAAAAAAAATATTAGCCCTGGGTAACATCAGAAGGGCCTGCTGGATCAGGCTGAAAGGGCCCCTTTTGCCCAGCACCCTGTTCTCACAAATGCCTGCTGTAGGAAACCAGCAAGCAGGATTTGAACACAAGAGCCCTCTCCCCTCCTGTGGTTTCTGGCAACTGCAGTGGGGCAGGAGAGCTGAAAAATAATCCACATCTGGCAAGCAAAATGGTCCTTGGGTTTCAGATAGTACCGTATTTTTCGCACCATAAGACACACTTTTTCCCTCCTAAAAAGTATGGGAAAATCTCGGTGCGTCTTAAGGTGCGAAGGCTCCATATCAAGCAAGTGGAGTGCGCGCATTTACAGGGAGCTGGGGCAGCCTCCTGCCACCCGCCGCCCCTTCCCTTCTCCTTGAAGCATCTCCGCTGTCCCCTGTCGTCATCGCGGCTTGCAAAAGCCTTCCTTCCTTCCTTCTCCCTCTTTCTTTCACTCTCTCTCACCCCTTCCTTCCTTCTTTCCTTTCTTCTCTCCCTCCCTCCCTCCCTCCCTCCCTCCCTCCCTCCCTCCCTCCCTCTCTCTCTCACTCTCCCTTTCTTTCTTTCTTTCTTTCTTTCTTTCTTTCTTTCTTTCTTTCTTTCTTTCTTTCTTTCTTCCTTCCTTCCTTCCTTCCTTCCTTCCTTCCTTCCTTCCTTCCTTCCTTCCTTCCTTCCTTCCTTCCTTCCTTCTCTCTCTCTTCCCTCCCTCCCTCCTTCCCTCTCTCTTCTTCTCTCTCTCACTCCTTCCTTGTCTCTCTCTCTTTCTTTCTCTTTCTCATCTTTCTCATATATTTTTTCTTGTTTTCCTCCTCTAAAAACAAGGTGTGCCCTATGGTCCGGTGCGTCCTATGGAGTGAAAAATACGGTACATGGGTAGACAAGTCTAAAAAGCATGGACACAAATTTTCATAGTGGCTCATTTATCAGATGTAATGTATCTCACATTGACCCTGGAAGTGTACGCTCCATTCTGACTAAACTAAGACTCCTGATGTATATTTAGCTCTAGGAAGACTTGCCTAAATAAAAAGGTTTTCAACCTGCACTGAAAAGAGTACAGTGAAGGCACCTGCCTGGTATCAATAGGCAGGGAGTTCCGAAGTATAGTGCTGCCACATGAAAAGATTGCTTGTTTGCAGGTGTGGAATGAGTCTTATGCGGTAGCTGTAACAGTGCCAATTCCACACATCAAAGCGGTTGAGAGGGCGCGTCTGAAGTAAGGCAATCCCGCAAATAAGCTAGTCCCAATTTGATTTTGGGAATATGCTTGCTGGCTTAAAGCAGGATATTTAGCTGGTACAAATCAAGAACCTGGGAAGTGCAGTGAAAGTTCTGCAGGGGGTTCCATGGTTGTTGAGTGCTTCCCCTGCCCAAGCGCTCCATTTTCCTTGCGGGGAGAGAGGCACAGGATGTATGGAGGGGCTGCCATTTTCACAACTCCCGTGTGTCACCTTTGAGGGCTGAGCTCCTGCCCTACACATTCTTGCCACGATGGAGTCATACGCAACCCAAACTATCCACCAAACACCTTTTGAAGTTTTTGGTGTGTTGGAGCTTCAGTTTCTGCTGCCGCCCAAACTCAGCCTCTTGCTCTCTCACCTTGGGGTGTGTCACAGGTTCGAGAAGATGATCAGCGGGATGTACATGGGTGAACTGGTCAGGCTCATCCTGGTGAAGATGGCCAAGGAAGACCTCCTCTTCGATGGGAGACTCACCTCGGACTTATTGACGACGGGACACTTTGAGACCAGATACGTCTCTGCAATTGAAAAGTGAGTGAATGGGCCTTGCCTTGTGTTTTCCGTGCTCCTTAATCTGGAGCTTTGGAATAGCCAGAAGAAATCCTGCTTGGTGTTTTCCCCATGCGCCTTCTCCGGAGGGATCCTAGGAGCCCATCCTCAGTGGCCGACTCACCTCCTTTTCCTCTGATCGGCTGCAATCAGCACAAGGGCTGAGACAGGCGTCTCAGGGGCTGAAAAGCTCCCCTTTCACGCTGACTGGGTGGCCCTGGGATGCTGGGGACAGGGAGCCTGTTGCAGAAATAGTAAAGGACCTTTGACTCCTCACGACCCCAGAGCACCCCCCCTCTGCCGTGCAGGAACTGCTGCCTCTTACAGACCCCCCTTTGCTTGCCATCCTGGATTTGCAGGGAAAAGGAAGGCCTCCTGAAAGCCCAGGAGATCCTCACGAAGCTGGGCCTGGAACCCTCCCATGAAGACTGTGTGGCCACGCAGCGCATATGCGAGATTGTCTCCACGCGCTCGGCCAACCTCTGTGGCGCTGCCCTGGTGGCTGTGCTCCGGCGCATCAAGGAGAACAAGCGCGTCGACCGCCTGCGCTCCACGGTTGGAGTGGACGGGACAGTCTACAAGAAGCACCCTCAGTAAGTGGAGCAAGCAAAGCAGCCTTCATAGCAATGGGGTGGGGGCCATTTGGGGTGTGGTGTAGTGGTTAAGAGCGGTAGACTCGTAATCTGGGGAACCGGGTTCGCCTCTCCGCTCCTCCACATGCAGCTGCTGGGTGACCTTGGGCTAGTCACACATCTCTGAAGTCTCTCAGCCCCACTCACCTCACAGAGTGTTTGTTGTGGGGCAGGAAGGGAAAGGAGAATGTGAGCCGCTTTGAGACTCCTTCGGGGAGTGAGAAAGCGGGATATCAAATCCAAACTCTTCTTATTTGGAAGCAAGTCCCTTGCGTGCCAATCCTAGAAGGGGAAGCTATCCCAGATTGCTCCCTCAAACATTCCTCGTCAAGTGCTTGGCTTGCAGCAGGGGCAGACTTTTGGCTCTTTCAAATTTCACCAGCACCCTGTGCAAGGCCATAATTCAGCTGCCCCCACCTTTCATTCTGCGTGTGCGCTACGTGATAGTTGTTGCACTCTGTGGCACCCCCGTCAACTTGGCACCCGGTGCCGGGGAACTGGTCTCACTGCCCTAAATCTGCCTCTGTTTCCACACCCTTGATCACCTTGGCCACCATCCTCTTCACACACCCCAGCTGATCAAGTTGCTCCTTCAACTGTGGTCTTCGCTTTCTGTGCTCAGGGAGTTCATCCTTCAGGGAGGGAATCCATGGTCCTCCAGATGATGCTGTCCCTGTCTGGCTGGGAGCTGGAGTCAGTCAACACCAGTGATTTCTGGATGTGCCATGGATGTGTTTGTAATGGTCCTGTCCTCTCCCCTTGCCTTGCACAGTTTTGCCCGCCGCCTTCAGAAGATGGTGCGCCGCTTCCTGCCCGATTGCGACATCCGATTCATCCGCTCGGAGGACGGGAGCGGGAAAGGCGCGGCCATGGTCACCGCAGTGGCTTACCGGCTGGCAGCCCAACACAAAGCCCGCCAGAAGATCTTGGATCCCCTGAGACTCAGCCGGGAGCAGCTCCTGGAGATAAAGAAGAGGATGAAGGAGGAGATGGAGCGGGGCCTGGGCCAAGAGACGCACGCTGAGGCCACCGTGAAGATGCTGCCCTCTTACGTCTGCTCCACCCCAGATGGATCAGGTAATGTGGGAGGGAGTTCCATAGTTTAACTCTGCAGTGTGTGAAGACATACTTTCTTCTGTCTGTCCTGAATCTTCCAACATTTAGCTTCATTAGAAGCCCATGAGTTCTAATGTTATGAGAGGAGAAAACCTTTTTTCTCTCCACTTTCTCCAGGCCCTGCATAATTTTATAAACTTCTACCGAGTCCTCTCTTACTCGCCTTTTCTCTAAACTAACAAATCACAAATGCTGCAACCTGTCATTTCACTTTTCTCCACTGCCCTTTCTGGAGTCAGAAAAGAATTTTCGCTGCAGATGGTATCTATCTCAACACTCATACATATCTAGAAGGCAGGTCTAACCCAACTAAACATCCCACCCAACTAAAAGAGACCACAAATAGTCCTCTAGGTTCAAGTGTCCTTGAAAGATGGAGGGGAGGGGAGTGCTGATGGCAAGTGTGTCTGTTTTTGGTTCAGAAAAGGGGGAGTTCCTGGCCTTGGATCTCGGGGGCACAAACTTCCGGGTGCTGCTCGTGCGTGTGCGGAATACGTTGAGGCGAACTGTGGAGATGCACAACAAGATCTATTCGATCCCTCAGGACATCATGCAGGGGACAGGAGATGAGGTGAGCAACTCAGTGCAACACTGTGACAGGGATCAAAATGGGGGCTTTGACTTCTGAGAGAGCCAGAGAAAACTCGAGCTGAGCAGGAGAACTCTTGGTTTGCATGCAGAAGGTCCCCGTCAACCACAAGATCTTGTTCCACATGGCTGGGAACCCCCATGGCAGTCAGAAGAGATGGTGCGATGATGACGATGACCAGCTGTCCGACCTGGTAGACCAGGGATGGGGATCATTTTCTGGCCAAAGGGCTGACTTCAGGGCCTGTTATATCAGAACTCCTTTTTGCTGTCCTTTTTCTTCTGATAGTAAAGGCCCTGAGTGGTGTTTTTACAGACAACCCTAACCATTCAAGCTCAGTGCTTGCAATCTATGTGTTATTATTTACTTGTGACATTATTTGTTACATTTCAAATGTACATTTGTTACATTGGCTTTGCAATGTGACAAAGGAGGATGCTCCCCCTTAGGCTGGCTCCAGTTTCCCTGGAATGCCTCTCTCCTCCACCAAGGGGAAAAAACCATTTCTGCCTGAAATGTTTCCTTGAGCACCTTGGGCAATGAACCTCATGCTAAGCCCTTGGTGCAATGGGGTTGTGCGGGCTGAATTATCTATGACATAAAATATGGCGTATTGAGAGAAGGGCCTCAGCCACAGCCGGGAGCCTGTGCATGCACTCTGTGGAGACTGAGGCCATCCTGGCCTTTGCAAACCTGGTGTCCTCCAGATGTTTTGGACTACAAGTTCCATCAGACAGCACAACTAATGGGGGTCATAGTCCAAAAGCACCTGGAGGGCATCAGGTTGCAGGAGACTGGCCTATCTTGTTCTCTCTGCTGACCTTCCTCAATAGCACCCCACTGCCCTGTCCAGAATGCAGCCTTTATCCCAGGATGAGGAAGTTAGTGGTTGCATTCCCAAGATTGCTTTAAATGATGTTGGTACCCCGTTTCCCCTATTTTAAGACGTAGTCATAAAATAAGCCATAGCAGGATTTTTTCGCATTTGCAAAATATAAGCCGTACCCCGAAAATAAGCCATAGTGATAGGCGCAGTTCTGGAGGGCAGCGGGGCTGGGCGTCCAGTCCCGCCACCAAAACCAGTCAGCCCCAGAAGCAGCGCTCAGGAACTCTGCAGAGCAGGGCACACAGGAAGGGGCAGCGGGCGCGACAAAGGCACTCCGAAGGTGTCTTTGCCCGTGCGCTTGCCCAACTCCGCTCTGCGCAGAGCGCACGGGATGGCCGCCGTGGCAGAGATAGAAGGCAGTACGGGCTTTCTCTGCTCGCCGCCACAACGAAATCCCCCGAGCCGCCCCGCGCGTCGCCCAAGAGGCCTCTTGGAAAACAGGGCTTCTGTCGAGTTTCGAGGAGGGAAGGCGGTGGAGGAGGAGCAGGAAAGAACGCCCAGCGAAAGCGGGTCTCTCTGGTGCCCGTTTCCTCAAAGCTCAGCTTGGATTCTCCCCCCGCTGCCAGCAAGCAAGCAAAGAGATCCGCGCCCGTCCCGTCCTTCGCAGTCCCAGAACTCGAGCGTGGCCTTGCCAAGGCGTGCTTACGTAATAAAAATAAGACATCCCCTCAAAATAAGCCATAGTGTGCTTTCTTGAGGGAAAAAAATAAAATAAGACGGTGTCTTAAAATAGGGGAAACACTGTAGTTTGCAGAAGAACTTTAAATGCAAGATGGCTTCAAATGATGGTGGTAGTTTGGTCCAAGATAGAGAGCAGCCCAGTCCTGCTCACTTTGTGATGCCAGCGAGACCCACCTGAGCCCCTGCTCAGCTGCTCTGACTCCATTTTGCACTTCTGCCTTTCAGCTCTTTGACCACATTGTCCACTGCATTGCTGACTTCTTGGAGTACATGGGGATGAAAGGCGTGTCGCTGCCTCTCGGATTCACCTTCTCTTTCCCTTGTCACCAGAACAGCCTGGATGAGGTGAGCTTCGTTTGGCTTCTCCCTCTGCCATAAGTCACTCCTGCAAGCACAACATGCTAGCCAGCTGCAAAAAGGACAAGACAATGTGTTTTGCAATGAAGCTGGCTTGTTAGGCTAAGTGGAGTTGGTTATCAAATGTGATCTCTGGCGGGGATTTGGGGGAAAGGAAACTAAATGCTGGCAAAGTTTTCCTGCTAGCACACATCACGCTAAACCAGCCTTCCTCAATCTGGTGCTTTCCATATGTTTTGCACTATTGTCACCTTGGTCCCTGCATCGTACAGGTTTGGGTTGATGGAAGCTGTAACCCAAAGCATCGGGGGGGGGGGACACCAGGATGGAGAGAATGCACTGAATCATGGTCTAAGCTCTGGTCTGTTTGACCTTGCAATGATCCTAGGTGTCAGGGATCTGCCCGCCCCTGCCAGTCCAGCTCTGAGTGTTTATAGGGAGCCGCCACCTGTGTTAACAACAGATTCATCTTCGAGTGAAAATGGCAGTCCCTTCTCGGGGGAGGAGCAGTTAGTGGCTGGGAGCCAGGGAGTGCCAGGTGTCCAGGGAGTTAGTGGGAGACCTGGCACCACCCAGCAGACTCGAGCGGAGGGGGAAACGTCAGGTCCGGCGCATATACCGTATCACGTAGAAGGAGGAGGCGGCAATTTAGGCTGCTGAGATTGTGGTGTTGGCGCCAAAACAGGAGGAACGTGTGGGAGATGAGTAGGAATGTGGATGAGGGAATATTGTTTAATATTTCCTATCCCAGCTTGTGCTAACAAGCTCCAAACTAGCAGAGATTCTCATCCCCAATTAAGCGCAGCAAAACGTGGCGATTAAGTTCTTATGAACTTCTATAACAAGGCAGATCCTGGCATATATTTCCCCTGGTTCCCTCTTAAAAGTAAATACACGACACAATGCTCTTTAAAAGTAAAAAGGTTTTACTCACAGACATTCCAAGCTTCTACAAGTCTCAGAAAGGCAGGCTAGCTTAGATTAAAATGTATATACATGTGGAGACTCTCCTTAAGGGAGAAGGCTCCACCTGGGCCCTCTTGGCTGGAAGCCAAGAGTGCATCTTCTCTTGAGATGTTGCATCCTCGAAGTTCCGATGGAGAAGAGAGAGAATGGCAGCTGACCTGTGACTTTGATTAACTACAGGTAAGGCCACTCCCACCTCTGGTCACACAGAGGAAGTGGTCTCAGTCCAGGTACAGGAAACTCTAGCTGGAGGACTGAGGCCCCTTGTGTACATTCTAGGAATGTTGTGATTGACTGCACCAGTGTTGTACATCCCACAGAACGCACTTCCGGATTCTGCTAGTGAGTGAGCAGACATGATAAGACTGAGCTCTGCACTGTAAATAGCTTGGCACTGAATAAAAGGACTTAAAGACAAATGGCTTTGGCTTTCCTATTGAACAACCGATAAGAGAACCTGACACTAGGATACAGTTCTTGAATTGCATCCTTTTGCTTCACTGTACCCTTGACAATTTTGTGTTTGCATAACTTCTTTCTTCCTCCTCCTCCTCTTCTTGTCTTAAGGCAATTCTCCTGAAATGGACCAAAGGTTTCAATGCTTCTGGTTGTGAAGGGGAAGATGTGGTTAGCCTGCTGAAGGAGGCCATTCACCGGAGAGAGGTGCGTTCCTGTCAGACAGGTGTGACAAAATATGCAACTTGTGCCTCAGATCAGCCTCCATTCCTGAGGATGGGGAAGTAGGCAATGTAACACTGGTTTTGAAAAGAGATCCTGGAAGTATCAGGCTAGTTAGCTTAACATCTGCCCTGGGAAAACTGGTGGAAAGTATTGTTAAGGGTAAAATAACTAGGCATATAGAAGAACAAGGCCTACAGAAGCAGAGCCAGCATGGCTTCTGCAAAGGCAAGGCCTGTCTCACAAACCTATCAGAGACCCTAAAAATCTAATAAAATAATTTATTGGTTGTGATCAGTGGAGTAATAGATCTAAACAAAACTCATGACCCAACAAGCAGGGACTGTGCCGTTGGAATGGCCTCTGCAGATCGATGCATGCCTAGTTTATTTTGTGTACTTGATCCTTGTTTTTGTGTTGGTTGAGGTGTCACACACACACACACACACACACACACACACACACACACACACACACACTGCTGAATTTTGGAAAGATTCTGGCTTTCATTCAGCACCTGAGGCCAACCCTTTGCTCCCTCTTTCTCAGGAGTTTGACCTGGATGTGTTGGCCGTGGTGAATGACACAGTGGGCACCATGATGGCCTGTGCGTACGAAGACAGCAGTTGTGAAGTTGGGCTCATTGTCGGTAAGATTTCGTTTATTCATTTATTTAATGAAATGTAGAAGTATGCATAAGAAATGTATAAGAGATACACAAATATGAGTGTGTGCACACACGTGTGTTCATACATGTGTGCGGTAGCCAGACCTGCTTTTGGCAACACCCAACATCACAGCCCGAACATCACAGCGACTGATGCCAAGAAACATCAGTACACTTAGGGATCAGCAGAGTTTGCGCAATTGCGTAACAGACCTCAGCAACTCAGCATTTTGGCTAATCTACTTTATTTACATATAAACACACACGGAGCACTGCAACATGGCTCCCTCTCTAGCATCAGACAGCAAAGAGAAAGAACAAAGGACAATAGTCCCACTTCACGGAACACAGTAACACAAACATCCTGTCGTTGTCACTTCCCACTCTGGAATGTAAACACCGTCATGTGATAGATAATAATCCCATGACTGCAGACACGGGGAATGAATCTCCCACAGTGACCACCATGCGGCTGGCAGAGGGTGAATGCAGCCCTCAGGCCACAGAAGTTTGGCTGTTGTTGCTCTGGTCCCCGTTTACTACCCTGCCCGCTTGCAGCAGGGTGTCCCCCCCCCCCCGCCCCGTGTGTGAGGCTGACCTGTGTTGTGGCTTCCCAGGCACAGGCAGCAACGCCTGCTACATGGAGGAGATGAAGAACGTGGAGCTGGTGGAAGGGGACGAGGGCCGGATGTGCATTAACATGGAGTGGGGGGCCTTTGGCGACAGTGGCTGCTTGGATGACTTCCGGACGGAGTTTGATGCCGCTGTGGATGAAAACTCTCTCAATCCTGGAAAGCAAAGGTGGGTGGGAGGTTTTCCCTCCTCTTCTTCCTCCTCCTCCTCCTCCTCTGTGTTTAATACATACCAGCCTCCCATCAAGGACTCTATAGGGGATGTTTCATGTTTGCTAAAGTCCTTGTTCGCTCAGCTCCTCCCGATGTTCTTATGGAGGGGGGATATTTCCCCATGGATGCTTGCCTCTCCATGTTGATCATGTTTACCTCTAGGGGAAAGTGGGGCAGATTGATGCAGAAAAATTCAATCTCATATTTTATGTACCAAAATGAGTCAAATAATAAAAATTTTTGCTTTATGCATAGCATAAGCAATCAAAAGAACCATGAAAGTTAGAAGATAATGAGAATATAATCACTTGAGTAATAAATGGGTTTTGTATCATTCTGCCCCACCTATGGGGCACTTTGATACAAAGCATAAATTGTATGAGAATGGTAATTATTTACAAAAACTTGATGAAAAAAACAACACAATTTTTATTGTGAGAGATCATAATCAGCCTTACAATATGTTACTTACAGTCTAAATTACGTATCAAAACTAACAGTGTTTTACACATACCATATTATGGCAGGTTTCCTTAACAAATATCAAAACTTATATTAATCTTTCCTCAAACGCCTATCCACTTTAAAAAAAAACTTTGGAAAACCTTTAAAAAGTATAAGAACTCACATTAGGTAGTCAAAAAATAGTAATGCTTATAAAAAATAAGATAATTGCTTAACGTTTAGCTTCTGTTGCACATTACATCCATCAATAGAAAAGTATAAAGAGATGATGTTTGAGATGTGCCCTTTGGGAAATTTGGTTTTGGCAACTGCAAAACAACACCTTGAAATCAACGCTTGCCTTATCTTCTACAATGGGGAAGACAAACATACAAGATCCTGATTTTTTCCTGAGACACTCTATCAGTCTTAGGTTTATAAGTTTGCACCATTTTCTGGAAAACAGAATAACTAGTTTAGAGATTTCATGCAAACTTGTATATTGGGGCACTATTGTACCCTAGTGGGGCTTAATGTATCAAAGTACCCCAACAGACATTTTCAAAAAACTAACAATTATTAATAAAACCACTGAACTTATTTAAAAATCACGTATAATCCTGATTACTGAGTGGAATAACTTACTTTTGGTATTTTTAAATCTTAACTAAATGTGTTTAACCAAACTGCGGGAGGCAGTGGAAGACAGGAGTGCCTGACGTGCTCTGGTCCATGGGGTCACGAAGAGTCGGACACAACTAAGCAACAACAAATGACGTAAAACAGTTTGGAACACTTTTACATTTCATGTAATTTTTTAGTTGGCTGCGCTAAAAGCACACCTACTCTCGTCAAAATGCCAACGGCTAACTGGCTGTTGTACTCACACATGTATAGACTTGTTTTAGTGATGTCGTGACATGAATAACATATTGAAATATTGTTGGTGTATCAATGTGCCCCTTGCATCAGTGTGCCCTGCCTCCCCCTGAACTGAATTTCCCTGACAGCAAATAATAAAAATGAAATAAAATCCCCTTCCCCTTTACTGTCTTAGGTTCGAGAAGATGATCAGCGGGATGTACTTGGGTGAAATCGTCCGAAACATCCTGATCGATTTCACCAAGCGAGGCCTGTTGTTCCGTGGGCGGATCTCCGAGCGGCTGAAGACGAGGGGAATCTTTGAGACCAAGTTCTTGTCTCAGATTGAGAGGTAGGTTGGGGGGAAAATGGGGGGGGGGGCAGGGGACAACCTAAAGGCAAGAGCGGTTTGCAAGTGGAGCCAATTGCCTCTCTGGAGGTATTTAAGCAGAGAATGGACAGACCGTCTGCTGGGGTTGTGGCCATTTCATCCTGTATCGCAGGACTAGAGGACCTCTGCTCCTGCAAACCCTTTGTCCCCTGAGGGACATGATACGTGTAAAGTGCTGTGATACCACTTTAAACCGTTACTGCTACCCCAAAAGAGCTTGGGGAGCTGCCGTATGTTACGGTGGGTGAGAGTTGTGAGGGGGGCCCTTTTCCCTCCCAAAGCTACCATTCCAAGGAACTCTGGGAATTGCGGTTCTGGGAGGAGAATAGGGGCCTCCTAGCACTTCTCTGTACCCTTAAGAAACTACAGTGACAAGAATTCTTTGTGGGGAGTTGTGACTGTTTAAAGTGGTATCATAGCGCTTTAAATGTACAGTTGTACCTTGTGTTACGAACACTGCGTGTTGCGTTCGTCACGGGTTACGAACCCGCCGAACCCGGAAGTAGTGGAACGTGTCACTTCCGGGTTTGGCGGTTCGCGCATGCACAGACGTGCAAAATGACGTCGCACGCATGCGCAGAAGCGCCGAATCGCGTCGTGCACATGCGCAGACGTGACGCTTCAGGATACGTGCTGCTGCTGATGCGAACGGGGCTCCGGAACGGATCCCGTTCGCATCCAGAGGTACCACTGTATTGTGTAAATGTGGTCTGAGTCTTGTAGGAACCTGCCTGTGGAAGAGGTTACTTAGGAGTGACTCCCAGTCTTTTGGGTGCTGGGCATCAACACTGGCCAAAGTGTGGGTGGGAATGACAAGACTCTACAGGGCAGGGCGGAAGAGGAAGCGATGTGTGAGATGATCCTTTTGGGAGCCTGCCTGGGCCATTGTAGAACTGCCCAGTCAGGGCTGCATGGCTTGTTGGCGTAGCCTGCGAATCAAACACTGCACTCTACTATTACCAGCATTCACGTTTGTTTATATTCAGGGGCGTAGGAAGTGGGGGGCGGGGGGGGGGCCGCCCCAGGTTCCATCATGGAGGGGGGTGTGTGACAAATTATCAAGGAACAATTACTGCCTTACTAGGGTGGTTCATAAAAAACTATTCTTTTATTAAAATACCTGCTCCAAAGGTCTTATCTTACTACACTAGGGATTATATAGCTATATATGAAATTTCATGCATTTCAGTTAATATCTTGACCCTCCTCCACGAAAATAGCTGTTTACTTGGCTGTTTTCCTGTGTCGTGAAGGCTGAAATTTCAATTCAGTGGAGCACTTACTATTCCCAACCCTAACCCTGCGGAAAGCCATCTAATTAGACTTTAATTTGATTTTGACATGTTTTTAGGAGGTAATTTAATTATTGTTTGATTTTATATCAATGTTATGTATCTGATGTTAGCCGCCCTGAGCCCGACTTCGGCCGGGGAGGGCGGGATATAAATAAAAGTTTATTTTTACTTATTATTATTCCTTTGTAAGAAAATATAAAACAATGTAAAACCATTTTTGCAGGCAAAAATAAAAATAAAAAAAATCAATGTGTGTGTGTGTGTGGGGGGGTGACAAGAAATTTTCCGCACCGGGTACCACCTGACCTTCCTACGCCTCTGTTTATATTTATTTCACAGGATTTATGCATACTTGTTAAAAAAACACACACCTCCAAACAGTTCGTGAAAAAGATAAAACAGCAAAACTATCAATGAGAAAAATGAACAAGAATAATTTAAAACTCTTAAAAAGTTGAAAACAGATTAAAAGTTTCTGAACACCCAGGCAGGCTTGTCTAAACACAAATGTTTTTAGCAGGTGCCTGCCTGGTATCCATAGACAGGGAGTCCCAAAGTGTAGGTGCTGCCACACTAAAAAGAGACCGAGTTCTTACAAATGCAGAATGGGAATTTTGAAGCACCTGAAAGAGTACCAGTTCCACAGACGGAAGTGGTCAGGAGGGCATATGTAGGATCAGGTTATCTTGCCCATAAACAGATCCCAAGTTGCCAAGGGCTTTTTATATTAATAATAACACATTGAACTTGGCATAGGAGCAAATCAGCATTAAGTGCAGATCTCTGAGCGCAGGTATCCTGCACAGACAGGGTCTCTCTCCTGCCAGCAATTGTGCTGCGTCATTCTGCACTGACTGCAACTTCCCACCTATGTGACTCTCTGCATGTGATTTGCTGCCACCTGGTGGCTAGTGAACCTACTGCGTAGCATTCTCTAACTGGCACTAACCATTCTTCTTGGCACTAACTGGCACTAACCACTAGCATTCTCTAACCGGCTATCTCCCTTTGGGTAGAATTGGGCAAGACCTTGACCCCGTGGACAAAGCCTCTTCGCACAAACGTTAGCAAAGGAAATATGTGATAGGATGTCTTCGTGATGTTTTCTCTCGATTAGCAGCAAGGCTGAAAAAGAGCCAGGGTGATGCAGTGGCAACGAAGCTCACTGGGTGACCTTGTGCCTTGGTCACTCACTCTCAGCCAAACCTACCTTGCAGGGTTGTTGTGGTGATTAAGTGAAGAGGGGGCAAACTCTGTACGCCACCCTGAGCTCCTTGGAGAAAAAGGAGTAAGTGTGAATGCAATGGCACTGCAAAGCACAGTGATATCGCCACAGGGCCCACTTTTCTGAAGGGGTGTGATGGGCAGAACTGGACTACCTTGCTCAGCATTGCAGGGTCTGTTGCTGCGTCTCACTAAATAGATCTAGGAGTCTTGGTAGACCACAAACTTGACATGAGTCAACAGTGTGATGCAGCAGCTAAAAAAGCCAATGCAATTCTGGGCTGCATCAATAGGAGTATAGCATCTAGATCAAGGGAAGTAATAGTACCACTGTCTTCCGCTCTGGTCAGACCTCACCTGGAATACTGTGTCCAGTTCTGGGCACCACAGTTCAAGAAGGATACTGACAAGCTGGAACGTGTCCAGAGGAGGGCAACCAAAATGGTTAAAGGCCTGGAAACGATGCCTTATGAGGAACGGCTTAGGGAGCTGGGTATGTTTAGCCTGGAGAAGAGAAGGTTAAGGGGTGATATGATAGCCATGTTCAAATATAGAAAAGGATGTCATATAGAGGAGGGGGAAAGGTTGTTTTCTGCTGCTCCAGAGAAGCGGACACGGAGCAATGGATTCAAACTGCAAGAAAGAAGATTCCACCTAAACATTAGAAAGAACTTCCTGACAGTAAGAGCTGTTCGACAGTGGAATTTTCTGCCAAGGAGTGTGGTGGAGTCTCCTTCTTTGGAGGTCTTTAAGCAGAGGCTTGACAGCCACCTGTCAGGAATGCTTTGATGGTGTTTCCTGCTTGGCAGGGGGTTGGACTGGATGGCCCTTGTGGTCTTCCAACTCTATGATTCTATGAAATATTTGAATGAGGAGCTAACGGGATTCTGCATGGTGTATTCCTTCGGAAGCAACTCTCCAGGAGTCAGCAAGTTTTGGCCAACCAGAGTGTGAGTTCTTCCTAACCTTTCCCCATACCTCCAAAATGCAGGCGAGGTCTGGGGCAGCCCCCAGCTCTAAGCACGGAGCTGGGGAGGGGGACTCTGCACGCTCCAACGCTAGTCTTGGGTGGTCCAAGACTACCTGGTTTGGTGCTTCTGCACAGTGCCTCCTAGCTTCAGGTGCCTGGAACTTCAGTGCCCCTTCCTTCCCTGCAGTTGGGGCAGCTGGACTGCCTTCTGTCCATCCTGGCGCAGCTATCAAGAAGCACCTGCCTCTGCCCCTCCCAACTTTCTCTCTCTCTCTCTCTCTCTCTCTCTCTCTCTCTCTCTCTCTCTCTCCCCCTCCAGCGACCGCCTCGCCCTCCTCCAGGTCCGCTCCATCCTCCAGCATCTTGGGCTCGAGAGCACCTGTGATGACAGCATCATCGTGAAAGAAGTGTGCACAGTGATTGCCCGGCGTGCCGCCCAGCTGTGTGGGGCAGGGATGGCTGCGGTGGTGGACAAGATCCGAGAGAACCGTGGGCTAGACTCCCTGAAAGTCACTGTCGGTGTGGATGGGACCCTGTACAAGCTCCATCCTCAGTAAGTCTCTTCTTTCAGCAAGACCTTGTCTGTGGTTACTCTGCCTCTGGGAGGGCCGGGGGGGGGGAGATAGCGTTGGACCCGCAGTGTTGCTGCTTCTGCGCAGAATTGGGAAGGGTGTGTGTGTGTTAGTGTTAATCAGGATCTCTCTGGACCATTCACCCAGAGTTGGGCGTATGCTTTTTGCAAGAATATTCCTGCACCAAAGTCACCCCATCCTGTGGCCTGATTCTGTGCAAAGTTTTGGGCAAACGTGCTTTGAGCTCCTGGCATCTCCTGATCCCAACATGGCCTTGCTTGGGCCCCCCTGCTTTTGTTTGCAAGCAGACCTGCAGCAAAAATAACTTCCAAACTCTCGTACGATTTCAACCAGCCTTCCTTCCTCCGCGTACAGTTGAAATTGTGCAAGTTAAATGTGTGTAAGATGTGGTCTTAACTGTACAGTATTTTGCATGAAATTAAGGGGGGGGGGGAGAGAAGATCAAAACTCCTTTACTTCCCATGTCTGCAAATACTTAAGATTAGAATTGACGGTAAAGGTAAAGGTAAAGGGACCCCTGACCATTAGGTCCAGTCGCGGATGACTCTGAGGTTGCGGCGATCATCTCGCTCGCTTTATTGGCTGAGGGAGCCGGCGTACAGCTTCCGCATCATGTGGCCAGCATGACTAAGCCGCTTCTGGTGAACCAGAGCAGCGCACGGAAACGCTGTTTACCTTCCCGCTGCAGTGGTACCTATTTATCTACTTGCACCTTGATATGCTTTTGAACTGGTAGGTTGGCAGGAGCAGGGACCGAGCAATGGGAGCTCACCCTGTAGCGGGGATTCGAACCGCTGACCTTCTGATCGGCAAGCCCTAGGATCTGTGGTTTAACCCACAGTGCCACCTGATTAATGGTAGGGCAAAGAAAATTAAGCCATAAGCAGCTTAAAATGTAAAAGGCATGTGTTCAAGATAGGCGTCAAAGGTCAGTCTCACAATGGTTATTCAGAGGTTTCAACAGAAGACGTCTCAAAAGTCTAAAAAGTAAAGTTTTCTCAATGGTTTTTCAAGTTTCAACGGACGTTTTCTCAACGGCTATCTTGAACACACGGCTTGACGTTCTGCACCACTAGTCTGTTACATTGTATATATGAACTCTAATAGATTTATTTCTACTTTTTGAATGATATCATTATTCTATTATATATGCTCTAACAGTTATTGTGTTGTGTCTTTATATCTGTGATTGGCCACTGTGGGAGCAGGATCCAGAAGAGCTCTCCTCGTGTTCTTATGGCTGGCTTCCTCCCGGCCCCATCTTATTCTACTCTCCCTTTTCCCGGCAGCTTCTCTACCGTCATGAGCGAAACCGTGAAGCAGCTCTCTCCTCAGTGCGAGGTGACCTTCCTCCAGTCAGAAGATGGCAGCGGCAAGGGCGCGGCACTCATCACTGCTGTGGCGTGCAGGATCCGGGAGGCGGGCCAGCACTAGGCCCCCAGGTCAGGAGAGCTGGGCACAGCAGATCCCCAGCTGCGCCTGCCCCACACTCCGCTCGAGCCCTTGATCACCGCTGGCCGGATCCTCGCTTTCCTTCTCCAAAGATGCCACTCCTGTGACCCAAGGCCCTACATTCCCCGTGCAAAAAGTGTTCCCGTTGCTCCTCTGCATGCCATACGAGCACATATCGAGTCAAGCATCCAGTGGTGTGTGCATGTCTCCCTCCCACCACCGCTGGTTCAAACCCAAAATCTCTCTCTCTCTCTCGTGTACACAGTGTTGGTGTCAGATCTCACCCTTTAACCTCCCCACAACCTGTGTCTTCCGTAAAAAAAGGAGGGCAATCGGGACACCCGCATTGCCGCTTTGCAACCTGTGGTCTCTGTCTGTCTCGTGTTTCCAAACTGCAGGATCAGTCCTAGCAGAAGAATACAAAAGAAGGGTAAACCTTGCTTGAATATTGGGCTTGAAGGACCAAGGTGTTGCTGTTTCCATGAAAGCCACGGCCTCTCTTTGTTATTAGTAGTATTGTTATTTTAAAAAGCACAGGGTAGACCCATTTCAAGAGTAGAACGTCTGTGGAAGGGTGCTGAGTCCAGGGAAGGTGGGAGCGTTCTGCTGTCAAAAACGCCTGTTTGCATTGCATTTAAAGGTGCTTTGTTGATCTGAAGACTCAAGCATATGTGCCCGGGAGTATTTCAGGGCTCCTGGGATGGTCCTGTCTTCCACGTTGCTCTTCCTCCATTAGCACGGCAGCTTGGTTGATAGCGTGCGTGGAGGGGCTTGCCTGCACATCCGGGGGTTTGGTGACTGGGATTGCTTTCTGCTGCTACTCCTGTAAATAGAGCAGTCGCCAAACCAGAAGCTTGTTTACCCCTCCCCTCCCTCAAAAGTTTTGCATTGCACTATCTTTTTACCTGGGTTTGGGGAATAACTTATTATATTTTGTCTGTGAAAATAGCACCTTCACCTTACCTCACAACTGGCTCGACACTTTGGAACAAATGTCTTGCGAGCTGTACCTCTCTTTCTGTATATAGTCGGGGGGCAGGGGGGAGCAGGGATTATTGTGTGGATAATAGTGTTGGCAGGAGGGCAGGGGGTTCTGACAAGCAAAAATCTTTCTGAGGGGGGGGGTTGGTGGGAGGAGAGGTGGGCAGGAGCAGTGGATCAAAATAGGGAGAGAGAAAAATAGAAGGAGAATACTTGACAGTTCAGGGCTGATCAGAGGAATATGAAAATGTGAAGCCTATCCGTTTGCAGAAGGCGAAAACTGGCCACGTTCTCATCACCACTACTGGAACTTCAATCTCTCGCTCTCTTTCTCTTTGGGCTCAGTCCTGCAAACACTTTTTCTGTTCCTTTCGGAGGCGCACGGGTTTGTTGCAATGAATCTAGGCTGTGCAGCTGTGGTGCAAATTTGGGCTGTCTCTTTCCCCTGCTACTCGGTTAGCGTTGGTGGAGCAGGATGAAGGGCTTAACCTGTTTGGGAAGGGCGATGTTCTGCATCCTTGCAAAGCGAAGCACGTTCTTTTTTTCTTTGGGTGGAAATTCCTCCACCCATTCACAAGTCTTGTTTCACTCTTGGCCATCCTAGTTTCCCATTAAAATGGACTTGAGTTTGAATGTTGTATTTCTGCAGGGTCAAGGTATGGACTTCCAATCCTATACAAATTCAGGGATAAGCTTAATCTCTTAGGCATGCCATAAATCCACTAGTGGCCAAGTTTAGCCCTGAGGCCATGGGAGATACAGTGGGAAATGAATGGCTGAATGTAGAATGTGCTCCAAACTTCTCTTTTTTGGATTCTCATTTTAACTGAGCCCTTCTTATTGGCTTCCAGTTGCTCACCAGTTTGGTTGTTACTGAAAGGAGGAAATAGATGGTTTGCTAGTGGGAAATTGCTACTCTGGGAGAAACCGCCAAGCAGTGTGTTTGTACTACAATAAAGAAAAGAATATTTTTGGTATCTGTTTAATGCAAGACAATGCCTGCCTGTGATGTACACAAGAAATCCTTGGTGAGGCTGTGAGTTTGAAGATAGATTTCCCCCTCTATTTTTTTATCTTTATATCTGTATCTATATATTTATATGGTTTGGAATAACTGTATACCAAAAGAGCATCTCCACTAGTGAGATCCTGTGACAGATGAAAAGCACATTACTTTCTCTCTTTTTTTTTAAATGTTAAATGTTTGCATATTTTATAACAGTTTCAAAGTTGCAATGAAGATGAAAATTCTGAAAATAACCTCTGGGTAGAAGTGGCAGGCTGGGAATCTGAGGAATGTCCCAACATCAAGATAAATCAAGGGTATTTTTGTAATAAAAGAAAAAAAATTGACCAATGCAATACCAAACAGCTTTACGTAACAGTTTTACTGGAAATAATTATCCCATCCTGCTGAAAGAATTGAAACGCAAGTCTTTGATCTATTGTATAATGGAGAAATTGATCATAATGTATATTTTTTTAACTTGAATAGTATGTGGTTGCTGGATTGTACCTCCTCTGGAAAAAAATGCATTTCACTAGTAGTGAACTTTCTTTGGTGAACGGCAAATTTTTATTTGATGGTGATTGTTTTATGAAAAGGGAAAACGGTAGCAATAAAATTATGTTTTGTGTGACAATTTGGGTCCAGACTCTCGTCCACAGTTCCATGAGGTGAAATGCAAAGGTCCCTAAATCACTTGACCGGATTTTGAGAACATAAAAACAATCCTGCCAGTTCAGAGCAATAGTGGTTCCACCTGGCCCAGTGTCCTGTTCCCAACAGTGGTCAGCCTCTGGGAAGCCCACCGTAGCTGCACTCATGAGGTCCTGGCTAGCTCTTAAGACTAGTAGATTTTCCTTAGCTGTGCAAAGGGTCTCCTGCACTGTGCACCCACCAGCTGCTTGGCTCTACCATGAGAGTTTCAGCAAGGAGCAGAATCTCAAGGCAGCCCCTGGAGAGTTTTTCCAGCAGGTTGGTGGAAGCTGCTATATAGACCAGGCATAGGCAAACTCCGGCCCTCCAGATGTTTTGGAACTACAATTCCCATCATCCCTAGCTAACAGGACCAGTGGTCAGGGATGATGGGAATTGTAGTCTCAAAACATCTGGAGGGGCTATTTTTAATTAAGAGACAGCTCCTCTGGGGGCTGTGACTGTCCCATCCCTATTCTGTATCAGCCAGAAGAGCAAAAACTTCAAAAAATAAAATTAAGGGCAGTGATTGGTACAGAAAACTAGAAATGTTTTTGTGGGGAAGTGAATTGGAAAAAAAGCTCCAAAATACTTTCCCTTTCAGAATTATCTGTGAAATTATGTTAATTGCAATCTAGCAATGCATAGCTGTCAACTTTTCCCTTTTTTGGCAGGAAATTCCCTTATTCCGAATGGGATTCCTCGCGAGAAAAGGGAAAGGTTGACAACTATGGCAATGTTCATTCTGAAGTCTGAATCCTGTTTTGGCAGGATGATACTGAAGTCTTGAACATTATTTGTAAGGTAAATAATAGCCTTTTTTGGGATGCAGGAATCACAGCAAAAGAATCCCCAAGAGATGGTCATCTGACCTCTGTTTAAAAACCTCCAGGGAAGGGGACAGCACCACCTCAGTACTGATGGCATCCTGTTTTAATTCTTTTCCCACCCTCAACTTAAGAAAAATGCAGGTTAGAGTTTGAGAATCTAAGGAATTGGCTATACAGTGGTACCTTGGGTTACAAACTTAATTCGTTCCAGAGGTCCGTTCTTAACCTGAAACTGTTCTTAACCTGAGGCGCGCTTTCGCTAATGGGGCCTCCTGCTGCCGCTGTGTGATTTCCGTTCTCATTCTGGGGCAAAGTTCTCAACCCGAGCTACTACTTCCGGGTTAGCGGAGTTTCTAACCCGAAGTGTTTGTAACTCGAAGCGTTTGTAACCCAAGGTACCACAGTATTTGCATCTTACTAGTTGCATAAAATAGACATTAAACATTTCAAATTTAGTAACATAACCAATTTTGTTATTTTACCATGACCTATGGCACTTCATTTCCCTGAAAGCAGTACAGTTTAGGCTTGGCTATGCTAATGGGTGGCGGTGTGGGTTAAACCACAGAGCCTAGGGCTTGCCGATCAGAAGGTCAGCGGTTCGAATCCCCACAACGGGGTGAGCTCCTGTTGCTCGGTCCCTGCTCCTGCCAACCTAGCAGTTCAAAAGCATGTCAAAGTACAAGTAGATAAATAGGTACCGCTCTGGCGGGAAGATAAACGGCGTTTCCGTGCGCTGCTCTGGTTCGCCAGAAGCGGCTTAGTCATGCTGGCCACATGACCTGGAAGCTGTACGCCGGCTCCCTCAGCCAATAATGCGAGATGAGCGCCACAACCCCAGAGTTGGTCACGACTGGACCTAATGGTCAGGGGTCCCTTTACCTTTACCTTTATGCTAGTACAGTCATACCTCATGTTGCGAATGCTGCGGGCTATGTGTTTTCGGGTTGCGCTCTGCGCCGAACCCGGAAGTACCGGAATGGATTACTTCTGGGTTTCGGCGCATGCGCAGAAGCGCTAAACCACACTTTGCGCATGGGTAGAAGCACCGAATTGCTACCTGCGCATGCACAGATGCAGCGCTGCAGGTTGCGGATGCTGCGGGTTGCGGACGCGCCTCCCACACGGATCACGTTCGCAGCCCGAGCATCCACTGTATTATGTATGTTAATTCCACCCACGCTAGAAATGTCTGCAAATGCTAACTAATGAATTGTCACCGGTAACAGCTAGAGTCCTTGAAATGTGGGAGGACAACTTCCTTGGCGAAATGTGTGGAGACAACACATACACCCCAGGCCTCTGTTCCCCCAAATGCTGAGTTAGCTGTTCAGCCTGGGTACCACTTCCGATTGCAGGTGATGGATTATTACATGATGTGATGTCCCCTGTGTAGAAGGTTCCTACGCACAGGGAACAAGTATCTCAATGGCTAAGCCATTGTTTCCCAACTGTGGGTCATGGTTTTAAGAAGTAAACTCAAAATTATAACTTGTAATCCCTAACTGGAATGTTGACTACCTCTTGCAGCTTGGGTCTTTGGTGTATTACAAAGCTAGTTAGGAGAGCCTGCTATTCCCCTCACAGTGCTACGATTTCCAGAGTTCTCTGGGAAGGAGGGTTGTTAAACCACTCTGACTCTCCCAACGACTCTCAGAACCCTTGACAAATGACACACTTATGTAACCCGCATGTTTTTGGAATAACTTTTTATAGCTCGTGAAGCAATATTCCTCAGCCAGATGCCTGGTGCCCTTGCATTTCCTTAAGCAAAACTGGGAATAACATTCCAAGTGCCACAAATACGCCAACAAATTCCACATCAGTAGTTTGAGTAAGCTTTTGCTTGGATGGCTCAGGTAATGGTTATGTAACAGGCCAACTTACCATTAAAACTCATGAAGCAGACGGCTGCCAAAGACCCACAGTCCAAAATTCATGTGACAAAATATCTATGGGTCACCATACCAAGCTCATTAGGACTTCTGGGTTGCTGTGCTGAAATTGATGGAAGTCAGTGGGCTAGACTACAGTCCTCCCCCCACCTGCATCTAGTTTTTTTACATGGAGGTTAACCACAGGTCCCCAGTTGCAGTCCAAACTTTTCCAGCACAGTGGCAGGTTGCCCTCTCCAGCCCCTGCTTCTGGAAATGTGGCTTGAACCTCTCCGTAGAAACGACATTTCAGGAGACTCTTTGGCTGCTCCACTATGAGCAGGTACGGAGGGGAGAGTACTACTCTTGTGCTCAAAGGCACCTGGTTGGCAGCCATGAGAACAGGATACTGGCCAAGCTGCAGGCTCTTCCTGCGTTCTAATGTTCCGTATGGAAACCTGTATTTTCAAAATATCCCAGCCATTGCTGTAGCTGAAAAGGTTTGGCTGCCACAAGGATTAAAGTGCATTTATGGGGAACATTTCTCCTGGGTGTGGCAGTGCATGCCTTCCAGAATGGAGGAATGCAGCACTGGAAATCCCTGCCCAATTGCAAAAAGTCCAAACCATTAACCAAGATGGCTACTGAAGGCTCTGTGGAAATGGCCAGTTTGTGAATGAGCTGCAGAAGTGGGTCTGGAGTGGGAGGCCCTGTCACTAACACAGCTGGGAAGCCTCAGCTGGCCGTGTTTCTTCTCCTTCCAGGGCCATTTCATCAATGGTCTTGAGCACTGATTCACACAAACACACATCGCCTGAAGACCTACGCGGCCTGTGAGAACTAGGACTGAGGGGAAGTTTCAGAAATACTTCTTTATGCAGCATGTAGCTGAACTATGGCATTGGCTACCACAAGATGCAACAATGGCCACTGAAGGATAGCTTTAAAGGGGGATTTGATAAATTCATGGATGGAAGGCACCATAAGAGCTTCCTGAATCAGGCCAATGGCTCTTCTACTCCAGCACTCTGTTCTCACAGTGGCCAACCAGATACCTGTGGGAAACCCACAAACGCCATAGCCCTGTCTCTACCTGTGGATTCCAGACCCACTGTGGTGGCAGAGCATAACCATTGACAGCCCTCTCCTCCATGAATTTGTCTTTCAAATCCATCTAGGTTGGTGGCCACCGGGGCTTCCCATCAGAGGGACTTCCATAGTTTAACTATGTGCTGCCCAGGTTGGGGAAGGCTGACATTTACTAACAGCAAACCAATTCTAAGTTCTGATCCTCATGTAGTCAAACCACACACCAGCCAGCAGGTTTGCTTTGCAGAAATGAAACTTTTACGGATGTACCATTTTTTAAAGGGAAAAAACCTAAAGTGGGAAAACACAAGAATGTTGCATGAGGACTCAGCAAGTTCAGTGGACAAAGCATAGCAACTGACTGTTGGGAAGGGAAATGAAAGGTGTTATCCTGATGAAAAAGGGACCCAGGTGGCGCTGTGGGTTAAACCACAGAGCCTAGGGCTTGCTGATCAGAAGGTTGGCGGTTCGAATCCCCGCAACGGGGTGAGCTCCCATTGCTCGGTCCCTGCTCCTGCCCACCTAGCAGTTCGAAAGCATGTCAAAGTGCAAGTAGATAAATAGGAACTGCTCCGGCGGGAAGGTAAACGGCGTTTCCGTGCGCTGCTCTGGTTCGCCAGAAGCGGTTTTGTCATGCTGGCCACATGACCTGGAAGCTGTACGCCGGCTCTCAGCCAATAAAGCGAGATGAGCGCCGCAGCTCCAGGGTCGGACACGACTGGACCTAATGGTCAGGGGTCCCTTTACCTTTACCTATCCTGATGAAGGACATGGAGTGATGGATGGAACTCGGAACAGGAGCCCTTCACTCTACTCAGAGTCGACCCACCAAAATTATTGCACTTCAGGTTTTGCACATCCATTTATTTCAATGGGGCTACTCTGAGGAGAACTTAGTTGGATACAACCATAACATGTTCTTGCAGATTGTTCTTGTAATATCAATGAATAATGGCATGGAAATAGAGTCTAAGGGTCTGTGGGAGAGTGTCTCAGGGATCATAGGGCAGCTCAGACCTGCCAACATCAGAGAGAATGCTTAAGCATCTGAGATGGAGCCCCAGGGCCAGAACCTCCCATTCTGCGCATGCTCTCACTTCCAACACTCCAGCTCAACCAACAGCAGAGCTCTGGTATCAGAAGGGTCCGAAAGCAGGATGCTGTGGGCATTCCAGGGGTGATGGCAGAAGCTTGAACCCAGAGCCCACTCGGGGGCATGTTTCTAATGGGGGAGAAAACAAAAATATACTGGTGTCTGTTTGCGGGGAGACGGGGGTCAGTCTGGATGATTCCCTGAGTCCCTTCCAGTTCTTGGAGTCCAGTACCCAGGGAGGGTTAGAATCTAACACAGGAGGTTGCTGAGCTAGTCAGGTAAGCTTCTGAGTAAGACAGGGACCTTAGCTGGCCACTTAAGTGTCCTCATCAGCATCCCAAAAGAATGAGCTAGGGTGCAAGAATTACAACAAATGATGGTGGCCCTTTCTTCCACCTGCTCACCTAGCTGCTAGGTAGAATAGCAGCCAGAGTGTGTGTGAGAGAGAGGTGAACTGGAAGCAGGCTGGAAGATGGAGAAACAGAGACCTGCTTGCTCTGTGCTGATTCCAAAGCTGTGACTCATGGAGAGGCAAGATCTGTTGCGGTCTTAATGCTGTGAGCCCCTCAATCTTATGTTCAGGTCGTATAGATGTGTAAATAAAACCATATATCCTAAAGACACCACAGTCTCCGCTGACCTTCATTCCAAGGAAACCTGGTACCACTGGATTCTCTCCCGGCTAGGAGATTGGGTGGGTGTTAAACTGTGGTCCCTGAGCTTCATTCAGTGGCCCATGGTATGTCTCTGGATTTGTGACTGAAGAAATAAAAGAGGCAATAAAAATACAACTAAAATTGTACAGCACCTAGCACAGGCAGAGTAATCAGAAAGTGGTCTGCCAAGACCCTCAGCAATTTTCAAGTGGTCTGAGGGAGGGGGTGGGGCTTGAGAATCACTCTGCTAAAGAAACACATTTTTAAAAAGCAAGCTGGGAACAACAGGGGAACATAGAACATTCCTTTGCTTCCAGTTCGAACCTGCCAGGATTGCAACATAAAAAAACACTCCACAAAGTCCCGGCAGGTAATAAAAATGCCAGACATTCCTATATGTCAGAAGGACACCGAGATTCTTTTCAAGACACGGTGGGCTGAACTCGTACATTTGAAACCTTCGCACAGATCCAGAATGCAGCTGCCAGGATGTTCGCTGGAGCAGGCAGGTTGCATTATAACACGCCAACCCTGTACCATCACCACTGCTTACCAATTTGTTTCTGGGTTCGGTTCAAGGAGCAGGTTTGCACCCCTGGGAGGTCACTTCGTTGCTGCAAATGCAGGAAAAACCACATGGGAGGCAGCAGCTACAAGTTACCACAGGCACTGTGATTCTCCAGTGGTTTGACTTCACACCCAGACACAGCGCACTCCATTGTCTCTCCAACAACAAGCCCTGAACAACTCTACTCAGCTCTCAAATAGAAAAGCAAGTACTTGGCCAGGCACCAGGTGGCGATATTGTGCTTTCAGTCAATGTAGAAGAGTCCATGATGCAGCTGTACAAGTCTGTACAAAGTAGGTAGAACAAAATAATAATAATAATAAATTCCTTCCAGTAGCACCTTAGAGACCAACTAAGTTTGTTCTTGGTATGAGCTTTCGTGTGCATGCACACTTCTTCACGAAAGCTCATACCAAGAACAAACTTAGTTGGTCTCTAAGGTGCTACTGGAAGGAATTTTTTTATTTTTTATTTTGTTTTGACTATGGCAGACCAACACGGCTACCTACCTGTACCCAAAGTAGGTAGATTAGTTTAGAGTTCACCCTCACTTCCTCTTGTGATGCTGCTTTCCTGGGGGGAGGGGGGAGGGGATCGCTCTTTAGTGCTCAGTTGGAGCAAATGGCAATTCAGGTTTTCTCCGGATTGATGTTTGCACCGATTTAGAGCAAAAGAGCGGGTTTTCCCTGGGAAAGGTGTGGGGCAAGGGGGAAACTGCTCCGGACTTGCTTTCTAGGCTTGGACAAGCAGGAGCATTGATGAGCCCTTAGTTCTCATAGCAGTATTTTCGGGAAGGGGGGGTGTACCTGAGGATTCTTGACAGTAACTTCTCTGCCCCTTCCTTAAATAACATTGAAAATATTCAGGAGTTAAGCCCTGATTGCGGATAGAGATATGGCTCAATGCTTTGTTATGATGATTAGGATGTTTATATTTATTGATATTCCACGTTTTTCCTAGGCAGGGACTCAAGGTGGCTTACAGATAAAAAAACTACAGGTAGGTAGCCGTGTTGGTCTGTCATAGTCAAAACAAAATAAAAAATAAAAAATAAAAAAATTCCTTCCAGTAGCACCTTAGAGACCAACTAAGTTTGTTCTTGGTATGAGCTTTCGTGTGCATGCACACTTCTTCAGATACACTGAAACAGAAGTCACCAGACCCTTATATATAGTGAGAGGGTGGGAGGGGTATTACTCAGAAGGGTGGTGGGAATGGGTGATAGGCTGATAGCTGTGGTAAACCTGTTGATGACTGTTAACGACTGCAATTAGTCTTAAAAAGTTAATTAGTCTTAAAAAGATAAAAAGTTGCAGCTAAAAACATAGAAGAAACAATCATTAAAAAGCAAGTAAACAGTAATAGAATTTTGTGTGCATTTATATACCACTGTGGTGCCCAGAAGTGGACACAGGACTCCAGGTGGGGTCTAACCAAGGCAAGACAGAGTGGCCTGAAGCAGCTGCCTTTGGGGGGGCAGAACCCCAAGAGGCACAGCCCCTGTTGGCACTCTGCCAACTCTGCCACCTCCGCTACTGGCACAGTAGTGAGATCTCACAAGATCTTCTCAAAATCTCATGAGATCTCACCAGAACCTGCCACCATCATTGCCGCTTTGCAGGTGACGCTACGTAACCCAGGTAAGGGAGGCCTTGGTGGCAGGGCGGCACCTTCCTGTTTCACCTCAGGAGGCAAAACGGGCTGTGCTCCCCCTGGCCAGTCTCCACCAGCCAGTGTGCACTCCTGGGAGAGCAATTGCTGTAGATTCAAAACAGTGACCAGATGGGGAATTAGGAGGTGGAAGAACCAGCAGACTCCGGGGCTGAGACCCAGAGAACGTCGGGGTGCCAGGATGCTGCAGACAGAGAATTGTGCCCAGTGCCAGATTTACGTATAAGCTAAACAAGCTATAGCTTAGGGCCCCACTCTCTTGGGGGCCCCAAAAAAAGTAAAGGAAAAAAAACCTGGATGTACATTTCCAAAATATAAGATAAAAAACAAATAAACTAAAACCTGCATACAGCAACACTAGCAAATGGCTTTAGATACCTATTAGGTCCATAAATGACCATATAGCATACAGTATATTCAACACAAAAAAACAGCGACAATTTGTTGTTGACAAAGGACAGCTGGACATATCCAAGGGTACAACTCCAATGAGACTGTCAAAAATGTATAAGGGTAGCAATGACACCTGCTGGAGATGTAATAAAGAACTGGGCACTTTCATACACATATGTTGGAATTGCAAAGAAATGAGGAAATTTTGGGAAAAAATATATAACGAGATAAAAAAAATAGTAAAATATTCTTTTAAGAAAGACCCTGAGATATTCCTGCTGGGAATCTTAGGAGATGAGATCAAGGAAAAAGTTAGATGCGTACTAATGTATGCCACAACAGCAGCAAGGCTCTTAATCGCTAAAAATTGGAAGAGTATAACGGTACCGAATGTAGAAGATTGGCAAACAAAATTATTAGTATACCAAAAAATGGCAATAAAGATAGGAGAAGTCAGAGGAATAACAGATCAGAAAATAGAGAGAGATTGGGAAACCTTCAAAGAATATATAGGAAATACAGTGGAAAGAGCCAACCTTCTAGGTAACATATAAGTGGGTCCAAAGCAAATTAAATAAGGAGCAATAATAAAATTAGGTATCCAAAAAAATACAGTTATATAAAACCGCAACAATAGATAGGCTGGAAATAAACACCAGGTGGGGGGTGGGGGTGGAAAATGTAAAATGATTGTCTGTATAATGTCTGTATATTGTATTTTCTCTCTCTGTGTTTTGTTTTTTTGTGATGTCTCTTTTTTTGTATTGTCAAATGACAAATTCTGTAATCTTTTAAATCAAATAAAGTTTATTTTAATTGGGGGAAACAAAAAAAGGACAGCTGGACATTACCTTCATTAGCTTAGGGCCTCATCAAACCTAAATCTGGCCCTGATCGTGCCTGCCTGCAGTTGTTGACTGGCTAGCTCAACAACCACACACTGATCACACAACTTACCTGCTTTCTCCATTGCCATCTCCTGACGCTTCTTCATAAGGGCACGAAACTCCTTCCTCTCTCAACGGCAGAAAGCAGTTTCTTCTGGTGACCTGATTTACCAGCCACAGCAGACTTAAAACATGCATTCGCTCTCCTGGATTTGCACACCGGCTCCCTTTCAGTGTTGTGTTTCGGACACGGCTGTATTAACCATTAAGCAAAATAACCATGGACCATATGGTACAGCTGAACCAGGTTCCACAAGAAAGGCTCCCACAATAAATTAAAAAATTGCGCGCGCGCACACACAATAAAAAATAATAATAAATAGTAATAGTAGAGATTAATGATATGCATCAATCTTGGGAATAGATTGATCAATCTTCCACCGAGAGTGAGTGCCTTATTTCCCATCTTACTGTAGGTCTTGCTTCATTTCGATAAATAAAATTATATTTTATGGTTTATTATTGATAATGTGTTGAATTAGATATATATGGGGCAATTCTGTAGCTACATGGGGGGGGCCTAGCTGCCCCCCCCAGTTAAGCCTCCAGAAGGGCGCCATTGAGGCTCCTAGTCTGTGTGAGAGTGTACAGAAATGCGCAGGGGGGGGGGGGCGACAAAACTGGTCTTTGACCTGGGTGAAATAAAGCCTAGTTTTGCCCCTGATATGGGGGCACCAAATTCTTTTAAGTGTTTAGGGCCTCTAAAGGTCCTAATCCGGCCCTGGCTTCGGAAGAGCTGAGCCTTCGGTTTCGCATGAGATTCTTCTCTCCCTGTGTGGGCTACAGTCAACCATCTCTTAATTTTTCATTTTGCTAACAAGGGAAAACATTCCCTTCTGTGAGTGGGAGTCTTGCCACAACATTGGCAGCAACTGATTTGAGAAGCTTCTCTTGCAAACAGGCTGCTTTTCTTGTGTGGCTTGCTCAGTGGCTAAGCAGAGGGAGGGAGGGAGGCGGCAGGTTCAGGGGAGGCGGCAGGTACAGGCAGGGACAAATTAATGGAGGATACCGGTATCAATGGTGACCTTTTGGGAAGGGCAAGAGGCAGGTGAAGGTGCTCTGGAAGCTGAGCCTTCTCCAGCCAGTTCCCCCCTCCTTGTAGTTTTCAACTACAATTGCCATCAGCCCCACTGAGCACAGCCGAATGACAATACAATCATGTTGTTGTTCAGTCGTTCAGTCGTGTCCGACTCTTCGTGACCCCATGGACCAGAGCACGCCAGGCACGCCTATCCTTCACTGCCTCTCGCAGTTTGGCCAAACTCATGTTAGTAGCTTCGAGAACACTGTCCAACCATCTCATCCTCTGCCGTCCCCTTCTCCTTGTGCCCTCCATCTTTCCCAACATCAGGGTCTTTTCTAGGGAGTCTTCTCTTCTCATGAGGTGGCCAAAGTACTGGAGCCTTAACCTCAGGATCTGTCCTTCTAGTGAGCACTCAGGGCTGATTTCTTTAAGAATGGATAGGTTTGATCTTCTTGCAGTCCATGGGACTCTCAAGAGTCTCCTCCAGCACCATAATTCAAAAGCATCAATTCTTCGGCGATCAGCCTTCTTTATGGTCCAGCTCTCACTTCCGTACATTACTACTGGGAAAACCATAGCTTTAACTATACAGACCTTTGTTGGCAAGGTGATGTCTTTGCTTTTTAAGATGCTGTCTAGGTTTGTCATTGCTTTTCTCCCAAGAAGCAGGCGTCTTCTAATTTCGTGACTGCTGTCACCATCTGCAGTCATCATGGAACCCAAGAAAGTGAAATCTCTCACTGCCTCCATTTCTTCCCCTTCTATTTGCCAGGAGGTGATGGGACCAGTGGCCATGATCTTAGTTTTTTTGAAATCATAGAACTGTAGAACTGTAAGGGACCCTGAGGGTCATCTAGTCCAACCCCCTGCAAAGCAGGGATCTTCTGCCCAACGTGGAACTCAAACCCACAACCCTGAGATCATAGAACTGTAGAACTGTAAGGGACCCCGAGGGCCTGATGGGAGTTGTAGTCCAAGACACCTGGAGGGACTCAAAAGACAAGAAAGGAGATTCCAACTAAATATTAGGAAGAACTTTCTGGCAGAAAGAACTGTTTGACAGTGGAATGGGCTCCCTTGGAAGAAGGTGGTGGACTCTCCTTTGGAGGTCTTTAAATGGAGGTTGGATTCTTTAGCTGTCATTCCTGCATTGCTGGGGGTTGGGCTAGATGGCATTTGGGTACTCTATGAGGGCGCTTGGTTGGGGAAGGGTGGTGTAGGGAGCAATCCAAACTTCTGGTTGGGAGCAGCAAAGCCTGTTCACTCATTGCCAGACAACTTAGGATTCAAGGTGGATTGGCATGGCCAGGCCTGCCCCATTCCAGAGGGTTCCACTTTCTCGTGCTGGCAAGAATGCCACCCATGGTAGCTTCTGCCTCCTGAGTGGGCATGACAGGGAGGTTGGTGGGGGAGCCTGGCACAGGTGAATGAAGGGACACCTCTGCCACACCCAAACCTCCTTCAAGCATGTATGAGTAAAGGCTCCCAGATATGCTTAAAAAGGTAAAGGTAAAGGGACCCCTGACCGTTAGGTCCAGTCAAGACCGACTCTGGGGCTACGGCGCTCATCTCGCTTTATTGGCCGAGGGAGCTGGCGTACAGCTTCCGGGTCATGTGGCCAGCATGACCAAGCCACTTCTGGCGAACCAGAGCATCGCACGGAAATGCCATTTACCTTCCCGCTGCGGCGGTACCTATTTATCTACTTGCACTTTGACGTGCTTTTGAACTGCTAGGTGGGCAGGAGCAGGGACCGAGCAATGGGAGCTCACCCCGTCAAGGGGATTCGAACCGATGACAAGCCCTAGGCTCTGTGCTTTAGACCACAGCGCCACCCGCGTCCCATGTATGTATGTAAGAGATGCTTACATACAGTAAAAAATAGACAGTCCCTACCTGCAGGCTTAGAATATAAAAATACACAACACACAAGGGGGAAGGGACAAGCAGGGAAGAAGAAAATCAAAACCATACTCAGGCACTGGCTGGCACAGTTGTGGGGCAGGAGGTGCCTGAACTGATGAAATGAGATCCGTTCACCTTTTTAAAAAAAGGAAGGCAAAAGGGAACAGATGACTATTTTCCAATAATAATAATAATAATAATAATAATAATAATAATAATAATAATAATTTTTCTATTTATACCCCGCCCATCTGGCCGGGTCCCCCCAGCCACTCTGGGCGGCCTCCAACAGACACCAAAATACATTAAAATATCACAAATTAAAAACTTCCCTAAATGGGGCTGCCTTGAGGTATTTTCTGAATGTCAGATAGTTGTTTTTATCGCTCTGACCTCTGATGGGAGGGCGTTCCACAGGGCGGGCGCCACTACCGAGAAGGCCCTCTGCCTGGTTCCCTGTAGCTTTGCTTCTCGCAGTGAGGGAACCACCAGAAGGCCCTCGGCGCTGGATCTCAGTGTCCGGGCTGAACGGTGGGGGTGGAGACGCTCCTTCAGGTATACAGGACCGAGGCCGTTTAGGGCTTTAAAGGTCAGCACCAACACTTTGAATTGTGCTCAGAAACATACTGGGAGCCAATGTAGATCTCTCAGGACCGGTGTTATGTGGTCCCGGCGGCCACTCCCAGTCACCAGTCTAGCTGCCACATTCTGGATTAATTGCAGTTTCCGGGTCACCTTCAAAGGTAGCCTCACGTAGAGCGTATTGCAGTAGTCCAAGCGGGAGATAACTAGAGCATGCACCACTCTGGCGAGACAGTCCGCGGGCAGGTAGGGTCTCAGCCTGCGTACCAGATGGAGCTGGTAGACAGCCGCCCTGGATACAGAATTAACCTGCGCCTCCATGGACAGCTGTGAGTCCAAAATGACTCCCAGGCTGCGCACCTGGTCCTTCAGGGGCACAGTTACCCCTTTCAGGACCAGGGAGTCCCCCACGCCCGCTCGCACCCTGTCCCCCCAAAACAGTACTTCTGTCTTGTCAGGATTCAACCTCAATCTGTTAGCCGCCATCCATCTTCCAACCGCCTCCAGGCACTCACACAGGACCTTCACCGCCTTCACTGGTTCTGATTTAAAAGAGAGGTAGAGCTGGGTATCATCTGCATACTGATGAACACCCAGCCCAAACCCCCTGATGATCTCTCCCAGCGGCTTCATATAGATATTAAAAAGCATGGGGGAGAGGACGGAACCCTGAGGCACCCCACAAGTGAGAGCCCAGGGGTCTGAACACTCATCCCCCACCACCACTTTCTGAACACGGCCCAGGAGGAAGGAGCGGAACCACTGTATAACAGTGCCCCCAGCTCCCAACCCCTCTAGACGGTCCAGAAGGATGTTATGGTCAATGGTGTCAAAGGCCGCTGAGAGATCCAGCAGAACTAGGAAACAGCTCTCACCTTTGTCCCTAGCCCGCCGGAGATCATCAACCAGCGCGACCAAGGCAGTTTCAGTCCCATGATGAGGCCTGAATCCCGATTGGAAGGGATCCAAATGGTCCGCATCCTCCAGGCGTGCTTGGAGTTGTTCAGCAACCACCCGCTCAATCACCTTACCCAAGAATGGTAGATTTGAGACTGGGCGATAGTTGGCCATATTGGCCGGGTCTAAAGATGTTTTTTTAAGAAGCGGTTTAATAACCACTTCTTTCAGCGGGTCTGGGAAGACTCCCTCACAGAAGGAAGCATTCACCACCCTACGGAGCCCATCGCCCACCCCTTCCCGGCTAGCTTTTATTAGCCAGGATGGGCAAGGATCAAGAAGACAGGTGGTTGGTTTCACTCGTCCAAGCAGCCTGTCCACATCCTCGGAGGTAGCATATTGGAATTGATCCCATGAAACATGACTAGACAGGGCTCTAGCACTCTCCCGCCCTGGCTCTGCTCCCACGGTGGAGTCTACCTCCTTCCGAATCTGAGTGACTTTATCTGCAAAAAACTTTGCAAAAGCATTGCAGGAGATCTTGGGGTCCCTACCAGACCCCGATGACGAAGGTGGTTCTGATAGATTGCAAACCACCTGGAAGAGTCTCCTGCTGCTGTTTTCTGCAGATGCAATAGAAACGGTGAAGACCATCTGGAAAGTTTCTTTTAAACATTGTTTTTAGCTGTAAGCTATCATTTCATTATTATTCAAAAGGGGGTAAAAGTCAGAAGAAGAGGTGGGAAAGGTTGCATTTCAGGATTCTCCCAGTTCTAGTTTCTTGGAGTTACAAAGACTTCTTTTAAAATCCCCAGCAGATAATCGTTCTTGGCATTTCATTAGCATATCATTAGCTGCTCCTGACTGTGCCGGCCCTTTGTTTAAGCTGCAGACCTGCTTTGTGCTGCATGCGTCGGGGAGGGAGCAGGAATCAGTTGCGAGGGATATGATCAGACACATCCTCTTCCAAATCAGATTTCATTAAAATTGTTTACTGTTCGTTGTTCTTTGGGAGAAGAGGAATCGAAGAGCTGGCAAAAGCCATTGGAATTCCAGGCACACGGACAGGGCTCGTTTCTTCTCTGCTTCAGATAATCCATTAAAGTTATCTGAAGAAGTGTGCATGCACACGGAAGCTCATACCAAGAACAAACTTAGTTGGTCTCTAAGGTGCTACTGGAAGGAATTTTTTATATTTTTTATTTTGTTTTGACTATGACAGACCAACACGGCTACCTACCTGTAACTGGAGCCATTAAAGTTAGACATTGCAAAGCAGCCCACGGGATGTTAACCAAGGCTTTAAAAAGACCCCCTCAGCCAATGCCCCAATTTAGGAGCAGTTTGAGCACAGGTGCTCTTTGAGCCCAACCCCTGCATTGTAGGGGGGTTGGACTAGATGACCCTTGGGTGCCCCATCCATCCCTAAAATTCTATGATTCTACGATTCACTTTTTGAAATGCTAAGAATTCTGCCTGGCATCCTGCCTTCCTGCCCCCATGCTGGCGGCAACAGGTCTCTCAATCAATTCCATAAGGAAAAAAACATCAATTTCATAAGGAGGCAGTTAGGAAGTTCTGGGGCACAAGAGAGAATTCCCTCTGAGCTGACCTTGGGATTTGTTTTTCCTGTTCCCGCTTGTGTGTCTCTGTGTGAAGACTGCTTTTGCTCCCACACTGAAACAGAAAGTGTTGATGGGGGTGTGGGTGTTGAATGCTTCTCCCCAAGCACAACCCAAGGGCGGCATTCAGCTGGGGCAAGTCGCTTGTGCAGACGGAGGCAATGCAGGAGTCCTATGCCTGCGTGACTGGCACAAGGAGACCCGACCCCCCCACCCAACACACTAGAGCCTTCCAGGATCCTCCTTCGCAAGTGGCCAAGACTTGGACACAGTCAGCTGCATAGCTGTCAACTTTCGGATTTGAAAATAAGGGATTTTTTCCAAACTTTCGGATTTGAAAATAAAGGATGCTGCGAGGGCGGTGCAATGGCACCAAGTAGCCTTGCCACCCTGTGCTCCAGATGCTGTGCGGGAATGGGAGAGCGAAAGAGCGAGCGCGTAGTCGGCAGGCAGGCTGTCTGTCTGGTTGGGCGTGAGGGTCTGGCTGCACAAGGCATGCAGGCTCAGACTCCTTATTGGCAGCCGAGCAACGCAGCTGAGGAGCCTCCCTGGTCGGCAGGGAGGGAGAGGAGCTGCTTCCTTTGAAATCCGGGAAATTTAAGGGATATCAACAATCCGGGAGAGCAGCGGGAAACGGCATTGGAATAAGGGAGTTTCCCGCAAAAAAGGGGAGGGTTGACAGCAGCTGCACCTCCCTGTCAACTTCAGCCAGCCAGCCAGCCCCACAATCAGGACTTGTTACAGCCAACTGCAGCAACTCGCTTGTGCAATGGGCATCCACAACACAAACACAACTTCCGCTTTCTCTCCTACTCCCTACAGACCTGCTGTGTCTTTCCCACGCCCCAAATTGGGGCCGCATAGGGAGGGGGCAAAGGAGAAGTCCCACGCCACCCCTTGGCAGTATGTTGAATTTTGCCCATTGCTAGGAATGTTTTGCCTTCAGACTTCGGTGCAGCCCATCAAAACTTGGAAGTGAGGCCCTAATAAGTGAAGAACCTCTCTGTACAACGAGGGGTTCCTTACACATTGGCTGGGGAAAGAAACTCCATCTCAGGCAGATCCTCCTTTTTTCTTTTCTTCCTTCCTCTGAATGCAGCACAGCACAGTCAGAGGGGAGATCAAACAGCATGGGCGATGGGAAGAGAATAGCTGGAGCAGAGAATGCCGACAGCCTTCAGAAACAAAAACATTTCGGAGTCCAAGATCCTGTCAGGAGCGATCGCTCTGAAACCTAGCGGCAGTTTTGAGTCTTAAATGAAGCCAAGCAGCTTGCAGAATGCATGCAATATTTAATAATGATGGATGACTCCAAAAGAGAGATTCATGTTCCGAGAACTTGGGGGTGGAGAGCCCTCTAGCAAAGGTTTGGATGGGCTGAGGATGCGCTCAGAAATTCAGAATTCCAAGGCCAATGGAAACCAGGGCAGCCTGGTCTTCTCACCGCCAGCTTCCCCACACAAGCTGGCAACTGGATTCCTGTTTCCCCTCCTCCTCCACCGTCTCTCTGCTGCTTCTCTCTTACAGGGAAATATGTGCTTGGAATGTGCTTTAAAGGTATACTGTGTATAGAATAGTAGAGTTAGAAGGGACCCCAAGGGACATCTAGTCCAACCCCCTGAATGCAGGAATACGCAGCTAAGGAATCTCTGACAGATGGTCACCCAACCTCTGCTTACAAACCTCCAAGGAAGGAGAGCCCAGCCCTTTAAAAGGGAGTCTGTTCCACTGTCCAAGAGAAAGTTATTTCAAAGTTTAGTCGGAATCTCCTTTCTTGCCATTGGAATCCATTGGTTTGGATCCCATTCTCTGGAGCAGCAGGAAACAGCCTGGCTCCATCTTCCATGCGACAGCCCTTTAGGTATTTGGAGATGGCTCTCATATCACCTTTCAGCCTTCTCTTGTGTAGGGGAATGTTTTTGTGGAGGGTGCAGATCGGAAGGGGAAGGTTCATGCTCCCTTGCCTAGCAGTCCTCCTCACGAAGGTCACCCCCATCCGACAATTAAGCAGTGATGGGAATTTGTGGCAGTGATTCCTGCATTGCAGGGGGCTGGACCAGGTGGCCCCTTGAGTCCCTTCCAGCTCTAAGATTCTATGATTGCCAAGGGGAGGGCGAGAGTCTCTCAGGGTGTGCTGTGTGTGCGTGTGCCAGGTCTGTCCTTGCCCATTTTCTTTTGCCTCCACTCACTTTTGGTCGGGCACCACCCACTATGTGATCCTCTGGCTTAAAAAGGTGTCCCCACCTCTTGCCATGTCCTTTGGATGACACTTGGGCAGAAGGGAGGAGGATTGCTCTTGCCACTGAATGGTTTGAGGGTTGTTTAATTGGAAATGTTAATATTAAGTAGTTATTTTTGCGACAAATATTCAAATGATTATACTTCTGTGTGGGATGTAAACAGACAGAGCAGTCAAATATAACATTGCTAGAGTGGACATGAAGGTGTCTCAGTCCTCCAGCCGTAACTTCCTGTTTATCTGGACTGAGACAACTTCCACTAAGTAACTGAAAGTGGGAGTGGCTTCACCTGGGCAGGTTAGGACAAAACCACAGGTCAGTGGCCATTTTCCCTCTCTTGGATCGGGACTTCAACCAAGCAACATCTTAGAGCAGAGATGGGCTCTTGGCTTCCAGCCAAGAGGGCCCAAATGGAGCCTTCTCCCACATGGAGAGTCTCCACATGTGTATATACTTTCTAAGCTTAAGCCTGCCTTCATCTGGGATCTTATTGTGACCATTTGATGTCTGTGAGTAAACGTTTTTACATGCTTTTATAGAAGATGTGTGTAGTGTCTTATTTTGACGAGGGATAAAGGGGCAATTCCAGGAAATTACTTTTACAGAGGTTTAAACAAACCTGAGCAACCTTCTGCTGTGTGATTTAAAGGGGGAATGTAACTCTGCTGAATTAGTTGGAACTTGTAAACACAAGTTAGGATAAGGATATCTTAAGTAATATATCCTCATCCACATTCCAAACATTCCCACATTCTGCACACAACTGAACGTGAACAGCTTGCTTTCCGTTAAGCATTGTTGAGATGTTTGAAGCTTGAGTTGCTGTTCTGAGGTGCTGAGAGCTCAACTTTGTTGCTGGGAAATCAGCTTGCAAAAGCTAACTGAGAGGGAAGCAAGTTCCTGCCAAGCTCTTCTCCTTCTTGCAAAGGGAAAGGGGGGGGGGGAGAGAGAATTCTGAAAATCATTGGTTTTGCAGAGACCAGCCTCTCCCAACTGGGTGCCCTCCAAAGGCTTTGGATTAACAGTTCTGTGTACAACAGAACTGGGATTGATTGGTGTTGTGGTTCAAAACATCTTGAGGGAGCCAGGTTAAGGAAAGCTTCCAGGACTGGCCCAGGGCATTTTTGGTATCTGAAGGTCAAAATCTTACTCCAGCACTAGTGTTGGAGGGAGGATGCTGGATTAGGGGGGCTCAGGATAGGCCATGTGGCAAAGAGAGGAGCAGCTGGGGCCTCAGGAAGAACAGCCAGAGGGTGCTGTCTCCCAGCATTTGCCACCTGAGATGTTTGTCTCCCTTTGCCCAACAATAGGGCTGGTCTTGAAAGCTGCCATAGCTGAATTTTCAGACATGAAGGCTGCAGTTCTGTGAACCACCTTTTGTGTTTAACACAGACCTCCGTGGAACTTGAAGAAGAAGAGAAGAGTTTGGATTTGATATCCCGCTTTATCACTCCCCGAAGGAGTCTCAAAGTGGCTCACATTCTCCTTTCCCTTCCTCCCCCACAACAAACACTCTGTGAGGTGAGTGGGGCTGAGAGACTTCAGAGAAGTGTGGCTAGCCCAAGGTCACCCAGCAGCTGCATGTGAAGGAGCGGAGACGCGAACCCGGTTCACCAGATTACTAGTTTACCACTCTTAACCACTACACCACACTGGCTCTCACTACACTGTTAACTTGATTGTTAACAGTGAGCAGAAAGAGGTGATTGGGTTGTTTTAGCTACAAACTGTAAACAATATTGCTGCTGTCAGTTCTGGGAATATGCATCTATATTTAAGTCAAGGTCAAAGATGATGGCAACCCATCTCTCTCCCACCCGGTGCTCCTTTTAAAAGGACTCAGCAGATCAGAGATCTCCCCAGCTGTGCTTAGGATCACATTCCAGTCCCTGCAATGATAGCTTCTGCATCGGAAGGTGCTGCTTGCTTGCAATGTGACTCCTGCACAGCAATCGAACCTGGGAGGAAGGGGGGGATGCTCAACGACCCACCAGTCAGAGTCCAGTTCCCAGCGTCTTGAGGGCAGTTCTGTGAGTAAAACGTCAGGCATGCTAGCTGCTGTCAGGCATTGAGGCATTGCCTTAATTTTCAGTTAAACAACAGGCATTAATATTTTACTCTCTTCCAACAATGTTTAATGGCTTAGGAGGAATGAGGGGGAGAACAATGTGCATCACAGCTTCTGAGCCAGGAGGACAGGGCCATTAGTTTGGAGATCAAAGAGCACGCTGGCTGCTCAAAGCCTTGTGCTCTGGGGGGGGGGGCGCTGCTTGTCTTCAGGAATCCTCGGGTCTCCAGCTTGGGCTCTCCTGCAAAAAAGGAGGAGGCTAGGGAAAGACCCACGGTCTTCTGCCATTATAGCTTAGCTCATCTACACAGAGACCGCTCTCCTGTTCTCCTTTTTTTTGGTCTAACCTGCAGCCTCGAGGTGGGTCAGAAGAAGAAGGAGCTGAAAAGTCCCACATGCACTGTAAAATGGCAGGGTTGTCATGGTCCTTTTCTGGCTCTGCTCTTGTGCCTTTAAAGAGTAGGCCTGGTGCAGAGCAAGCAAAGGCAACTTCCTACCATCAATTTGTCATCCTTTAGTCTTCATGAAGCTGAACAATTCAAGATTCAGGACAGGTAAGAGATAGGACTTACAGTGGTACCCCTAGTTATGAACTTAATTCATTCCGGAGGTCCGTTCTCAACCTGAAACTGTTCTTAACTAGAGGCGTGCTTTCGCTAATGGGGCCTCTTGCTGCCACTGAACCTCCAGCACACGATTTCTGTTCTCATCCTGGGGCAGTTCTCAACTCAAGGTAACTCTTCCAGGTTAGCGGAGTTTGTAACCTGAAGCGTTTGCAACCTGAGGCATTTGTAACTCGAGGTACCACTGTATTGAGGCAATGCATGGTTAAACAATGGAACTTGCTTCTACAGTACCTCGATGGCTTTAAAATAGGATTAGACAAATTCATGGAGAAGGCTATTGACTACTATGAGCCCTGAGGTCTATGGTCTGCCACCACAGCTGGATACTTCTGAATACCAGTTCCTGCTTGCCTGCTTGTGGGCTTCCCACAGGACACTGTGAGAACAGGAGGCTGGACTTGATGGGACACTGGCCTCATCCAGCAGGCGCTCCTGATGATCTTCTGCTCAAAGGTGGCAGAACAGGCCCCAGCCGGGGTGTGTTTTAGAAAGAGGGGAGGGCAGCTTCTGTCCTCATTCGCGTCACACTGCCCCCCAAACTGCCCCCCCACCAAGGATGCCCTGGGAGTTACTCAAGGAAGGTCCTGGGTTCAACTGTTGCCTTAGTCACTAGCTCAGGAGGTGCCTTTAGGGCAGCTGCTCTTCCTCTGCAACCCACCATCCGATATATGGCCACAATGTTCTACAGTACAGGGTTGTTCTGAGGATTACTGCAATAGGGAGGGATTGATGGCCACTATCAAATGCAGGTGCCTCCCTGCTATCAATTGGTAGGGAGCTCATCCATGGCCAGTATGTCCCCCCCTCCCTCCTGAAACATCAGCAGTCCTATGCCCCTCATTCCTCACTTTAAGGGAATCCTGGTGATAAATTCTCAGAGAGCTCACCCAAACAGACACTTTAAAAAAACGTACTTTATTATTAACACCCACAAACACTTCCATCCGTTAAAAAGACAACAGGGGGTACCCCAGCTAAGCAATCTCCCCAAGTAACATTTTCTGAGCAATTTATCAGGCTGTCTGGTGTGTCGTGCACAGGGCTCAGCAACAGGAACCCGGGGGTGATGGAAAATGTGCAAAATGCTCTTAAGGAAATGTTTATTCATGGAGGGTTGTGCAGAAGAATGTGCTGGGTAATTTATTCTGTGCATCGCCCCACACCTGACCTAAAACCGGGGGGGGGGGGGGGAGTGCTGATGTGCATTGCAGTCCAAAACATCTGGAGGGCACCAGGTTGGGAAAGGCTTCTGTAGACTTGCTTTCAGGGGGTTGTGGAAATTAAGGCTTTGCAGGAAAGGCTGATTAGGAAGGAAGGTGGCATCAAACCCAGTAGATTGTGCCCCATAGATCAAATCTCTTTCTGAGTCAGCCCCTCTTTAATGCTACTCAAAATCCTGCTGCTTAAGGCAAACCCTTCACTTGGCTAGATCTACATTTGCTGTGCTCAAACTGACCCTGAGCACTTTCTTCCTCATGTCCTTGGACCGGCTGGTGCAGTATTGCATAGCGGTTAAAGCAGGACGGCAAAGACTCAGCCACGAAGCTCGCTTGGGCATCTATGGCTCAGCCAATATCTCTCAGCTCAGCCAGCCTCCCAAAGTTGTTGCTGTGAGGATAAAAGGTGGAGAGCAGAAACATGCATGCGCTTGAGCACTTTGAAGAGGAAAGGCAGAATATTAATTACGCCTGGACTTAGGGCTGATTTGGCCTTAACTGTAGCACAGTGGCAGCTGTTTTTCTGTGGTGTAGGAGGTCCTAACAGTGTGTGCATTCCCTTTGTAGCCAGGAAGCTCTGGGCAGGATGGGAAGGAACATCCTTTTACCACCTTTTCACAAGGTAATCCGTAACCCACAGTCCCTGTTAATGGCAGCGAGACCTCACTGTGGGTCACTTCATTAGGAATGATGTTTCCGTCTGCTGCAGCCCTACTGAAAGCGCTCCAGGTGAGATCGTATATTTAGAACAGAGGCCACGCATGGAGGGCAAGATGAGGAACACACGGCCAATTTTCTTATTTGCGTCAAGTGCCAGATGCCGTATTAGACTGTAATTTCGTGGTGGAAGCAAGAGTCACTGGAACCAGTCTCTTTAATCCTCCAAACTGTACCACCAAGTTTTGAGTCATAAGAGTTAAAAAAAAAAGGCCAATCAACTCAGTTTTATGCAATAAAACTATATGGTTATCACAATATAAAATAAAGGGGGAGGGAGTGGAATTAATAAAACAAAAGCCCTTAACAACTTGGGACCAATTTACCTGCGAGATCGCCTTACCTTTTCCACACCCACTTGACCATGTTGATCAGCAGAACTGTCACTCTTACAGTGCCACATCGTACCCATTCCACATTTGTAAGAACTCAATATTTTAGGGTGGCTGCACCTTTCACTTTGGAACTCACTTGCTATTGATATCAGGCAAGCGGCTTTGCTCTACTCTTTTCATTGCCTGCTAAAAACATGTGTGTTGAGACAAGTCAGTATAGATGTTTAGAAAGCTGATGCAAGTTTTGATCTGTCTTTACTGTACTGTTACTTTAACTTTTTGAAAGTCTTAAATTGTTGTTATTTTTTTGTATTGATACATTCATTGTTTCATCTTCTTTGTAAGCCCCTTTGAGGCAGGGCTTTTTTTCAACTGGAACTCGCCAGAACTCAATTCCAGCACCTCTCAGGTGGGCGCCATTGCCATTCTAAGAGAATGAGGCATGTGCTCATGGGGAGTTCCAGCACCCCTTTTTCTAGAAAAATAGCACTGCTTTGAGGTTTGTGTGTGTGGTATTTTATTTTTTATTTTTATAGAATCAAACAGTTTAAACTTCTTATGATTTTTTAAAAAGCCAGTATAAACTTATTATGAAAGGGGGCAGAGTCTGCTCCCCACCCTGTCCCGAGATTTGGGGCTTCTTCTGAAATTTAGTTTTCCATTCCCTCTCACTCTCTCCCTGCCTCTTGCTCTGTTTGCTTCCTGACTCCCTTCTCCACACCTTTGGATATTATATATATGAATGAATTCATTTAGTGCCTATATAAACCAGGCACTGTATATCCAACAAAAGACATGGATCTATAACCACCAGGCCTCCTAGCTTCGGTCTTCCAATTGCACACCATAAATTACACATACATCTTCTTAGTAGTTTGGTTCCGAGTAACAAAGACCCACGTGTGTTTTTTTTAATGCATTGGGAAGGAGATGAAAGGCTGCTGTTTGGAATGGGAGCTGTCCTTTAAAGCTTCCTGCTGAGTCTCTTGAAGGACAGTGGAAGGACCCTAGAGTGAAATCATTTATACCATATATTTTACCCCTTTTCTCCAGGTTGAGAACAGTATGAGCTGGAGGGTTTTTTATTTTATTCTTTATACATTTTCTTAAAGCTTTTGCCATGCAGATTCTTTGGAACGTCAAAGAGAAAGTCTTGCACATAAGTTCAGCTGGTTAGAGCGTGGCACTGATAATGCCAAGGTTGCAGGTTTGATCTCTGTGTGGAATACCTGCAAATTCCTGCATTGCGGGGTTTTCCCTTCCAACTCTAGGATTCCATTGCCTCATCCTTCAGCACATGTCCTTGAGCCCAGTTCCAGAGGAGGGCTGGCTGGACTTGTGGGGTTCCTGCATGGAATCAGGACTCCCAATAGTGTGCAAAAAGAATACAGGTGTGTTTGTATCATGGCAGATAAACATCTTACACACCAGGTAGCCAAATTTGCACTGGTATCCAAGAAGTTCCATTCCAGCTGTGTGAATGCACTCCAATCTCAAGTCTTAATGTTGTAAATTTCTTTTTAAGTTGTAAACTGCTACAGGTTACGTGTATGATTTTGGATGAAAGTTTCCTTTTATTCTCTGTCGTCCATTGAAAAGGCCTTTGGCTATATACAAAAATTGATTGATTGTGGTGTGTGTATAGCTATGTCTCTTTCTCACGTTAAAATTTATTTGAGAAATAAACAGATTTAAAGTAAGCATTTGACTATTTTAAAATTAAAATAACAAAACAGATAACATAAATACAAATAATATTTAAACAGCATCTGGTTTTATTATTACTATTACACAGAGTAGGATCTGAACCAATGGATTCAAATTACAGGAAAAGAGTCTGACTCAACACCAGGAAGAACTTGCTGAGTTTTAAGAGCTGTTTGGCGGTGGAATGGACTCCCTTGGAAGGTGGTGGACTCTCCTTCACCGGAGGCTTTTAAGCAGAGGTTCATAGAATCATAGAATCATAGAATCATAGAGTTGGAAGAGACCACAAGGGCCATCCAGTCCAACCCCCTGCCAAGCAGGAAACACCATCAAAGCATTCCTGACAGATGGCTGTCAAGCCTCTGCTTAAAGACCTCCAAAGAAGGAGACTCCACCACACTCCTTGGCAGCAAATTCCACTGTCGAACAGCTCTTACTGTCAGGAAATTCTTCCTAATGTTTAGGTGGAATCTTCTTTATTGTAGTTTGAATCCATTGCTCTGTGTCCGCTTCTCTGGAGCAGCAGAAAACAACCTTTCTCCCTCCTCTATATGACATCCTTTTATATATTGAACATGGCTATCATATCACCCCTTAACCTTCTCTTCTCCAGGCTAAACATACCCAGCTCCCTAAGCCGTTCCTCATAAGGCATCGTTTCCAGGCCTTTGACCATTTTGGTTGCCCTCCTCTGGACACGTTCCAGCTTGTCAGTATCCTTCTTGAACTGTGATGCCCAGAACTGGACACAGTATTCCAGGTGAGGTCTGACCAGAGCGGAATACAGTGGTACTATTACTTCCCTTGATCTAGATGCTATACTCCTATTGATGCAGCCCAGAATTGCATTGGCTTTTTTAGCTGCTGCATCACACTGTTGACTCATGTCAAGTTTATGGTCTACCAAGACTCCTAGATCCTTTTCACATGTACTGCTCTCAAGCCAGGTGTCACCCATCCTGTATTTGTGCCTTTCAATTTTTTTGCCCAAGTGTAGTACTTTACATTTCTCCCTGTTAAAATTCATCTTGTTTGCTTTGGCCCAGTTCTCTAATCTGTTAAGGTCATTTTGAAGTGTGATCCTGTCCTCTGGGGTATTAGCCACCCCTCCCAATTTGGTGTCATCTGCAAACTTGATCAGCATGCCCTCAAGCCCATCATCCAAGTCATTGAGAAAGATGTTGAATAAGACTGGGCCCAAGACAGAACCCTGTGCGTGGTCATCTGTCAGGGATTCTTGAGCTGTGATTCCTGCATTGCAGGGGGTTGGACTAGATGACCCTTGGGATCCCTTCCAATCCTACAGCTCTATGATACTGCCATGGAATGGCATCATAAATCCCTGAGAAAATAGCCTGGTCTTAACCAGGTGCTGAAACTGAGTTGAAGTTGACACCAGATGGACCTCCAAAGGGAACCACTGTTGGCTATATAAGGATCAGCAGAACTGACTCCTGAATGTTGGAAGCAGAGGGAAGGTGCCCTTGTGATGACCCGAGATTGGCTCAAGAGTTTCCTGGGAGAGAAATTATATAATCCACTGTCTCCTCATCTCAGTATTATTTAGGAAGTCAGCTTCCTTGTCTTCTTCTAGATTATTCTCTCATGCAAGCCACACTTTGTTCCTTACTCAGCAAAACAGCTCTCCAGTTGCCAACCCAATCAAAGCAATCTTTTAAACTCAGTAAGGCAGATAATTGTTTTGAGTCATCTTTCTCAGCTGGGGCCATTCACTGTTTTAAACCATTACGGCTTTTCTAAAAAGCTCCCAGCAGATACTTTTATTCTTTCTTAGATGTGGGCAAAGGAATATCAATAACCAAAACTGCAGAGCCACTAGCAGATGAAAACAGGAGCAATTTGCCCTTGTAGGTTTTGATCACAGCAAGGCGCTCAGGGGCTTTTGGCTCATTAACGCCTGATTGAAAAAGGAAGCCCATCTTAGGGAAAGCGTAGGATGCATTGGGGGGGGGGAGCAGGAGAGAGGAGGCATGCCACTGCAACTACTGGTATCTAAAAGCACTGGCAATGCAAATTTAGTCAGTGTCCTGAGAGGAAATACAAGATTATGTAAGACACATGGACAAGAGGAATTGTGGATAAGCCCTAAGTCCACACACCCGTTTCCAGCCCCTCAGTTTCACACTTCTTCACACAGTACATAAACGAACTATGGAACTCACTCCCACAGGAGGCAGCGATGGCCTTTAAAAACAGGCTTTAAAAGAGGATTAGACAAATTCATGGAGTAGGAGAGGGCTCTTGGATGGCTCTGCCCTGCCTCCACAGCTGGTTTGGGAACTTTAAGAACTTTCATCAGCCTAATGTAAACCATGGGCGGCAAAAAGCCGGGTCAGCACCATTCTCATGAACAGGCCTTTTTAAAAAGCAACGCATATGAGCCATCTGTTGTTTGTGTAGGATATTTAGAAGCATGGCAAAAGGAAGGTGCTGCAAGCAAGACTGGAATGAATTATTGCGGGTGTCGGTAGCTGGATTAATTTCCTCCTTTTGTGGATGACAAAGTCAGATGGTTGTGAAATAAACAGAAATCTGCTCTTATTCCCTTATGGGGTAGACAAGAGCCTTCCCAGGCTCTCCATCGGTAAATTTACAGAGGCCAACCAGAGAAAAATTGAGAAGCAAAATCTTTATTATATCTGTTGCAAACAGGGCCCTCACTCCCAAAATGGAGGAGGGAGGAGGAACCCAGAACAATGGTCTGCCAGCTCCTCTATAGACTTTTGAAATTCCCCCCTCCTGCTCAAGACCACCCCCTATACATCATACATACATCACAAAAGGGGTGTAACCCCAGACCACTCCCCAGATACATCACAGCTGCATCACAGATTGGGAGGGTCAGAGGAGGTAACCTGAGAATTCTCACCCCTGTGCCATCTCTCCCTGACCCCTCCCAGACACACATTTCAGCAAAACAAAATGTTTCTTGTTTCCTGCCCTGGCCTGGCAGGGCTAATGTAGGGCTAAGGATCCAAATCCATTTTAGGTGGTGGGTTCTTTGTGAGGGAAATGGCCCATGTCTGGCACTCAGGCATCAGGATGCCAGAGATTATCACTTATCACCCCCTCCTTCCTTGCAGAAAAACAGTTTGTCAGTTTGGGAGTCAAAATGGAGACATTTTGTGTCTTCCTGTGCTGCTTCAGACATGTGGCCTTGTTTTGCTTGGCACACTTATGAACAATTTTTATATATATATATATAACACCCCCCAGAAACGGCTGCAGTGGCAGGTCAAGGTACTTGCAGGTGACACAGTTATTGAGCATTCACCATGCTTTGTTTGAAAGTCACTACCCATTAGACACAACCTCTTAAACATTTTTTGGTCCTTTTTGGCTTCTTGCTTTTAAAAGCAGTCCTATAGAGTTCAGTGTGACTTACAGCCCAATCTTATGAAGCCCTACTGAGTTCAAAGGGAGTGCAGCCTGATCCTATGCATGTTTACTCAGAAGCATAGGATTTACACTTGGGCAAAAAAAAAAAAAAAATGAAAGGCAGAAATACAGGATGGGTGACACCTGGCTTGAGAGCAGTACATGTGAAAAGGATCTAGGAGTCTTGGTAGACCATAAACTTGACATGAGTCAACAGTGTGATGCAGCAGCTAAAAAAGCCAATGCAATTCTGGGCTGCATCAATAGAAGTATAGCATCTAGATCAAGGGAAGTAATAGTACCACTGTATTCCGCTCTGGTCAGACCTCACCTGGAATACTGTGTCCAGTTCTGGGCACCACAGTTCAAGAAGGATACTGACAAGCTGGAACGTGTCCAGAGGAGGGCAACCAAAATGGTCCAAGGCCTGGAAACGATGCCTTATGAGGAACGGCTTAGGGAGCTGGGTATGTTTAGCCTGGAGAAGAGAAGGTTAAGGGGTGATATGATAGCCATGTTCAAATATATAAAAGGATGTCATATAGAGGAAGGAGAAAAGTTGTTTTCTGCTGCTCCTGAGAAGAGGACATGGAGCAATGGATTCAAACTACAAGAAAGAAGATTCCACCTAAACATTAGAAAGAACTTCCTGACAGTAAGAGCTGTTCAACAGTGGAATTTGCTGCCAAGGAGTGTGGTGGAGTCTCCTTCTTTGGAGGTCTTTAAGCAGAGGCTTGACAGCCACCTGTCAGGAATGCTTTGATGGTGTTTCCTGCTTGGCAGGGGGTTGGACTGGATGGCCCTTGGGGTCTCTTCCAACTCTATGATTCTATGATTCAGCCCAGTGATGCTTTTCTCTGTTTCTTCCTTCCACCCCCCCCCCTTCCAGACACTGCCTGACTGTGTGTGCCTCCTATTTCAGATAGATAGCTCTAGGACCATGATCTGCTGTCCCCCTGAAACAGGGGTAGGCAACTAAGGCCCGTGGGCCGGATGCGGCCCAATCACCTTCTAAACCCGGCCCATGGACATTCCGGGAATCAACGTGCTTTTACATGAGTAGAATGTGTCCTTTTATTTAAAATGCATCTCTGGGTTATTTGTGGGCATAGGAATTCATTCATTCATCCCCCCAAAAGAAATATAGTCCGGCCCACCACATGGTCTGAGGGACGTGGACTGGCCCACGGCTGAAAAAGGTTGCTGACCCCCTGCTCTGAAATCTGCCACTGAACTACCCCACCTCAGGGAGCCTCATGGTAGAGCTGGCTCTGGGCCAACCCATTGGTCCTAGATAGAGATGCAGAAAAACAGCACCATGAATTATGGTCCAGGCAGCCAATGTCTGTGCCATGGGATGGATTAATGAAGCAGGGAGGAAGATGCTTGGTGAGTTTGCGCATACAAGTCTACGAGTGTGATAAAAGTTCCACAGGTGCCTTTGAGGAGTTTGGTGGTGCTTTTTTTAATATAAAAAAGCTACATTACTGGGGGAGATGAAACATTTATTTCCAGCAAATCTGGAAGCATTTCACACCTGCTGGGGCTCATTAAACATTTCCTGCACCTGAGTTAGCCTTTGGCACTCTCCCAGAGATGCCACAAATGATCCAGAGCAAGCCCGAAGTTTGACTAACTAGAGCACACTTCTTGGATGCCTGCCAAGGGAAGCCTTTCATCCTCAAAGGAGAAATGTCTCCACGGATGAGTCAGTAAAGACAGCAACTAAGCAACACAGACGAAAGAGAGAGAGAAAGAAAAAAACCTACCAGCTTTGAACTGCTCTGAAGTCTGGGGGATAAGAAGTCACAAAAACGACATAAGTGGGTTATTTATGATTCTGAACTTGAAAGATGGAGTTTGATGTGTTATTTAGGTCTGATGAAAAGGGGAGGACTGGAACTCACTGGAAGAGACCCAGTTTGCACGCAAAAGGCCTCAGGCTCAACCCCCCCCCCCGGATCTCTTGGTAGTGTCTGGGAATATCCCCTGCCTTAAACCCCAGAGAGCCACTGCCAGTCAGTGTAGACAAAACTGACCTATATGGACCAAGGGTCTGATTTAGTGGCAGCTTCCTGAATTCCTAATTTGGGATGCTGGCATTACAGTATGTCCAAATGAGCCCAGCAGAGACACTGCAAAGGGACCATCATCACCAACTGTTAAACAACTGGGAGAGGAGAGCTCAGAAAATGCCCTCTTATGACATTAGGGACTTATATAATAATAATAATAATAATAATAATAATAATAATAATAATAATTTATTATTTGTACCCCACCCATCTGGCCGGGTCCCCCCAGCCACTCTGGGCGGCTTCCAACAAACACTAAAATACATTAAAATATCACACATTAAAAACTTCCCTAAACAGGGCTGCCTTCAGGTGTTTTCTAAATGTCAGGTAGTTATTTATCTCTTTGACATGGGATGGGAGGGTGTTCCACAGGGTGGGCGCCACTACCGAGAAGGCCCTCTGCCTGGTTCCCTGTAGCTTTGCTTCTCGCAGTAAAACTTAAAACCAAAGACGCTGAAGTCTGAGCTGGCACTGACTTATTTTATTTTATTTATATCCCATGCTTTCCTCCAAAGAGCTTGAGGTGGTGTGAACAGTTCTCCTCCTCGTTTAATCCCCACAATAACCCTGTGAGAGAGATGTGGCTGAGAGGCAGTGACTTGCCCCCAAGAGCACTCAGTGAGCTTCATAGCCAAGTGGGGATTTGAACCCTGGTCTCCCAAGTCCTAGTCCGACACTCTAACCGCTACACCACACTGCCTTGCCCTTGAAGAGAAGACTGGGGCTGAAAAACCAAGGTAGAGTGTGTGTGTATGGAGGCTTGAGTTTTGAAAGGAGCACAATACCTGAGATTGTAGAATATCACTGCTTACATTTATATATCCATGTATGTTTCTTCTTCTTCTTCTTCTTCTTCTTCTTCTTCTTCTTCTTCTTCTTCTTCTTCTTCTTCTTTGGTGATCACTCGTAGCCGAGTAAGATTGTCTTCCATAAACATGGTTTTAACAATGAGTCCGTAAGTGACTGTGGAGGCCAATTCTGGATCCACACGTCCTTCCACAGTGGGGACATTGGTTTCCGGGTGGGGGTTGATCACAGTGTGGATTTGCCAAGCGTGCCTTCCTCTTAGCACGTTTCTCCCTTGCGTCCTGAGTTCGAGTGTCTTCAAAGCCCATGACACCTTTGGTAAAGGCTGTTCTCTAAATTTGCCTTGAGACAGTCTTTAAACCTGGTTGACCACCAGCGTTACGCTTTCCATTTTTAAGTTCAGAATAGAGTACCGGTAGTTGCTTTGGAAGACTATCATCAGGCATCCGCACAACATGACCAGTCCAACGAAGTTGATGTTGAAGAATCATTGCTTCAACACTGGTGATCTTTGCTTCTTCCAGTACACTGGTATTAGTTCGCCTGTCTTCCCAAGTGATGTGTAAAATGAGTGTATGTTTTATTTAATCAACATACCACTTCATATTTCAACAGAGATCTCTCATCAGTTTATGCATCCCAATATATTGCAATCAATATAAGAAATGCAATACAAGTTCTGCTTTCAAAGCCAAACAAGGAAGGAGCAACAAAGAAACTGAGGTGGAACAACTGAGGTTTCCTACTTCTATGGGATGTGGGATCATGAAAGACCACGTGAAGAAGACTGTTGGGTCTCCTTGTGTTTGCATGGAGAAGAGTGGGTCTGCTCATTTCCCCTCTGGCACAGGATTCTTTGTTAATACCGTATGTGTTGTGTCATTAAACCCCCTTTGTTTTCAGCAGGAGGAAGAGGCAGATTTCCACATTGCAATGGGAATTTAACCCACCCACCCGCCGTGAGCGGGCGGTCAGCCTGCACCCAGAGGTCTGGGTGAGAGGCTCACCGTATTAATCTGAGTTACAGGTAGGTAGCCATGTTGATCTGTCATAGTCAAAACAAAATAAAAAATAAAAAAATTCCTTCCAGTAGCACCTTGGAGACCAACTAAGTTTGTTCTTGGTATGAGCTTTCGTGTGCATGCACACTTCTTCAGATACTAAAGTGCTACTGGAAGGATTTTAATTTTTTTATTTAGTATTAATCTGAGTTTGATTAGTACCCCGGTGGGAGCCCCAGATTTAGGCTACTCTGAGCTTCCAAAAGGAAAGGAAGAACGAAACATAAGTGGAGCACCCACCCTTTTCAGATACGACACACCTTTCACAACTGCAACACTCTTGGGTGGTGACTTCCAAGTGTGAATTGGCTGCTGCAGGTAGAATGGCCACATCCCTCCCCCCTCAATGCTTTTGGGTGGGTCCAGTTCACACCTGGAAAGCCTGCATCCTCATTGCGTGGGCAATAAGTGACAACTTGCACGATTGAAGGAACCATCACAGAGGTTGTGTGCGCACGTGTGTGTATGCATATGACATGGCAAGCAGCAACTCTGACCGACTTGTATGCCTATCAGAATGAAGAGCACCCTATGGGGCACAGCCCTTAGAAAACCTGGCACTGAAATGACTTTGCATCTGCCTCAAATGATGTCTAGTCTTTCGATTTTCATCTCCTAGAGATAATAATTGATGGCTTAAGTCCCTGGATAATTTCCTTTCCCTGTTCCATTATTCTTTAAACCACTCTTCCTAATTTTCAAAATGCCTCTCATATTCTTTTTGGCTATAAATTACTCACCAACAAATTGAAACATGATTTTCTTTTGCCGTCGCTTTGCTGCAGGAAATATTGCTGGCACGTTTAAAGACAGGAACTTTCTCAAGAGCATGGGCGTAGCCACAATTTTTGTTAGGGGGTGGCAGAACCTCAGATTTGTATTGATTTGTATTGATTTTTTTGGGGGGGGGCAGCTGCTCCTCCCCCCCAGCTACTCCCATGCTCAAGAGTTGGCTCTCCTGATGATCTGTGATTCACGAAATCCCTCTTTATCAGCATCTTCATGGCCACTTGTAATTATTCCCGATCATTCCAAGAACATGGTCAAAGCCATGAAATGCAAAGGTGGCCCTTATCCCTTAACAACGCCTGGTAACAGAAAGCACTTGCTTCTTCATTTGCAAGCAGAACTGAACTGCCCTCTTCCTTCAGAATGACAGCTAGTCGGTGCTGAGTCTGTCCGGCACCTCAATCCTACCCTGTAAGATTGAGATTGAGAGGAATCTCAATCCTTTCTCAGTCCTTACTCAATCTTACCCACTGAGACTGAGAGTAATTTCACTCTAGTTTACCCATTGCCATGCCAACACTGCCTGCCTTACGCTGCTCAATATGGGGCTTGTGTACTCTGAATGAGACAGTGGAAGAAAAGCGAAAATCCTGTGGATGCGTATAAATTATGTACATTGGGCACAGTTGCACAGTTTCTCTTCATTTGCATAATTAACACAACTTTGCATAATTTATTTTGGACTTTGCTGGTCCACAATAAATGGGCAAGGAGGTTTGCAGGGCACCCAAGGCCCTTTCTGCTACCATAAGGATTTAAACGTTCAGAAAAGGGGAACCAAAATGGTTGAGGAGATGGAGTGACGTCCCTATGAAGAAAGGTTGTGGCATTTGGGACTTTTTAGGGTAGAGAAAAACCAAGTAAGGGGTGACATGATAGAGGCTTATAAAATTATGCATGGCGGAGAGAGAAAAGGTTCTCTCTCTTTCTCATAATGCTAGAACTCATGGGCATCCGATGAAGCTGAACATGAGAAGATACAGGACATAGTGAAACTATGGAACTCAGGAGGCAGTGATGCTTTGAAAGCGGATTAGACAAATTCATGGAGGAGAGAGCTATCAAAGGCCACTAGCCATGATGGCTGTGTCTGAATGACAGGTGCTGGAAATCGCAGGGGGCGGGGGAAGAGCTCCCATGCTCAGGTCCTGCTTGTGGATTTTCCCCCAGGCTATTGGTTGGCCATTGTGAGACCAGGATACTAGACTAGATGGGCCATTGGCCTGATCCAGAAGTTCCTCTGATGTTCTTAAAGGTAAAGGTAAAGGGACCCCTGGCCATTAGGTCCAGTCGTGACCGACTCTGGGGTTGTGGCACTCATCTCGCTTTGTCGGCCAAGGGAGCCGGCGTACAGCTTCTGGCGAACCAGAGCAGCGCATGGAAACACCGTTTACCTTCCCGCTGCAGTGGTACCTATTTATCTACTTGCATTTTGACGTGCATTCGAACTGCTAGGTTGGCAGGAGCAAGGACCAAGCAACGGGAGTTCACCCCATCGCAAGGATTCAAACCGCCGACCTTCTGATTGGCAAGCCCTAGGCTCTGTGGTTTAACCCACAGCGCCTCCCGCGTCCCTTACAAAATGTGAATTCTAATACTAAAGGGGTGGCCAATATAGTGCCTGCAGATGCCCCTGCCAATATATCATTTTTGCCCAAGAAATATCTCAGTACCTATTCTGAGCAACTCCCCTATGAGGAAATTACAATATTTGGTGCTTTTGAGTTAAGGAAGAGGCAAGTAGGTGGAGACATGCTGCCTCCCAGTGGCAACAGAGCTGGATTCATCAGGATGTGGATGGGGCAGAGTGAGGCTGTGGTGGCGTGACTCTTGCATTGCAGGGGGTTGGACTAGATGGCCCTTGGGTTCCCTCCCAATTCTACGGTTCTATGATTCTGTAATGAAGATTCTGGGTTGTTGGCAGCAGCAGTGTGCCTGGAGATATGCGGGCTCCTGCGGCTCCGCTGCTGTCACCAGCCTTTCCCTCCCCAAAGTCTCACCCTGCCATCCCCCCATCCTGATGAGTGCAGCACCGCCATGAAGACCGTTGCTCGTCCCTTGTGCCGCAGGCTACAGAAGAGCAAAGAAAGGTGTGTTTGTATCATGAAAGGTCAAGAGGCTTCTCCGCTCCTGGCCGCCCACATCCCAGCGCTGAGAAGAGACTCGAGATGTTGCTGCCCCCAAGTACTTGGCCTCCCTTTCATTTTTGTAATGCAGGAGGGGGTGGGACCCCCTGCCAAACGGAAGATGGGAAGGAGCCTCCGGGTCCTTTGTTGCTCTCTGGTTGGTGATGACGAAGCCTCCCCTGTTGTGAAGCAAAGATGTTTGTTTCCTCTTGAAGAAAGAAAGAGAAGCTGCTTAGAGACGGCTTTGTTTTTCTCTTAGCTGAGTTGAGCATTGACTCCCTTCAGCCCAGAGATCACTTTGGCCTTTGGCTAATGAAACAATCTACAGCCTTTTAAACTGGGTGGTGGGATCATTGTTTTTGTTTGTTACTATGCGGTGTGCTTTTGTATTGTAAACCACCCTGTGATCTTCAGATGAAGGGTGGTATAGTAATTCAATTAATTAGCTAGCTAGTTAGTTAGTTAGCTAGTTAGTTAATTGAAACGACTTCACTGTACAGTATGTGCGTATGAAAATTGCTCATGAGCACTTTTCAGTTTATTTCCATGTCTTGTTCCCCCAGGCTTAAGAGGAATCTGTAGCGGCTGCAGAAACCCTGCATTTGCTGGGATGGAGGAGGGCAAGGTGTCAGTATTAAAGCAGCATCAAGCAATATTAAAATGTTACCCATCGCTCAGTCATTGCCATGACTTCATTTATTGCCTGAAACCACTGAATGGTGTGTGCAGGATAGTCTCTCAGAAAGCAAATGAGCAAAACAGTAATTTTCCCACCTATTAACCCAGGGCAGTAGATCCCAATGTCAATATTTATTTCCCGCTCCCCCTCCATTTTTCCTGATGTACAGTAGATCTTCCCTGACCCTTTCTTTCCTGGTGAGAAGGGGGGGCATTTTGGGGTCTGCCTCAGGGGCAAAAATGTATTGGGTCGACCCTGCCCCTTAGAGGAGGAAGGCTACACTGCAACATTTTGTTGCAGACGAGTATTTTACACCTCTGACTCCCATCAAGAGTTCATCAGGAATATGTGTAGAATATCTGGACCACTGAAGCTTGTGTGTGTCTCCAGAGTGGGCTTCACATGGGAAGTGAGTCATTTTCGCTCTTGTTCTTGGGGATGGGTGATGTCACGGCAAAAGGGAATTCCAAATTAGACAACAGCAAAGAATTTGCCCATTGCTAGCTTACTTGGAGTCTTCTTAGCTGTGATTCCGGCATTGAAGGAGGTTCAGCTAGAAGACACTTTGGAACCCGTCCAACTCTAGTCCTTAGCATTTATTTTCTTGATCTGTGTTTCACTCCACTTGCAGATGTTTTAATCCTTATCAGAGAAGATTTATTCCATCCACAATTAAATCTCTTAATTGGCTACAGCATACAGCAAATGACATGTCAGCCTTGGAAGGCGGGGTGGGGGTGGGGGGGGTGGGGGAAATCAAATCTTGTGTTCTGATGCGTTAAATTAATTCTAATATTTTCCTGAATGTCAGCTTGCTCTCGGGAGAGCTCACAAAGTCTATTCATGATTATAATGCTTAGCTGAATTGTACGTTTTCATTCTCTGAGACTACAAAGGACCACCATGACCCGCATTCTAACTAGCATACTTAATTTAACTTACATGATCTTGGGTTGCTATTATTTGCACATACCTGGTGTCATTTTGAAATCCTTTCCAGAAGGCATATTTCAATAATCCTACTCCTTGGGTGGAAATATTCTTTAGTAACAGACAAAGGTGTTTGGTTGGTTTTTGTTTTTTGCTGTTTTTAATGGACAAACAAGCAATGAATTCTGAAACCTTTTGCAATGAATGTTGGATGGATTTGACATTTGTTACAAACTTGTAGTAGACACTTGCCAACCATCTCTGAAATGTTTCTCAAAATATGAATGCTCAGTATATCTTTAGCATTGCACCATAAGTACTTGTTGTCCATGATAGATGTATTTCTTACAACCACCCTATTAACGCAGAGGTAGGCAATGTGGGACGCAGGTGGCGCTGTGGGTTAAACCACAGAGCCTAGGGCTTGCCGATCAGAAGGTCGGCGGTTCGAATCCCCATGACGGGGTGAGCTCCCGTTGCTCGGTCCCAGCTCCTGCCAACCTAGCAGTTTGAAAGCACCTCAAAGTGCAAGTAGATAAATAGGTACCGCTCCGGCGGGAAGGTAAATGGCGTTTCCATGCGCTGCTCTGGTTCACCAGAAGCGGCTTAGTCATGCTGGCCACATGACCCGGAAGCTGTACGCTGGCTCCCTCGGCCAGTAAAGCGAGATGAGCGCCGCAACCCCAGAGTCATCCGCGACTGGACCTAATGGTCAAGGGTCCCTTTACCTTTACCTTTAGGCAATGTGGACAGGAATTCCCATCATTCTTGGCTGGGGCAGAGAGGAGTTGCATTTAATTATTTATTTATTGCATTTATATCCCACCTTTCTCTCCAATGAGCTCAAAGTGGCAGACATGGTTCTCCTCCCCCTCTTCCTCATTTAATCCTCACAACAACCCTGTGTGGTAGGTTAGGCTAAGAAACAGTGACTGGCTCATGATGACCCAGTGAGCTTCATGGCTGAGTGGGGATTCGAACCCTGGTCTCCCAGGTCCTAGTCTGACACTCTAACCACTGCTCCACACTGGCTGTCCAACAACATTTGGAGGACACCCTGTTGGTTACCCCAGTTGTAATTTGGGTGTCATCATTAGGGAAGTACCTGTGCTTCAGGCCCTTACTGTTGTAATATACTGTATTCACTCACTTACACTTGTGTGCATGAAAGAGTTAACCTGAGCCCAGAGCTCAGGTACAAGTGGGTGTGCCTTGACAGGCTCTCTAGCAGGCTCTGCTTTCACCTCTTCTTTTCTCTCTTTGTGCCATGTAGCTTTGGCTCCCAGCTCAGCTGATTCTGCAGGTGAACTGAATCTTAGCTAACTCAAAGATTTCATTATCTTTTTTGTAAGGAAACAAAGTCCTTGTCTAGTCATTTAGAACCCCTTTTCATCTTTGTCTTACGCCCAGCAGGTGGAGACCTGTTGCATGTAACTTCTGGAAACGCTGTGAGTAAAATTTTCACTTATTTGGAAAGCTAAGTGCCTGTGATTTATTCTAGCCTAAGTATTTTTGGGGGGAAAATTTTGTTTAAAGGTGGATGAGGGCTGGTGTAAATCTAACCAAGTTTTAATGTGTTTGGAGCAATTGCCAAGTAAGAATCTCTCTTCCAACAATCTCTCTCTTACATAATAGGAAACCATCCTTCAGTTCCTAGGTAGGATTGGTGGTTTTAAACTGCAGAATTTCTGGGTTTTGTGCAAAGAAATGGCACCCTTGCATCCTGCTGTGTTTCATTCCCCATCAATAGTTTGTTTCCATTTCAGTATCATTGGTGTGTAAATTTTTTTCCCAAACAATATTTATTGATTTTATAAACACAAATATATTCAAACAAACACATAAACAAACCTAACATACTTGACAATACTACACTACACTTAACAAAATCTATAATTGGTGTGTAAAAAATGCACAGGCTAAGCAGGATTTGATTCCTGTTTCGTAGTGCCTTATTTTCATTGCCCCTGCCCTTCCTGGCTTGCCACTCACCTATTCACATGGCTCCTTCACTGAGGGTGGCCGGAGAGTGAAGCATGAACAGACGCCACAGAGACTTGGCTTGCTAGGTGCTCCATGCTGCAGCCTACTCCACGGGGGTGTTAGGGGCAATTTTATGTGCTGGTGAGAACCCTGATGTCCTTGGAGGAAGGGCAGCATAAAAACCCAGCAAGCAATAGTAACAGACAATTTAATAAGTAAAAGTTACCTTGCACTCCCCTTGGTATATAAAAAGGCACCTACACTGAGGGCATGACACTATGCGCATGTACTGAAATGAAGGACCATGAGTAAAGACAAGACAAAATGAAAGAAATAAACCAGTGACCTCCTCCTGCTCTTTCTCCAGCTGCAGATGCACGGGGAAAGCTCTTAAAGGAAATCTTGAAAAGTAGCCCTTCATATTACAGAGTCCTGTTATCAGGCAATAACACAGTGGCAAAGATCTCTGTGGAAGCCACATTATAAGATCAGTTAAATTAACAATGGGAGTTCCCATATGGTGGAAGTTATAAAGGGGGGTAATTACTATCTGTAGTAGTGATGTAGACAACAGCTAATTGCTGTTGTCAATAAGGTTTTTATTTTATTTTAATATAGAGGTCATATTAAAGTCTCCAGTGTGTCTCCTTAATTGTATAGAAAGGTAAGCAGACTGTATTCTCTGCTACTGTTAGTGCATTAGTGGCTGAAAGGCTGCAATTCACTGAGGGTCTCAGAAATGTTCATTGCAGTTGGATTAGCGACTCATCAAAGAATATTATGACAACATCAAATTGTAATGGTTTTTAAATAGTGTTTCAACTACAGATGATCATTATCTGAATTTGGTTATCTTTGCAACAATGCCGTTTTTATTTTAACGTTTCAATAAATAATATTTGTAGGTTGTTTATTTTAAGGATGTGTGGATAATTTTTTTGGTTTTACACTTGTAAACTGCTTAGAAGTCTTTCTGGCAAGTAAGTGGTATGTCAAATTAATAAAATAAAAAATAAAAAATAAATCGGCCTCCATCCTTCAGTTCCAGCTCCAGTGCAAAAATTAGAAGTCTTCTTCTGGCAGATTTCTGATCTGAATCCACTGCATCATTGCAGAGGTATCATCTGCCAGGTCCTTAGACTGCAACCCTCTGGGAGTAAGTCCTATTGAACTCAATTGTATTTACTTCTCAGTAAACCTCCATAGGAGTACTGCACTGTTAATAAGCTGCACAGTGTCGCCCTAGATGGCATGCAAGGGAAAATGCTCCCAGAAGGATAATTTGCAAGTCAAATTTAGGAATTAACACCCATTTCCTACAAAATAAAGTAACAAGCTAAAATAACAAGAAAAACCTCTACATGGAGTTCAGAAAACAAAATTAATTTCTAAGTTTTAGCATCTATGCAAAGGGCGATTAATGAGCTTGGGTAGTTCAAAGCAGGTAGTATTTTTCTCGATGTAGAATTAATGAAGAGCAGATGGAAGCCCAAGTTTCCCTGTAGGTGGCAGGCAACGGAGAAAAGTCATTCCTCTGTGAGAAACGCAGAGTGCATGCTTGACAGCAAATCCTGCCTGCAGCCCAGGGATATGGAAATGAGCCTCCAAATCTGCTAAGCATGCACAAAGTGTTTCCACTCCCCACTGGGCAAAAATGGCCAACAGCTTAGCATCAGGAGTGTTGGGTTCCACAAGTTCTGTTATTCCACCATGTGCTGCACAATCCTATGGTATCAGAAGAAGTGTGCATGCACACAAAAGCTCATACCAAGAAAAAAACTTAGTTGGTCTCTAAGGTGCTACTGGAAGGAATTTTTAAATTTTGTTTTAATCCTATGCATGTTTCCTCTGAAGGAAAGTCCATTGAGTTCAATGGATTTAACTTCCAAGCAGGGGTGTAGGAAGTGGGGGGCGGGTCGCCCCAGGTTCCATCATGGAGGGGGATGACAAATTATCAAGGAACAATTACTGCCCTACTAGGGTGGTTCATAAAAAACTTTAAAAAAAATAATGCCTACTCCAAAGGTCTTATCTTACTACACAAGGGATTATATAGCTATATATTAAATTTCATGCATATCAGTTAATATCTTGACCCTCCTCCACGAAAATAGCTGTTTACTTGGCTGTTTTCCTATGTCGTGAAGACTGAAATTTCAATTCCGTGGAGCACTTACTGTTCCCAACCCTAACCCTGCGGAAAGCCATCTAATGAGAATTTAATTTGATTTTGACATGTTTTTAGGGGGTAATTTGATTATTGTTTGATTTTATATCAATGTTATGTATCTGATGTTAGCCGCCCTGAGCCCGACTTCGGCCGGGGAGGGCGGGATATAAATAAAAGTTTATTTTTACTTATTATTATTCCTTTGTAAGAAAATATGAAATAACGTAAAACCATTTTTGCAGACAAAAAAAAAAAAAAATCAATGGGGGGGATGACAAGAAATTTTCCGCACCGGGTACCACCTGACCTTCCTACGCCTCTGCTTCCAAGTAAGTAAAGCGAGTGCAGGATTGCAGGTTTAACAGGATAAATCTACTGCTTGAGCATTTCTAGATGAGGATGGAGGGAACTGATGAGCATCAGAAAGCCTCCTGCTTCCCTCCACAATCCTCACACCTCCACAACCGCAACCTAGGCAAGTCCCATCCACCCATCTCTTCCAGCCTGTAAATTTGCTCCAAAACAGCCTGGAAGCTGTTTAGGGGCCCATGTGCTCACCTGGAAAAGCAAAGGGGCTTCTAGCAGCATCGCAGTGATGTGTGTGCTGAAGTTCGACAGAGATCCCAACCCTTTAAAAAAAATAAAAAATCTTTGGCAGACCCGTGGTGGCTAATGAAAAGGCTTAATTGATAATCAGCTAGTGAAGAGTGCAGGACACTTTGTAGGAGAGGAATAATCTGTTCCTAATTACGAGTAAATCCTATCTTTATGCATGAGGTAGGACATGTGCCAAAGAGATAAGGTGTTTGCCAGCGTATATTGCCAGGCCAATAAAAATTTCAAATACTTCTTCACATGGAATATACGGTAATAATAATAATAATAATAATAATAATAATAATAATTTATTATTTGTACCCCGCCCATCTGGCTGGGTCTCCCCAGCCACTCTGGGCGGCTTCCAGCAAACATTAAAATACATTAACACATCACAAATTAAAAACTTCCCTAAACAGGGCTGCCTTCAGGTGTTTTCTAAAGGTCATGTAGTTGTTTATCGCTTTGACCTCTGCTGGGAGGGCGTTCCACAGGGCGGGCGCCACTACCAAGAAGGCCCTCTGCCTGGTTCCCTGTAGCTTTGCTTCTCACAGTGAGGGAACCGCCAGAAGGCCCTAGGCGCTGGATCTCAGTGTCCGGGCTGAATGGTGGGGGTGGAGACGCTCCTTCAGGTATACAGGACCGAGGCCGTTTAGGGCTTTCAAGGTCAGCACCAACACTTTGAATTGTGCTCGGAAACGTACTGGGAGCCAATGTAGATCTCTCAGGACCGGTGTTATGTGGTCCCGGCGGCCACTCCCAGTCACCAGTCTAGCTGCCGCATTCTGGATTAATTGCAGTTTCCGGGTCACCTTCAAAGGTAGCCCCACGTAGAGCACATTGCAGTAGTCCAAGCGGGAGATAACTAGAGCATGCACCACTCTGGCGAGACAGTCTGCGGGCAGGTAGGGTCTCAGCCTGCGTACCAGATGGAGCTGGTAGACAGCTGCCCTGGACACAGAGTTAACCTGCGCCTCCATGGACAGCTGTGAGTCCAAAATGACTCCCAGGCTGCGCACCTGGTCCTTCAGGGGCACAATTACCCCATTCAGGATCAGGGAATCCTCCACACCCGCCCGCCCCCTGTCCCCCAAAAACAGTACTTCTGTCTTGTCAGGATTCAACCTCAATCTGTTAGCCGCCATCCATCCTCCAACCGGAAGATCCTGGGCTTTCTATTGTGAACCGCCCAGGGATCTTCAGATGAAGGGCAGTATGCAAATTTAATAAATAATTTCCTCTGCACCTCCTTTCTGCCCCATTTCCCCATATCCCTTTTGAGCTCTGATTATGCTCAGCCACTTTCTACCTTCTTCCGTATCCCACTGAAAGCCACCACCGTGTCCAGTGTCTCTGCCCCTCGCCTGAGCCCCTGATGCTTCCCAAACATGCCATTTCTCCCCCCTCCATTACTGTATACTGTTCTTGGAATAACTCCATCAACACTTGCCTAATATCTTTATTAGCTGAGGGGGTGCTTTTCTGGGCTGGTGGGCACATTTGGAATCCTGAGAAAGTGCCACAGGCACCAATCGCAAAAAACTATCAACTTTCGGATTTGAAAATAAGGGATCAGCAGCCTCACCTGTCCCGGGGACAGTCTACGGTTCTCGGGGATAGTCCACGCCGCGCTAATCCCCCCAGACTACAAATTAATTTACACCAGGCTACACACCATCATCTTTCCCCACCTCAGGGTCTCTTTTCCAGGGGGTCTTCTCTTCTCATGCGATGCTTCAGGATCTGTCCTTCCGGTGAGCAGCCAGGGCTGATGTCCTTCAGAATGGATCGGTTTGATCTTCTTGCAGTCCACAGGACTCCAGCACCACAATTCAAAAGCGTCAATTCTTCATGGGGGGATTGATCAGGTTCACTCTTTTGGCTCTCTGGCATCCATGAATGAGTTATTGTTGCAGACTTTGCATCCTTTAACACTCTTTTGGAAGGAGTGTATTTGTGGGCTGGGCCAGAGTGGTTGATTTTACATGCAAGCAAAGCACAAACAGTGCTGTTGTCTAAGGACATCCTATTCTCTGTAACTATTGGTGAGCAACGCAGCCGAGCAACGCAGCTGAGGAGCCTCCCTGGCTGGCAGGGAGGGAGAGGAGCTGCTTCCTTTGAAATCCGGGAAATTTAAGGGATATCTAACAATCCGGGATAGCAGGGGGAAACGGCACTGGAATAAGGGAATTTCCCACCAAAAAAGGGAAGGTTGACAGCTATGCGCAAAATGGCTGAATTGGGCCCCGTGGCATATGACAAAATGGCTGCCATATCTCAAAGAGCAGAAAGAGGGGCAGAAACACAACATGGCAAAAGCCTACCCCACTTCCCTACCAAGCTCTGTGGCACTACTCACCCATTCGCATTCTCTCTCCACTCCCCCCCAGTTATATCAGTGGAAGATCTATCTTCACTCTTTTAAGAGACATAATTTTTTTATTACTTTGATATGATCCGCTCAAAGCATCTCCAGAAACAATATCATTGAAGTTCTGACCCATCAAATGTAACACAATTTGCACTTGAGTTGATCATATTGGAATTCCTCATTGGGGTTTGTCAACACTTTGTAAACAAGAACATCATACAGATATACTCCAAAACAGGAAGAGCACACAGGTCAGTTATCCCATCACTTCTTCATTTCACAGCAAAAAAAAGCTACAATAATTGTTGCAAATTTAAGTAGAAACACTTAGGCACGAACAAAGTTGCCCAGAAATTTGTACAATATGCACAAGAAATTACATAGTGTTGAGAGAGATGGCGGATTTATCATTCCTGCCTCAGTGTTAAAAATAATGATCTTCTGCTCTCAAAAGACATCTCACTTCTTTGGAGGGATTTCGCACATGCACATTACTTTGCTTTTGCTGAAGAATAAAAAGCATGGATGGGTGGATACAATAGATTGAGGCTCTCTCTGTGGCGTTAGATGGTTGGAGGTGATAAGCACATGTGAACCAGCTCTTAGGGTGTCTTCACAGAGGCAGTGCAGAGATAGTTGTGAGGGAATGATAGCAAGAGAGGGCTCTTTCCCTCTGCCTTGCTTGTGGGGTCGCCAGAGGCATCCCTTTGTCCACTGTGGTGGGAAAGAGAATTAGATGGACCTTTGATGTGACCCAGCAGAGCTCTTCTGACACTCACCCTGGCAGCAGTTCAGCAATTCTGTGGTCCGCAATTGGGCTATGAGTTTTTCACACCATTCTTGGGACTGCATCCTCACCATTCTTTGCTGCATCAAAGCGAGGGAGGGACTTGCTCCTGACATCAGGCTGTGTGGCCTGGGTTCAGGAGCCTTTCTTCACCCTGCTTTTTGCCTTGAACAGAACTGGGCTGCAGAATGGTTCAGCTCCAGCAAGCAATCCCTTAGCTCCATCATTTGTTGTCATTTTTAGGGGACTGTCCTCACAGTACCTAAGGCAGCCTTCTCCAACCTGATGCCCTCCAGATGTTTTGGGCTACAACTGTAATAATAAAAATGGTATCACCAACCCCAGCCAGCACAGCTGTGTTGGCTGGGGCTAATGGCAGATGTAAGCCCAAACATCTGGAGGGCTCCAAATTGGAGAATGCTGTCATAGGGAAGTGATCCACCACATCCGTGCAAGGATCTACATAATAGTGGAGGGATCCTTTTGCCCCCTCCCTTTGAGCATGTGTGCATTACAGCCCCTGAGGCCATTATGGGAAATCAATATCCATATGCACTTCCAGTCTCTTCACATCAGGTTGCTGGATTTTCCATGACTTCATTGAAGAAGTGTTGTTCTCCCATGCATTTTTTAAAATTGTCCCGTCTACATTTCTCCCCCCACTCTTTGGGCTATGCAAATAATACATTACATCTTGTGCCATTATCTAATCCCATCTTTACTTACACTCCTGCTTTCCACAAATTCTTCTTGGCTTAATCTTATTATGGGCTGAGGCTACGCACCTCTGTCCTATGATACCAGCGCTGGGTGTGCATGACAATGGCAGGCTCGTTTTGGTCCTTTGCCAGTTGGCAATAGTCACAAGGGATATTTGCTGCAAAAAGGCATCCTTAATGCTGTGCATCTGGGACTCACGGCAGGGATGCTCTCCACCTGAGCCGTCTCTTGCAAATGGCAGAGCTCCACGGAAGACACCTGCATGTCAGAGACAGCTTTGACAACTGGTGGGAGGAAGAGCGTTGCTGGAAGGGTTCCAAGGATGCAACAGAGGAGTGTGGCTTGTGTGTGCATACAGTATTTTAATGTTTTGCCATTTGGGGGATGGGGTTGAATCTTCTCTTTATATGGAAAAAGGACCATATAATTGAGATGCCTAGGTTGACTTGTTTTTCTCCCCATCAAACTAGTTTCCTATCCTATCTGTAGGAATTCCATATTTCTCATGAGAGGAATGGGGCGATGAAACAGTATTTTTTAATGGTTTGGTTTGGTTCTTTATCCCCTAAACTGGTGAATGTGTAAAAACATGCCCTGAGCATAGGAACCTAGATATCTGTAGGGTTTCAGTGCAACCTTTGGGGCCTCTAAAAGGAATTTGGTGTACCTCCATAAATTAGGTGATGGGCCTTTGGGCCTCAAGGGCCAACTTCACCCTCAGCCAACCCTACAGAGGCCACATGCACTCACGCTCACAGGCCACTCAGCCCCCTCCCCACAGCTGATACATGCAGGTCAGTTGAAGAGGGGGAGTTATCATCCCTCGAGAAGAGAGGACTGAGAGGTGAGACAACAGCCATCTTCCAATACCTGAAGGGCTGTCTCATGGAAGATGGAGCCAGCTTGTTTTCTGCTGTTCCAGAGGGGAGGACCTGAAGCAGTGGATTCAAATGACAAGGAAGGAGATACCAACTCAACATTAGGGAGAACTTTCTGGTGGTATGAGCTGTTTGCAGTGCTTTTTTCTCAGCTGGAGCGCACCAGAGCGCAGTTCCGGCACCTATTGAGGGTCAACACTCCCACCATCTGCTTCTTGCCTTCACATACTTTTGAGAAGCCCAAAACAAACATTTCAAGTCAAAATGGAAGCTGGCCAGCCTGTGCAGGTCTTTTTTTAAGATCTATGACTCTGCCTAGCTCCTAGCCGCTCCTCAACATGATTGCTCAAGCTACAGGGCGGGGCCAATTTGCGTTTCTTTTTCTTCAATCTGTCTCCTGTGTAGCAGGAGGTTGGAGGCCATCTGCCAGAGATTCATTAGCCCTGATTCCTGCATTGATGCCCCTTGAGATACTCTTCCAACTCCACAATTCTACGAATCTATCAGATAGGGGATTGTTTTCCCACCAGGAGGCTGTGCTGAACAGAGAGGTTTAAAATGTTCTACCACCACCCCAGCCTCCATACTGACTATATTCCTCCCCTGCTTTTTGCCACCTCCAAAATCTGTAGGGTCTTTTGCTTCTGGAGCTGGATCAGGCCCCCGGACTTGGGGTTATCTACCCCTGGTATAGGCAGAAACCAAAATGAGGAATTGAGGGTCTTTTCCTAACCCAACATAAATGAAGTGGAAGAGAAGTGATCTTGGAAGCACATCAGATACACAAAGTTGTAGGGAGGCAATTTGGAATGCTGTGCTATTGGATCTAAAACTGCAAATTGAGAATCCTCAGATTCCTATATGGAAATTCCTAACTTTTGCATTATGGATTTCACATACTGTCTGAACTTTACCTCTCACACAAAGTGGGGGCAAAGCTGCTCCCCTCACATCAGGCTTGTGGTCTTCCCATAGGGGTCTGCTTGACTACAGCGAGAGCAGGATGCTGGACCAGATAGGCCTTTCATAAGAACACAAGAAGAGCCTGCTGGATCAGGCCAATAGCCCATCTAGTCCAGCATCCTGTTCTCACAGTGGTCAACCAGATTCCTGTGGGAAAGCTGCAGGCAGGATTTGAGCATAAGAGCCCTCTCACCTTCTACAGTTTCCAGGCTATTACTACTTCCTGTGGGAGTGAGTTCCATAGGTTAACTATGCACTGTATGAATAAGCCCTTTCTTCTGTCTTGAATCATTCAACGTCCATCTTCATGGAATGTCCATGAGCTCTAGTGTTGTGAGAGAGGCAGATAAACTTTTCTCTATCCACTTCCTCCACGCCAGACATAATTTTAGGAACTTCCATCAAATTGCCACTTACCTTTTCTCTAAACTAAAAAGTCCCAAACACTTCAACTTTTTCTCATAGGGGAGTCACTCAATCCCCTTGACCACTTTTACCTGATCCAGCAGGACTCTTACATTCTTAAAACTTGTTTTTTTGAAATTCGACTTTTCCAAAATGGCACACATACTACAAACATTACGTTTTCACTCCTCCTTTTTTCTCCAAGGAGCTTTTCAGTCCCCTCCACTCCTTTCTCAATAGCAGCGACATGTGGTCTCCCTTCCAACGCCACAATTCCATGATCTTATGGTTCTATGTATGGTAGCTGGAAGGGAGAGACACCAAGAAGACCTGAGCATGTTGTGGGAAGAGAAGGTGAGATTTGGGGATGGAAAAATAAAGTCAAGCGGAAGGTGCTTGGCTGTTAGCCAGCATAGCCTGAGAATTGGCTAATGAACCTATTGCAATGCGGGCCCCAAAATGAGAATCCATTCTTATATATACCGTATTTTTCGCGCCATAAGATGCACCTGAACATAAGACGCACCTAGTTTTTAGAGGAGGAAGCCCCCTCCTCTAAAACAGGGGGAAAGCCCTGTTTTTTTGAGGATCAGCTCAAAGTGGTGCAGCTTCTTTTGCAAAGGGAAAAGCCCTGCTTTTTTGAGGATCAGCTCAAAGTGGTGCAGCTTCTTTTTCAAAGAGGAAAAGCCCCGTTTTTATGGGGTTCAACTCAGTTTTCAGCTTCTAGTCCTACAGGAAAGGGAGCCATTTCTATAGTTTCCAGACAGATAATCTAATCAGCCAGTCACATGTCGCTGGGGAAACAAACAGCCTCCCTCTGCATTCAACAAGGAGGCCTGGGCAAGGGGGCGGGGCTGGAAAGGGAGCCTTATCTCTCTCCCTGATCGCCTGCTAAACAGCTGTTCAGCGGCTTCCTTTCAACACCCTCTTCTCTCTTTGTAAAAAAAAGAGCACAATCTGCTTTTGGCCCCTAGGCAATTTGGCTCCAGGGACCATGCATTCGCTCCATAAGATGCACAGACATTTCCCCTTACTTTTTAGGAGGAAAAAAGTGCGTCTTATGGAGCGAAAAATACGGTAGATCGCCTGAACATCCAACAGAGCATCACAGCAGAGGCTACACAAAGAAGGAAAACTCCATTCAGGAACAAAGTCAGAGAGGAAAGAGGGTGACTTGTTACAAATGAGGAACAGCTCCTTCATTAGGGAGATTGGAAACTGAGTCACACTCTTGACGGAGACGCGTTGCAGGGAGGTTCAGGTTACTTAGGGAGGAAGCGTGTTGGAATAGTAGCTCAAACTCTCCGACACAGTTTTAGAGTCACTGCGGGAGGAGCCGTTGGAGGTCAGATCCACAGAGAGGCGCTTGGTTTTGCTGCTGGGATCAAGCTCCTCCTCTGGGTTGCCAGCGATGGAGGAGACCGTCGTTTCCATCCGGCTGACCTTGTACATGCTGCTCTGTGTCTGGAGGTACCTGGCTGACTTCATCTCCAGCCCTTCGTATTTGCTGGCTCTGATGAAAGGGCACCACCGGAAGGCATGCTTGAAGCCAATCCGGAACCTGGGAAGACAAATAGTAGAATCATAGAATTGCAGAGTTGGAAGCGACTCAAAGGGTCATCTAGTCCAACCCCCTGAAAATGGGGTCAGCTGTGTTAGAACCCAACCAGTGGCATTTAAGACATGGGTCACGGCCAGGATGTTCTATATCAGGGGTCTGCAACCTTTAAGACAAAAAGAGCCACTTGGACCCGTTTCCGAAGAAAAAACAAAACCTGGGAGCCGCAAAACCATTGCGACATTTAAAACAAATATAACACTGCATATATTGTTTCTTACCTTAATGCTATATATACAGGATCGTGCAGTCAGCTGTCAAAAATGGAGGAGGAACCCCCAGCAATGGTGTGCAAGCTCCTATATAGACTTTTGAAATCCCCCCCTTGGAGTCCAGTCCACCCCCAGACACATCATCCTACATCACAAATAGGGAGAGTCAGAGGAGGTAACCTAAGAATTCTCACACCTGTGCCATCTCTCCTTGACCCCTCCCAGACACACATTTCTGCAAAACTGGTTTTCTGCCCTGGCCAGGCAAGGCTAATGTAGAGCTAAGGACTATCCTTTGTTCTAGCCCGGACCAAATCCACAAATTAAAGTGGAATGATATTCCCTTTGTGAGGGAAATGGCCCATCATCTAGCACTCAGGCAGAGCCTCCCCTTCCTTGCAGAGAAACAGCTTGTCAGTTTAGGAGTGAAAAAAAATGGTTCTTCTTGTGCTGCTTTATTCATTTTAATTAATTTTGTAAGCAGTAGCACTGGAAACTTTAGCAAGAGCACACTAAATCCTGAATGCTTTGATTACTGAAGAAGTTTCTCAGGATCCTCAGCCCTCGCAAAGGAACTACATGCCAGGGAACTCAATTTCCCAAGCTCCCTTGCAACGATGAATCCCGTCGGCATGAGGGAGGGGGGAAACAGCCCATGCAACACACACACACACACACACACACACACACACACACACAGTGACCAGCTGTGTGTCGGAAGGAGCTCTCCCTGCAATTGCCCATTGTCATTGAGATTTTGGGAGGGGGAGAAAGACGTTGTTGAGCTTTTTTTTCCTTTTTTGGCTGCTGATCACTAAGGCAGCAAGAGAGGCAAGTCAGCGCCGGGGTACTTAGAGCCTTTCCCTCCCCCTCTCTGATTCGCTCCTTCGCAGCCAGTACAGCGCCCGGAGCCGCGGCAAAGGTGTAAGAGAGCCACGTGCGGCTCCGGAGCCGTGGGTTGCCGACCCCTGTTCTATATGGTACAGGCACACCAGATGCATTTTGTACACCCAGTCCCATTTCCTTCCTCTTTATAACCTTTGCACTGAAACATTTAAATTTTCTGGGCCAAATACTGTATCAAAGAAAAAAGAAAAAAAAGAAGCTGAGTTCCATGAGCTCTGCAAAAATTGCATAAATTAAGAAAATTTGCATAATTGATATTTTTCTTTAAAATATCAAAGTTTTTATTTAAGAATTTGACAAGGGAAAAGAGAAAAAGATGAAATAAAAATTAAGAGAATATAAAATACTCATAACTGATAAACAATAATATACAAATAATAGAAATGTATCCATTCACATTGTAGAAACAGTGACCCTAATCACATGAATCTGGAATTAAACATACTAGTTCACACAAGCTCCCCAGAGGGCCAAATGCAAATTTGATCTTAACTTTCATGAGTGATTTTGCCATTTCTGCTATTTTATATAATTTATCCTGGCAGGGAGGGAGGGAGGGAGGGAGGGAAGGAAGGAAGGAAGGAAGGGAGGGAGGGAGGGAGGGAGGGAGGGAGGAAGGAAGGAAGGAAGGAAGGAAGGAAGGAAGGAAGGAAGGAAGGAAGGAAGGAAGACGCTTCTGCATTTGTAAGGAACAGAACTTTTAGTGTGGCACCACTTACACTCTGGAACTCCCTGCCTATTGACATCAGACAGGCATCTTTTCTGTATCTTTTGGGCACCTGCTAAGAACATTTTTGTTTGGACAAGCCTGACATGTAGAATGTTGACATGTGGTTTAATCTTGTTTTTAGCTTATTGTTGATTTTAATTGCTTAAAATGTTTTAGTTTTTTTCACTGATAATTTTATTGTTTCATTCTTTTTGCAAATCATTTTGAGGTTTTATTACAGTATATAATATTATGAAATTCTGGATTGCATACTCTTGATCCCTGGACAGTTATTTACAGAGGAATGAACAATATTCTGCACCACCCAAACCAAAAAGCCAATCTCCCAAAGGGGTGATGATGTTTTGATTTGTACAAATCTGCTTTTGCAACTCAAACCTGGGCATTAGCTAAACCCGTCGCAATACATCACAGGGACATGGATCTTACCTGTCATTGAGGCAGCAGTAAATAATAGGGTTGTACATGGTGGAGCTCATGGCCAGCCACAAGATAGCTAAGTAGACCTGCTGGATGTACTTTTGCTCGTACCATTCTGCCTTGAAATGCTGGAGGAGGAAGTAGATGTGGAAAGGCAGCCAGCAGATGGCAAAGGTGCACACCACAATGATCATCATCTTGACAACCTGTCAGAGAAGGACAGCCTCTTACAGCGACAGCATCAACTAGCATTTAGAGGCAGTCAAAACTAAGAGGTGACCAGTCCATTCATACCAGCTAGCAGGGGCTTTGGGTAAGCACTACAGGGAAATCTCAGCCGGAAGAGTCAGAAGCATGTGTAATCGTCCTGGGGCTATTTGCTCTTTCAGAGGTGACCCACAAACAATGTGATCTTTCCAGAGCCTTATTTCTGTGTCAGCATGTGTCCTGCGATGAATGAATGTTGCCCACATTGACCTGACTTTAACGTCTGGTCAACGCTAACCCAACCAGCTCCATTTTTTATTGAGCTTCTTGTGCCTTTTTCTCGGATTGGCCTCTTTTCAAGAAGCAACTGTGGATAATTCTGGCCACCTGTGCTCCTTTCTGGGATCTCCCTGTTCCCACTCCATTGGAAACATCAACACCACCAAGCACTGGTTTCCCGACTAACTTTGCACATTCTCTTCCTGTTGCAACCTCCTCAGAGGACTTGCCAGCCAGCCCCTGTTCTCTGTCTCCAGGGGAGTGGCATGCCCTTGGCCACAGAGTGACCATCTTCCTTGCTAAAAGGTGTGGCCCACAGCTTCTTGCAAATCCTAGGCTCTCCCTTCCTCATGTTTAGAAGTGCCCAGAGCAAATGGAAGATGTGTCTGACATCATTCTGCAACCTCTGAAATGAAATGACCCTTGTGGCAAATGAGATCTGGCGTTCCTGCGTGCCTTGCAAAATATCTTCGGGAGAAGAAAAGGCTAAGGAGTAAACAATGCATGGATCCAGAGTGGGGTCCCTAGTGTGGGATGTAAACACACAGAGCAGTCAAATATAACACTGCTAGAGTGGACATGAAGGTATCTCAGTCCTTCAGCCATAACTTCCTGTTTACCTGGACTGAGACAACTTCCTCTAAGTAACTGAAAGTGGGAGTGGCTTCACCTGGGTAGGTTAGGACAAAACCACAGGTCAGTGGCCATTTCCCTCTCTTGGATTGGGACTTCAAGCAAGCAACATCTTAGAGCAGAGATGGACCCAAATGGAGCTTTCTCCCACATGGAGAGTCTCCACATGTACATATATTTTCTAAGCTTAAGTCTGCTTTCATCTGGGATCTTATTGTAACCATTTGATGTCTGTGAGTAAACGTTTTTACATGCTTTTATAGAAGACTTGTGTAGTGTCTTATTTTGAAGGGGGATAAAGGGGTAATACCAGGAAACTATTTTACAGAGGTTTAAACAAACCTGAGCAACCTTCTGCTGTGTGATTTAAAAGGGGGAATGTAACTCTGCTGACTTAGTTGGAACTTGTAAACACAAGTTAGGATAAGGATATCTTAAGTAATATATCCTCATCCACATTCCAAACATTCCCACACCTAGGGCAGTTTGATGGCGCCTTGTATGCCTCCTTCCCATATCTCCTGCAGCCAAGCTGGTGCCAAATGTCTTGCTCTGCTTTCCATTGGACTACACCAGCGAGGCTGGAGACACACTCCATTGTCTCTCGCAACAGATGGATGCCAACAATCAGGCAGTGGAGAAAAGCATTAGACCATGAGATCTGTAGCAGTGAAGCAACCTCTTGGCTAACCTCGTTGACTAACCCAAGATCACACAGTGGGTTTCACAGCTGAGAGGGGATTTAAACCCAGGTCTGTGAGGCCCTCCTGTGCGACTTTACAACACCACCACACGGGCTCCACCATCAACTTATCTTGGGGATCTAACCTAGACTGGGATTGGTTCATCTGAGGTAGCCTGGACTTTTTCTTCCTGCTCTGTTCAAACTCTGTTTTGATTCTTCAGAGCCACTTACCTTGCGCTTGGCAGACACCTGCTCCTGGTAGCGGTCCGAAGTGTCCCCTGGGATCTCACTGGCCCATAGTGTAATACCGACCATGGTATAGGCGTAGCCTATCACTAGGAGTGGCAGGACATAGCTTAGCACCGTCACACAAAAGTGGTACCTGGAATGAGTTGAAGAGCTTTAAGAATCATACTACAAGTGGCTGTTTGAGGGCCTGGGTGCCCTGGGGCTACCTTCTCCTAAGCCCAAAAGCCTGTGGAGCTACAGTGCTTTCATAGCGAAGACAGGACTGCATGGGCATGGTTTAGGATGGGTCTACACCAGGCTTAGCCCACCTTCTGCAAAGCAAGAACAAACATCATACAGTTTTTGGCAACAGACCTAGGAACCTGGAGAAATGTTTGCAAATCACTTTTGCTTGAAGGAGCATCTCCACCCCTGTCATTCAGCCCAGACACTGAGATCCAGCTCTGAGGACCTTCTGGTGGTTCCCTCATTGCGAGAAGTGAGGTTACAGGGAACCAGGCAGAAGGCCTTCTCAGTAGTGGCACCTACCCTGTGGAACAGCCTCTCAGTAGATGTCAAGGAGATAAGTAACTATACAAGCTTTAGAAGACATCTGAAGGCAACCCTGTACAGAGAAGTTTTAAATGTTTGATGTTTTATTATGTTTCTGTATATGCTGGAAGCCACCCAGAGTGGCTGGGGCAACCCAGTCAGATGGACGGGGTACAAATAATAAAATTGTTGTTGTTGTTGTTCCATTCCTCATAGGGTGGCCACTGAATGCCTCACGCTACCCCCCCACCCCACCCCACCCAGAAGGGACGCGGGTGGCACTGTGGGTTAAACCACAGAGCCTAGGGCTTGCTGATCAGAAGGTCAGCAGTTCGAATCCCTGTGATGGGGTGAGCTCCCGTTGCTCGGTCCCTGCTCCTGCCCACCTAGCAGTTCGAAAGCACGTCAAAGTGCAAGTAGATAAATAGGTACTGCTGCAGAGGGAAGGTAAACGGCATTTCCGTGCGTTGCTCTGGTTCGCCAGAAGCGGCTTTGTCATGCTGGCCACATGACCCGGAAGCTCTATGCCGGCTCCCTCAGCCAGTAAAGTGAGATGAGCGCCGCAACCCCAGAGTCACCTGGACCTAATGGTCAGGGGTCCCTTTACCTTTACCCCCCCTCAAAAAAAGGGGGGAATGCAGTGCCAAATAAGAGGACAGAAGAGGATACCGATTTGCGTTTGCTAATTTTTATGTATAGGTGCATATTTAGAAACAAATTGCTATAATTTAAAAAAACACACACCATTGTGTGGAATCATGTGACCAAGTGTCTGCTCAGTCTGCCCTCCAGATGCTGACTGTGGATGGGATCATAGGAACCTGTTTTATACCAAGTCAGACCATTGGCCCAACTAGCTTGGTATTGTCCACACTGTCTGGCAGTAGCGTTCCAGGCAGGAACATTCCCTAGCAGGAGTAGCCCACCCCATTTCACTGTCTGAGATGAAATGAGGCAGTGTTGCTCTGCATGCATGCAGCACACACACACCCCGCCAAAGCCTTGCTTACTGGGGTTGCACAAGTGCAGCTTCTGGGCTGCGCGAGAGAGGCATGCCCATGGAGGCACCCATGGGATCCTGCTGCCTCAGTCTGCCTCATGGGTGGGCTGGCCCTGTTCCCTAGCCCTACCTGGAGATCCCATCGGGGATTGAACCTGGGACCTTCTGCATGCAAGCCTGATGCTCTCACATTGAGCTATGGCCCTATCCCAAGCCTTCCCCTCTAGCTCTCCCTTCTCTGGGCTCTTGACTTTAAACCAAACCCCAATGTGCAAAGAGGCTGAAGTCTCCCAAAAAGAGCTTCAAAGGTCATCTTTGAATTAGCTTGCAAAAACTACTTTGCAAAGCGCTCCGCTCACCACATGCTCACCTACCATGTCTTGCTCACTACAAATTCATTCACAAATATAAATCCCCAAACTGTAACCAGTCCTAATGCCTGGTAGCTGGCATGTTTTCTTAGCAGCTCTTTCTCCCTGATAATGCTGGTTTCCCTTGACATGAAAGTTGTTTGTTATGCTGAAGTCTTCCAAAAACCCTGGCGTCATATTGCTGCGATACTGATTTATGATAGCAGATGAAGCAGATTTGCACTCAGCCACACAGGCCTATCAAGGCCAGCACTGTCAACTGCCCTTCCAGCTCTGTGTGTTCTAGTTATAATCCTTTCAGCTGGAGGCGGAAGCAGCCACAGGGGGATTTAGGGCAGGAGCTATGCCCCTGCTTTGCTGCCTAGTCCACATATCCACGGACTCTTTCTGGACAAATGATCTCTCCAGGGAAAACCAGTTCCCAAAACCATCAATAATTCACTTTTACACAGCGGCTGAAGGAAATATTGTCCTTGAGCCAAAAGTGGGACTTAGAGATCAAAGGCACTGTTACATACCATTAGAACAAGAGAAGCGCCAGTAATTAAGGCACATCAGGGCTCAAGCTCAGATCCTGTTTCCAGTGCCAGGATTCAGATGAGGGGGGATGTGAATTAATTCTTAAAAGAGTACTTCTGAGCATGTGCAGAACATGATTCCCTTGCCACTGAATAATGAAAGCCAATCCTAAGACTTCTATAAAGTTAAACCTGAAGAGATTTGCCTTAGCCCAGCCCACCAAGGTCCACAGGACAGGACACGTGATCCCTCAGCGCAGCTATTTTAAGTGTTTATGCATTGTGTTTGTGAGAGAGATGTATGGCAGGGGTGGGAAACTTTGTCAGCTGAAGGGTCACACTGATGGTCAGCATTCCTCTGAACCCCCCCATTACACCTACAGACCAACCACATGTGTACCATGTATGCACATTCCACCCACCCACCCAGACAATGAGCAGTCACACAACACTCTCTGCCTGACACATACACAACAGACCATCTGCAGCCTCACAGCTGTGGTGCTCAGCACCAAGATCTAAAAGAAAAGATCCCTCTGGCTGCTGTTCAGAAAGGGTTGCTCAAAAGCAGGCAGGGAGATCTTATCTCCCATTCTTAGGGCTGAGATAGGAAAATAAGGCACTTCTGCTGATCAGCATCTTCTGCAAATCCCAGCCAAGCGGGTGGGGGCGCCGCCCCTCGACGGAGGCAGCTCTGCAGCCTCTGCTGCCGGGAAAGTAGCGAGGAGGACTCGCGGACCTCCGCTTCGGCCCAGCTGCCGGGGGAATGGAGACCAAGCGGGAGGCATGAGCGGGGCGCGCCGGCCACCGCAAGTGCTCTCCCGGGCACGCCTGACACGTGCGCTCTCAGCTGCGCCTCCAGGGCTCCTGGCTCCGGAGCCACGCCGCGCCGCATAATTGTGAGCCCGGGACTGTCAATTGGCGCGCCCACCCAGCCAACGCTTTCAGATGCTTTGCAGCTGGCGGGACTCGCTGGGGCGCCCCTGAGAGGCCTGTGCGCCCTGGCGCACCGCGCCAGTAAGCCCAATGGCAAGGACGGGTCTGCCTTTATCTGTTGCTGGACTAAACAGCTCCCTAGCCTCACTGGTGCCGTTGAGTCAGAGAGCTGGTAGAAACGCAACACATAGACCCCAACCATTCTCCTGCTTGGACAAGTCCTCACTCAATCTCTGTTGCCATCTGTAAAATGGGCAGCTGCTCTGCATGTTAGCCATATAACTCTTGCAAGAATTGATCACACCCCGAAATAGAATGCTCTCATGTTTTCTAACTGAAAAATATATGCCTAATTCAATTCTAAAAGTTATGTCTCCAAACAACTAGAGTAGGCTCCGCATCAATTTGGCTTGAACTGATCCACCTGGCGATGGGGAATTCATGAACAATATACAGCAACACATGTTTTACTCATCACCTGGGACCCGAAGCTTCTTGAGTACGGCAAATGCTGTAATGTGAGACCGACTAGCATCAAGTTAAGAATAAATAAACGGTGGCATCACTCAGAGCTCAGACAATAGCTCCCTGTGGGATTGGAGTGTGCCAAAAGTTATTTTGGGGCCAACCTGAAGTCACGCTCAGCGGATGTTATTCTGAACTTAGGAACTCCCTGGAGTCATGCGGTTGGGAGCGGACTGAGCTGTGCAGCAGCTGACAATTGCTTGGACTCATCAAATGTCAGACTCTGCCAGGAATGAATCTGAGCTACGTCTCCACAGTGCGCAGCCGCAGAATGGGAGTTTCAGTGCCAAGATTCAGCCTTCAGACATGCAAAATAAGGAGCAAGAAATAAAGTGCCCACGAACATGTCCTGTTTGCTTCTCTCTCCACTCCTGGGACTGGAATGAGAGCAAGCAGGGGCAAAGTGCTAGCTTACTTATTTCTGCCCTATCATATACTTACAAAAAGATTTTATTGAAGCAAATAAAACAAGTCAATACAATAAAAATAATAGTACAAAAAAGCAGCACAGTATATCTGGAAGAGACTTAATATTAGGAAAGCCAAATTTGGCATCGTATTGTGGAAAGGAAGTCCTGTGTGTCTGTATTTGCTGTATATAAGCTAAAATCCCACCAAACAACATAAAAAATTTCAGGGTCCCCCAAGCCTTTGGCAACACATAATTTATGAGTCATTTTTTGCAGCTATTGGCTCAGCTCCACATATTTATACTAGCTGACCGGGCCACGCCTTGCTGTGGCTGATTTGGTTAAATGCAAAAGTAAGATACAGTATGAAAGAGAAAGCGTGTGTTGTGCTGTGCTGTTTAATGTCCACTGGAGGGCGCTTTTTTTGCACAAAATCACATTTTTACCTGGGAAAGGTGTGGTATTTGTGCAATGTAAGTACATATGATCACTCCCATATGGGCATGGAACGTTGTGTCCAAATTTGAATGGAATCGATCAAGGGGTTACGGAGAAAGGCGATTGTTAACAAACATCCAACTTGAACGATTTTATATATATAGATACCAAAGCAAAAGTCGCAAATTCTGTAAGGTTTTCCATTTGGAGGCAACTAAGATTCTGGCAGCTACCAGCATCCGTGTCAAGAGTTTCTGAGAGCGGAAACCTTTCGAACAGCCCAGGTGAGTGGGCCCATATGCAGGTCAACCGTCACTGCTTGTGAGTAATTTGCAAATGGCTTGCTGAAGAAGAAAGGGGGAAAGAACACTCCCCCCCCCATCCACAGACGAAAGGAAAACGAGCCAGCGACTGAGCAGTGTCACTGCAAAGCGCTAGGCCTTTGAAAGCTTCACTGTGACCCTGGTGCAGGCAGAGGAACCGAGGAAGAGGGGAAGGGTGGGGTGTTGTGAATTCCGTCCAAGTCAAGCAGCGAAAGCTGCTGGCTGGAATGGTATAGCTGTTATCTCTCACACAGTCCTGTGAGAAAATATGCTTTGTTTACTTCCTGCTCAGAATGTACTGTTGTGATCTGAGCCTGCGAGCTCACTCACTTTCACTTTACTGCTTGTCCTGAAGCAAGACGGACGGCGAAATGGCAGCACAATTACTTGGAATAAAATAGATTAGCCTAAATAACGGCTGTGTGTGTTGTTCTTTCTACCTGGGAACAATCACATATTAACTGGCACTCCGGACTCTCTGTAGCCGGGTATGTGCTCAACTGATGTGCTCTGGCTTTTGGGGCAGTCTTACAACTGGCACCAGGCAGGGTATATCATAACAGGAGAAGGTCTGGCTCTGGCCTGCTGGTTGGATCCATTTTCCTCTCACCCTGGTCTGGATCATGCTTTTCATTGTGATTAAGAACTTAATGCACTTAGAGAGCTTCCATATGTGCCTGACAGAAACATTTATATAGGCCTAGGAGTAGAGTTGATGCTATTAGGAATCCCCTGCCTGCTGCTTTCCTTCTCGGCAGCTGACTTCCAATTAACCACCTTTCTGCAGAAGAGAAGCCAAGTCTTCCTTGGAGCTCTCCTGGGTCAAGAGAAGTATTGAGTTACATGAGCCATGACCACTTCTCCCAGCTGCTGCTGCTGCTGCTATGCATCTTGGCTGACAGGCTATCTTTGAATGGTTTGGTGCTAAAAGCCATTCAACACATGCAGGAAGGAAGCTGCTGACACTTTGATAGCAAGTTCTCACCAAAATAAAAATATATGTCCAGTTAGCAAACCATTTCGTAAATATATTATCCAAATCTTCCCCCCCCCATCTGCAGAATATTTAATTTACAGCAACATTCATTCATTCCTTGCATTTATATCCCACCTTTTTCGTTAAGCAACTCAAGGCGGTGTACATGGTTCTCCCCCCCCCATTTAATCCTCAAAACAACCCTATCAGGTAGGTTAGGCTGAGAGGAAGTGATTGGCCCAAGGTTACCTAGCGAGCTTCATGGCGGGGATTTGAATCCTGGTCTCCCAGGTCTTAGTCCAACATTCTAACCACTACACCACACTGGAACACCACAAGAAACCATTCTGAAAAGTTAGAATAGGGACAAGGATTTATCGAGTGTAAGGGCTCATCCACACCAGTGGCGTAGTGTGGGTTGCCAGCACCCAGGGCAAGGCAAGTATTGCACCCCTAACCCATGTTAGGGGCCAGCAGCTTCCTCTACACAGCCAGGATCAGTTTCCCTTTGCAGAGATACTTGGGGACAGGGACGACGGGGACGACTCTCATTCTCCCTTGGCACTGCCCCCTTCATAGCTGTCAATCCTCCCTTTTTTTGGTGGGAAACTCCCTTATTCCAATGCCGTTTCCCGCTGCTATCCCGGATTGTTGATATCCCTTAAATTTCCCGGATTTCAAAGGAAGCAGCCCCTCTCCCTCCCTGCCGGCCAGGGAGGCTCCTCAGCTGCGTTGCTCGGCTGCCAATAAGGAGTCTGAGACCGACTGGGGGCGGAGCGTGCATGCCTTGTGCAGCCAGACCCTCATGCCCAACCAGACAGCCTGCCTGCCGTCTATGCGCTCGCTCTTTCGCTCACCCGTTTGCGCGCAGCCTCTGGAGTGCAGGGTGGCGAGGCTACTTAGTGCCATTTCACCGCCCTCGCGGCATCCCTTATTTTCAAATCCGAAAGTTGACAGCTATGGCCCCCTTACCCCAATTCCCTCTTCTGATTGGTCTGCGGCTGATAACCCACTTGTTGTCTTATTCCATGTTGCCTCTGGCACGGCCATCAGCACCAGCTGGCAAGGGGGGAGTGGTGAGGGGTGGAGCTCCTTGGCCCCATCTGCTGATAGGCTAGGATGAAAGGGGCAATAGCTCAGCAATCTATCCAAGTGGCAGTCGCGTTGCCACATGAGCATGGAGCATGCAGAGAGCAGGACAGAGGATTGGCCAGCAGAAGGTATCTTTCTAAAGTGGAGGGTTCCCTAGCAACTGGGTATCGCCAAAATCCGCTCCTCAGTCTGCCCGCATGTACTTTGGGAGATTTTCTGTGTGAAGGAGAGGGCACACTATTTTTTATTCATTATTACTATTTTCTTTTCTTTGCATCCAGGGCAACTGCCTCCATGGCCATGCCCACACTACGCCACTGATCCACACTTCCCTTTATTCTGCTATTGTCCTGAGATTTCTAGGCAGGTTCTTCTTTTGTCCTGCCACTTTCCCTGGGAAAATCAGCTCTTTATAGCTGAATCGGAACAAACATCAATCTGCAGAAAACATGGTTGATGATTGTTCCTATTCACACTAAACAGTGGGTTTCCCCAGGGAAAGTGTCAGGATAAAAGAAAAACCTCCTGGATCCATGCCTAGAAATCGCGGGACAAATGGGAGTGTGGATGATCCCTAAGTGTCAGAAATGCAAGATATCCCTTCCTAGAAAACAGGAATCCTTGAGGCCAAAGAACTGGTGTGATGAATAAGCTTGCCATGGGTGCCTTTTCACCTCCACAGAAAACTTAAATAGCTGTCATGCAATCAACCAGTCATCTCGCAAAAACGGATTGCACTTTCATACAAAACCCCATGAGTAGCCCTGGTAATAAACCAGGTTCTCCTCCCTGAAATGGGTCTAAATTAGGAATCGTCACAAACAAAAATCCACTGGATTATACCCTAGTAACTCAGTCTACCAAAGGTGAAAGGTGATACTGTGTCATGCTTTATTATTTTTTTATGCTATCTATTAAGCCTGCAAAGCTGCAGAGTGAGAGGAAAATACCACCGCATAACTTAATCAAGTTGTTTGGCAATCACAAAATAGCACGCTACAGATTAGTCTAGATGTGTTCTTGTTCATTTTGCAGATGAAAAGGGAGGAGGACAACTTAATTGGAGCAAGCTGCAAACGGTGGAAGCTCTCTCTTCCCAGGCTGAAACCATTTGATCAGCTAATAAAATTGGGACAGATTAGACTTCAGTTTGAAAAACAGGGTGGTAAATGTTAAAAGGCAGTGGCAGTAAGTAACCAAGATCATCAGGCGACGGTGAAATGGAGCTAATTTGTAATGACATCCACAGGCGTTTCACTGCATGTGTTGGAAAAGAGCTTTAAAGAGAATGCCCTTTAAAGAGAAAAAGGATGCAACTCTGCCTCTCTTCTACTAGGGGAGGGGAAAGAGGTTGTCCGAGACATTTTCACCCACAGACCTGCTCAACAGACACCTTTATCAAATGCCCTGACCTTTTTAGATATACAGGCAGTGGCCGGTTTTGTTTTGCTTGTTTACTTGGTGAGACATCGCTCATCAAATGTCAAGGTGATGGAGAAACATCACGAAGTCAAAGGCCATAATAACCAGGAAGACTGGTGAACACAGTTCACAGATGTTGCTCTAATCTAAAGTCCCTGGGCTTGAAGATTTTCACCATTGGAGATATATAAATTCTTCTCTGTTTCATAACCTATGTCAGCATTTTAGATCTTACAGGAGCACAGTGATTAGACACAATTTATTGCAGAGGCCATCTAGGTCATCCAGTACCTATTTCAACCAAAACATTCACCCTAATCCTTTGGCTCAAGACAGTTGACTGAAATTCAGTTGGTACTTGATATTTATCAAATTTGCAGGTGACATCAAAATGGAGGGGTAGCTGATAGCTGATAGTAAATAGAATCAGGATTCAAAATGACCTTAACAGATTGGAGAACTGGACGTAAGCTAACAAAATGAATTTCCGTAGAGACAAATGTGAGGTTCTGCACTTAGGCAGGAAGAACCAGATGCACAAATATAGGATGGGGGACACCAGGCTTGCCAGCAGTACATTGTGAAAAGGATCTAGGGGTCTTCGTAGACCACAAGCTTAACATGAGTCAATAGTGTGATGCAGCAGCAAAAAAAGCTAATGCAATTCTAGACTGCATCAACAGAAGTCTAGTGTCCAGAAACCCACATTCTGTATGCAGTACAAGGGAAAAATGAGTGGGTGGTTGGCTCTTTTAATGGAGATTGCTAGGAAAGCCTAGGAGCTGTAGGACTGGCTACACATGCCAGGCTTTGCAATCCTGCATAAGACATAGACTTGGCAACACAGCAAAACTAACCACAATGGTGGTGGTGAGTCGAAGGTCCTCTGTGCCCAAGAAGCTGTTCATCTTAAGCACTGGACCTGTGCACAGGGCACATGAATTGCAGGACCAGTGGAAGCAGGGAGAGAGTCAGCAGCAGCAACAGGTGCATATGTGATGTCTTATGTGTGTGGTGAGATCAAACACACGAGAAGCTTCATGATGTAGAATAGAACAGTGATGGCTAACCTTGACACCCCAGATGTTTTGGAACTACAACTCCCATCATCCCTAGCTAACAGGATCAGTGGTCAGGGATGATGGGAGTTGTAGTCCCAAAACATCTGGAGTGTCAAGGTTAGCCATCACTGGAATAGAAAGTCCCTGTTTTCATCAGAGAACTGTTGGATGGTACGTAAGCCTGTGGGATTTATAGGCCTGGGGACTCTACTTTGGGTGGTTCCCCAGCGACTGCTACTTTGACAATATAAAGCTGACTGGAACATGACAGTTACAGGTAGGTAGCCGTGTTGGTCTGTCATAGTCAAAACAAAATAAAAAATAAAAAAATTCCTTCCAGTAGCACCTTAGAGACCAACTAAGTTTGTTCTTGGTATGAGCTGTAAGCCCCCAGGGCACGCGCCGCTCGCCGCACAGCACCTCCCCCGGATGCGCACCACGCCTCCTGGGACGAGCACCACTCCAGGTACCGGAGCAGGTTGCTTCGCCTCTGGGTGGAAGCCAAGAAGGTCTGTATTCTGCCTACCTTACATCCTGCCTCCAAGTGCCAGCTGTGGATAGCTGTGGTAAACCTGTTGACGACTGTTAACGACTGCAATTAGTCTTACAAGAAAAAGCAATGGGTGAGAAGGTTAAAAATAGCTTTGTCATGTATAATGAGATAAGAATCCAATGTCTTTATTCAGACCAGGTTTCTCCATGGTTTTAAGTTTGGTAATGAGTTGCAATTCAGCAACTTCTCTTTCCAGTCTATTTCTGAAATTCCTTTGCAATAAGACAGCTACTTTGAGATCTTGTATAGAATGTCCTGGGAGATCTCCTACTGGTTTCTCTGTCTTGTGATTCCTGATGTCAGATTTATGTCCATTTTTATCCTTTGGCATAGAGTTTGGCCTGTTTGTCCAATATAGAGAGCTGAAGGGCACTGTTGGCATTTGATGGCATACACAATGTTGGACGATGAGCAATTAAATAGTCCTGAGATGGTATGTTTGATGTTGTTGGGGCCAGTCGTTAACAGTCGTCAACAGGTTTACCACAGCTATCAGCCTATCACCCATTCCCACCACCCTTCTGAGTAATACCCCTCCCACCCTCTCACTATATATAAGGGTCTGGTGACTTCTGTTTCAGTGTATCTGAAGAAGTGTGCATGCACACGAAAGCTCATACCAAGAACAAACTTAGTTGGTCTCTAAGGTGCTACTGGAAGGAATTTTTTTATTTTTTATTTTGTTTTGACTACGGCAGGCCAACACGGCTACCTACCTGTAGTCTCCCTAGACCAGTGTTCCCCAATCTTGGGCCTCCAGCTGTTTTCGGACTACAATTCCCATCACCCCTGACCACTGGTCTTGCTAGCGAGGGATGATGGGAGTTGTAGTCCAAAAGCAGCTGGAGGCCCAAGGTTGGGGAACACTGCCCTAGACCACTGACTGCATGTCACTGTCCTGCTGAGCTGAAGATTGCAAGCTGCATGCAAAGTGAGACTTATTCGTGTATTTAAATAATAATGGTAATTAAAGGCACTCTTCCCACCTGAAGATTCAAGCTTTCCACCCACTACATGGAGGGAGCCAGGCAAACCTGGAGACGTAAGGTCAGATCTGGAGGTCTGGCACCCCAGCCACTGTTGTGTTTTTACCAACTTGTGTCAAGATGCATGATGTGGAAAAGTATTCCTTTTTCTCTGTCCTGAATCCACTCCCAGACAGTTTCAATGGATGTCACACCCAGTGCTCTTTTTTCTAGAAAAAGGGGTGCCAGGACTCACCATGAACTCCCCTCCCTCGTTCTCTTATAATGAGGTGCCGGAAATGAGTTCCAGCAAGTTCAGACTGAAAAAAAGTCCTGGACACACACCCCTGACCTCCACTGGCACTATCGAAAGTGGTCTCTCCTCTCCCATTAAATATGGCAAATTGTTCAGCAAGAGTGAGCACAACAGTATTTTGGTATGGAAATTTGTTCCTGTACAGTGGTACCTCGGGTTAAGAGCTTAATTCATTCTGGAGGTCCGTTCTTAACCTGAAACTGTTCTTAACCTGAGGTACCACTTTAGCTAATGGGGCCTCCCACTGCCGTTGTGCCGCCGTCACGCGATTTCTGTCCTCATCCTGAAGCAAAGTTCTTAACCTGAGGTACTATTTCTGGGTTAGCAGAGTCTGTAACCTGAAGCGTCTGTAAACCGAGGTACCACTGTATGTTTAGTTCTAGATACCCCCTTCTTTTATTTTATTTGGCATCTGTTATAATATTTTGCTGTATTATAAATATATATAATTATTTTCAAATAAATAAATAAATACCAAAGATTTCTAGCACAGTGAGTGATTAAAGCAATTTCTCAAACTTGGGTCTTCAGCTGTTGTTGGACTACAACTCCCATCATCCCTAGCTAGCAGGACCAGTGGTCAGGGATGATGGGAGTTGAAGTCCAACAACAGCTGAAGACCCAAGTTTGAGAAACATTGGATTAAAGGGAAGGGTTTGCTATTCAGAATGCATTGCAGGGAATAAAAGACCCTTTGGGTCCCTACCAACTCTACGATTCCATAATGTAGATGTATCCAGAGAGAACCAACAGCTAAAAGCTAGTAAAATATGACTATGGAAAATGCTACAGAGTGAATAGGAATTGCTACCTTATATTGTGTAACTTAGAGCTGTCAGTTCTTGGAGTAATGTATAATTTCTGCAGCCTTCCTCCCCTCCCCCCACCCTCCAATCTGTATCTGAAATTCTTTCAGCCACCATGCCTCTGGGACCCTACTGCCCAAGACATCTTACCTGTCCTTGGCATGTTGCAAACCTTTCCTTCTCAAGGACCCATGTGAAGTTTGGCTCTTAGCCAGTCAGACAACTTTCCCTTCCCTCACACAAATTTGACTACAAGCATTCTGACAGCTTTGTTCCCTGGGAACAAGCACTCCAGACTGTCATACCAGCTCAGCCAGTCCATGTCAGAGGCTTCCCTAGCACAGTATCAATTATCAGCATAGGCAAAAATAAAGGAGGACACAGAAGAGTGAAGAATGCTACTTGGGGTCTCAGTAAAGCAGGACCTGGACTCTCATCTAAGCAACAGTAAAAAGCTACTGAAGTCAAGGAGGATTAAAAAAAAAACTTTATTCAAATTCTAACCTACATAATTCATTTTTTGTACTTGATTCCACCTCCGCTCCTGATTCTAATATACTCCCTTGGGGGAGAACGGAGAGAGCCAAAAGGAAGCATATCAATTTCCAGGGACAGGTTGCTGCACTCTAAATCAACAATTTTTATGCTTTCATTGGTCAACCTTATTGACATGGCATCTAGTGCAGCCAGCTTTCTGCATGAGAGAATGTGATACCTTAATTAAACCAATGGGTGTTTTTTTTAGATTTTAGCAAGTTATTAGCCTCAGTCTCTGTTTGGAGGCAGAGTGCAAACCTAATGCCTATTATCAAGCTGGAGGCCTTCATCGTCACATCAACGAACAGATTATGCTTTGCATTCATAAATATGCAATGAAAGGACACTGCAATGACTTCAGCATCCTCCACATGGCAGAGATGTTCCTCATCTTGTCCTCCGATCAAACGGAGGAAGTAATGAGTATGTGCAGGTCACAGCTGGGGGCATGTCATGAATTTCAACCCCAGAATATCCTCATCTGTGTCTGTCTAAAGGGCTCGTACACAGCACTGGCTTTCCTGGTGACCTGCATCTAAAATCAAGGACCACAGATGGAAATTTCAAATCATTTGGCATTGCTTTCAGATACAGGACTTTAACTGCAGTCTGGTCACACATCCAACTCAGAATCAGCAAGCGATGAGAGAATTTCCTGAAGTGAGTGGTGTATGTGGCATGAGGAACGTACTAGCTCTGTGCATGTTGAGACAAAATCCCCTTTGAGTTGAGTAAATAACTGTGCCAATTCACTTCAATGGAAGGTTTTCTTGTACAGGAGTTATGATGACATGACAGGAAACAGAGAAGCCAAGATTTTTCTGATCCTATATCACTTCCAAAAGTTACACCAATTTTCATCTTTATTTGTGTTACCTGCAAATAATATTTTATAGAGAGCACAGGAGGAATGGCTGCAATGGTGTGCCAGTCTAGACTTCCATGGGGCTTATTTCTGCACATCATTGTATCAGCAAAGTTGGCAGGATATATAATATAATTAAACTATTTTAGCTCTGGTACAAGTCTTGATCTTAAATGTGTTCTGGAAGGGATAGGTAAATATTCTGACCTCTTAACACTTAAAGCAAAGATCAGCATATTAATCTTGTGTTATCAGCAAATTTTAATTATCATCTCTCAAACAAAAGCACCATCCACATACTCTGTCCCTTTCATTTCATGTAATAAACCAACCTCTCTCCTTTCCTCTTGTGCATGAACTTCTTGGGGCATAAGGTTAAGAGTAAACACATATTCATAGCAGACACACACTCTAACTCCAGCAAAAAGATCCCAAACCTCTCAGGAGTGTGTGTAGCAGTACAGATAGAAGCATGGAATTGTAGGGTTAGAAGGGATCCCAATGTAGGTTCAGACGTACAGCTTTACATGGGCTGAATCTCATCTGTGAAGAATTGTTTCATACCCATATCATGATTCAAGCTCATCATGAAATGAGCTTGAATAGCCCTGAACACCTGTCTTCAGGTACTTCAAGGTAGCTTCCTATTTCTATTCTTCTTGGCAGCCATGCTAAACGAGCAGAGATTTATTTTTTTAAAATGTGATTCAAATGAGATGTAGATTGTTCTTCTTTTTAAAACCAGCCTTCCTTTCAGAGCTGTCTTTGCCTGAAATGATCCCGCAGTCAAAAACCTACAAGTTCTTTCAAGTTTGTTCTTGGTATGAGCTTTCGTGTGCATGCACACTTCTTCAGATAAGAAGTGGTATCTGCTTAGTTGGTCTCTAAGGTGCTACTGGAAGGAATTTTTTTATTTTTTATTTTGTTTTGACTATGACAGACCAACACGGCTACCTACCTGTAACTACAAGTTCTTGATCAAGTTTCTATGAAATGAGAGCCAAGCTCTCTCTCAATGCACACTTCTTGCCTGAATGGAACCTGTTCGTGGTGATGGCATAAATAATCTCTCTCTCTCTCTCTCTCTGCAGTTGAATTGTGGAAGGGAGAGGGTGTCTCTCAATCCAGGATTTCCAGCAGACAGACTCCCACGCCTTGCCTCCTGCGACCCCATTGCTCTTTTCACCTACAAGCCCAGGGGGAGGATGCCTGGTCTGGGTCCTGCCATATCTGTCAGCCTCAGCATTCAATCAGCTGACCCTAATGTCTCCAGGGCACCTGGCTCTAGAAATCCAGGGCCTCAGAACCTGCCCTTCAAGCTAAACAACATATTGCCAATGCACGGACTCTGTCTACACCCGCCTCGTTTCCCTGACTGTTGCCTTGAATTGGGACCCACCTCATACTTTGAGCTCAGCTCTACTCCTGGGCTCCCAGACCTCTACTGCTGCTGTGCTGTTTATGAGAGCCAGCGTGGTGTAGCAGATAGACTAGGACCTGGGAGAGACCAGGGTTCGAATCCTCACTTGGTCATGAAGCTCCCTGGGTGGGTGACCTTAGGCTAGTCACTGCCTCTCAGCCTAACCTACCTCACAGGGATGTTCTGGGGATTAAATGAGGAAGGCGAGAACCCTGCCGCCACCTTGAACTCCTTAGGAGAAAGATGGTGGGGTATAAATGAAATAAATAAGTAAATACAGACACTCACTACAATCGGAGTTGATGGTTAACACAAATGTGATTTCTGCTGAGATCTGGGAGCTGTTTCTCCTACGTGCCATATATTTAGTCGATAACGCTCACACTCCTGCTGCCTCACATCTTGACTTTGTTCCCGGTTCTCACTATGTAGCGTGATACAACTGTACAGCTCGAATGGGTCCCAAGGGCCATCTAGTCCAACCCCCTGCAATGCATGTGCCCCAGGCCCTGAGAGCCTGAGCTGTCTTTCTTTGGAACTTGATCTTGTCTCTTTGGCACTATCTCCTGCCTCCGGCCCCTGCTGAAATGATGCTGTTTTGGGACTGAACAGTGAGTTGACTTATCTCTGGACCAGCAACCATCCAGCATCTGCCTCCTACATTTGAAGTGCTCTCATACCACTTTAACAGCCATGGATTCCCCCAAAGTATCCTGGGAGCTGTACTGAGCTACAAATCCCAGAGTTCCCTGAGAAGAAATATTATTAAACTACTCTGGGAATTGTAGCTCTGTGAGGGGAATAGGGTGGCGGTTCTTCTAACAACTCTCAGTGCCCTTAACAACTTACAATTCCTAGGATTCTTTGAAGGAAAGGATGTGTTCTGAATGTGCTTTAAAGGTATGGTTTGTACACAGCCTCAGATGATGGGGCTCTATCTCTTTGGCTTTGTGTCCTGCACACTTAGAGCTCAGAAGAGGGAACCTGAGGAAAGGATATGTTGTGCAACAGGGGAGTGCTTTGCACAGAACAGCCAGTATCCAAAACTCACAATGGGAACCTGAGTATATTGCTCACACTTTTCTGCCTAGATCCCTAAAAGGTACTCCCAACAGCAATACTGCAGCAAGAATATATTTCTCTTAATATGCTCATTTTTGTGTGCATCTTCTCCTCTAAACAGTTTTATAAGCCACTAGCTGGCCCGGGCATGCCTTGCTGTGCCTGACTCAGGGTCCTTAAAGGGGGAGGATGTGTCCAACCCTGGGCTATGGGTTTTGTCCTCTCCCCCCCCCCCCCCGTTGTTGTCTCATCCCTGTGATTCCTCCCATCCTGTAGTGACCCATGAGGTATCCAGTCCCCCCTCCCCCTGAGTCATCCCTGTGACTTCCCCCACCCTGGGTCAGCCCATGACCTATTCGGGCCCCTCCTCCCCCCACCCCCCACTTGGCTCCACTTGGGATAGTCTGTAAAGTAGAGCCGAGGCCCAGTCTGTAGGCTGTAAAGTGGAGCCGAGGCCTAGTCTGTAAAGTAGAGCCGAGGCCTAGGCTGTAGGCTGTAAAGTAGAGGCAAGGCCTAGTCTGTAAAGTAGAGCCGAGGCCTAGTCTGTAGGCTGTAAAGTAGAGCCGAGGCCTAGTCTGTAGGCTGTAAAGTAGAGCCGAGGCCTAGTCTGTCGGCCTTGGCTCGGGCTAGTATGTAAATGTGAGCCAAGGCCTCCGCCCTGTATCTCAATTCCTTGGCCCTGGCCTGACTCTGTGGGTTTTTGCAGCTGAGGGTTTGGGCTAGTTGAGTTGATTGTTGTGGGAGCGTTTGCGAGGGGGGGAGTGTTTTTGGGTTGCGGCCTGTGGCTGTGGCTCTGGGTTTGGCCGTTTGCCTTTGTCTGGTAATGGCTCTGTGGGTTGTCTGGTAAGGGCAGCCTTGGTGGTTTCAGTTGCTCGGTTGATGACGTCACCCTTCAGAGCTTTTGCTGGTGACAGCACGCAATCTGCCTTTCTATTGGATTCTGCTGGTGTCTTCAGAGCTTCTGCTGGTGATGTCTAATACGTGCGCCAATTTTTTTTGCCTTTATTCTATATTTTAGGTATGATAGGTGTGGTTTTTTTGAATTTGTATTATGCCAGATACTTCCTTGATGGTCATGGTACGCTGTTTCCTTAATTTGATGAGATTTGGTCCAGTGGTTATGGAGCACGGTGGTGTCCGCCACACACGCAATGGGAACATTTATATATATATAGATTTCTTCAAATTTAATGTATCTCTGTATGTTATTTACACTAATAGATGAGCTTCCCCCCTAATATACGTTTCTAAAGATGCATTTCTGGTTGGATAACTACATCATGAATTTTAAGAAGTACAAATTTCACAGGAAATTTTCTAATACATTCCCGACAAGACTATTTCAGTCTGCATAGCGGTTCAGAAGGTGTGCGAACTGAACTACTTTCTCCCCCATCCTCACCTTGAACTGGACCTGGAAATGGACCCTGAGCCAGTGAAAGTCACATAAGCATTGGATCATAATGCTTAGTCCCAGTTAGTGGCCTGGGTGCTGGCACTGGGAATAATCTGCAGTTGCCAAACTGTCTCCAAAGGCAGCCTAGTGTATTACACATTGCAGCAGTCTAACCAGGAAGCTGGCAAAGTAGGACTCCTTTGGTGGAATGTGCAGGGTATAAATCTAAGAAAAAACAACTACCTCACCCGGGTCCTGCTTTATGAACATTTGCTATGTGAAAACTCACTTAATCTGAACACAAGGAATTAGTACCCAAACCTTGTTAAATGCACCGTAATTATAATAATAAATTTTATTTATACCCCGCCCTTCCCAGCCGAAACCAGGCTCAGGGCGGCTTACATCAGTAAAATTACAATAAAGTATAAAAAAACCGTTAATTAAAATACAGGTTAAAAAGACAATTTAAAATTTAAAATGCCGCTTCATTTATCGCCCATACTCAAGATTCAGATATGCAGAGACCATTTCCTGGTTAGCTGAGGAAAGGAGGGAGCGAGGGCGAGTATTTGGACAAATCAGAGAGGATTTTCCTGGGTTTTCCTGTTGGTTGGTTGGTTGGTTGGTTTTGCTTTTGTGGGCTAAAATTTCATGGTCGGGAATGTATTAGAAAATTTCCCATAGGAATCAATGGAAATAATCAACTCGTTATATGAACACTTGGCCCAAGGAACAATTTCCAGGGAACACATTAGGTTGTCCTCATCTTTCCTCACAGCGAATCACAACAAACAACAACAAGAAGAAGAAGTATGATTATTGCTTCCAATGCTACCACTGTGCTGCCTTACAGGTTAGAACTTAGAATTGTGGAGTTGGAACCAAAGGGTCATCTCGTCTGACCCCCATGCAAACTTACCTGGATTCACTTAACATAAGGCACCTAACTAGAATCATAGAATCCTAGAGTTGGAAGAGACCCCAAGGGCCATCCAGTCCAACCCCCTGCCAAGCAGGAAACACCATCAAAGCATTCCTGACAGGTGGCTGTCAAGCCTCTGCTTAAAGACCTCCAAAGAAGGAGACTCCACCACACTCCTTGGCAGCAAATTCCACTGTCAAACAGCTCTCACTGTCAGGAAGTTCTTCCTAATGTTTAGGTGGAATCTCCTTTCTTGTAGTTTGAATCCATTGCTCCGTGTCCTCTTCTCTGGAGCTGCAGAAAACAACCTTTCTCCCTCCTCTATATGACATCCTTTTATATATTTGAACATGGCTATCATATCTGTGGCTGTGTGTCCTGAACATGCAGTGCCCGTAGATGACAAGATGAAGCTACTCCTGGGAATAATGAGACCGGTTTCACCTCCCCCAAATAAAGATCAAATAATAATAATAATAATAATAATAATAATAATAATAAATTTATACCCCGCCCATCTGGCTGGGTTTCCCCAGCCACTCTGGGCGGCTTCCAACAAAATATTAAAATACAATAGTCTATTAAACATTAAAAGCTTCCCTAAACAGGGCTGCCTTCAGATGTCTTCTAAAAGTCTGGTAGTTGTTTTTCTCTTTGACATCTGGTGGGAGGGCATTCCACAGGGCAGGCGCCACTACCGAGAAGGCCCTCTGCCTGGTTCCCTGTAACTTGGCTTCTCGCAACGAGGGAACCGCCAGAAGGCCCTCGGCACTGGACCTCAGTGGCCGGGCAGAACGGTGGGGGTGGAGATGCTCCTTCAGGTATACTGGACCGAGGCCGTTTAGGGCTTTAAAGGTCAGCACCAACACTTTGAATTGTGCTCGGAAACGTACTGGGAGCCAATGCAGGTCTTTCAAGACTGGTGTTATGTGGTCTCGGCGGCCGCTCCCAAACACCAGTCTAGCTGCCGCATTCTGGATTAGTTGTATTTTCCGGGTTACCTTCAAAGGTAGCCCCACATAGAGTGCATTGCAGTAGTCCAAGCGAGAGATAACTAGAGCATGGACCACTCTGGTGAGACAGTCTGTGGGCAGGTAGGGTCTCAGCCTGCGTACCAGATGGAGCTGATTATAAAGCTCAGCATGCAAAAGAAGAATATATGGCTTCAATCCAGACCACTGCATGCTTCCAGGAGCACACATAGATCAGCTGTTAAACTAGCCTTCAGTATTGGGACGCAGCAGCTTGCACATCCCAAGCAGTCCTCTCCATTATAATACATGGGAAGCTCTTGTCAATGGGGGCGAGGGGTTGCATGAAGACAACAGAGAAGGGGCCCCTGAATGAGAGCAGCAGGCTTTACATTTAACAGCCATCTCCCCATCGACCAGTTGATTTATATGCCTCATATTTCACTACAGCAAATAAGAGAGGCAGGAAACAGAATGCTGGAAAGCATTGCATTATCCACAGTGACATCTGAAATCCAGTTATAAAAACCAACATCTAAAATGCAAGCTGCGGAGTCACTAAAATGCTTCAACTAAGGCAGATAATCAGATTGGTTATGGGAACAATGTTTGGTACGCACGGAAAGATGGATCATGACGGTAATAAATTGGCTGCCGAGGAAACGAGCCAATTTCTCTGAGCTGAATGAATATATGATGTCAAAGCAAATGACCTTCTGGTAATGAAAACTGGTAATATTTCCATTTCTGGGGGCGGGGTGTCAGGGGGCACCTGTCTCCAAGGCAAGAGCAGAGTTGTTTTGGCATCCAAACCAGTGCGCCACAAGTTATAGATGGTGGGGCAGGTCCTCTGAGAAGTAGCCAGGGATCCCAAGCATGATCTTATGTTGATTTAATGGGGCATCTAATTTTATTTTTAATAGTATTCATTTACTCATTCATACATTCATTCCATTGCATCTTACCACCAAGAAGCTCAAGATTGTATAAATGGCTCTCTCTTTTCCTGTTTAATAACAAACAAACAAACAAACAAACAAACAACAACAACCTGCCCATCTGGCTGGTTTCTCCAGCCACTCTTAACATAATAAAACATCAAACTTATAATCATAATTTTATTATTTATTTTCTCCTCAGATACCCAACAGACAGTGACAGCCTCAAGGTCACCCAGCAAGCTTCATGGCTGAATTTGAACCCTGGTCTTCCAGGTCATAGTCCAACACTCTAAACCCACTGGTTCCCTAAAGTGGACAGTGCTGCCCCCTGGGGGACAGTGGGATTCAGCTAGGGGGTGTTAAGAGGCAAGGAGGCAGCAGGAAGGTGCTGGACGTATAAATGACTATCGGACTTTGAAAAGTTGGTATACAGACATTCAAATAAACCTGCAGGTTGGGAGCAAGGATAAAACAGACAATGGTGGGAATGCCCTAAAATCCAACCCTTCTGGAGAGCAGTCCTACAAGAGATGCGCAAAATAACTAAACAGGTCTTAGAACTCACCCCAGAACTGGCCCTACTGAACATCTTCCAAGATCATAATGACCCCTCACATTATACAGAGCTACTCTCAGCAGCCTCATAGCCATATGCTGGAGAGACCTGTCAGGAGTAAACGTGGACCAATGGTCTCAAATTGTATGGGAAACGGCCTTACTAGAAAAGCTAAGCAATAAACTGACACTGACACTGGGACAAATAGAAGAGGACTCCTTCACCCCAGTATGGCTTATCACATACACAGCCCAGCAAGACAACAACAAGAATCCACCGACAACATACAAATCAATCTGGTTTCCCTGACCCAACAAGCTCTCCCAGCCTCACAAATGCAAATAAACCCCACTGCAACCAACCACAGAGAACCAACCACACCCTGGGATTCCCCAATCCCTCTCACTACCAAGGAAATGTAATAAGCAAGAAAGAGAACCTACCCAGTTGACGCTGACACAAATCAATCAATCAATCAATCAATCAATCAATAACTGCAATCCTTTCACCAGCTCTCCCCAACCATGTGCTTTATTTATCCATCACCCTGCTTCAAAATATTATGACATATCCACTGCCAGTGAAAGTGGCCCTGGTGAACCTCCTTTTGCAAAATGCACAGCTTGCCATGTTTGTGTCAAGAAATTTATCACTGAATTAGCAGCAGTGTTTCCAAATGGGGAAAAGAATGTCTAGCAATCGTATTTTCCTTGGAATCAACCAGCATAAAAGAGGCCAAATTTCTATCTCAGTTGACACAATGCTCATAAACCACTGAGAGCCATTTTAAAGAAGCTGTTATTGTCCAGTCCAAAATGCTCCCAGCACATGCAACACTATCCCTTAGGCTTAGAAGCACCATCTTAAAAAAAGAAAGAAAGAAATCAGATGTTTACAGAGAATTTGCTGTACAAGTCACATTGGCTGCAGGAAATATAGACAGACAAATGAGACTTACACGAAGCAAAGGAAGTTCCAGAGGAGAAAGAAGGCATTACTCAAAACACCCCAAAGCTTCTTACCAGGACAAGATTTATAAAGCTACATAACTGGACAATGAGCTACAAATCCTGACGTCTGCCATTTTAGCAGGACAGCCAAACCCCCAGCAAGTGTTATTGTTGCAAGAATGACCTCAGTGGTTAAGATGGCATCGTATTTACATGGAACTGCATGTCAGAAAAAGTGATGCTCCCACAGATTCCCAATCAGGTCAGGTAAAGCAATCACAGGGAATATGCAACATTGCTAAACAGACTTTGGATCCAAATGGGAACAGACCTCTTTGTGGAGAGTGACAGTACTGTTGGAACCCAATGGATTTCAGAGAAGATTTGGGATTTCAGAGAAGCTGCTGGATATCACCAGAGTAACTGCAGGAAACAAAGGGCTAAACTAGATGTAGCAATATTCATTACTCAGGGGAAACTGAGGCACTGTAACATGACTGGAGGGCGACCAAGACGATAAAGGGTCTGAAAACCAAGCCTTATGAGAAGCAGTTGAGGGAACTGAGCATCTTAAGACCAGAGGCATAGGAAGGTCAGGTGGTACCCGGTGCGGAAAATTTCTTGTCACCCCCCCCCCATTGATTTTTATTTTTTTGCCTGCAAAAATGGTTTTACGTTATTTCATATTTTCTTACAAAGGAATAATAATAAGTGAAAATAAACTTTTATTTATATCCCGCCCTCCCCGGCCGAAGTCGGGCTCAGGGCGGCAAACATCAGATACATAACATTGATATAAAATCAAACAATAATTAAATTACCCCCTAAAAACATGTCAAAATCAAATTAAAGTCTAATTAGATAGCTTTCCGCAGGGTTAGGGTTGGGAACAGTAAGTGCTCCACTGAATTAAAATTTCAGCCTTCACGACATAGGAAAAAAGCCAAGTAAACAGCTATTTTCGTGGAGGAGGATAAAGATATTTACTGATATGCATGAAATTTCATATATAGCTATATAATCCCTAGTGTAGTAAGATAAGACCTTTGGAGCAGGCATTTACAAAAAAAAAAGTTTTTTATGAACCACCCTAGTAGGGCAGTAATTGTTCCTTGATAATTTGTCACCCCCCTCCATGATGGAACCTGGGGCGACCCGCCCCCCCACCCCCCACTTCATACGCCCCTGGTTAAGACAGGAGAAGAGAAGACTGAGAGGAAATATGAGGGCCATCTTCAAATATCTGAAGGGCTGCGCCACATGGAAGATGGAGCGAGCTCGTTTTCTGCTGCTCCAGAGGGCAGGGTCTGAACCAATGGAATCAAATGACAAGAAAGGGGATTCTGATTAAAAATTAAGAACTTTCTGTATATCTCAGAAGGTGGTGGAATCTTTTTCATTGGAGGTTTTTAAACAGAGTTTTGATGGCCACCTGTCAGGGATTCTTTAGCTGTGATCCAACATTGCAGGGGGTTGGACTAAATCAGTGTTGGCCAAACTTGGCCCTCCAGCTGTTTTGGACTACAACTCCCATCATCCCTAGCTAACAAGACCAGTGGTCAGGGATGATGGGAATTGTAGTCCCAAAACAGCTGGAGGGCCAGGTTTGGCCAACACTGGACTAAATGACCCTTGGGGTCCCTTCCAGCTCTACAGTTCTGTAATTCTATGACTATGCTGCTCTGGTGGGCACAGGGGAAGGGACCACAATTCTGCCAGGCCCTCTTGGCTGTGGTGTGGAAGATGCTGCTTTCTCAGACCCATCTGAGGGCTCCCCTCCCCTGAGAAAAGCTGTGTGCTATCTTTAAAGGGCCTGTGGTCAGTTCTGCAGCCGCATGCTTCTGCATGACTGTAGAGCAAATGCAGCTTCTGGGGTAGCATCTTCAGACTTTGAAGGTGATGGGAGAATCGCATCCTCAGGCCAGGAAGTGCAGGAGGAGGTGCTGAGGGCTCCCCCGCCCCCCCCAAAAGGTAAAGTGACGATAGAATTGCATGGATCGGAGCCTTCCTCCCGTTGACATTGGGAGCCTGATGCAGAGAATCTGATGCCACCCTAGGACTTCTTCATGCAGCACACAGATAAACTATGGAACTGCCTCCTACAGGAAGCAGTGATGGCCCCCAACTTGGATGGCTTTAAAAGAGGGTAAGACAAATTCATGGAGGAGAAGGCTATCAATGGCTATAAGTCAAGATGGCTATGCTCTGCCTTCTTGGTCGGAGGCCGTAACGCTCCTGAATACCAGCTGCTGGAAACCACAAGAGGGGAGTGTGCTCTTGTACTGGGACCCTGCTTGCTGGTTTCCCTTTGGGGCATCTGGTTGGCCACTGTGAGTACAGGATGCTGCACTAGATGGGCCATTGGTCTGATCCAGCAAAGTCTTATGCTCTTATGTCATGTTCTTTGCATCTTCTAGGATAATCAGGACACTCCAAGTCATGAGTTCTCTTCACAACCCAAGGATGATTCTACTGCAAAGAAAGCACAAGAACTCACGTTATTTGATAGGTCTGAGTTGTATTTTCTGGCCAATCCACCAGACACACCACTCGGCCAGGGAGGTCGGCTGTTCTTGCGTAGTAGCCTTGCGGGAATGACAGCAATAAAGCCATTAACCAGATGACACAGATGACGACCTTGGTGGCTGAGGCCGATAGCCTTGGTTGCAGCGGGCGGATAATGGCCATATACCTGGAAGAGGGAGAAATTAAAATGTAGGAGCAGAAAGTAAAAAAGGAGAAGGAGCTCCCCTTCCCCCATATGTTTCCCCCAATTCTTTAAAGCCAACTTTGCCAACCAGGTGCCCCCCAGATGTGTTGTACTACAACTGCTCTCCAGGACAGTGTGGCCATATGAAGTTGGGATTGATGGGAGCTGTAGTCTAAAGCACCTGGAGGGCACCAGGTTGTGGAAGGCTGACCTAGGGAATGGTGATGTTGGAAGATTCACAGCAGATAGAAGAAAGTCCTCCTTCACACAGTACATAGTTAAACTATGGCACTTGTTCCCATAGGAGGCAGTGATGGCTGCCAACGTGGATGGCTTCAAAAGAGGATTGAACAAATTCAGGGAGAAGGCTATCCATGGCTACTAGCAAGTGGCTCTGCTCTGCCTCCACAGCAGGAGGCAGCAATGTTTCTGAATCTCAGTTGCTGGAAACCACAGGAGGGGAGAGGACTCAGGTCCAGCAGGATGCTGGGCTAGATGGGCCCTTGGCCTGATCCAGCAGGCTCATAGTGTTGTTATGATGCAGCCTTCCTCAGTCACCCTGTTTCCTGAGGGAAAATCCAAGGGAACATGGAGTAGGATCTTTTCCGTGTTGGCACCCATGATGCTTATTTATTAAATATCAGCGTTTCCTGATCCTGATAGAGGCAGCAGAAAGTTAGCTCACCAATTCCACCTATGCTGTCAGATTGGAAAGGTTACCTGTTTTTAAATGTTCCAAAATCTTTATTAAGCAAATACCTTTCGGAGAACAACCAAAATGTCTTAGAATTGTGTGCAAGCTTTTCAGTTCCCCAGAACTCTTCATCAGGCGCAGGAGTAAACAGACAAAAATGACTGGTTGTGTATTCTTCTGTGTCTGCCCAAAGGTATCTTTAGAAGGAGGAGCAGCAGCTTTTATAGCCCCCCTCCAAAGAAAAAACTAAAACCATCTACTTAATTTGTATCAATCTGAAGCCTAGCGTGTGCTTCTTGAGAGGAGTGAGCCAGATGCCTCTGGATCCCCCCTAAAAAGGACAGGTGAGCCACCTCTCTCTGCTCCATGAAGAGGAGTCAAGCAGACCAGCAGCTGACTCTAACTTCAACACTGTCGAACAAGCAGCATCCGCTACCTCACCTGAGGCAGCAGGTGAGTTCAGGGTGGCCAGCACAGTCCATGCAGCATTCCCAGGTCTCCCCTCCAACAGAGGGGGGTGGCTGAAGGGAGCTCAGGAGGAGCAAGCAGGGGGCAGCCAACCTCTAGCAGATGCCACCTGAGCCAGTTGACTCACCCTAACCAATGGAAGAGCCAGCTGTGCAGCTCAGCAGACCAAAGCACAGCATGAGGGTTCGTGGGCACTGTGTTGCTGACTGCATTATAAGAAATAAAGCTTTTCTGAGCTGACGTGCTGTGCAGTGGTATAACTTTCTGAATCCTCCTTGGCAATGTGTCAGCTTAGCCAGTTGTTGCTCTCCTTGCCTTGGCAGCTCGTGTGATACCCAAGCAAAGGCCAAAGAGTCACATGAGCGAGATGTCAAGGAAAGGCTGGTGCCACTGCCAAGAAGGCCCTCTGCTTGGTTCCCTGTAACTTCACATCTCACAATGGGGGAAGATCCTCAGAGCCGGACCTCGGTCTCCGGGCTGAACTATGGAGGTGGAGACACTCCTTCAGGTATATAAAGCTGAGGCCATTTAGGGCTTTAAAGGTCAGCACCAAGAACATCAAAGAAGCCTGCTGGGTCAAGCCAACAGCCCATCTAGTCCAGCATCCTGCCCTCATAGTGCCCAACCAGATGCCTTTTTGGAAACTGGAAAGCAAGATCAGAGCATAAGAGCAGCCCTCTCCCTTCCTCTGGCTTCCAGCAAATGGTATTCAGAAGCATTCCTGCATCTGACCATGGAAACAGAGCAGAGCCATCATAGCTAGTAGCCACTGTTAGCTGTATCCTCCTCCATAAATTTATCCAGCCCTCTATTTGGTCATCATCATTGCCTCCTGTTTAACTATGTGTTGTGTGAAGAAGTACTTTTTTATTATTTGCCCTCAATCTTCCAGCATACCCAGCTGTTCCTCTGCATTCTGCCCAGGGTGGAAAACACATCCACAATAAAACCTTTTTTTAAAAAAGCTTTCTAAAAGCAGTTATAACATTCTAAACACAATCACAGGTTAGCAAACCCACTTTCTAAACAAAGTGACTCTGAGCAAGAATCTTCCATTGGACCTTAATAGATGCTTAGGTGTCAGGCTCATGTTGGGTGATGGTTTGGAACACAAAGTTACGGTGACCGTTACCTGTCCGCCCTCCTCAGCAGTGACCTGCAGCTGCTCAGTGGTGGGAACAGGCAGGGCCCCACCTTCCAGAGGACTCCAGATCTTGAGCTATGAGTGAATAGAGCTATATTTATCAGCAGCACTGAAACAGAATGGGCCCAATGCCAAGCACGAAACCTTAACACTCCAGCTATTTCCTCCTCAAGTAAAAGAGGAACGACACATACCGGTAAGTGACACCACTTTTTCTTATTTTACTATTACATTGTGGCTTTTCAGATATTTCCATGACAACAAAGCATTTCTCAAGTTCAACATGGCACCCAGATGGTCCTTAGCACAAGAGGAAAACAATTGGAAGGGACTGAGTTGTTGGTTGTTTTCCGAAGGGTGACTGTAGAGCTAAAAGAAGGTGGCTCATCCCAGCCTCAATGGAGGCAAGGAGAATGGCGCAATAAGCACACCTGACATTTTTATGAGATGCCATCCACCCCAAAGGGTCCTGAAATGTTCACAGACAAAAGGCCACATGTAAAGGCTATTTGTCCACAAAGGTGATCAGGAATGAGCAGACTAAACTCCACCACACCCATCATAAGAGCTGGATCAGGCCAATGGCCCATCTAGACCAGCATCCTGTTCTCACAGTGGCCAACCAGATGCCTGTGGGGAACCTCAGGAAGGATTCACAAGAGCCCCATCCCCTCCTGTGGTTTCTGGTGACTGGTATTCAGAAGCATTTCTGCCTCCAGCTGCAAAAGGAGAGGCCCGAGATTGTGTGAGAAATTTAGCAAGTATTTGCAGCAGCCTTCCCCAACCTGGTGCCCTCCAGATGTTTCTGCTTCCAATTCCCATCAGCCCCAGGCAGCACAGCTGTGCTCCCATTGGCCCTTCTGCCTTATGCTTGTGCTGGCTGGGGCTGATGGGAGTTGATGTCCAAAAACATCTGGAGGGCACCAGGTTGCCAAAGGCTGACCTATGGTTTTCTATGTCTGTGGTGCTGGATGCACACACCCAGAGGAGTCTTGAACATATAAAACATTAGTAGAATAAAATCTTCACGAGGAAACTGTGTGATGCTTCGTTAGAGGTTATTGCTGAAATGTCAGGAGACGGAGAGCACAAATGGAGCAAGTCCCTTTTCCCTTGTCATGCAATCAGTTTCTCATGAAAGTTACGAGTTGTGGAATGGGCCATCGCTTGTGTGCAAACTACAGAAAAGGAAACAACTGAAAGTCAGCTGTGATAAACAGCCTTTTTAAGCCACTGGGAGAATTTTTACAGCCTGACTCCCATGTCAAATTTATAGGCTATCAAACTGGGGAACAGCCTCACGCAGCAGCCATCCAATTAAATTATGAAAGCCCAGCCCTAAATGGACTTAGTCGTAAGTCCCCTTGATTTCCATGGTGTTGACTCATGAGGAAGTACACTGGGAATCGCAGTCAAACACTCCCGAGGCATATTCCACACCAGCTGTGCATCATTTAATTACCGGTATGTCTGCCGCTTGAAATGTTCTCTGAATATTTGGGGAGAGAACTCACACAGCTGAACCCTGAAGCATTTTTCACTCCCTTGCCAGGGCCTTGCAAAAGAAGAAAAAACCTCTCACAACAAGCTCAGACTCCATTAGGCCAAGAGACCTCACAATCCAGACGTGCCCGGATCCTGAATGCTGCTTTCATAGAATCATAGAATCATATAGTTAGTTGGAAGGGACCCCTAGGGTCATCTAGTCCAACCCCCTGCAATGCAGGAATCTGAGCTAAAGCATCCATGACAGATGGCCACCCAACCTCTGTTTAAAAACCTCCAAGGAAGGAAAGTCCACCACCTCTCGTGGGAGTTTGTTCCACTGCCGAACAGCTCTTACTGTCAGAAAGTTTTTTCGAATGTTTAGTCGGAATCTCCTTTCTTGTAACTTGAAGCCATTGGTTCGAGTCCTACCCTCAAGAGCAGGAGAAAACAAGCATGCTCCCTCCTCCATGTGACAATCCTTAAGATATTTGAAGATGGCTATCAAAGTCTCCTCTTTTCCAAGCTAAACATACCCAGCTCCTTCAAGAGGTCCTTGTAAGGCTTGGTTTCCAGACCCTTGATCATCTTGGTTGCCCTCCTCTGTACACCTTCCAGCTTGTCAACATCCTTCTTAAATTGTGGTGCCCAGAATTGGACACAGTATTCCAGGTGTGGTTTGACCCAGGCAGAATAGTGGTACTATTACTTCCCCGGATCTGGACACTAGACTTCTGTTGATGCAGCCTAAAACCGCATTAGCTTTTTTTGCTGCTGCATCACCCTGTTAACTCATGTTAAGCTTGTGGTCCACCAAGACCATAAAGAAGGTTGATCGCCGAAGAATTGATGCTTTTGAATTATGGTGCTGGAGGAGACTCTTGAGAGCCCCATGGACTGCAAGAAGATCAAACCTATCAATTCTTAAGGAAATCAGCCCAGAGTGCTCACTGGAAGGACAGATCCTGAAGCTGAGGCTCCAAGACTTTGGCCACCTCATGTGAAGAGAAGACTCCCTGGAAAAGACCCTGATGGAGGGCACAAGGAGAAGGGGATGACAGAGGACGAGATGGTTCGACAGTGTTCTCGAAGCCACCAACATGAGTTTGACCAAACTGCGGGAGGCAGCGGAAGACAGGAGTGCCTGGCGTGCTCTGGTCCATGGGGTCACCAAGAGTCGGACACGACTAAACGACTAAACAAAAACAACCACCAAGACCCCTAGACCCTTTTCACATGTACAGTGGTACCTCTGTTTAAGTACTTAATTCGTTCCGGAGGTCCGTTCTTAACCTGAAACTGTTCTTAACCTGAAGCACCACTTTAGCTAATGGGGCCTCCCGCTGCCGCTGCGCCGCCAGAGCACAATTTCTGTTCTTATCCTGAAGCAAAGTTCTTAACCTGAAGCATTATTTCTGGGTTAGCGGAGTTCTTAACCTGAAGCATATGTAACCTGAAGTGTATGTAACCTCTTCCGCCTCTCCTGCTGGGTTTCCTCTTGCACCTTTTGAAATGTTCTTCAAGACTTAACTTTCCCCCTCTGGTTTTCCCTCCTTCATATTTGTCTTTCATTTACATATTTTTATTGTTTACCGAGGCCTTTAATAAAAGAAGAAGAGCACCTGCTGGATCAGGCCAATGGCCCATCTCACCCAGCACCCTGTTCTCTCAGTGGCCAACCAGATGCCCCAATGGGAAGCCCAGAAGCACAAGAGCAACTCTCTCCTCCTGCAGCTTCCAGCAACTGGCATTCAGAAGCATTACTGTCTCTGGTCGTGGAGGCAGAACACAGGCCTCATGGCTAGTAGACATTGATAGCCTTCTCCTCCATGAATCTGTCCAATCCTCTTTTAAAGCCATCCAAGGCTTCAGATGTGAGCCATTTCTATTAACCGTTTAAGCTACTTTTTGTACTGACAGTTACCGGCAATGCAGATGGAATTATTGTATTGTTGCTATTGTATTGTGAATGGGGCTTATTTTAATCCCCCCCAAGATGTTTTCATGATAGGTGCTTGAGAAATAAAAGGGCATCCTCTCTTTCTTCTGCTCCTTTTTCTTCCCATCCAAAATGTCTATGATGACTCACATCCTTCTCTTCTTCTGCTGCTGCTGCCTCCTCAGAGCTTCAGTGGGTGGGCAGAGCATCTCCAAGTGGAGCACTGCACATCCCATAAATGTGGGGGCGGACTCAATGGCGACAAAGGATCCATGCCCAATTGGCAGGGAGAAAAAGCCACAGAGGTGTGGGGGTGTGGGGGTGTCCCCAAGCAGGGAACCAAAGGAGAGCCAAGAGGCCTGAGGAGCTTACAATCTAAAACAACAGAGCAGAAACACTTGGAAAGTCAGGAGTCAGAAATCAAGCAAGAGCAAGCTAGTGGGGAGGAGAGATGGACAAAAGGTCACAGAGTGGATAGGACAGCATCTAGAAGGCTGGGGGGGGGGCTGATCACATGGGCATTAAGAGTGACAGAGAGGAGAAAGGGAAGAGTGTATGCTATGAAGAAATGGTTCAGAATCAGAAAATAAGAAGAGCCTGCTGGATCAGGCCAATGGGCCATCTAGCCCAGTCTCTTGTTCTCATAGGGGTCAACCAGATGCCCTAAAGAGAATCTGAGCATGCAAGTACTCTTCCCTCCTGCAGTGGGAACTGCAACTGTGGAGGCAGAGCAGAGCCATCCTGGCTAGGAGCCATCAATGGCCCTCTCCTCCTCCTATAATTTGTCTCATCCTCTTTTAAAGCCATCCAAGTTGGTGGTCATCCCTGCCTCCTGCGGGAGGGAGTTTCGTAGTTTGTGCAGCATGAAGAAGTGCTTTCTTTTACTGGGAGAATGGTGAGGAGGGTGAATATGTGGGAAAGAAAGGGGGTGATGGAGATATCATGGAGGAGAGTGAAAAAGTGTTGAGGTGCTATAAACACTTGAGTGAAAATAATGCAATTCAGGTGGTGGCAAGTGAAAGAACTGTGACTGATGGAGGAGCTGTCAGAGGAGTCATTTGGCAAGCTCTGACTAGGAGAGAAGAGTCCTAAGGGAACATTGACGGGTCGGAGGGCCATTCTTACAGGGTCAGGCCTGTTAAGTATAATTGGTTTAATTCAGGAGTGCCTGGCATGCTCTGGTCCAAGGGGTCACAAAGAGTCGGACACGACTAAACAACAACAACAACAACAACAAGCCTTGTTGGTCTGATGCAGTCACAATTATCTATCTATCTATCTATCTATCTTTCTAATGCCCAGTAGCACCTTAGAGACCAACTAAGTTTGTTCTTGGTATGAGCTTTTGTGTGCATGCACACTTCTTCAGATACACTGAAACAGAAGTCACCAGACCCTTATATATAGTGGGAGGGTGGGGTGGGGTTTTTCCCCAGGAGGGTAGTAGGAGATGGGTGATTGGCTCAATGGGTATAGTAAACCTGTTGAAAAACTGTTAATGATTGCAATTAGTCCTACAGGAAAAAGCAAGGGATAGTATGCAGATGATTAGCATATGTAATGAGACAGGAATCCAATATCTCTATTAAGACCAGGTCTCTCCATAGTTTTCAGTTTAGTGATAAGTTGTAATTCAGCAACTTCTCTTTCAAGTCTGTTTCTGAAATTCTTTTGTAGTAAGACAGCTGCTTTGAGATCCTGTATTGCAACTTATTACCAAACTTAAAACCATGGAGAGACCTGCTCTGAGTAGAGACATTGGATTCTTATCTCATTATACATGATAAAGCTATTTTTAGCCATCTCACCCCTTGCTTTTTCCTGTAAGACCATTTGCAGTCGTCAACAGGTTTACCACACCTATCAGTCAATCACCCATTCCCACCACCCCTCCCCACCCACTCACTATATATAAGGGTCTGGTGACTTCTGTTTCAGTGTATCTGAAGAAGTGTGCATGCACACGAAAGCTCATACCAATAACAAACTTAGTTGGTCTTTAAGGTGCTACTGGAAGGAATTTTTTTTATATTTTGTTTTGATCTCACACAGTTTAATTCACACAGAAATGGGAAAATGCTTATGTGTATTAATGTAGGTTTAACATGGAGAATAACTAAATGTACGGTATATTGCTATCATTTGGGTCTTTCCACAGTGGTTGCTAAGTTCCTTAAAGGGTTAATGATTACGTGTTGGTTGTTTTCTAGCTCTAAACTGAATGCAACGTTTGATCATGTCATGTGATGAGGCTGTTGACTTGCAAATTCGCCATCTTGAAAGGGTGGTGGCTCTGAATGCCACACAGAACAAAAAGATGTCAGTGGCTCTCCAAGAGCTGCATAGCCTTAAGCAGGGTAAGGCAGGCTGGAAAAGGGGGGGGGGGAGAGAGAGAGAGAGAGACCTTTTAATTATTGGAGTTACATTTTATTTCTAAGATGCTGGGCCTGTGCTGGACAGCACAATACATTGTATGGATATGTTTGGTGTATCATTTGATGTTTCTGTTTTGTTTTGGAGATTTCAGTAATATCTAATGGGTCTGGGCAATGCTTCATTTCCAAAAGGAGTCAGTGATGGTGCCCTCAAGGCTAAGGGGTGGGCCTTTCCTCCACCCTCCTCCTCCAGCTGCTACCTAGGAGAAAAATAGCTGGGGTGTGTGTATAAGGGGATGAGCTGGAAGAAGGCTGGGAGCTGGAGACACAGAGACCTGCTTGCTGTGTGCTGGATCCAAAGTTGTGACCAATGGAGAGGCAAGATCTGTTGGGGTGTTAATGCTGTGAGTCCCTCCACCTTAAAGGTAAAGGTAAAGGGACCCCTAACCATTAGGTCCAGTCGTGTCCGACTCTGGGGTTGCGGCGCTCATCTCACTTTATTGGCCGAGAGCTGGCATACAGCTTCCAGGTCATGTGGCCAGCATGACTAAGCCGCATTTGGCGAACCAGAGCAGCACACGGAAACGCCGTTTACCTTCCCGCCATAGCGGTTCCTATTTATCTACTTGCACTTTGAACTGCTAGGTGGGCAAGAGCAGGGACCGAGCAACGGGAGCTCACCCCGTCACAGGGATTCGAACCACCGACCTTCTGATCAGCAAGCCCTAGACTCTGTGGTTTAACCCACAGCGCCACCTGGGTCCCTCCACCTTATATGTGTGTAAATAAAACCATATATCCTAAAAACACCATCGTCTCCTCATTCCAAGGAAACCAGAACTGGTAAGTGGCTGGAGCCCCTGGATTCTCTCACCACTCAGAGATTGGGGTGGCATGCAACAGCATGTCTCTGGAGCCTGATGATGAGAAGAGCCTTGATCTCATCAGAGTGAGAGGGTCACTAATTGTCCCTGGCATAGAAGAGACACGCTGGTGCTCTGGAGACACTTGGACCCCCCAGAGATGAAAAGGGGAAACTGTTTCTCACAACTAGCATGTTTCTTTGTCCTTCCTTATTTCCAATCAGCAGTACTGTACAGAGGAAAGATCCCAAAATACCCTGGTCCCTAACCCAGTGGGAGCATTAAACCAATCTGTCACCGGCCCTTCAAGGCCAAAGAGGACCAAGCAGGATGGCCTACACTCTTGGTTTCCTTCAACAAAAGCTTCTGCTTCCTGCATTTGTCTAAGGAAAATAGTCACCCCCCCTTTTTGTAAAACTGCAGTAATAATTAGGTGGTAATGACATTGTGCTGTAGTGTGAGATTCACAGATGGTATCTCACAACTCTGCAGAGTGGTCAATATTTCTGCTCTGAATATAATCTGCTCCAAACCCTGAGATAATCAATTTCAGCCAAGAATGCAGCCAAGAAACCTGTGACTGGGCATTAGTTGTCACAAACCATTAAGTCCAAGGTGAATCAACACCTCTTTTAAGGATATACTGACATTTTTGCTGGTTGCTGCTCATTAAATGTTGGCTTTCTATAACAGGCCTGTTGACGGACTCATGTTCTGCTCAGGTGTAGCCTGCTGCTCTGGCTGAGAAATTGACCTGTCCAGTCAAGGCAGTTAGAGGCAAGATCCAGGGCCAGCCCACCCATGAGACCAAGTGAAGCAGCACACTTCAGGCAGAAGAATCCCATGGAGGTGCCCTGCCTTTATTCTTTTCCAACACCTGGCATCCATTTATCTCCCATATGAGACACCACAATCAATCACCACCCTAGAGAGACACTTATTGCATTAGAGACTTTAATATTTATCATAAACTTGGTTCCACCTTTAAGCTGCTGTTACGCTTGTTTCCTAAGAAATAAGACCACTTACTTGCTATTGTTGTTGTTTATTACATGTGAAAAAGCAATAAAAATATACTTTTTAAAAAGGATGTGTCAATCCTGGACCCAGACAGCCATTCCCCCCCAAGGCATGCCCTAATAAACCAAGAGGGGCTAAGTTTGAGGGAGGCGCCTTGTCCACATCCTCAGCATCAGCATCCAAGATGCTGTTGTGCTGGAGGTTGCTGTAAAGTCAAGATTCCTAAGGAGGCGAGTTCAAACAAAGGCTTCTGAAGGGTTTAAATCTTCTCTGTGAGCCTTTTTTAGCTGAGCAGAGGGCTAAAAATCTCAGCAACATCAATATGACAGGCAATTCCTAGGCTTGGCACTGTCAGTAGAAGCGCAGGAGGGGCTGGGAAGACCTTTTATCTGCTTAGGCTGATTTGCCAGTTGCAACCTTATCTAGAAAAAGCAGAGCTTGCCACAATCTTGGTTATGTCCAGACTAGACTGGTGTTATGTCTCTACGTGGGGCTGCCTACCTGAAGCTGTTCATTTGCAGGCAATTGGAGTATATAACATTTATTGGGCATGAGCTGAACTAGTTGCCGGTTTGTTTTAAAAGCTTTAAAATTTTAAGCTCAAAACAAATTATTTGAACAAACCTGCCCGCACCTTAGGATTGCCCCCTGTGACTCCTCAAGAGCCCACAACCAGGGAGGTCAGATAGGGGTGATTTAGCTGTGATTCCTGCATTGCAGGGGGCTGGACTAGATGGCCCTTGGTAGCCCTTTCAACTCTACAATTCTGTGATTCTAGAAGAAGTATTGCATTATTGGCAGGCATAAAGACTGGCTCATATTCAGGCATGACCCCATGTTTATGGAGCCCCTTCCCATGGCAGGTATGTTTAGACCCTACACTGATGATTTTTTAAATGGACTCCAGAGACTTTGGAACAAAAAAACAAAGTGCCTTCAACTTGATATTTTAGTTAGTTTTCATTTTCCTGCTGCAGTTTGTAAACTTATTGGATTTATTGGTAGCATTTCTATTTATATAGGCTTTCTGCTCATAATGCTTTATTGCTGCCATTATAAAGTTTTTAGATGTTTTAGCATTTTGTTGATTGTGGTTTTATGGTTTGCAGTTCTGTAATGAATCTGTTTTATCTTTTTTATATGTTGTGAGACAACTTGGGAGCTGTGATCTTTAGTTGCCCTTCTAAGGCACGAGACCTTGGAAATGGCACCGAAGCTCATCATTTTGCTTTCCTTGGTCCTTAGTACATACCCTTCGGAAGCCCAGTTTTCCCTACACAGTGCTCCATCTGTCTCAAAAATGATATCCTAGAGCTTTGGGGTGTGCAGAAAAGGGCCACCAAAACATCACAGGGGTTAGGAAACCACCTGTGTACGGAAAAGATAAAGCGTTTGCAACTTTTTGGTCGGGGAGGGGGGCAAAAAAAAGACAACTGGGGGAGCATGATAGAGGTCTGTTAAAAAATTACAAGGGATCCCGAGGGTCATCTAGTCCAACCCCCTGCAGTGCAGGTCATCAGATGAAACTGAGATTCAGGTCACACAAAAGTAACAACGTCTTTGCACTGTGGACAGTTGCTTAGTGGAATTAAGCTGCCTTATAAGATAAGATTTTTTTATTGTCATTGTACAAGTACAATGAAATTGGATGTCAACCCATAAAAACAACATAGAGGGGGCGGGGAAACAATTTCACCTACACATACATATACATACCGTATATTCCGGTGTATAAGACGACTGGGCGTATAAGACGACCCCCAACTTTTCCAGTTAAAATATAGAGTTTGGGATATACTCGCCATATAAGAAATACGACCCGGCGTATAAGACGACCCCCGACTTTTGAGAAGATTTTCCTGGGTTAAAAAGTAGTCTTATACGCAGGAATATACAGTATATACTCATCAAAACTCTCCAAGGTCATATTATCTAGTTACAGCATTTAAGATGATTATGGCTTTTGGATAGAAACAGTTTTTAAATCTATTTGTTCTTGATTTAATTGTTCTATATCTCTTGCCCGAAGGCAGTGGTGCAAAAAGACTATATATATTTTTTTTTAATAATAATTTTTATTAGATTTTCCAATTTTTTGTCCAGCCCCGGTTCGGGCCAGATCACATACAATTTATACAATCTCTGATGACTTCCTCACGCCCCCCCTCATTGTTTTCATTTATCATAACATTCATCTTACCAGGTTTCTAATTCCACATCATTAACATCATTAACATTTCCATAATATCTTAATTCTCAAATCGTTTACCAACCACTCACATCTTTAATATTCTTATCTTTTACTTTAATCACATCCCTATTCCCCCCCCAGTCCCCAGTGCAGACTATTTCAACATCAAAATTACTTATCATTTATAATATCTATCAATCTTATACCATTATTTTCCAAAAATCATATTATAATCATTTCCTGCCATATCCGAGTTCAAAAACCAGTAGGCCATAAAACAGTTACTTCATATAGATGTTCATCCTATTCCTACAGGATCCAACTTTGGAACCCATTGTCTTTGCTGCAGAGTAGCATCCAAAACAATATCCATTAAAATCTTTGGCTTTCCCTTCCATATTTGGTCCAGATTGTCTCGACTTCCTCTCCGCTGCTTGTCGTTGAGCTGTGGTTTATTGACTATTCTCCTGATGTTTCTCTTTTTCCTGATGATGACGACAGCTCTTGACTTAAAGTGGATGAGTCTTTTGCAGCTGGTTATCTTCTGAGTAGGCTTTCTCTGTTTAGGCTCCACAAGTACACTGTTCACAGGGTTTGATTGTAAATCCCGACCAATCAGACCATTGTTTATGCTTTGCTTTATCTCAGTCACAGTGCTGCTCCCGGCAGCGACCAGTTCAGCTCTCAGTTCTTTCACTCCAGCATTGTAATCCATTCTAAGTTCTTTCAGTTTCTCCAACAATGTTGTCAGATCCACATCCTGTTTCACCGCCATTTTTAGCAAACAGTTCTTTTCTAACTTTTCCAGACTTTTACAAACTTTTCAAAAGTTCCAAAACTCCAAAATAATCCTCCTGCTCATAAGAGTTAAATTAGCTTCATCTGCCCCCTAGGACCGGGGGAGGCGCAAGGGTTAAATCTCCGAAACAAAGTGTCAAATTCCAGGCAGTACTTCTCAAAGCTGTGCAACAATGCCCTGTCGTTGTTACACAATGGCAAGGGACGGACCTCCGTATTTACGTCCTCAAGCCAGTCCAAATTGCTTCAAAATTAAAACTTTTTCTTTTCAGATTACTTACAGTTCCAAATTGAAGATTTAAAAGGAATCGGCGCGCTCAGCGGTGACGGTCTTGCAGCTTCGCCAGACGGGGCTGTTGACGGACCCTAGAGCTCCACCGCCCGATCGCTCCCGGGAGCCCCGCTAGGAGCTCCCTGGGATCGGGACCGGCGTCCGAGCTCCTGCGGGTCCTCCGGACCCCGGGACGCCCTTCCCGGGGGTTTTGGGGGTCGCGGCGCTAGCGCGAGCACCCCTTTGCCCGGTCCGACGGGGGAATGTCAGGAGCGACATATCCCCCCAACCGCCATCTCCGGCACGCCAACCGGAAGTCGGTGCAAAAAGACTATATCCAGGATGAGATGGATCTTGTAATATATTTTTAACTTTTTTACGGCAACGGGAACTGTATAGTCCCTCCAAAGATGGGAGGGAATGACCAATAATATCTCGGGCTGTGGTTTTGACCTTCTGGAGCGCCTTCCTCTCCATTACTTTACACATGGAAAACCAAGCACAAATACAATATGTAAGAATGCTCTCTATGCAGCTACGGTAAAAGGACACCAGCAGTTTCTCACTCAGATTGTTCTTTTTTAAAAGTCTGAGAAAATAAGTTCTCTGCTGGGCTTTCTTTTCCAGAGCAGTGGTATTTGCACTCCAAGTTATACCCTGTTTGATAGTCACTCCCAAAAACTTGAATACAGCCACCCTCTCCACCTGATCCCCGCCGATATACCGGTACAGGGGCTGAATATCCACTCCCCCCCCCCCGTAGTCCACTACCAGTTCCTTGGTCTTGGCAGTATTTAGAGCCAGATTATTTTGTTTACACCAAACACAGAGCCACTCCACCTCATCCCGATAGGCAGATTCATCCCCTCCTGAGATGAGCCCCACCACCATAGTGTCATCAGCAAACTTGATTTGTTGCTGGAATAGATGGCTGTGCAGTCATACGTATAGAGGGTGTAGAGTAGGGGACTCAACACACAACCCTGTGGTGAGCCGGTGTTAAGGCTAAGGGCTGTGGACATATATGACCCTACTCTAACCCTTTGAGAACGATCTGACAACAAGTTCAAAACCCAGAGACAAATGGAGTTAGAAAGTCCAATCGCCTCTAGCTTGGACACCAGTCTATGGGGGAGGATGGTGTTAAAAGCAGAGCTAAAATCCACGAACAGCAGCCTCGCATAACTCCCTGGCCGCTCCAGATGGGACAGAGCAACATGGAGAGTGCTAGTGATAGCATAACGTCAGCCCACCAATCCAGCAAGTTCACCCTTGTGCACAATGGCTCGCAGCAGTTCTATAGCATTTCAGGTGAGTGTCTCTCCCAGCCCTACCTGGAAATGCTGGGGCTGAACCTGGCATCTCCCCCCAGCATGACCATGCTCCCATGCTGGCTGGGGGCTGATGGGAGTTGCAGTCCACAAAGCACTGGGGGGCACTAGGTTGGGATACCACCGGGTTCCAGAGCACCATGAAAGTAGGGCTGCCAAACCCAGAAGGACACAATGAATAACCCCTGTGTCGCAAACAGTAAACAACAGCAATAAGGGCAACACGTAATGACCAATGAATATATCAGGCATATATTCACGGTGCTGTGGGTGAACCGGAAAGTGATTAATAGTAGACAAGATTATGTTAGGCGGTTGCGACAGAAAGAATCCCAGTTCATCTTCATGTTTAAGACCATGCATCCTGGGGGACTTAATTCTGAACTGGATCTGAATTGTTTTATTTAATGCTCACACAGTGATACTATACCTTTAAATCCACTACCTTTTGGCCAGTTGCTCAGTAATGAGCACCACCTGAGTCTGATTGTTTGGCTTTTTAAACCTTGGGTTTCATGCAGTCAGTAGTAGTGGTTACATACCATTATGACCACTACTCCACAGTAGGATTTATATTTTCATGATATGGCTAGTACGCGTTCTCTTCAAACCTATTTGGTGTGTATCTTGTTAAATTGTTGATTTGTTTTCACAACCCTATATCTGTATTAATGTGTGGGTCATCGCTGGTATCATGATCATTAATATTGTTTTGTAGTTGTGCTGAAGAAGACTCCTGCGAAACAGTTTTGATTATCCGGGATCACTGTGCACATCACTACTGGAACTACTTGGACGTTATTGCTACAGTACATTGACTGTCTACGTCTTCTCATGAACATTGTTATCTCATTTCATCTAGAGACTTATATTTTATGTTTTCAATGACTTTGTTTATTTCTTGATATATATTGAGTTTGTTTATTGAAACCCAGAAGGACAGGCAGCTAATCCCAAAGGACAAAGCCAAAAGGAAACGGACCTATGAAATCGCCATGGTTAAATTGCGGTGTTAGTCTGTATTGTACTGCCATGTTTTGCAAAGCGTTTGCCATTTGGGTATGGAAAACCTTCATTCTTTACTTGATATTCAGAGGAGCTCTTGTGCGCAGCCAGCTGAGACCTTACAGATGTTCACGGCAGACCAAACATCTTGTTGAGAAGTGATTCAGACACTCATTAGAACATATGAGTTCAAGCACATGAACAGCATACTGTATTTCCACCTATTTATCACTACACACACACACACACACACAGAAGGGCCTCATAAGATGATCACAGGTCCATCTGCTTGGTGGCTTTGATGGCTGATAGCTGCTAACCTGGGCACAAACCCTACTTCCTCAGGGGAAGGCAGAAACAGTTTAATGTGGCTTGCAAAGGAGACAAAAGAGTGCAGAGGAGCTGATGTTTGCTTGGGAGGGAACCAATGTTGCTTTAAAGATCAGCTTTGCCTGATCTTCTAAATAAACACTTATTCCTCCCCATCCCTAAAAAACAACATCCGATGGTGAGTCTCTCCTCACATGGATCCTGATTTTGTTCCTGTGAAAGGTTGGCCAAGGAACTTTTGTTCCAAGAAACAATAATAAATTTCTAGCTCTGCTTGTATGCTTAAAAGAAAATTTGGAAGCACCATAGACAGTCACTACTTGCAGCTGCTACTCTCTCAGCACCACAATAATCCCTAAAGCAAATCAAGATATTTTTTAAAACAATGCTATTGCCCTTTTTGTAGAGCATCAGAGAGCATTGTTTAGAGAATTACTTTGACAATGCTTCTCAAAAGTTGGAGTAATTCAATGAAAAATCTTGTCCTCATCAGGAGATTTGTTCACCTCATTGTCATCATTATTTGGGACATGAATTATAGGAAACCATTTCGAAAATCACCCAGCCCCCTGCGATGGAATATTATTCCGGAGAACAACTGACTGGCTTAAACTTCAAGAAGCTTTAAGAATACAAACACGGCTGCTATTGACAAGAGATTAATCACTTGTACTAGGAGAGCATCAGTAATGTGATATTCTGTGTTTCTTTGCCATTTTTCCTACTGTGGATAAGTAGCAAACGCAGTTGTCTTTGATACTGGCTCGGTATTTTCATAGCAGCTTTTACACAGCTGTTGTGTGTCCGCCTATCTAAGCCATTGGGAGAGGCGTTAATCTTCTAGGGCAGAGTTTCCCAACCGGTGTGCCGCGGCACACTAGTGTGCCGCGAGACACCGGCTGCTGTGCCGCGGGCCTCTCCAACGCGGGGAAAAGCCCCGCCGGGCCTCCCCAGCGTGGGAAGAAGCCGCGCTGGGCCTCGGAGGCCCGATTAAAAAAGTTGTGCCGGAGTCCTCCCGGCGTGAGCAGAAGCTCCGCCGGGCCTCTCCGACGCGGGGAAAAGCCCCGCCGGGCCTCCCCAGCGCGGGAAGAAGCCGCGCTGGGCCTCGGAGGCCCGGAAAAAAACTGTGCCGCCCCCCCATGGAAAAAAAGCCGCGCGCTGTGGGTGCTGTGCCGCGAGATTTTTTCCAGGAGACAGGTGTTCCGTTGCCCAGAAGAGGGTGAAAAACACTGTTCTAGGGCACATCAAAATTGGAAACGCTCTTCTCCCTTTAATGCAAGGGCTAATTTCAGATTTGCAGTTTGCAATCTCTGATCCTTGCATTTGCTGGGATGTGTCAGCGTTGTGAGCTTTGGGCTTGTTGTCTTGTACGCTGAGCATATTTATGTGCATAGTGCGTTTGTCCAGGAAATTAAGTTACTAACTGGAACAGCAAGTGTTTCCCACAACCAATGACAGATCCTCTAAGCATGACCTTAGAGGAGCTTTCTGTAACCCAGTGACCTCTAGAAGTTTTGGACTACAATCCCCATCAGTCCCAGTCAGCATGTCCACATCACATGGGGGCTGATGTAGTCCAAACATCAGAAGAGCTCTCAGTTGGGGGAAGACACACAGTGGCTTCACATTTAGCCCTGCCCTTGGGCAGTGCAAGCCCCCTTCTGAAGTGGGGAGTATTTGGCTGAATTGTGCTGTTAGCATACATCTGCATGTGTGTGCATGTGTTATTTTCTAATTGTCTTTCCATGTGTTTTGAGTCTTGCAAGACTCCTCATGAGGGCAGCGTGCCCTGGAAGGTGGGCTAAAAATCTTTAAAAAAACAAATCTCTGTTCTTCTATGGTTTTAAAGCACATGCAGGAACCTACAGAGACAGAAAAGTCTCCCAGCTTAAGAACATAAGTAGAGCCTACTGGATCAGGCCAATGGCCCATCTAGCCCAGTATCCTGTTCTCACCATTGCCAACCTGTGGGAAACCTGTAAGCAGGACCTGAATACAACAGCTCTTTCCCAACTTGTGGTTCCCAGAAACTGGTGTTCAGAAGCATTCCTGCCTCTTGTTTGAAATTGCATTCAAACATAACTATGCATGAGTGTTAGTTAGTGCATGAAAGGGTTAAGACCACAGAGTTAAATTCCTAGAGTTGGCTATGTCACACCCCCTCTTTTCCAATGAGGGAGGAAGTCAAGCCTTCTCTTCCTGTTCCCTCATATACCCTCCAACATTTCTCCGATGAAAATAGGGACATCTCATTCCTTAATGATAATTTTACTATTTATACCCCACACATCTTACTGGGTTGCCCCAGCATTCTGGGCAGCTTCTAACATATATAAAACATAATAAAACATTAAACATTTTTTTAAACTTCCCTATACGGCTCAAGGGGTCAGATAACTCCATACCCTCCAGTGAAAAGAGGGACATCCTAAGGAAAAGCGGGACATTCCGGGTTCAAATCAGAAACCGGGACGACTTCTCTAAATCAGCGATGTCCCTGGACAATAGGGACACTTGGAGGTTCCTCTCTGTGCCATGCAACTGACCAAGGAAGGTGTGTCCAAGCTAAGCTCCAAGCTTAGAACACCTGTTTGAAGCTATCTTTCTGTATTTTCTGCCAAAGGGTATTCTGCCTGTGTTCTCCTTGCTGCTGCTTGGATAAATGCAGGACTCTGACTTTTGGCTTAAGAGTGTGTGGTCTGTTCATTGCAGGAGAAGTAGAAAGGGAGAAGCACTTTGCTAGTGGACAAAACAGGAAATGCAAAAGGTTTAACAGCCTAAATTCCCATGCTATACTGCAGCTTGACTTTGAAATTAAACTCTACTACTAGTCCCCAGTATGGGGCGCAGGTGGCGCTGTGGGTTAAACCACAGAGCCTAGGGCTTGCCGATCAGAAGGTTGGCGGTTCGAATCCCCGCGACGGGGTGACCTCCCATTGCTCAGCCCCAGCTCCTGCCCACCTAGCAGTTCAAAAGCACGTCAAAGTGCAAGTAGATAAATAGGTACCAGTGCAGCGGGAAGGTATTTGGCATTTCCGTGCACTGCTCTGGTTCGCCAGAAGTGGCTTAGTCCTGCTGGCCACATGACCCGGAAGCTGTATGCCGGCTGCCTTGGCCAATAATGTGAGATGAGCACCGCAACCCCAGAGTCGGTCATGACTGGACCTAAAGGTCAGGGGTCCCTTTACCTTTTTACTTGTCCCCAGTAGTTTAGCCGCATGTTTTGAATCTAGGTTGACCCTGCCAATTCTCTTGGTATTTACCCAGCACACATGGATCACAGAGATTCATATGTTTTTCTTCCCACACCTCTGACTATGGAGGCAGAGCTTATCCCTTTACAACCTCACAGACAGGGCTAAACACACAACCCCTTTGCACATGTGTTGCTGCTTTGTGCAAGTAACACAACTCCAAAGGGAGTATAGTCTACTCTAAAGCCTCTGGAGAATTATCAGTTGGTGAAGGCTGCTCAGAGATATTATCTGCTTAAGGCTGATCAAAATAAGAAGTTGCAGATGATCTGCAGGCAGTGGAGAAACAGAGCAGCGGAAGGAATGCTCTGCTAAGTCTTCCTTTCCAATCTCACCTGTGCTGCAACTCAAATAAGCAAGTCACTCTCCTCGCGGCTTTTTCCTCTTCCCTCTGCAATGTGGGGAGAATAATACTGAGCTAACCCACTGGGATTTCAAAAAGATCACGAGGAGAACGTGAAACAATTCCAACACTCTCAAGCCCCATTCAAATGCTGTGGCTGGCATCCAAAGAACTATTTTTGGCACATTTTGAGGGCCTGGGCATTATGAATGGATTTTTGTCACATATTTGTTTCCTTTCCACAAACAGCAGGCTCCCCCTCCCAGGCTAAAGTCAGATTAGAAACTCCCCTTGGTTTCAATAAAAGTTTGCCATGAGGGATGGTTGCCTGAGAAACAGCACGCGCCCCTCACTTTGCAGTTCTTTGGATCTAGGCCTTAAGCTTTACGACATCAGGGCTTGTGGGTGAGATGCAGACGGACAGTTCAGTGCCGAGGGGGGTTTCACATTCCGCCCGTTTGATCTTCTCTCTTGCAGTTTGTCGATAAAAAGTTGTGTCCTCAAGAAGACCAAAGCAACCATGGCAGAGTAGATTGCCCCACTTTCCTCCCCTGAGGAGGAAAAGCTAAGGAGAGGCTCCGGTTTTCATCACAGCATCCTCCTGTCCCACCTCCCAGGGCAAAGGCAGAAGGCAACTGCACTCAGGTCCTGCTCTGGGGCATTTCCCAGGCCTCTGGTTGGCCAGCGTAAGAACAGAATGCCAACCTATATGAACTGAAGGCAGCCCTGTTTAGGGAAGCTTTTAATGTCTGATGTTTTATTGTATTTTTAAAATTTTGTTGGAAGCCGCCCAGAGACGCTGGGGAAACCCAGCCAGATGGGCAGGGTATAAATAATAAATTATTACTTTTGGCCTGACCCAGCAGAACTCTTCTGATGTTCTTGGGCTCTTATAAAGGGGATGTTTAATCCTTCTCCCCTCTGCCATTCCCTGATCTAACTCACAACTGCTATTATTCGCACAGGGGTGGGGGTGGGGAGGAATACATGTTCTTATAACATACCTGCAAAAAAAAATTATGTTGCAGGACTGATAGCAGGTGGGGAGGTGGGGAAATGGTTTAGATTGAGAAAATGGTGCAGGAGGGAATGGGTTAAAAGTCTCCCTCCCAGCACTGCTGCTTTGATCAGAATCCCCCATGGCTGCTCTAAAGAGAGACAGAGAGATACTGAAAGAGAGGGAGAGGAATCAGAAGTTCCTATCAGGAACCTCCCATATCTTGCTTGTTTTATTCCTCAGCTAATTCCAGGCCTGTTCCATGTCTTCCTTCCAAATCTGGGAGCAAAGCCTTTGCTGACAAGTACGGTACATCTGCTACTCCAACAGTAAATTCTGCTCTAATGTGCATTTTGCACAGTTGTGCTGGCTGGGACTGGTGAGAGCTGTAGCCCCAAACATCTGGAGGGCACCAGGCTGGGGAAGGCCGTGTGATGTGTTGTCGTTGCCCAAATCTCCCCTGCGCCACACTGCCAGCTTCCTCTTTCTCATCCTGGCAAGTTCTTTGTTTCCACAACACACACAAAGATCAGGCTGAGTGAGCCTGAATCCAGCACAGCCCATCATTACAACGTTCACACAATTAATTCCAAGCCACACAATATAATTTGGGACTCTCTATTGGCTAAATTAGGAAGCTGAAGGATTATGAAAGGGAGGGGAGGAGAAACGCAAGGAGTCTTTGAGGAGAAAGAATTAGACATGGATGCAGCATTCCATCAGTTGGCACTTCTATGAAATCTTCCCCCTTGTTTTATCCCTTATTCTGCATTCTGCTCCTTCACACCCCACTCTTCTCCTCTCTCTCAGCCAGCACACCAAGATCTGCAACAGGCGCCTTGCTATTGGTGTGTGACAAAAACCTGCCTTGCATCTGCATGATCATCATTTGATGCCTATTACCATCAAGGGGTGACTTGGCACATGCAAATGGGTCATTGCAAATCTATTCTTACAAAGAGGAACTTTCATACCCTCCAAAGTGACTTAAAACAAAACAAAACTGTTCACATGCTCATGTGTATTCAGCTGCAAGTGTCAGAACAGCAAGATGTGTAGACCAGCCCAAGGAAAGATCTCATTGGGAACTATTTATCTGTAACTGGGCAGGTTTAACATTAGTCACAATCCACGGAGGAATATGACTCGTGTTCATGGATATGAGTTTCTGGAGCCAAAATGGCCATATTTTGCATCTTTGCTGAATCTTCATAGATTTATGGCATATACCGTACAGAAACAATCTAAATGCTTCTGTTTGGTGTCACAAAGGCAACCTATTCTCCTACACATCCCACATAGGATCCATAGATCAGGACTAATTCTGTTGTCTCATTCCGATGACACCGCAGATGAGCCTTTTCCAACACAACATGCCTCCTTTTCAATTAACTCTAAAAGTGAAAACTAGTTAACTTGGAGAATGGAATGAGCGACACTCTAGAAACAAATCTTTTCCAGATATAACGAGAATTCCTTACTTTATACCTTGGGAATGTTTTATAGTCGTCAACGGGGAAACCGCACTGTTTTCCAATTTAGCTCCAATTGTGAAGGGCAGTGTGCATTTTATTCTGCTACTGCTCTGCAAGAACAAATGGTTTTCATTTCACAAAATGATATTGTGCTTCAAAATGCACATATGCATGCACACAAGAACCTCTTACACGAGGAATATTGGAAAGTAGAGACCTTTTTTAAATTAAAAAGAAGAATAATGCTAAAGCCATGAGGAGCCTCACCATTGATAAACAGAAAGCTTTGAATTCCACCAGATTACAAAGAGATGTTTACAGTGTATGGGTGGCTAACAACTCTCTTCCCATGAGAACTATTAAAGAGGTTCCTTTTCATGAATGCAGCAGGTACTATTCTGCCGCCGCCACTCCAACTCTACGGTTCTCTGAAACAGATGGAAGGTGGAGATGGTCCAAAGGGTCATCTAATCATGGGCCTAGCCAGGATTTTTGTTTGGGGGGGGCAGGCTTTTGTTGGAGGGAGAGGCAGAATCTCAGATTTGTATTGGTTTGTATTGATTTTGATTGCCCCCCCCAGCTAACGCCCATGCATCTAATCCAGCACTCTGCAGTGCAAGAACCACAGCTAAAGAACCATTGAGCTTAGTGGGACTTCCTTCCGAGTAAACTGGCGTAGGAATGTGTAGTGTGCCTTTTTTAAAACCTGTTTTTAATACCGTGTTTTAAATAATTGTAACCCACCCTGGGTCTGTAGAGTGAAGGGCAGTCATAAACTAAAACAGTAATACCACCACAACAAAAAGACGAGTTATTTTCAAGAATCAGTAGGGTATACCGAACACAGTGATATTCTTGGATGTGGCCAGAGAGGTCCAGGTGGTGACTGGTCCAGATGTTGTTGGACTCCAACTTACATCAGCCATGTCCATTGACCATGCTGGCTAGGGCTGGTGGGAGTTGGCGTCCAATAATTTATGGAGGGCCACAGGACAAACACCTTGCTTGCATTGCGCAAGTCACTATTTATTAGTCTAGCCTACTTCGTAAAGTTGTTGCGAGGATAAAATGGAATCGTAATATATGTGGCTCTTTGAGCTCCTCAGATGAAAGGTTAAAAGACACCTCACATTTTTGCAATGCTTTTTTAAGTGTTTGAAGTACTTTCCTTGTATTATTTCAATCCTATAAATCAGTCCTATAGATTGAGGTAGGGGGATGAGGTTGAAAGAGGCAGCTAGAGTCACCGAGTGTGTTCTTGGTTGAGGTGAAATTTCAACCAGAGATGTTCTGGTCGCTCTTAAGGACTCAGTTGAGTCTCATAAGCGTGCAAAAAGCTGTGATCATTCTTTGGTTTCTTCTTTTAGGGCAATGACACAGAGCCTGCCGGTGCAAACGCTTCCATTTCACAGGTGTGGAACTGAATGTGGGAGATGCTAGCTTGCCCCAGGCATGTGTGAGACCAGGGAGGGATTTGAAGCCATGGTCCAGCAGGACCCAAAAGTGGCTGGGGAAACCCAGCCAGATGTGCGGGGGATAAATAATGGGAATCGCAAGTGGGCTGTTCTGCTCATGTCCTGCTTGCAGGCTTCACATCTGGTTGTCCACTGTGAGAAGAGGATGCTAGACTAAAAACGGGTTTGCTTTTGCCTCATCTGGTGGGGCTCTTCTGATGTTCTTATGTGCGCTTCCAACATTACCGTTCTGCTGCATGTGAGGTTTTTGAATCTTGAACCCCCATATCTATATCTAATCTATATCCATTTCATCCTGAGGCAAGCTGTTTAGCATGATGTTTTCATTTACCTTCTGTGCTTTTGCACCATTTGTAAGTCAGGCTGAGACTGCTTGTAGGAGGCGCATAAGAAATCCAATGAATTCTAATACTGTACCTAAAAAGCAGCAGCAGCAAGAACTGCTTTGCTGGGTCAGCCCAGAGCTCCATTCTAGTCCAGCACTGTTTCTAAGAGCGATCAGCCACTTTCTTCTTATATCACACACATGCACATGCCTCTCCATCTTCCATCTTGTCATGCAAGAAACACAATCAGAGTTCAAGAACACTTTCCAGGCAGCTAAAAAGTGGGGCTGGTAAAGGCCGCCTGGCCCAACAGAGAGACACGGAGGGCCACATTTGACCCTCAGGCTTTTTATCCCTAGTCCAAAAGCACCCTCTGATCCAGAAGGGCCTCTCCTAAGTCCTGACAAGTGACCTTTTCAAACATGGAAGGAACAGGGGGAGAGGCAGTCAGTCAACACTCTGCACTTGCTCAGGGACACTTGCCACCAGGGCTGTGCCCTGCACAAGGAACAAACCAGTCGCCGAACTTTTGTCAGGACTTGATCCCAAACTGGCCAACCTCTCACTTTTCACTCTAGCCTCTTCTGCCACCGCCCCAGTTTTTCCCTAGCTGGCCCTAGCGCGTTTCCTCGGGCTCTCTTCCCGCTTCGACGCGCGTCTTCCCATCGCATCCCGACGCTCAGAACCCAGGTTCCGGCGTCCAGCCCCCGCGCGCCGGTATATCTTCCTCACCTGTCCACGGCGATGGCCGTCATGGAGTAGATGCTGGAGAAGACGGCGGCGACGGGGAAGAAGTTCTGGAAACGGCAGTAGAAGGGGCCGTAGTACCAGACGCTGTGGACGGCGTAGGTGAAATTGACCAGGGTGTTGAAGGCAGCCATGGAGGCTTCGGCGAAGGCCAGGTTGACCAGGAAATAGTTGGTGACGGTGCGCATCCGCTTGTGCGCCAGGATGATCCACATCACCACCAGGTTGCCCACCACCGAGACCAGCACGATCAGCGCGTACGCCACCGCCCACAGCGCGACCTGCCAACCCGGCTGCACGAACTGGTTGCTGTCGAGGGAGGCGTCCGTCGAGGCGTTGGAGCCGTTCGAGGGGGTCCCCTCCATCGCCCTCAGGGTGACTCGGGGAGCACCAGCGGGAGCAGCATGGGGGCCGCCTCAGCAGCAGAAGGAGCGGGGGGGGGGGGCGCGGCTGGGGCCCTCGCGCGGAAACTTGCGCGGGGTTTGCGTAGAGGTTGCCGCGCCCGTCGGGCAGCGGGAGGGGGTCCAGGTGTTCTCCGCAACCTGCCACTCGCCGCCTCGATCTCCGCGGCCGAGTTCGCCTCGGCGCCAGGCAGCGCGGAGCCGCCCCGTCGAGGCTCGCTTCGGCTCTCGCACCGCCCGAATGGAGAACCCGGCTGCGTGGCGGCGGCGAAGCGGCTTTTTATAGCCCGGCAGCAGCGGCGGCGGCGCGTCAGGGAAGGTGGGCAGCGGAGGCGGCGCGCAGGCGGCCGGGCGCGCTCCCGCGCGGAGGATGCAGCTGCGGCAGAAGTGGAGGCGTCTGCTCGGCCAGGGCCCCCGGGGGCCCCTGAACCAGGACCGTCCAGCTGGGGGGTCGGGCCGCCTGAACTCTCCGTCCAACCCCGCGATGGGGAATCTTTTGCCAACGGAGAGTCACATGTTTTCTAGGTAACCTGCCGGGGGCCGAGGGTGAGGGGGCCGGAGGCCAGAGGGGGAAGAGGCAGGCTTAGCCATTTGCCCTTCCTAGACTTGGCTGGTTTGACACACACCCAGACCCAGACCCACGTTGTGGGGCGGGGGTGCAGCTGAAAAGCTGATAACGTGCAGTTTGAAAAATCGGAGAACTGGAGGGAACCCAAAGGGCCCCCGCAAAGGCCCCCGCAATAATAATTTATAATAATAATAATTTATTATTTATACCCCGCCCATCTGGCTGGGTTTCCCCAGCCACTCTGTAGGAATCACAGTTAAATAGGGATAACATTGGACAGGTTAGGCTTAGGTGTTTATTAAGTGGTTCAGTGGCAGGCAGACGTGTCAGCAGCAGTATCCACAAAAGCGAAATAAGAGTAGAATTAAAGTAAGGATTGCATAAATTATATCAGTATTAAGAATGCTTCAGACAAACTGCCCAAACTTTCTTCTCTGGGGTTGGCACTTTGGGCAGGGCAGGTTGCATCGCAGCCTCCTAAAAACCCTTAAAAGTCCTTCTGGTTCTGGTTCCTTTGAAGTTTTTATTTGTTTTCCTGCTGTGGGGTGTCTGATGGGGAATTTGTGTAGTTTGGAAACCTGCTTTTAAAAAACCCTGACACGCACTCACCACTGCCTCATCTTTCCTCCATCCAGGCTAGCCAGCAGCATAACCAGAGTTCAAGAATTCAAAAACCTGTCAAATACAGCAGGTGGGGTGTGTGTGTGTGTGTGTGTGTCACCTGGGGAGAGAGGGTCTGGCTGGGAAGGGGCGTGGGGCAGAAAGAGTTCCTACCCTATAAAAAGCATTATTCAGAACTGTGGTTTGCCTGACCGCCTAAGGAAGATAATAACACTAAAATTCAAAACAGTAATAATCCATGGCACATTTATTCAAAATCCAATTAAGACTATTTGGTTTAATTAATTCAACTAAACTGAGGAACTTGTTCCAGTGAGATCAGCTTTGCAAAGTCTGATAGACATTTACACCTCCAGCTCATCAAACATTTCCTTGTAGGGTCTTCTGGTGCCTGTAATACTACAGATTATCTTCAAGCTGTATTCCATGAAGGGCAGGGGCGTAGCCAGGATCAAAACTAGGGGGGGGGGGGCAAGCCATGGTCGTTCATGTGACATTTCAGCATGGAAAAGGCGAATGAAACCAAAATTTTAAGAAAATTATATATAATTATAGCAGCGCTTTATTACAGTAGTTATTACAATTATTTGCTTGAATTTTTTTTTGAATTTTTATTCTAGTTACATGTCTTATGCTAATATCATTTTTATTGGGTTTGAAGAAAACTTGTTCAAAACTTTCGTTTCAATCCCCGAGGAGTCGGTGCAGGTGTTTCCAAAGGCGAAGGAAACGGACACCCTCAAAATAAATAGGGGTGCAGCCTCACCCCCCCAAAATAGGGGCGCACCCAGTCTGGAAGCGCAAAGGAGAAGCGCCTACTTTGGCTAAATAGAGCATCCAGAGCTGGTAGAGGCGCTCCTTGGAAGCCATGGCTTCTGCACTTTGCCTGTGCTCTCCCTGTGGAGCCAAACCCCACCGCCTACGGTGAGTTCAAAGGCAAGTGAGAGGAGCAGATACTAGCTCCCCAGGTCCCCTCATCTTCTGTCTCTGGGCAGTGTAGCAGGAAATTGAAAGCAAGCAGCAATTGTACATTGAGCTTAGCATCAGTGATCCGTACTCTAATAACTTCCAAGTTCATAGGGACCAACTCCTAGGGACTGAGGTCCCTTAGGCTCCCCTAAAATATTTGAGGGGACTGGGGGCCCCCAAAGTTCATAGGCATTGCCATTGAAATTGTGTGTGTGTGCCGTGTCTTGTGATTGATTATGCTGTACCAGGTTAGACTACTGTGATACACTCTCTGTGGGGTTGCCTCTGAAATATGGCTTGGAAATTGCTGCTAGTTCAGAATGCTGGATCACCAACTGGGATAGGCTTATTAGGATAATGTAACAGTGATGCTATGCCAGTTGCATTGGCTCCCAATTTCTGAGCCCAAGTGCTTGCTTTGACTTTTAAAGCCTTTTCTAGCTTAGGACTCAGAATACTTTATGTGTCGGCCCAAACATTCAGAACTTCAACAGAACGTCTTCTCAGGGTGGCCCCACAAACTGAGACAAGGCAGCTGCTCCACAAAGAAAGGGCCTTCTCAGTGGTGGTGCCTCAGTTGTGAAGTGTGTGTTATCTGTAGAGGGGTCCACTTGGTACCTATTTTGTCATCCTTCCAGTACCAGGCAGACTTTTCCATTTCCCCAGCCCTTTTAGAGCTGATTTTATCCCTGTGGATTCTTTGCTTGCTTGCATAAATTCTCTGGGTTTTATTACTGTTCTGCTGTATATTGCCTGCATTTTAATCCATGCGCATGGACACACAAATGATCCTGGGGGTTTCCAATGAAGGTTAGTATAGAAATTCCTGTAACAAAATCAAAATAAAATAACCTGCCATCTTCCTGCTCACCCCTTTCCCTTTGGGCAGCAGGTTGGGGAGCAGAGGGAGAGGGGAATCTTACACCGCCTTGGCTGGCTTGCGGGTTCTCCCTGAGCAGTGCCGTGCAGAGGGAGCACTGGGCTGCCCCACAGAGCCACCACGCAGGGAGAGCGTAAGTGAGGGAGCCAGAGGCGGAGGCACCAGACTGGAGGCAGGCAGGCATCTCTCTCCCGATCCCTGGGAAGCCTTTTCCCCGGGCAAGCCTGGGCGGGCGCAAGGGCGACTTTATGCGCGGCGGCGCCTTTCACTCCAAGCGGTGCGCAAAGCTCCCCCGGGCGCCGCGCTCCGCTCGGCACAGAGGAGTAGGAAGGTCAGGTGGTACCCGGTGCGGAAAATTTCTTGTCATCCCCCCCCCAACATTGTGTGTTGTTATTTTTTGCCTGCAAAAAAGGTTTTACATTATTTCATATTTTCTTACAAACGAATGTGGATTCTGGGCCTCTGATAACAAGTAGGTGACTATGGACAGATACTTAAATCTACAGGATGGACTGTTTTGGCTTGTGTTATTTTATTTATATTTACAGTGGTACCTCGGGTTACATACGCTTCAGGTTACATACTCCACTAACCCAGAAATAACGCTTCCGGTTAAGAACTTTGCTTCAGGATAAGAACAGAAATTGTGCTCTGGTGGCACAGCGGCAGGGGGAGGCCCCATTAGCTAAAGTGGTACCTCAGGTTAAGAACGTTTTCAGGTTAAGAACGGACCTCCGGAATGGATTAAGTACGTAACCAGAGGTACCACTGTATTGTTTATTTATTTGATAAAATTATTTTTAAAAACCTGCAAAGTGGTTTACCAAAATAAAAAACAAAACAAAAAACACCACAGCAGCTATTTATTTATTCAGCTCCATTGAATTGATATTTCAGCCAGGCATGTCCAAAATCCATTTCGGGGGCCTAATTCGGCCCACCAGTTGGTTTAATCCAGCTCCTGTGGCAGTTATTTCCTGGGGTAAAATCCTCAAAAAAAACCTCAACAACTTCGACCCTAAAAAAAAAGGTTAACAACTTTGGTCAGCCCTCACGGCCCTTCGCTTCATCAAATCTGGCCCTCTTTGAAAAGTTTGGACACCACTGGCTTACACCATACTAAATTTCTTAGCCTTTTAAGTTACAGGTAGATAGCCGTGTTGGTCTGTCATAGTCAAAACAAAATAAAAAAATTCCTTCCAGTAGCACCTTAGAGACCAACTAAGTTTGTTCTTGGTATGAGCTTTTGTGTGCATGCACACTTCTTCAGATACACACTTCTTCAGATATCTGTGTATCTGAAGAAGTGTGCATGCACACGAAAGCTCATACCAAGAACAAACTTAGTTGGTCTCTAAGGTGCTACTGGAAGGATTTTTTTTATTTTGTTTTAGCCTTTTAAGGTAACTCTTATTTAAAGCAGGCCCCCACCCACCCAAAAAAACATTTTTGGTCTCACAAGCAGCAGCACATTCCACCTCAAAACAAAATATCAAACAGTAAAAAAATTATAACTCCTGTTAGGATAATTAAACCAATAACTCACAAAAGTAAAGTCACTCACAAAAAGATCGCTGTGGAGAAAGCTCCTTCTTCCCTTCCAGATTCCAGAGATCATACAATGGGACGAGGGGGAGGGGCAGGAGGCAGTTTTAGCAACTGGGATTAGGCGTTAATAGTTCTTATCAAGCAGCCTCAAGGTGGAACTTGAAAGGGGAGATCGGGAGGAGGCAAGGAGGGAAGGAGGGAGGGGGGTGAAGAGGGGCAAGCTGTGCGGGAGGGGACGCTTTCCCCCCCGTCAGCCTCCAGCCTCACGGTAAAAAGCTTCACCTCGGCTTGCTCGCTCGTCAAGCTCTCTTGCTTCTAGGGGGGGCACTTGCCCCCCTCTGCCCCCCCTGGCTACGCCCATGATGAAGGGTTCAAACTCTGCAATCAGATCATGTCTGTGCTTTATGACTTGGAAGAGTTGGGGAAAGTTCTGCAGTTGCCGGCTTTCTGGCTCCTGCTCACCACCCTCATCCTCACATTCTGAACTCAGTCTGACCAGTTTCCTCAGCTCTGCCACAATTAGCTCTTTCACTTCTTCCCAGATGAGGCCAACAAAGCCATCCCTGCCCACATGCCTGGCAATCTGCACTACCGGTAGGTCCTCCACCTCAGTGTCAATGCTTAGAAATCGCTTGAAATTGTGCACACATTTAGGGCTGTCTTCAGCATATCCGGTGCCATGGTGCAGAAGGGGCGGGGGCGACGTTCTCGGCGCCCCCCTCCCCGTCCTACCCACCCCCTGCGCTGGGCAGCTCGAGGCTCGCTTGCCGGGCGGGCTTCCTCAGCAGTCCTGCTAGTGCCACGGGGCAGGCAGGAGGGAGAAGAGTGCTGCATAGCTTTGTGCGCCGCTGCCTTCTCTCCCAGGCAGGAAGCGAGAGAGCGCGGCTAGCCGTAGGAAGAGCCACCGCCGCCCAGCATGCTCTCGCAACTTTTCCTGGTCGGTCCTGGACTCCCCCTGTTGGGCGCCCCTGATGGGCGGGCGCCGTGGTGCAGGGCGCCACTAACCCTCATGGGTAAGATGGCCCTGCACACATTCCTTCCAAAGGTTCCACCAAGCATGCATTCACTGTTTCAGGCTTGGTTGCATACGATTCCATGATCCACTGCCTGTTTGATGTAAGTCAGGGGTGGACAACTCCCAAGAGACTGCGATCTACTCCTCACAGAGTTAAAAACTGGCAGTGATCTACCTCCTTTTTTGGGGTTCAGGTCAAAGTTGTTGAGCTTTTTTTAGGAAGGAGGTAAAATGTTGAGCTTTTTTTGTTCAGCTTCTTTAAGGGGAGCCAATGATCTACCAGTGATCTACCAGTGATCACGATCTACCTGTTCAACATGCCTGATGTAAGTGATACATTGAGCAATACTGAAGGATTCCCAGAATGCTGTGAGATCAAGATCTGGATCAACATCCATCATCCAGAAGGAAGCAGCCGGAAGCAGTGAATCAAGCCTTGATCCAGAGGCTGGTGGTGGGAAATGCAACCTCAGCCTTGCCATGTGCAAAGTAGAGTTACTCAGGGTGCTCAGAAGCAGAAACATTTTAGAAGAAGAAGAGGAGTTTGGATTTGATATCCCGCTTTATCACTACCCGAAGGAGTCTCAAAGCGGCTCACATTCTCCTTTCCCTTCCTCCCCCACAACAAACACTCTGTGAGGTGAGTGGGGCTGAGAGACTTCAGAGAAGTGGGACTAGCCCAAGGTCACCCAGCAGCTGCATGTGGAGGAGCGGAGACGCAAACCTGGTTCCCCAGATTACGAGTCTACCACTCTTAACCACTACACCACATTGGCTCTCAACAGGTACTGTCTCACCTCAAGAATGAAGCATTTGTGAAGCCAGTCCAGAAATCATAGAATCCTAGAGCTGTAGAGTTGAAAGGAGTCCCAAGGGTCATCTACTCCAACCTCCTGCAAGGCAGGAATCTCATCCATGCCAGATGGATATTCAACCTCTGCTGAAAAACCTTCAAGGTGAATAAACAACGGTTCTATCTTCTTTTCTTTTGGACAAAACTGAATGCAATCTGCTGGCAAACTAGCCCCTGCTGAGAGAATTGGATCTGCCAAATTATGGAGAGGGGGCAGGGGGCAACTGCCCCTCAAATCAATAAAAATCAATACATATCTGAGGTTCTGGTCCCCCTAACAAAAGCCTGCACCCCCTAACAAAAATCCTGGCTACACCCATGAATAAGTCCATTGCATTTTGTGGTAGACATTTTTAAAGGGGTCCTCCATTCAAAAGAAGGTGTGTGTGTGTGTGTGTGTGTGTGTGTGTGTGTGTGTGTATAATGGCAGAAGTAGATTTTTTTTTTCAGCTAAGGGGATAAATATTCTGAGGGGATAAATCTTGCCTAATTCCAAAAACAGCTGCAGTGGTTTCCCTGCAAGGACAGCCTTTACCATTTTGGTGTGGCTCAAAAGGAAATCACTGACTCTGCCCTATTGCTTTGTATGTGCAATTTGTATGAAAACAGCAAACATAAGATACGTGCCCTTAGGTAAGAAACCTGCCAAATTACAGACCATTGATGCAGAGGTGCTTCTGTTAGGGACTTTGAAAGCTCATCTGCTGGAATCTAAAAGGGAATTGCTTCCCTCCTTCTGGATTTGTGGGCAATTACTTTATTATGAAAATGTAGAGGTGCCATGAGGAAACTAAGCTGTGAAATTTCAGAAGGATCGAGGCAGGGGCCAGGGGAGTTAGGATAAATCTAGGAAAGACAGCTTCAGGCTTCTGTTCTGCTCAGCTGGCACCCAAAGTGCAAAGCCTAATTGATAAGTGTGGGGGTGTAGACATGAGGTACAGAGGCAGAAGGACTCCAGAGTTCCTTTCTCAAGCAAGCATCACCAGCAGAAGTAGCCAGGAGCACAGAACAGAGCACAGAACAAGGTGATGTATTACTTTCCCAAAGCACTGTGATTGGAAAGCCTCCATATAATAATTCCCTCTAATAGGTAGCTAGACCCAGAAGTCACAAAAGAGGTCTCCCTACCCTGGTGTTCTCTGCTTTGCCTCCACAGTTGGAGGCAGCAATACTTCTGAATACCAGTCACTGGAAATTACAGGAGGGGAGATGGCTCTTGTGTTCGTATCCGGCGTCCAGAATCCTGCTCTTCTTATGTTCTTAGGAGTGACGGCATGTTTTGGGGCCTCTCTACTCATTCTCTTGAGTGGGACCTTGAACTTCTGCCTCAAAGTCCTGTCACCATATGGATCATGTCTTTTAGATTGTCCACTTTGAGGGCATGGACTCCTGCTACTGGGTTTTGTAAGCTGCCTCTGAAGTCTTTTAGCTAAAAGCAAAGGGGGAAACATCAGAAACAAATAAATGTTTTAAAAATAGCCCCCCACTAAGGAAAGGGATGGGACACCGGTGGAGCTGTGGGTTAAACCACAGAGCCTAGGGCTTGCCAATCAGAAGGTCGGCGGTTCAAATCCCTGCGACAGGGTGAGCTCCCGTTGTTCGGTCCCAGCTCCTGCCAACCAAGCAGTTCCAAAGCACGCAGTGCAAGTAGATAAATAGGTCCCGCTCCGGCGGGAAGGTAAACGGCGTTTCCGTGTGCTGCTCTGGTTCGCCAGAAGCGGCTTAGTCATGCTGGCCACATGACCTGGAAGCTGTACGCCGGCTCCTTCGGCCAGTAAAGTGAGATGAGCGCCGCAACCCCAGAGTCGTCCGCGACTGGACCTAATGGTCAGGGGTCCCTTTACCCTTTACCTTTAAGGAAAGGGACAGCGGCTTGCCATGCTCAAAGGTCCTGGTATTTAAGGTTACATAAAAAAACTCTTATGAGGAACTGATAATCTTTCAATAAAGCCAAATGATAAATGAAGCCATGTTTATATTGTATGTATAACAGAATGTATAAAGTTTATATAATAGAACCATTCAGCAATAGATAGGTGTAACAACAAGATCCCAGTGCCAACGAAATGTTCATGTTAGGTTGATGGTGAATAGACAACGAAATACTGCAGCAGATGAACAAAACAATGTCCTGGACACGATGATAGAAGGAAAATAATGTCTGAATCTAGTGGTATCACCATCCATCCAAACTCAATATGGAAGGCACATGAGAAGAACGATGAAAGGACGAAGAAGAAAACCTGTCCTCCGGATATTGCTCAGGTTTCGCTCTATAGCTTCATCAGTTCTGATAATACATTCTGATCAACAGAACATGCGAATATCACAGGCACATGTTCTGTTGATATCCTCTGGAACTTGGACCTCAGTCCCCCAAGGCCATCACCTGGAGCACAACACTTGCAACGTAAGTTTACATAAGAGAGGGACAACAGAATTTAAGCCATCATGTAAACAGCAGCTTCAGATGCAATGGAATCCACTGATGATTCATAATAAGGTTTAACAGTGAAAAAACAGATACAAAAACATAATCCAGATAGCAGCAAAAATAATGCTTCTCCACAATGAAATCTGGCCTGCCTGAGACTGTTATGGGGGAGACTAACAGAACCCTGTATGGGAAATATATTGTCGAACACCCCACTGATTGTTGGTATCATGCAGCAATTATTGGATGAGCAATTGAATGAAAAGGAATCAGAGAAAGATCAGAGTAAAGAATACACAAGACCTTGGGGGGGCAGGGGGCTATTGATCAAGATTTACCTGAATAGAGAGTGGAATGGTAAAGTAGGAGACAGCATATGCTGAAAGGAAGAGGATCTCCACACAGAGCTGGGAGGGTCCACCCCCTTTTTGTGTTGGACAAGGGTTAAGATCTACCTCTGATAGAGGACTGTTTTTCTTTTCTTTGTTCCTTCTTATCTTCTTCATTTTTATTTAGATTAGTTTGGTTTTTATTGTATTGCATGCTGAAAAGTTTCTCACATATGTGTGTGTGTGTGTGTGTGTGTGTGTGTGTGTGTGAATTAAATCTGGTCTGCCTCTCTCTCTGCACTGCCACAACTGCCCTCTTGCTGCCTGTAGCTGTGCTATCCAGATGCCTGCCCACCCCCATTCTGCAAACATTGGAGAATATTCCCCCCAGAAGCACTCTGGGCAGGAAAAACTGCTACTGCTGAGCTGCCAAAGTTGGTGGCATTTAAAAAAGTGTTAAAAGACAGAGAAAGAATAGGATTAAAAGAATGGCAGGAAAGGGGGGCGGGAGAGGGAATATGTTTTGCAGTTGTGAGCCCCTCTGTTAAAGCTGTGCACTTCAGCCTGGACCTGAGGACGGGGGGAGGGGGAGAAACAGGTCCAGTTCCTCCTCTGACAGTGCCTGGGGTTCTTCATCAGGTATCGACCAGAATCCTCAGCATTAGATTGAGGGGGCCCTCCCTGCTCCTCAAGACCCTCGACCTCTGGGGTGTCTGCCTTGTTCTCTGAGGACTCCATGTCTGGCTTCAGGTCAGGGCTAGGCAGGACAGTGGGCCATTTTGAGCTTGGTTTTCCATGGAGAAGCAGGATACAGGTAAACGATGATCATGGTAATGGTGAAATGCAGCAAAGGCAAAGAAAGGTGGTATAGTGTAGTGGTTAGAGAGACTAGGGTTCAGATCCCCACTCAGCCATGAAGAAACTCACTGTGTGTGACCTTGAACCAGCCAGTGCCTCTCAGCCTAACCTACCTCACAGGGTTGTTGTGGGAATTAAATGGAGAGGGGAGAGAACCTTGTGTGCCACCTTTTCCTTTGGAAAAAATGTGGGATATAGATGCAATAAATAAAATAATGTTCTAACCCATTAAGCTGCGGCCCATTATCTCCATGTGGTGAGCATCTCACAGCAAACAAGCTTGTCTGTGCAGAGCTAAATCCTGAAACGTCACTAGAGCCTGGATATGACCTCCCAAAGTTGAACAGCTTTTGCTTTTGATAGCTCAGTTTTTCAGATGCAAAGAGTGCTGAGGTCAGCAAGCCTGCCAGTTAATTTCATGTATATACCGGTACTTATTGTGCTCTGTGCAAACAGACTCAAGCTGAGATAATACATAAGGGTGCTAGATCTTTGGGAAACAGTTTGTACCAGAAAGTCAAGTTAACACCTGATTTTCCAACCTGCAATTACACATGACCCGGTTACAGGAGAGATGTATTTGCATGCATACAGCAAAGTCACCTGTTCCAACTTTACAGTTCTATGATCCTATGATATGATTCACAAATAGCTGCAATCTTGGCTGTCTTGAAATTACTCTTACCCCCTCCCAATTCCAAACATTATCTGAGCCTCTCTGTCAATGGAGAGCAATTGCTTCCAAGTTTTGATACATTCAGGAGACCTCTCTTTGGATGATGGCCCAGCATCTATTAATGTATGTACAGGGCAGGGCATTGCATTGGAGAGCAACCTGCTCTGGGCTCTCTGGGAGAGTTAGCTTCTGATCCAGATAAGCTAAGCAGGATTTTACTGAACACATATAAAAAGAAAATTTACATTTGTCTCTTGCACAAGTCTCTCAAGAAATTTAGGATAAGCAACTTATAATCGGTTCACTTTTTTCTTGATGTAATATAGAGCCTTTTGTTCTTGGAATGCCTTGTGCCTCTGATGGTTCCAGTGACAGGTTTGTGTTTCTGTATATCTTGCAAGCCATGTGCACCTCTCCTTTTGTCCTTCCATTTCTTATGACGGTACTCTCCACCTACCTGCCTGTATCTTATCACAAATATCTGGATAACCAGCTTTATCATTTCCTCATGTGAATGTCACATCCCATGCCAACCGAACTTGGTTTGTTTATTTTTTATGTGTTTGTCTCAAGAAGTTCAGTTTTGTTATTTGAGTTGCAGGGATAAATTTCAATCAAAATACTGCTTTTTAAAAATGGGGGAAATTGCTGTGATTATTATAAAGTACCGGTATTAATAATTAACTACAACAAATGAATACAGTGCCCCCTTGTTAACTATTTAAATTTTGAATGTATCCAAGCATGAGCATCTGAACAGAATGGTATCTCTGGGGCCTAGAACATCTGTACCTGCCTCTCACCAGCTCTGCTTTTTCCATTTTGATCTTCTGTAAACAAAACATAGGTGGCAACAATCAGTCCGAGAACAATATTTCCCAGTATTGCAATGAGAAAACTAACACAGATTAATTGTGAGTACACAGTTTAGCTTTTCACATACGGTAATAAGGAGGGTTTAGTTTTTGTCATTACTGTATTTGAAATAAGCCAAGCACCGAGTTAATAGGTGGTTTGTAAATGCAATAATGATCCTGTTCACTTTTGTTTTTGTCTGGAAATTCTCAGAATTTCCAGAGAGACAATTGTGTTGGTCTGTGCAGCAAAGGCAATAAGGAGACTTTGGGCACCAAACATGTTTATTATGGCATAATCTTCAGGGGCCTAGAATATAATGAACTAAGGTGTTATGAAATTTAGAATGCATTGTTTGTATGGGAAAATGTGTGTGCAAATTTCGCATGTTGTTAAGCAGAGGAAGCAATTCACTTAGGGCTGCCATACATACAGTTTTTCCTGGAAATTACCAGGATTTCAAAAGCGGAATTGATGTCCAGGAGGAATTTCCGAAATGTGGCGCTTTGTCCTTTATCTTAGGCAAGCCAATCGAAAAAATCACTTTTTTTGCGAATATGGCAACCCTAAATTCACTTTAGAGACGCGGGTGGCGCTGTGGGTTAAACCACAGAGCCTAGGGCTTGCCGATCAGAAGGTCGGAGTTCGAATCCCTGCGATGTGGTGAGCTCCCGTTGCTTGGTCCCAGCTCCTGCCAACTCCAGCTCCTTTACCTCTAAAGGTAAAGGTAAAGGGACCCCCTGACCATTAGGTCCAGCCGTGTCCGACTCTGGGGTTGTGGCACTCATCTCGCTTTATTGGCCGAGAGCCGACGTACAGCTTCCAGGTCATGTAGCCAGCATGACAAAGCCGCTTCTGGCGAACCAGGCAGCAGTGCACGGAAACGCTGTTTACCTTCCCGCCGGAGGTATCTATTTATCTACTTGCACTTTGACATGCTTTCAAACTGCTAGGTGGGCAGGAGCTGGGACCGAGCAACGGGAGCTCACCCCAATGCAGGGATTCGAACCGCCGACCTTCTGATCAGCAAGCCCTAGGCTCTGTGGTTTAACCCACAGCACCACCTGGGTCCCAGTTCCCTCTAAACTAAGACCTTACTGATATTTAGGACTTGTTAGGAAGCTCCTTCCATCTAGTTTAGGATTGTCAACACAGACAAGCAGCAGCTCTCCAGCATTTCAGACCAGGGCTTTTCCCCAACTCTATCTGGAGAGCCCAGAGATTGAACCTGGGACCAGCTCCAGCCCTTCCCCTTGTTCTTTTCTCTGGTTGTGAACACGCCATCTGGGTGCTCCTTAGGCTCAATGGTGCTGCATCAAATGGAGAGGAGAACCCAAAGAGCTTGTGCGACTGTGGCTGAAAGGAATATGTCCTCTGATGAAGGCATGTTAATATAAAAGACATGTGCCTGCTTCTCTGGAAGTAAGTCCCACTGAAATCCATTTTTGTGTTTAATGCTCAAGCAATAGGAGAGGTCAAGTCAATGCAAGTGATGGTCTCTGTTGGAAAGTGCTTGCCTTTGATGCATGAAAACAAAGGTGGCTTGGAGTATTCCAGACTGGCATTCCTACTTTATGCATGTCAGACAAGCTTCTTGCTGTTTCAGGATCTGACCACATTTCTGCCAGCAGGCAGCAGCATGGCAGAGAAAGGAAGGCGGAGGAGTTAAGCTGATCAAAGGAAAACACATGCTCAATAGAAAGCAGACCCTCTTCCTGGAAGGCTTCATCTCATTTAGAGCTAGAAGCAAAAACTGGGTGGGGTGGGGCATTCCTACTGCAAGTGGCCCTGGCCCAAAGTCCCATGAAAAGTCCAGTTCCAGAAGCTTCCTTGTCACTTCGGAATAGTTTCATAAGGACCTAAGAACAGCCTGTTGGTTCATGCCAAAAGCCCATCTAGTCCAGCATCCTTTTCCCACAGTGGCCAACCAGATGCCCTAATGGGAAGACTACATGCAGGACCCAAGAACGCTCTGCCCTCCCATAGTTTTCAAGCAACTGGCCTTCAGAAGCATTGCTGCCTCCAACTGTGGAGGCAGAGCAGAACAATCCTGGCTCGTAACCATCAATAGCATACCCTCCAACATTCCTCATATGAAAATAGGGACATTTTCATTTGAGGAATGTTGGAGGGTATGCTGGTCCTTTGTCGTCTGTGTTTCTGCCCTCTCCAACTTATCCTCATTAACCCCCACTTTTTTGGTCCCCCCCCCAGCCCCCATGCACAGCATTTCCTACCAGAGGAAGGGCGAGTGCCATCACCAAAACACCAATGGGACACAGCGTAGACGGATGTGCCATTTTCCCATTCCTTGTGATTATGTTTGTACAGGGGGGTGGGAATGGTTAATGTAGATCGACCAATGAGAAAGCTCAGAGGCGGAGCCTGTCTGGTTTTGAGGCTCAGCCTAGAGGTTTTACCATTGGGAGATAGGAGAGTCAGACAGAGCGAGTAAAAGACGAATATAGCGGTTGTGACAGCTAGAGTGAGAGACAGGGATAGAACTGAAAGAGCAGAGTGTGACAGTGTGAAATAGTGCCACATTTAGTAAAGGGCGCGCATTTGAGAAACCGTTCTAAACATATTTAAAACTTGTTTGTTCTTCAATAAACTTTAATCTTCGTTGTTGACTTTACAACCTGACTGAGACTCAGTATCAATCAATCAATCAATATCAGTTTATTGTGAGGACCATGCCTTTACACAAATATCTATACAACAATGTTAAAATTCATTGCATACTGTCCCAGCAAAACCCTCATCCCACAAACAAAAAGAAAAGTACAACAAGAATGAGTTAAGAAGATGATGAAGGGATCTTTTCTTTGTCACCCAGAAATCTTTCCCTAGCTTTCATGGCCTTCATCAGACTCAGTATTTCACCAGAAGAAACCTGGTTGGTGGCAGCGGAAGAATAAAGCAGTGGTGTACAGGTCCATGAAATGACCGGGGGCTCTGTACAAACGCCACAACAGCCTCCACCATCCTGAGAAAAACCGTTAATCCTGATTTTATTTTATGTTATTCTTTGGTAGATTTACAAAAAAAAAAATAATAACACACACCAATAAATAGATTTTAGAAAGGGGCAAGATTAGACACGGAGTGTCAGGGACTGGTCCATCCCCAAGGCAGGGTCGGAGGACACAGGCAGCTGGAGGCAATGGAAGGAGTTTAGATCGGATAGCGACTCACAGGAGAGTCAGGGAGAAAGCAGCAGTGGGGAGGCGCAAACCCAAACGCCACAAATGGAGGAGGGGCTCTGGGGAGAGGCTAGAGCTCTGCTAACACCGGAAGAGGTGCTCAGGCTCTGGGATGAAGCAAGAGCCCCGGATCCATAGGAAGGAGTGGGAGGGCTAAGGGATACGACCAGAGCCCCAGAGCAGCCGGAAAGCAGGGGACAGGAAATGGAGGTGGACAGAGAGGAGAGGAGTCTCTGGGATGCTGCAAGAGCCCCAGAGACACCCAGTGGTCAGGACGGGAGCATGGGGGAAGCGACCAGCGCTACCCCGCTCAGGTCCAGACCGCGGAAGCGGAAGGAAGGTAGGCGGCGCTTCGGTTTCCCGAAGCTCTTATGCTGGGGGCGGAGTCGTCAGCCCCCACTCCGGGTATCTGACTCAGACGAGACGGATGATGAAGTTTGAATGCTGTATTGTTTAATGCTGTAAATAAAGCTATTAGTTTAGCAAGAAGCGTGCGTGGATGCTTGCTCTTGAGAAGACATCACACACCTCTCACACGGAGGCACAAAGCATTTTTTTAAAAATCAAGAAGCTAGCACTCTGCTTCACTCCCACTTTCTTTCTGCCCAGGGGGGCCCTGCCTTCTTGCCTGCCCCTCAGAAAAGCAGCTTTTCTCCCTCCTTGCCCATTCTCCAGCAGCTGCTACGAGCTGCCCAAGGGAGAAGGCTGGCAGCTCAGATGCAGCTCAACCCTCCTTCTCTTCTATGGAATTCAAGTTGTAATACAATATAATATAAATAAGATAAGCAATTTAAAATAATAAATATAATATAAATGCAATAAAATAAGCAATAAAATACAACTAAAAATAAATACAACTATTTAATGCAGGCACACTGTGGACCACCTAAAAGAAGCTCATCAACCACAACGTGGGAACGACGGTTTGGGAGCCCCTAGGGTTGAGTGTGTTCAGGGTGGGTACAATCAGGCCTTTCCAGAACTGCTTTTAAGATAAGAACGAAAGCAACTGGAGAACCTGATCCCACACCCTTCATGTATTGAACTCAACCAGAAGAGCATCACAAAGCCATTGATGCTTCCTCTTTTTTGTAAATTTGCAAAAAAACAAACACACACACACTTCTGCTTGTGAGGCCTTGAATGACGTCCCTAAGCCCACACACCCGGCTGGCACTCCTCCTTTGTCGTCCTCTGGGATGCCCAGCAGTGATGCCAATCTCTCTTCCTTTGTTCTCGCATATGGAGAAAGGCGTCACCCAACGTTCCAATAGATAGCATTTTCAAGGACAGCACATCAAAAACAAAGCCGAGGACAAACATCAAGTTTTCCAGACTGAATATGGTATGTTTTCAACAATCTGTGTGCACACATGTTCCCTCCTCTGTGGCGTGGCATGGCATTTTCTAAGAAAATTACTGGAAGCTGTGCTTTGTGTTTGGAGGTAGGTTTCCTGCTGTGTTGCTCAAGGCAGGCAGGTTACCAAATCTGTGAGGCATTAATCTAGAAGAGGAAATAGATCTCTGGGAGAGAGAAAATACAATGGCAAAACACAAACAACCCCCCTCCCCAAATACTAGGAGTCTGTTCTAGACCATGTTTGGAGTGCTTAAATCAAAACAGAGCTGAATTTGCCAGTCAACAGACTATAGGCATGTATGGAGGCCTCACATTTTCCAAGACTCAAAAACTTTAAAGGGGAAAATATTGTTCCTCTGCAACAAACCACCTTCCCAAAACTTCTGCCAAGATACTAGTGTATGGCTTGAGCCAAGGCTACCTGGACATACCCGCCAATATTTCCCTGATGGGAATAGGGATGTACTATTTAATAGTAATAATAATAATAATTTTATTATTTATACCCCACACATCTGACTGGGTTGCCCCAGCCACTCTGGGTGGCTTCCAAAATACAGTGTTACCTTTGGTTACGAACGTAATTCATTCCGGAGGTCCATTCTTAAGCTGAAACCGTTCTTATCCTGAGGTGCGCTTTCGCTAATGGGGCCTCTGGAGCGCGATTTCCGTTCACATCCTGGGGCAAAGTTCACAACCAGGAGCAGCTATTTCCAGGTTAGCAGAGCTCGTAACCTGAAGCATTCATAACCAGAGGTACCACTGTATATAAAAACACAATAAAACATTAAATATAAAAAATTCCCTACACAGGGCTGCCTTTAGATGTCTTCTAAAGGTTGTATAGTTTACTTATCTCCTTGGTTTGGGGGTAGCAAACTCCATATCCTACAACATTTCTTCAATGAAAAATAGAGGTGTCCTAAGGAAAAGTGGGACATTCTGGGATCAAATCAGAAACCGGGACGGCTTCTGAAAATCCGGGGCTGTCCCTGGAAGATAGGGAAACTAGGAGGATCGCCTGAAGGATTATATCTCCCAATATGAAGCTGCCCAGGTGCTAAGATTTTCTGGTGAGCACCTACTTTTGGTCCCATCAACATCAGAAGCATAGGTGTGGTGACAAAAGAGGGAACCCTTTTTGTGACTGCTCCCATATTTCGGAATTCCTTCCAGAGAGAGATTAGACTGATTCCCTCTTTATTTTCCAAGTATTTTGATGCAGATGACTGGGCTGCTGTCAGGGCAAACTGTGTTTTAATTGCAGGCTCTGTGTCCTGATGTATTTTAACTATCGTTTTTAATTAGCTTGCTTTTATTACTTTTTATTATAGAATTGTGTTTTGAAATGTCGGAAGTGGCCTTGAATCTCAGCTTGGGAGAAAGGAGGGCTATAAATACATTTAATAATAAATGTATAAATTTATGAATATTTGTATATATTTATTGTTTATAGCTATGTATATACTGCTGTGTCATAAAAAATCAAAGTGGTACACAGCAATAAAACATAAACCAGTAAAATAAAAATCATGTAAAAATCACAGGCAACTAGGTATTAGCTATTGTAGAAGGATGTATTCTTAATTGCCTGTAGAGGCCTGGTGGAATAGAAAAGTTTTCAGAAGGTGTTTAAAAGTTGGCACAGAAGGCGCCTGCTGAATCTCCAGTGGCAGGGTGGTCCATAGGACTTGGCCAATGAGACTAAAGGCTCTATTTCTTGCTGCTGCCAAGTGAGCCTCACCCACTCAGGGGAAGACTGTAGGTAAGTGATCAAGCTGAAGATGGTCCCTGAAGTCCTCCGGACCTAAACGCTGCAGGGCTTTGTAAACTAATACATGGAACTTGAACTGGCTCAGTAGCAGATGGGCAACCAGGTGTCCCATGTTTTTGGCCCGATGCCCCCACCAGCAGTCTGGCCACTGCGTTCTGCACCAGCTGGAGCTTCCAAACCAGACCCAGGGACAGCTCCAGTAGAGTGCATTACAATACCAACACATGGACTCCATTGGTCAGGGAATCCCTATCCAAGAACAGCCATAGTTGGAGAACCAGATGAAGCCGTTAAAAGGCACTCTGAGCCACAGAGGACGCTGTGTGCCATCACTGTTCTGCTGGTAATGCCTTGTTCCAAAACTCCTAATGGCCATTCCCAATGGCTCCATATAGATATCAGATAGCCCAAGTGCAGGGGGCCCAGTAACGCTCAACCAGTACTACTCTCTTAACACGACTGAAGATAAAAACAAAACTGTCATAATACAGTGTCTCCAATACCCATCTCACTAAGTCGGTCCAGGAGACTCCCTCGGAAAGTGGTGGACTCTCCTTCTTTGGAGGTTTTTAAACAGAGGTTGGGTGGCCACCTGTCAGGGATTCTTCAGTTGCGATTTCTGCATTACAGGAAGTTGGACTATCTGACCCTTGGGATCCCTTCCAATTCTGCAATTCTATAGTTCTATCCCCTGGCAAATTGGTGGTGCCAATTTGCAAAGGACTTAGGAGGCCTCCACAAACCTAAGTCTAGGGACATGTCGAACCCATTGGAGAAATCACACTGGGTGTATCTAAATATTTTTCACTTTCCTCAAGTGTTGGGCCTAAGAAAGAATCACTTTGAGGTTTGCTGCTGGCAAAATATTGGAAAGCAGCCAGCATCCATTTGAGGACTGAGCTTTGATCTGCCTTACTATGTAGAAAAGATCCCAAACAGGAAGCCCACTTTCTGGGCCAACGGAGGATGTCTTGCAGCCCTAGGAGGCCATCCATACTCTGCCTGTTTCCAGCTAAGAGTATTCCCCAGGAAGATAAAGCAAAGATATTCCATTTATATGCCAAGGGTAACATCAAACCTTTGTCGATTCAAGACAGGAAGCAAAGGCAATTAGTTAACAGAGTTCCCATTGACGCCTATCCCCAGAAGAGATAGGGAGCTATCCAAAACAGGACATACTTTTGAAGATGGAAGGAGATGCTACAGGACAATGGTCTTCCTAACAACTTGCAAAAATGCACCAGGAGCCTACTACTAAATTTTCTCTCTCACTACTATTGACATTGAAAGACATTTTGGGGGCTTAAATATTTGAAGAACGGGAACAATTTCTGTAGTGCAGTCACAGTGCAGACTGGGAATCCACAGAAAGTGTCTGTGCATGTTTGTTGGCTTTATGTCACTTAATACAATAAAAACCTTTAAATGGCTTACAGCAAAAGTACAATAATGGCAGTGAAATGCAAAAAACAGTCAATAAAATTAAAAGGTAAAGGACCCCTGACAGTTAAGTCGAGTCGCGAACGACGTTTGTCCGCAGACAGTTTTTCCGGGTCATGTGGCCAGCATGACTAAGCCGCTTCTGGCAAAACCAGAGCAGTGCACGGAAACGCCGTTTACCTTCCCACCGAAGTGGTACCTATTTATCTACTTGCACTTTTTGGGGTGCTTTCGAACTGCTAGGTTGGCAGGAGCTAGGACTGAACAACGGGAGCTCACCCTGTCGCGGGGATTCGAACCGCCAACCTTCTGATCGGCAAGTCCTAGGCTCAGTGGTTTAGACCACAGCTCCACCCACGTCCCTAAATTACTTCTCATCAAAAGAGCTTAAAGTTCAGCCTTGCCGGTCCCAGAAGAGGCAGTCTATGAGGCATGCTGGTCCCAAGTTGTTTAGGTCTTAAATGTCAACAACGAAATCCTGAACTTGGCTCAGTTTTATGAGTTGAGCCATGCTCTGGGTTTGTTATCCACTTTTCACTTACTCCACATGTCTAGTTAAGCCCTGAAGATAAGACCTGAAGGCACACATTTGCTGCCAAATTGCATCTAAATTGCATCAACTTGCATCCACTGGCTTCAAGATCCTTCTTATATTAACTGCTGATGCTTTGAACTTTTCAAGGCATTAGTTTGAGTCCATCAGTGATGGGCCTTTACAAAGTCTCTGCAACGGTTTAATTGTTATATCTGGCTCAAACACTGATGGTTAGTAACGGTGGCTGACACTCTAGTCACACAGCCACTGTTTAAATAAAATCCCATTTTAAATACTGCAATCTCTCATTAGTACAGCTAGCTACTCATGGAAGTAATTCCTTAAAGTAATCAACACTTTGCTGCTAACACTGTAACTGAATATTTGTCATTGTGCAAAACTTGATTGACAAGCTGGAATTCATTATCCATTTCCATGTTCTGTCCTCCTAAACATCTGCATTCTCTGCCTTTCCCATTTTGAAGAAATCATTTGCAGGGAACCCCAGGTGAGGTGAGATAACTACTTCAAGCAATGGACTTCAGGCAGCATTAAAGATTCCAGAGCAGCCGACAGACAGCTATGGTCCATAGTTCGATCTGCTGAGAGGTTCTTCAGTTACACAGGGAAGCTATGTTGCTTGTGGCTAACAATGCCAACTGACAGGGAGGGAGGGAGGGAGGGAGGAAGAAAGGAATGAATGAAGGAAGGAAGGAAGGAAGGAAGGGGCATGGTTGGCTGACTTTTAGTGTGCTGTTAAAAGCAGCTTCCTCTGCAGGAACCATGCAAGATACAGAGAGAAGCATTATCACCACCTCCTCATGCCAGCAGATCAAGCTGCTCATCACAACCCAGGAAGAGAGAGTGGTCCAAAACTTGGCAATCCTTCTGGCACATGTTGGAAAGAAAAGGAGCTGGATCTTCCTTTGGCAGTTTGCCACAGTGCTCCTTCCCATCTTCTTTGATTTCATAGAATCACAGGATTGCCATCTCGCCCAACCCCCTGCATTGCAAGAATCACAACTAAAGAATCCCAGACAGGTGGCCATCCAACCTCGCTTTAAAAACCTCCAATGAAGGAGAGTCCCTACCTTCCGAGGGAGTCCGTTCCACTGTCAAACAGCTCTAATGATCAGAAAGTTCTTCCAAGTGTTTGGTCGGAATTTCCTTTCTTGTCATTTGAATCCATTGGTTCGGGCCCTACCTTCTGGAGCAGCAGAGAACAAGCTTGCTCCACCTTCCATTTAGACAGCCCTTTAGATATTTGAAGATGGCTATCCTATCACTTCTCCATCTTCTCTTCTCCAGGCTAAACATGCCCAACTCCCTTCACAATTCCTCGAAGGCTTGGCTTCCAAACCTTTGATCATCTTTGTAGCTCACTGAAGGTCTTTGAGGAAGGGGTGGTGGAGCAGCAGAAAGCACAAGCAAAGCCTGCCCAGTGAGGTCTTGGTCAACACAGTCCCTGTTTAGCTGTGCTCCCATAAGCCTCAGAATCCTACAGCTGTGCTGGCCCAAATGCCTACAGGGCTCCAGGTTGGGGAAGGCTGGCAAAAAGCTTTTAATGCTTCTGTTTTTATTCCGTTAAAAGAATGCATAGATAAGCAAAATAAAACGATTGAACAAGGTGGCTCAAATTCTTGTATACATCAGCAACATTTGCCAAGAACCTTGATTGTTGTTATTATTTATTTAGTCAAGTTGCAATATTGCAACTCATCCACCTGACAGTAAGTGGGCAACAAACAGCAGCTGGCTCACCTAAGCTATCCTTTATGGTTCCATTAACTGATATACCTCTTGAACTTGGTGATCTAAACTAACACACACACACACACACACACACACACACACACACACACACACACACTGAGACTCCTGCATGGCCAAAATGATCTTAGGGAGACTTCAGGTCATTCCTGCCCCCTCTTATTTTCTGGAAGAAACCTGTGCTATGTTTTAAGAATATAAGAAAAGCCCCACTGGATCAGACCAAAGGCCTATCTAGCCCCGGCTCCTGTTCTCATTGTGGCCAACCAACATGTAGGACCTGAGTGTGACAACAATCTCCTCATTTGCAGTACCAAGCCAGTGGCATTCAGATGCATACTACCTCTAACAGGGGAGGTAAAACATATCCATCAGTAGCCTTATCCTCCATCAATTTGTCTAATCCATTTTTAAAGTTGGCAGCCATCAATCCTTCTTGCGGGAGTGAATTCCAAATCTTAAATATGTGTTGCATGAAGACATGCTTTCTTCTGTCTGTTCTGAATATTCCAACATTCTACAAGTTTTGATTTGAGAACTGTTTGTGAAAATAATCTCTATATTAGGGAGAAATATACATGTTTGGTCTTTTTTTCTAAATAGAGTTTGAAGTTGTGCGCACACACAATTGCACATGCAAAATTATCTTAATGCGCTGTCTGTTAGGAATAACTTTCTGATGGCAAGAGGTGTTCAACTGTGGAACTGAGTACCCTCGAAGGTGATGGACTCTCCAACAGAAGGTTGGATGGCCACCTGCCAGAGAGTCTTTAGCTGTGATTCCTCCATTGCAGTGGGTTGGCCTAGATTACTCTTGGAATCCCTTCCAATTTAACAATTCTATGATTCAATGATCAGCAACTTTTGCAGCCAAACTCCAGCACCTTCCTCCTCCAGAATGGGGAAGACCTTGCTGCTCTGCTGCCTGCTGCCTGGTATAAGGTGGAGTCTTGCTGAGTGAGTTTGCCAGTGTCTAAATTGCCCACTGGTGTTTTCCCTTGCCCCATACAACATCCAGCCCTGACTGGTTCTTTACAATGAGCACTGATTTTGTAAGCAAAGGGAAATTCCTCTTGGGACAGAGCAAGTTCATTAGAACAAGAGGATTTTTCTCTAAAAGGCAATAAACACCTTAGAAAACAGTGAGTGGGCAGCAGCTTAGCATTTTCTGGCTTCAAGAGAACATCTCCAGTGTTCCTGGCCAATTAACGTTAACTCTTTAGTCAGGCTGCTTTTTGCATCCTGTGTGACTCACAGATTTACTCACAATGACCACCTTTGGGCACTGAAGTCCTCTGAGATTGCATCAAATGTGCTGGAAAATAGAGTGTAAGGACATAGGAACAGGCTTGCTGGATCAGGCCAGTGGACCATCTAGCCTAGCATCCTGTTCTCAAAGGTGCTTTTTCTGGGAAACACAGGATCCAGGCACAATAGCACTCTCCCCTCCTATAGCTTCCTGCAACAGGTATTCAGAAGCATTACTGCCTAAGGCAGAGCATAGCCATTCTGGGGGGTTGGACTAGATGACCCTCAGGATCCTTTCCAACTCTACAATTCTATGATTCTCCCCCATGAATTTGATCAATCCTCTTTTAAAGCCATCCATGCTGGTGGTCATCACTTCCTCCTGTGGGAGGGAGTTCCATAGTTTAATTCTGCACTGTGTGAAGAAGTCCTTCCTTTTATCAGTCCGGAATCATCCAACATTCAGGCTGGCATGCCTATTTCACTTTATTATAGAGGATTGGTATATCTAACGCAGCAAGACAGTCTTTGCCAACCTAGTGACCCTAGATGTTTGGACTTCCATCAAGGCCAGCCAGCAGGACCATACTTCCATCAGTCTCAGTAACACAGGGCCCTGCAGTGGGGCTGATGTAGTCCAAATCATTTTGGGCATCCAAAGAAACTGAATGTTGGACAATTGAGGACAGATAAAAGAAAGGACTTCTTCATGCAGTGCAGAGTTAAACCACTAAGTTAAACCACAGGAGGCAGTCATGGCCACCCACTTGGACGGCTTCAAAAGATGGCTTCAGATTCATGGAGGAGAGGGCTATCAAGACTAGTAGCCACCATGGCTGTGCTCTGCCCTCATTGCTGGAGGAAATAGTGCTTCTGAGTTCCAGTTGCTGGGAACCTCAGGAAGGCAAAGCGCTCTTTGTTCCGAAGAAATCTACTGCTGCTCAGCCACCCACCCTTTACTGGTTATCAGTCATTTCCACTTTGAGTGCAGGAGACGGGGGGGCAGGGGGGGTTGCTGAAGAAGACTCACCCCAGAGAAAGAAACACTTACAATTCCTTTCATTTTAATTGTCAGTCTGGCATTATGGAACTCAAGGATGTGGAGCTTGTGTTCATGTTCAACGGTACGAAATCAAGTACATTTCACCAGAGGGATCTTTCCTTTCACTTCCTTTTATTAGTTTCTTTTTTTAAAAAAACCCTTCCTTAATGCCTTGAAAATCTTTGCTCTTCCCAATAACGTTTAGACTGTTGAGGGCTGCCCTAGGAGGCTCATCTCAGCTGTGACTTCAGAAGTAGTTAAAAAGGAATAGGAGCTATACCAGCACTCGGTAATCTCTCCTAAGCAGGACTGTAAGCACAGGGCCATATCCTAGTATTTCGCAGCAATGATCATTAATCAATTTTTAATAGTCTTCTGTTGGCCTGCAAATTGCATCTGTTTCACTATAATTTAGTAGCTGGTCTGTGATCATAATGATAAAGAACTGAACTCCCCACCCCCACCTCCGGCAGTTGACCAAAGACACCCATAATTTGTAAATCCTGCTCTGAAGGGAATTTGCCCATCTGTGCTGGTCCCATGGGTTACCCGAAAGGCGAGGTCCAAGTCCGGTCCGTGGTCAGAGGTGCAACGTAAAGGCAGTCCGTAGTCACTGAAGCTGGGTGCAGGGCAGGGAGTCAGGCAAAGTCAGGAACAGGTAGGCAAGCAGGGAACCAGGGCAGGTCAGGAGCTCAGGCAGGAAAGCAGGACAGGCTTCAAGCAGGAACACTAGCAGGAACTGGTAACCAACAATGTTGCTCCTGCAACTTGGGGCTGGGGCTGGCCGGCTTTTATCTGCCCCGAGGCATAGGGCGGCCCCGATCCTCTGGGGACTCGCCTCTCCTGGCTTGGAGGCGAGCACTCCTCCTGTGGGAACTCAGTTCCCTTCGCCTCTCTGCCCTGAGCCTCTGCAGCTCAGGAGAGGCTGGAGGGTTCCCGGACCCAGAGGCAACCTCAGCTTCCCCTGACGGGGCTGGGAGTGGAGCACCTGCAGGCAATGGGTCCTCCATCCCATTAGGAGCCAGAGCGGACTCAGCAGATGCCTGCACCTGAGGATCCAGCACAGGTGAGGCCCCTTCAGACTCAGGCCCCAGCCCCGGCTCTGCTGGTTCTGGAGGCAGGGAATCCTGTGCAGGCTGGGATCCCTCAGGTTCAGCATCTGCGTCTGAATCCCAGGCCATCACACCATCACTAATTTTAATGTGAAGTTCAGAAAAAAATCCAATTGAACAACTGTGGCAAGTGGAATGGGAAGGTACCTTTGGGGGTATCTAACTTCACCTTAAGCCAAACTGACAAATAAACAAATGTGCTGCATCTCTGCCCAGTTTATCCTTAGCAACCAGTGAAATTAATTTTCAGATTTGCATCCCAACCCCAGGGCCTCCTTTCTGACATGCATTCCAATCATATTTTTAAGCAACCTGCCCCCATTGGCTCCCTGACTGTAGGGGAGAGAACTCAAGGCATGGATTAATTCAAGCAACAACGGATGAAGAGCAAGGTGAGAGACAAAATAATATTCGAATTTGCAATGTGAAAGCTAAAGAGCACCTGCAAGGCAAAACAATAAAGATGCCCCCCCCCTTGTCTCTGGGGAAAAAAATGAAAGGAAGAAAACTACATCAAGTGGAATTTTGCTACTGAAGATGAAAATGAGCACTTGAAAAATGATTTCTCGGAGAGGTGAGAAGAGGAAATTGAGGTCATGTTCATCAAAGAGGAGGGGAAGAAAAGAATTGGAGCAATAAGAGAAGTATTGGGGAGGTAGCACACAGCTGACACGAGAGCTTCCTCTCCTGGGACCTTGCTTTTGGAATTATCATGCTTGCAATACTTGGAGAAAGAGAACTGGAAATTCTTGCTTCAAGGCATTCTTATTGCCTCCAATTATTCCTGCTACAAGGCACCAGCAGACTTGAATTAGACTCAACGTGGCAGCTTGCCAGAAGAAGGAGCTGATGGGAGGCTGCTGGCTGCTCTTCATTGCCACCACGGCAGAAGGCCAGAGGGGGTATTGCAGGTTGTGGTGCAGATACTGACTTAGCAGGGGTCAGGAACCAACAGACTTCCGCCTGCTCCTATAATGCAGATAATTCTTGTCTGGCACCTCAGTTTTCTCCAACCTGGTGCTCTCCAGATGTTTTGGACTACATGGCTGTGCTCCCATGAGTCCTAGCAAGACATCATGCTGACTGGAGCTGATTAGTCCAAAACATTTGGAGGGCACCAGGTCGAGGGAGTCTGGCATAGACAGTAGTGGAATATATGTTCTGTCAAGATGACTCTGAATAAGACAGCTTCATAGGATTACACTCTTGCAGAGACTCTGCTGTCTTGAGATAAGGTGAAGGCCGCTATATTCTGGGCTGCTTAGGTCCATAGCTGGTGTTGACCTACAAGATAATAAATACTCAAGGGGGATGGGTTACAGATTGTAACACCAAGCTGAACCCCCAATGCATGCTTGTGTTTGGCTCCCTTGTAAAATGCATCTTCTTACTTCAACTTTAAAGGTTGCCCAGTTCCTGAAGCCACTCAACCCTATTGCTTTTTTTCTGTTTCTCTGGTAGGAATAGGAAATGCTGGGGTAACAAGTACCAGGAAGCCTGTGAAATCCAGATTCTGCCAGGCATTGGTTGGGATTGTGCCCCAACTTCAGCTGGAATTTGCTTGATGGGGGCACAAGGAGAAGGGGGCGACAGAGGACGAGATGGTTGGACAGTGTTCTCGAAGCTACCAACATGAGTTTGACCAAACTGCGGGAGGCAGTGGAAGACAGGAGTGCCTGGCGTGCTCTGGTCCATGGGGTCATGAAGAGTCAGACATGACTAAATGACTAAACAACAATAACCCTGCCTCCACCTCCAAACGGCACCAGGATTTTTAATTCAAAAGTTGGCACCCAAGTTGTGACATCCTCCCATTTTTCTTTTTGAACAGTCTGCACGGAAACGTTCTGTTAAGCTGTGGTGCAAAATATTTCCCCTTTGTCTTCCGGTTTCCATGCCTCAAGTGTTTGTCTACGCGTTTGTCCTTCATTGTTGTTTGATTTATCAAACAACATTGGCCTTGTTGTTTGATTTATCACCTAATCTCCTGGAGCTTCTCCAGTTTAATAGCCCTTTTGTAATCAAATGCATTTCCCCAGGTTGTTTTATATTCAGTGGGCTGCTTTAACCTTATTTACACTAGAAGGACACCATTGGACAACCTCGTACTTGAACTATGGGAGAATAAGAGGTTCTCCACTTTGGCACTTGGGTGAAACGTGCTGGTTTGGATTCAGTTTAGATTTTTAAAAAGTGTATTTAAGAAGTTCTGCCTTTGCACCCTCAACCCACCTCCCATATCACACACTGGTAAAACAAATAAGCCCAGGCAGATAAGATGTGGAAGATCTGTGTCAGGCTAAGCAACATTATTCACTTACTTGTACACTGCTTTGCCTCAGAATGGTGCCAAAAGCAAAGTGGTATAGTGATTAGAGTGTTGGACTAGGATCTGGAAGATGAGGGTTCAAATCCCAACACAGCCGTGAAGCTCACTGGGTGACCTTGCACCAGTCATTGTCTCTCAGCCTAACCTACCTCACAGGGTTGTTGGGGGGGATTAAATGAAGAGAGGGAGAACTATGTGCACCATCTTGAGTTCCTTGGAGAAAAAGGTGGGCTATAAATTCAATCAATCCATCAGATTATAATATATAGAAAATAAAGGAGTAGAAACAATGAAATAACAATACATGGCAACAAACCAAACAAGCATCAACATATCAAAACCATTCAGCTAACAAGGTACCGGTACTTCCTAAGCCAGTGGTGTTCAGAGGGTGCACCAGCCTGGTGTGGCAGGAAGATTTGAGGACCATCAAAGAAACAATTACCAGAAACAAGTCTGGTAAATGATGGTGAAAAGATGGGGCCTATCCATACATGACTAACCTGGACAAACTGTTCAGATAAGACTGTAAATGTCTCTGGTGTTGTAATTACCAATTGTTTAATCAATATATTTCTAGGTATTTTCAGCTTAGTGCTCAGTGTTCCTGTGCATGTGCCATTTTTATAGCCGTCTAAGCCGCAGTCACAAACATATTTCAGCCAAAGTATGTTCTAGTGAACCAAGATACTTTTGGAGTCATGGGAAGCCTTCCGATTGATACAGTAATTTATTCTTAATTCATGTCTTGCTAGGGAAATGCCTGCCAAAGTTGGCAGGTGAGGAGAAGAGAAGGAATAGCTGGAAGGTTCGGATCCTCCCTGCTCCCAGCTCAGAGCAGCCCTGCTCTACAGGATCCCAACCCACCTTTTCGGGGCTAACTTCCTATTCCTCTATACAGTGGTCCCTTGACTTACGAATTAAATGTGTTCCGAATGGACTTTCGTAGGTCGAAAAAATCCTAAGTCGAGTCCCCATAGGAATGCATTGGGAGGAAAATATCCGAAAAAATTCATAAGTCGAAAAAAACCGCATCTAAACTTCGTAAGTCGAGGAAACCACATCTAAAACGGCCGCGATTTCCATTTGGAGGTCGAAAAAAATCGTAAGCGTGTGGCCACTTTTTTCACTCGTAACTCGAAACATACGGAAGTCGAGTCATTCGTAAGTTGAGGGACCACTGTAGTTTGGGGACCCTGTTCACCCACTTAGATAGAATCCTGCAGCTGAGGGTTCCACTGTGCATCTCAGCAGACTGATATGAGCATATTAAGAGTCTGCTGGAATACACCACTGGCCAGGAACCCAGCATCCTGTTCTCACAGTGGCGAGCCAGACTCCTGTGGGAAACTCACAAGAAGGATTCGATCAAAAAAACAAAACTCTGGTACTGCAGGGCGATTGCTACTATGCCACAAATGTAACAAATACTCTCAATGGACTCAGCAATGAAGGCTTCACAAAGGGCACACAGATGTCATGCAAATGATGCCCATTCCTATGTACACACTAACACATAACCATACAAACAATAACAGAACCATACATGGAGCATATTCAGTACAAAAAGCAAATTACAGAGATGCAGTTACATGTACAGTAGCAAAATTCTTAAAAGGGGTCTATAGAACCAACCACTAACAAGAGTCGTGGGAGAAGTGCTTATATGCAGGGCCAGGTTTAGGTTTGATGAGGCCCGCAGCTCCTGAAGGTAATGGGGCCCTTTATATGTCCAGCTGTCCTTTGCCAACAACAAGTTGTTGCTGTTTTTTGTGTTGAATATATGCTATATGGTAATTTATGGATCTAATAGGTATCTAAAGCCATTTGCACATAACAAAACATGTATTTTGCATGTGTAGGTCAACCAGCCATTCCCACCAATAACTCACACCTGAAGCATAAATTTTGGTTTGGGTTTTTGGCATAATTTTGGCCACAACTTTTATTGAATTACAAATCACGTGAGTGGTTGCGTAGGCATTGGTTCGCACTGTCCACTAGACAGGGCTGACTCCTCGTCAGCAAGACTATCTGTCCTCTTGACAGAGCTGACCACTGGTCAGCGATTGGGGAAACCATTAGCTGGGGAGAGTAAAGGGGCTGGTAATCAGAGCCACCCCCTCCCCAGGGGTTCCAGGGGCTCTTGCGTAGGCCCTGCAACCCCGGGTTCGGACAAGCATGTTGAGCCCCCGGGCTTCCTTTAACGGAATTCCCATCACCATCATCCTTCTTGGATGGCACCAACCACTGAACCAATGCCTAACCGCCAACCTTACAAGTTGTGACTAATTGCTGTATAGTAGGCAAAAACCAAGAGGCACGGCCAATCAGCCAAATGGACAAAATTCCTACTAGGCCCCTCAAGCGGAGGCGACCCTATGACAGGCACAGCAAGGTCAAAGCACAATCCTATACCAGGGAGGGGGGGACGGGAGATCCGAAGCTCCAGACAAGAGTGCCCAGTGGATTACGTGCTGATCCATATAAAGGACGCTGAGCTGTCAATCACCTACCCTATGCAAATTCTGGCCAGCCCAAGCCGGTCAATAATTCCTGTGGCCATTAGCCCTTCCCCCAAACCAAGAGGAATGGCTTCATGCCCACCCCGCAACTAAGGCTCTCTCTTTGAGAACCCCCTTTTATCAAAGTAATTGTTGAACTGAAATACAATTAAGAAGAAGTATATTAATAGTGAAATAATGATTAAGCTCTAACTGTATGTAGGTTTTATTTTATTTGTGTTTTTTTCTTATATTTTGGAAATGTACATCCAGGTTTTTTCCCTTTAAATTTTTCTGGGGCTCCCCAAGAGAGTGGGGCCCTAAGCTCCTAAGCTGTAGCTGGTTTAGTTTATACGTAAATCCAGCACTGCTTATATGACTTTCCCTATTTATACAACCAAACAATGGGGACCAATCCATCAAAAAGACGCCCATTCCTGATTTTGCAAGTGCTTTTTTGGGCTTTGTTGTTGGGCATTTAGATAATAAAAACAAGTTTGGCAGCAAAAACTCATTTCCTTGATTTCGTCCAGCCTTTCTGGGTGTTGTGCAACTCCTTATATATAGAATTGTTATTACAGGATAAATGATTGTACGAACAGTCACAGAGGCAAACAGAACCTGTTCAACTTTGGGTCAACATTTTAGAGGATTTTGGCCAATTGACCAATCAGTTGTGAGAGGGCAGAACTAGAGGATTTGCAGTTTGGCTCTTGGGATGCTTCCAGAGGGAGGCTTAAGACTGCAAGTGAGTCATTCAGATATCACAAATGAATTGTTGGCAACAGGCTTTGTTTGTATAACTTATCAAATTTTCTGCAGAAAGGATAAATCCAGATTAAAGGGGGGGAGCACAGCCTGGTATTTTGGTGCCAAAAAACATTGTGAGAACACAGTGAAAGCCTTTGAATGCTGGGACGAGACCAATCCTGTGGTGAAATGGGGCATCTGGAAGGAATTACATTTCTTCTTCCACACTTTTACTGTGGAAACTGCCACCATCTTCTGTGCTACAGGGGTTTGTGTAAGGAGATGACTCTCTTCCTTTCCACAGTGCAAAAGTTGTAGTTAATTCTGCCACAGCAGGATCAATTGCTTCCATGCTCTGTTCTGTAATTTGGTTATCGACCTGCTTACAGTTCTCATCTATCTTCTAGGCAGAATACAAAATTATCCCCAACTGGGAAAAATAGGTAAATTAGATGTATTATATAACTTAAATCAGCCTTCACCAACTTGGCGCTCTGCAGATACAGTATTTTGAACCAAAGCTTCCATGAGCCCCAGTGATGGAATTTGTAGCCCAAAATATCGGTAGCACTGGGCAGTCAGATTTAAATTATACTTAACCACTTTGAAGGTGTGCTTCCAGTGCATTTTCAAAGGAGGTTAGTGCAACCACCAATCAGCTGACATCATTAAGAACATTAGAGCCTGCTGGATCAGGCCAATGGCCCTTATAGTCCAGCATCCTGTTCTCACAGTGGGCAACCAGGTGCCTATGGGAAGCTTGCAAGCAGAATCTGAGCTCAGGAGCTTCCAGCAACTGGTGATCTGCAAAGTTTTTCTCCCTCCCTCATAACACCAGAACTTATGGACATCCAATGAAGCTGAAGGCTGGAAAATTCAGGACATGTAAAAGGAAGTCCTTCTTCATGCAGGGCAAAGTTAAATGATGGAACTTTCACTCACAGGAGGCAGCCATGGCCACCAACTTGGACCAGACAAATTCATTGAGGAGAAGGCTCTCAATGACTACTTGCTGCAACCAGCTCCCCTCCCCACCAGAACCAGGAGTGGCATGAAAAGGGCGGAGGAGAGATTAGTGGCATGCAGATGCAGTCTCTGATTGCTTGGAAAAAATCCTGGAGAGGAGGGGACTTAAGCAGTTGTGGGGAGGCAGGGGCCTTCAGTCTCAGCAACTGCTTCATGGGGGCAAGACCTAGCAGAGATGAGTTGCTGTGCTCATTAGGCCTGACACTCCTGCACAGATCATGTTTTTGCTAATAAAAAGTTAACTCCAACTTGCATGGTGTGATTTACTGCTGCCCCACTCCTGACACTAGCCTTAATCCACAGTGAATTATCAGCTGACACAATTGATCAGCTGATATTATTATGATGTCCATTGATTGGCAGGAGTTAGCCCCATCCTCTGTCAAAATTGGTTCATGGGTTTTTGGGATGGGGGGGTTAGAGATCCAGCCTTTCCACTAGATCCTGTTCCCCACCCCTGAGCTATGGAAACAATAGCTGTGTACATATTGCCAACTTAAAACATTGGCCATTTGGATTGAAACTGCTTTGGGAGGAAATGCATCAAAACACAATATTTCCTAAGAAATATGGTAGGTAGGTAGGTAGGTAGGTAGGCAGGTAGGCAGGCAGGCAGGCAGGCAGGCAGGCAGGCAGGCAGATGCAGGATAGATATGGCAGTGTTTCTCAACCCTGTGCCTCCAGATGTTTTTGGCCCACAACTCCCATCATCCCTCGCTAGCAAGACCAGTGGTCAGGGATGAGGCACAGGGTTGAGATATGGATTGTGGCTAACACCATGTGCTCACTGCTTTCCAAACCAGTTTGGAACACATTGGATGTAAATGGGAATGTGCATACAGAGAAGTTCCCAGAAATTCTAGAAATAGTATTTACAAACCCAGGAATATGCAACCTCCCTCTTGGCATTACCTGCCCTTTGATTAAAAGTGAAACGAAACATAACATTGTGACAAGTGCACCTGGATGGGGGGAGGAAGGTCTAATCAAACAACTTGTGCTGCCTACTAGGTGGGAAACCCACCAAACACCTTGGCAACAACAACAAATATATTACCTGAGTGTCAGAGGAAATTATCTTAGCATCACAGATCACTTGATAATTTAGGCTCCAATCTGAGCCAAGATTGGAACAATGTTTAATATACCAACAGGAAGAAATCAAGATACAAAATCACACTGCAGTTAAGTATAATGAGACACTTGGTGTGAGGCAGCCTACCCGGTATGTGCAATCAAATCTCCTTGACTGGAAAGGAGCCTTGACACTCTGGATAAAGAGCTGACCTGAGCTATCTCCCAAATAAGCTAATGCGTGTGGTGTTAATGCCCCCTCTTGGCTCTGCATACTTTAAACACATTTCTCCAAAGTGATGTTGTTCCTGAGGGGCATGTTTTAGGCTGAAAAACAGGGCCCAGAAATTATTCACGCTCACTGGCAGGCAGACACAGCCATTCAGAAATCCTCTTCCAAGCAAGGCAAAGTTTGTGGCTCAGTCCCTGGACCCAGTGGCGGAGCAACATGCTGCAGCAGAGAACAGGCGGGGGCGTGGCTGGCGTGCATCCCGGGGGCATGGCATGTCACCTGCTGGGGTGTGGAGTGCATCCTGGGGGCGTGGCGCATGGCTCGGGGGCGTGTCACGTGTCCCGGGATGGCCGCAATGGCACCCTTTCCCCAAATGGTACCTGGTGCAAATCACTCCCCCCGCCCCCCCTCTGTACGCCAGCGCCTGGACCTCTTTAATAAAGACACTGAGCCAGATTCACACATCCTGGGAACCTCGGAGCCCACCTGAAACAGACTCTGAGGATGAATCCCACTGAAGGAGGAGGAAGACGACAAGTTGTCCACTGCTATATCTGGGACTGGGGCTTTCAATATCACATTAAAGGAGACTGGAAGCTCTGCTTCATTTCCCCAGAAGCCCACCAATCCTCTGCACCTCTTGAGGGAGCAACGGGCATACTTTGAAATCCTCCAAAAGCAGCACCATGGACAGTGACATCTCAAAGCCCTTGAAACCCTTTGCTCTGACGATGCAATGCCCTTCCAAAAAAGCTTGCCTTCTCTGGTGCCAACCAAAATGCCTTTTTTATTTGTCCGGTGAATGTCTGAATCCCCTGAATTTTTAATCCTTTGTATGCATACTTTTAAAGATGCTGCCCTTTCCTCTATGCTAATTACCTCTTAGCTGCTGGATTTTTTTGGTGTTGCTGCTGAAATCATAAACTGAAATTAATTTATATTTACTGTATGATGATTATTGCTTTTCATTGCTTCTGTTGTTCATAAGCAGCCCAGAGGCTTCTTCTGGACTCCTTAATGTGGATGTGGATGTGCTTGAACCCCCAAAGGCTGGGTGTGACCCGCTTGCATGGCACTGTATGGGTAAAATGACTTGCATTCATGTTGATTTGGATAGTATAGTTTTGTTAGTTAGAGATGGGTGTAGCTAGGACACTATCTGGTTATGTGGTTATGGAGCCCTTCAACTGCAGGTTGTCTTGGAGGAAACTGAGTATTTGTATCATTTTCAATCCGGATATAGGACAGAAATAACTCTGGTCATTTGGTGCTGTCTTTGGAAGAACAAAATAAAAAAATTCCTTCCAGTAGCACCTTAGAGACCAACTAAGTTTGTTCTTGGTATGAGCTTTTGTGTGCATGCACACTTCTTCAGATACACTGAAACAGAAGTCACCAGACCCTTATATATAGTGAGAGGGTGGGGAGGGGTATTACTCAGAGGGGTGGTGGGAATGGGTGATAGGCTGATAGCTGTGGTAAACCTGTTGACGACTGTTAACGACTGCAATTAGTCTTACAGGAAAAAGCAAGGGATGAGAAGGTTAAAAAAGCTTTGTCATGTATAATGAGATAAGAATCCAATGTCTTTGTTCAGACCAGGTCTCTCCATGGTTTTAAGCTTGGTAATGAGTTGCAAGAACAGTTGGCGGTAGTGCTTAGGTGTAGTGACTTTACCAGCTTAGGCTGGTATGCCGACTGCACCCTTGACAACATCACCCCGCCCCAAGATTCCTCTGTAGACCAACAGTGCCATATAGAGCATCTGAGACTTGGCACCCCATTCCTGAATTGATAAACATCCTGAGTTTTTATTCCCAATCCATTTCCCCAGTTTAATTCTTAATAATAATAATAAAAAGAGCTTGGCTGGTCGGAACTGGCTATCCTTCATAATAGAAGTTCAGAAGGTTGAATCAGCCTCCAAAGTAAATATCTGACTGGCTTCTTAGACCAGTGACAGCACAGATGGAACTTCTTTCTCCTTTGATTCCATCTAAGAAATGAGGCCAGCTTTCATTGGTTTCAAATTCACCTACATTCCCTTATCTCCTTGGAGCAATTCAAAGCGGGTGACCGAGATGCCTTGTGAAGGCTTATGCTCCGTTTGAACATCTTTTCTACAAGGAACACTGCACATGCTCTGAAACCCTAGAGTTGACTCAAGTAGGTACAATATAGCTACCTGAGTTAATTGGCTCTTTATTGTTTATTGGAACATCTGTATATGATCTGTTGTTCCCCCTTTCCCCTTCTTTTCTCAAATAAACCCATTTATACATTGGTGGTTTAATCGGTTTAAAAATGTTATTTCTCAAGAAATTGTTGCTAAAATGCTTCCCACATGCTATACTCCATGCTTATTAAGCTTCCCTTGTGCTCTAAGGGTATTCCACATGGTTTCGTTAAACTCTGTCTCCATTGTGCTTTGAGAAAGTAAATCTAAAGCACCCTTATTTCTATAAAGGATCATGTATAGATGTGAGCTTAAGGGAAGTGGTCCTTAGGGCTTAGAAAGCACCACCCCACATGATAGGCTTGATAGCTGAGCTAAAAGCAGGCTGCAGGTTGAGAAGCAGGAGAGAGAAACCCATGCTTCATTTGTGCAGAATCCAAGCTGTGACTAATGGAGAAGCAAGATCTCTTGGGGCGTTAACGCTGCGAGCCCCTCCAGCTTAGGCTCAGGTTGTATATGTTGTGTAAATAAAACCATATATCTTAAAGACACCATAGTCTCTGCTGACCTTCATTCCAAGGAAACTGAACCTTGAGTAAGTTCTTTGAACCCCTGTAATGTCTCACCACTCAGATATCGGAGTGGCGTGTAACATTAATTTCTGCTCTTCTGGAGAAGCCTAAGCTTTCTATGCCTTCTTGCAGTCATCCTCTTTCTTCATCCCTCTTTCAGCCATATTTTGCTCTCATCTAAGTGAGAAATGAATTGGGTAGAAATCTAAGGAGGAGGAGAACAATAAAGGCACATTCCACCATTAGTTCAGAAATGAAAAGCCATCCTGACAGCAGCAGCTGGGAGATTGATGCCTCTGATAAAAGACATAATGAAAATTTAATATAGAGAAATGCATGTGGAAAGAGAAACATATACAAAAAGCACACATGAAAAAAGGAATCCTTCCTTAGCAGCCAAGGAAGAAAACAATCCAAGCTCAAAGGATGTGCTCACCCCAGAGACATGGATGGAAATGAACTCGCTTCTTGAAGCTTTAATAAAAGCAGCAGAGATAGGGAGAACAGTCCCGGCTTGTTCCGTCTCTGTAACAACCTTGCATAGAAAACCTTGATCAAACAAAACAACCTCCATCTTCATGGCACATTAGAGCCCTGGCGAGGTGGTCATTTTATTTGCTGTTTGCCTAACCAGAATGTTAAATAAGACTGCATAACTGAATAGGGGAATAGCCACATTTCCCAGCACATTCCATTGTTCCAAATACGGTGTTTCCTTTCATAGATCCATTAATAATGTGCTATAAATTATGCAAACATCTGAAGATGAATGATGTAAAGTCACACCCATCCCATTAAGTTACCAAATCTTCTCTCTTTTTCGGACATCCCTTCTCTCTCTTTCTCACCCCTCTCCACCAACAGAGAGGGCTGAATTACTTGCTTTCAGAGAGCTATTGAAATCAAGCCAAGTGATGCCTGAAATTGGGCTGAGGTCTGCCCATGACCCACAGGTTGCCCACTCCTAGTGTAAGCTGTAGTTTGTTGAAACTATGGTTAGTTTCTGATCCTGGCTTCTTTTAACCCTTTAAAACCAACCTGTGTTTCCAGTACAGTACAGTTTCCAGTACAGATGAAATCACAAGCTCAGGTTCATTGGAAAACAGAACCTGGCATTTCTGATATTTTCCTTGCAGCTGCTACAGAGGAGAGCAGAACAGGGAGTGCCCAAGTCCAAGGCTTGAGCAGGCTCAGCCAATTAGTGTCAAATAATGGTTCAGCATTACGCCCAACCTGAGCTTTCACTGCACAGGGAGAGCTCTTTGCACTCTTCTGTCTAAGGCATCGTGACAGGCTGATTTTTCCTTGAGTTGTCATATGAGGCTTTTGAAAACTCCTCAGTCTCTTGAGCACTTGATAGTTTAATTATTTAGCAACAACTTAAGATATTTTGAAATCCTAAGTAGCACTCCAGAAAAGAGACTTGCTTTGTGTACTGCATTGATCTGCAGCTGTAGATGTATTTCTTTGTAAGAGGAAGTGCATGTTTGTTAACTCTTTTCAAAATAACAAACACTTCAGTAAAAATACCAGTATATTTTCTTCTTTTGTGAAGGAACTAAAAAAGATTATGTTTTGCCTTGACTGAGTAGGTGAACTGCTTATTTGAAATGCTCTACAAACAGAGAGCCCAATTCTCACTTCTTCGGGTTCTCTTGGAAACCAAGTTACATATACCGGTACATCCTCTATGTGGTAAGTGGATACAAACTAAATCATACCTGTGGGAGGAGCTGGAACGCTTGTTTAATGATTCTCCTCACCATATTTTCTGCACTTTGGCCAATGTGTCACTGCCACCCTTCTGAAACCGTCATGTATTCTCTGAAATCCGAAATATTTGACCCTCCTCTGAAGAGCAGGCAAATCTAATCACAAAGAGATACAGATAATTTGGAACATTAGAGCTACACTTAATTCTCACTCTTGAAAATTGTGAGGGCAAAAGAGAGGCTGGGCAATAGCCTCCTCCTCCTCCTCCATGAATTTGTCCAGTCCTCTTTTAAACCCATCCAGGCTGGTGGCCACTACAGCCTCCTGTGAGAAGGAGTTCCATAGCTTAACTAGGCTCTGTGTCAAAAAAAAATAAAAAAATTCCTTCCAGTAGCACCTTAGAGACCAACTAAGTTTGTTCTTGGTATGAGCTTTTGTGTGCATGCACACTTCTTCAGATACACTGAAACAGAAGTCACCAGACCCTTATATATAGTGAGAGGGTGGGAGGGGTATTACTCAGAAGGGTGGTGGGAATGAGTGAGAGGCTGATAGCTGTGGGTGGTGGGAATGGGTGCTAGGCTGATAGCTGTTGACGGCTGTTAACGACTGCAATTAGTCTTACAGGAATTGGGCTCCGTGTGAAGAAGTTCTTTCCTTTATCTGCTCTGAATCTTACAACATTCAGCTTCCTTGCATGTCCATGACTTCTCATGTTATGAGAGAGAGAGAGAGAGAGAGAGAGAGAGAGAGAGAGAGAGAGAAACCTTTATCCACTTTATCCATGCCATGCATAATCTTATAAACTTATATCATGTCACCTCTCACTTTTTCTCCAAACTATAAAGTCTAAGAGGGACCCAGGTGGCGCTGTGGGTTAAACCACAGAGCCTAGGGCTTGCTGATCAGAAGGTCGGCGGTTCGAATCCCCGCGACAGGGTGAGCTCCCGTTGTTCGGTCCCTGCTCCTGCCAACCTAGCAGTTTGAAAGCACATCAAAGCGCAAGTAGATAAATAGGAACCGCTCCGGCGGGAAGGTAAACGACATTTCCATGCACTGCTCTGGTTCACCAGAAGCGGCTTAGTCATGCTGGCCACATGACCCTGAAGTTGTGTGCCGGCTCCCTCGGCCAATAAAGCGAGATGAGTGCCGTAACCCCAGAGTCGGACACAACTGGACCTAATGGTCAGGGGTCCCTTTACCTTTACCTTTATAAAGTCTGAGCTCTGCACCCTTTCCTCACAGGGAAGTCACTCCACACCTTTGATCACTTTGGTCGCCCATTTTTGAACTTTTTCCAACTCTACAATATCCTTTTTGAGGTGAGGCAACCAGAACTGTACACATTATTTGGAATGCAGTTGTACCATAGATTTGTACAACAGCAATCCCAAACTGGGTAGCTAATAAGAGCTGTTCTGCAAGAGGCAGGCGGCCTTTTGCTATAGCAGTGGCTTGGTAAGTGACAGAGGAACAGCAAGGCAGATGTACACACAGCTCATTACTCTTCGACAATGAGCAGGATAATTAATCTGAAAATTTATTCTGCTGCATGCAACAATTCCCTGCTACAATTAATGTGTTGAAATGGTGGGAGGCCCATATCCCACATATCCACAGTAATGTTCGTTTGTGTCCCAAGTTACTGCAGTAATGTAATTAACACATTAGGATGAATAGAAGAGGATTTAATTGAGCTGAGCTGGCTTGGACCCAGAGCAGGAGATTGCAGGTCAATGGCAGATGGAGATGTGAATGAACATGCCATAAATGTCTTTAGGGCTGAAGGTACAGAGTGGATATTTATCCAGAAGTTAACAACTCATAACTTGGAGGCTGCCCTCAAATTCCCAGTTCTGCAGTAGACAATTTCTCAGTCACATCAAAATTTAGAGAACATGGAGAAGCAGGTGGGTCAATTTTATCACCTGTGTAAACAAAGAAAAAACAAAGCCACAATTGCATTCTTAAATGCCAGTCGAGCCTCTTTTTCCATTCTTCCTGTTTGCCTCTGAACATGGAAGTTCTGCATGGGGATCCTTTCTGAAATCCATTGGAGCTTGTTCATAAATGATCTGCAGTTGGGGATGAGGCAGTGAGATGACCAAGACATCACGGATTGCAAGGTACTCCAAAGTGATCTCTTCAAACTGGGGAAATGGACTTTAAAATGGCATACAAACCACTTAAAAACATCAGCTTCACATATACAAGCATAAAATCATATAACTGGAAATAGACTTTGGTGGTCTTCTCTGCAGGATGCAATTGCAGCACCCCTGGTTGACCAGCCTCTGGCAACAAATGCCATGTCCGTGGAGATGGAAGCAAGGTCAATGTCATCTTGTCACTGTCCAACCTTGGCTCAGAGGAAGAATGGATGTGGCTAGCAAGAGGTGGGGCATCCTCTGCCACTGGGGCAGGGCTTGGTCTCTCCCCTGAGTCCAGATCAGTACTTCCCAGGCCACTGAGGACACCCTTCTCCATGAAGGGCCAACTCTCCACCGACAGTTTCTGTCCATCTCTGTGACAGAAACCATTTAAGTCAGCTGTCGGTCCAAGCAATGTGGGTTTGGGTAGTCTGGGTGTGACCTTGTCACACCCACCCCTAATCATCTCACAGCTCTGTAAATCTTACTCACCTCATCCCAGAGTCACGTGACAGTTGTGGCGCAGTGTCAGGGCCTAGTTGGATGTGAAGGAGAGCTAGGAGCTGCCAGTCTAAGATCCCCCCAGGGAGGGCTCAGACTAGCTGGATGAATAAGAGTGGTGGGAGTCTGCCTTCCAAGAGCCCCCCAGGAAGGGCACCAAAGATGACACCTTAGGGCCTGGAGGCGGGTGGTGGGACAACTGAGGAGCAGTTAACAGAAGGGATGAGCTGGGAGCTCATAGAAGAGACTTGAGGGTCAGGAGAAGGAGGGCCTTCCAGGACAGGATTAGAAGCTGAGAGCCACTGCATGTTTGCAGACAGTCCCAGTCCTGCTTACTCTACTCCCCCTCTGACCCCCTGCTCAAGGAGGGTCCTGCACATTGCTGAGCAACACACCAGACAGGCCCAGAGGAGGAGCCCACCCCCTCGATGCAGCCTTCGTCTGCTTGGGAGGGATCCAGAGTGAAAGATTAGAGAGGGGAGGGCATGTCTGGGGCTTAGTTTCAGCAATGCCTTCGTAAAGATGAACAAAGGACATTGCTGTGTTGTTTTCTGCTAATAAAAAGCTAATTGCCCTCCATGTGTGCCTGCCCTGTGGCGGACCTGGTTCGTTTACAGCTTCTTGACAGGCAACGTGACTCATCGCCATTGTCAGGGCTCTTCTGTTCCAGTGCCTCAATGGCCAGCAGGAGGTGCCATGTTCTCTCCTGCCGGCCATGGGGTTTGAATTGGGGCGCACCTGCAAATTCAACCAGGTGTGGGGAGCGGACCTGACTGGGGACTCCCTATGGGAGTTTTTCTGCTCAGGTCTGTTCCTTAGATAAATAAATATTGCGCCTGCATTTTTCTTAGCATTTCTAGCAAATCCCCCCAAGAAAACAATAGCATATTGACATTGGGAAACTGTGGTTTGGAATTGTCTCCAAATTAAGCACCCCCCAAATAATGCTTCTGTGAACACAGGCAATTCAAAGATAGGTAATCCTGGAAGCACAGCTACTTGTGGTTCAGTTCCAATTCAACAAGTTTGGCTCCCCCCCCCAAAAAAAAGCTCAACAACTCTGAGCTGAACCCCCCCATGGGGGTATATCACTGCCAGATTTTAATTCAGAAAGTAGATCACAGCCTCATAGGAGTTGGCCCCCCCTGTTTATATATTCTCTACTAACTATTAGCCTACCTGTTGTGTTTGTATTGTTGTGATTGGTTCTTGTTGCAACACAGGGGTTTGTTTTTGGTTCATTGTGGTTCAGCCCTAACAGGAGAGTAGATATTGCCTGTATGCTGAGAGAGAGAGAGAGAGAGAGAGAGAGAGAGAGAGAGAGAGAGAGAACAAAGAAAAGTTCAGGGAAGGGCTTTGCACACAGACTCTTTTTCTCTCCATCCAGTGCATTCCCACCACAGATTCAGGAAGCAGTGTACATGTGATGTGAAACACAATCCATAGCCACCCTGTCATTTCCTATGAAATACTGGGTTTGGGGGCTTTCCCTCCATTAGATTTGAACTGAATTGGGGGAAAGGAATGACCTAGCTGTGTTCTAAGCATGCAATGCATACACAACCTTAGAATCTGCCTTCTCTCACCCACATGCGCATACTGGCTCTTGCTTGGGTTTATTTCCAGTTTTGGAATCAATCTAATCAGTGTAAGATTCCTCTGCACAGGGTGCCGAGCCAAGGAGACAAATAATAAAATAATAATAATAATAATAATAATAATATCTGTATTTATATGGGTTCCTCCTGATAAGATCCGTTAAAAAGCAACTTTACCAAAATGAATTATTGTGAAAATAAGAAATATTTAGGAGAGGGTGCCAAATTTTGTCCTCACTCAGGGCACCATATTATCAAACTCTGCCCGATCTACATTTCCCCCTTCATCACTCATGCCTTATCTTGCACAGTTTTGGCAACCCTTTTGTTAATCCACTAGCACTGACAAAACGTTTTTTGCTGGCTATGATAGGGGAAAGATGATAGAGATAGAGATCAAGACACTTCCCCCTTGCTTTTGCCCATCCAAAGCTGCATTAAATCAATCTGTAAACTTCAAACATCAAGGCTGTGTTGGCATAAAATATGTTGGCATGGCTGGAGGCGATGCCTGTGTGTCTAAGATACAGATTTGAAGCCCTGACTTATTTCAACACTCCAATAATTCTAATGGCAAAAGAGCAACATCAAGTCCTTCATATATTTAGCAGTCATTACCTTATTTCTTTAAAGATTTTTTAAATCAGTTACAGCTCCCAACACCTGACATGCCATCTGAGCAAAACTGATTATCTCTTGCGTTGTGGATTGGCTATGTGTCAAATGTGGTTTAGCTATCAAATCTTCAGTATCCCTGACTCTGAGATAGTCTCCCTGGCTTATGATGCAATTCAGGCTTAGCTAGTCTGGCAAAGTGAAGGAGGACACAGAATAAAGGCACAGGCCACCAGCTTGCATGTTGTTGTTTGTTAATCTTATCATGTTCAAAATATACATGAATTCATCGTGTTTAAAATAAACTACAGCAAGTGGTCTTTTTGTACAGATGGATCACTGCTTTAGGACAAATAAAAGAAAGTGCTTCTTCACATGGTACATAGTTAAAATGTGGACTCCCACAGAAGGCATTGGGGTCAGCAACATGAATTGCTTTAAAAGATGATTCGACAAATTCATGGAGGAGTGAGCTCTTGATGGCTACTAGCTATTTGGTGCCTATTTGGAGAGCCAGTGTGGTGTAGTGGTTAAGAGCAGGAGACTCGTAATCTGGTGAACCGGGTTCGTGTCCCCATCCCTCCACATGCAGCTGCTGGGTGACCTTGGGCTAGTCACACTTCATTGAAGTCTCTCAGCCCCACTCACCTCACAGAGTGTTTGTTGTGGGGGAGGAAGGGAAAGGAGAATGTGAGCCGCTTTGAGACTCCTTCGGGGAGTGATAAAACGGGATATCAAATCCCAACTCTTCTTCTTCTTCCTCTGTAATTGGAGGCAGGAATGTTGTTGAATACCAGTTGAACCACAGGAGGGAAGAGCGCTCTTGTGTCCCGGTCCTGCTTGCATGTTTCCTACGTGCATATGGTTCCCTGTTGTGAGAACAGGATGCTGGACAAGAGGGGCCATTATCTTGGTCCAGTAGGCTCTTCTTGTGTGTTCTTAGGGATCAGATGCAAATAAGGACTCTCCTCTACCCTGTGCCTGGAATGTTTGTGTACAAGAGGAAACTTTGCCTCTCCTCCATGAATTTGTCTAATCCTCTTTTAAAGCCATCCAAGTTGGTGGCCATCACTGTGTCCTGTGGGAGCAATTTCCACAGTTTTACTATGCACTGCGTGAAGAAGTACCGTATTTTTCCATCTATAAGACGCCCACATGTATAAGACGCCCCCTATTTTGGGGGACTCCGATTTAAGAAAATGGGAGAAGATACTATCCGTGTATAAGATGAGCCCAGATTTTGAACATTATTTTAGAGTAAAAAAAACATAGTCTTATGCATGGAAAAGTACGGTACTTTCTCCCTTAAGCCATTCTTCTCATTGGTACCTAACACCACCTAATCTTCCTTTTGACCAAGCGCAATGTTCTTCCATTAGTTGCCCAAGTCATTCCAAACTGGAATGGAAGCAACTGAATGAGTTGGTTCTTTTACTGCAAATCTGTTTTAAAGCAGGTCCCCACGTAAACACAGACTCTTCCACAATGTTTTCCAAACCTGACATTCTTTTCCATGCAAGTTTAATGAATGAATTAGGGCATTTAGTACACAGCTGAATAAAAGAGACTTTGGAGAGGCAATTATACTGGTGTTCTGAGATGGCTGCCTGGAGCTTTAGAGGCAAGCACTGATTAAAGTTCTGAACGTTTGCCTGCAATAGTGCAAATGATGGAACAGCTGTTACCAACCAGCTTGCAAATGCAGTGGCTGCAAAGGCCACATGAGTATGGATGGGAGAAGACTTTGCAGTAGGAGACCAGCAAATGGTTGAGGGGGGGGTGGGAAGCTATGAGCAGGGATTAAAAGTGCCAGCGGGTAAGAGAGCAATTTTCAAATTTGAGGGTCACCCAGGTTACACCCATAGGAGATTACATTTTAATAACTGAAGGTAAATGAATCAAAGGCTAGAATGAGTTTCTTCTTTTAGTAATGCACTGCATCGTGCTATTTTACAGGTTCAGACCTGGCCAGTATAGGAAGTTGGACTGTTCAAATGCTAGGCTGGGCATGGTCTGTGTGGATTCTACAATCCCCCTAAAGAAAAAGCAGGCAAGCACAGGACAGGACAGGGGCATGGAATACAGCTCTCTCAGAAACTTGCCTCTCCAAGCACATGCAGCCTGTTCTGAAGCCACCTTTTGTATTTTGTATCTGAAAAGTTTTCTTACCTATTTGCTTCCTGCATTGAAGTGTAAATATACCTGTTTTTTATCTTACTAAAAATTGTGGTTTATTCTCTGCAATGGGTGTGAAGAGGAGAAGTCAGCAGACCACAAATAAAAGGGATAAAAAGGTATAATTGCCATATTTCTAAGCTTTAGTAAGCTGCAAAACATATGAGTGTTTTATTCTTCTAAAAAGGCTTCACGGCCCACTTCCTTTTTGCAGGGGTGAAACTAGGCTCTATTTCACCCGGTTCAAAGTCCCAGTTTGGCACACAAAGAGCTCCACACATTTGCATACACACACACACACACAGAGAGAGAGAGAGAGAGAGAGAGAGAGAGAGAGAGAGAGAGAGAGGGAGAGGCTGGGAGCCTCAATGGTGCCCCTCTGTAGGCTTCATCTGGGTCAAAAAACCTGGCTAGCCTGACCTCCCCACCCCCGTAGCTACGGCACTGCTTTTTGTATTTCTCCCACATACATGGGATAGGAGGCTGAAATTTTAATCTACAGATTTAATCCTCAATTCATCTCCTACATAAAGACACATGTCTGGGTTGATGATGATTAAAATTTGTATACCACCCTTCACCATAGCTGTCAACCCTCCCTTTTTTTGGCGGGAAACTCCCTTATTCCAATGCCGTTTCCCGCTGCATCCCGGATTGTTGATATCTCTTAAATTTCCCGGATTTCAAAGGAAGCAGCTCCTCTCCCTCCCTGCCGGCCAGGGAGGCTCCTCAGCTGCGTTGCTCAGCTGCCAATAAGGAGTCTGAGACCGACTGGGGGCGGAGCTTGCATGCCTTGTGCAGCCAGACCCTCATGCCCAACCAGACAGACAGCCTGCCTGCCGTCTATGCGCTCGCTCTTTCACTCACCCGTTCACGCACAGCCTCTGGAGCGCAGGGTGGCGAGGCTACTTGGTGCCATTGCACCGCCCTTGCGGCATCCCTTATTTTCAAATCCAAAAGTTTGAAAAATCCCTTATTTTCAAATCCGAAAGTTGACAGCTATGCCCTTCACCCGAAGATCACAGGGCAGGTCACAATGTCTAGGATGCTTCCACCTCTGCTCTGCCTTTGCTACACAGGCAATGAGACCTGAATGAGCTGGCACCCCCAGTCTCACAAGCACATGGAGCAGCATTCATCTTTATTCCTGCAATGGCCCACAAAACCACCTGGGCATCACACAGAGCAGGGCATCTCCCGCAATATATTTTGAACACTTTGCCTCTACCGTTGCTTGGAAGTTTCTGCTCTTGAAAAGCAGTTATATCCCAATCAAGACATTGATTTCTGGCCATTCAGCTGCCACACTTCAATCAAGTAGCATTGTAACACACACCTGGGTTGTCACTTCTCCAAAAGGCACAAAACGAGCGCGGCACCTGCAGCTCCTTTTCAGCTTCGGGGAATGGTTCATCTTGGTGCCTCAGTTCATTAGACTGAATGCAAAGGTAAGATGGGAGCCAGCAATCTTACAGTCTCTTGTGAAAAATCAGCGAAAATGGGATCCGCTTGCCTCCACCTCTAACCCTGCAACAGGGGAAGCAAGTGACGCAGGGCCAAACTAAGCACAGGAGAGCCACAATCCATCTCCACTGGGGAGTCCCACCCCCTTTTAATTGGAGTAAAGACACAGGAGGGAGAAGATGAAAATTTCATTGGCACAGTAACAGCAGCAGCAGGGAGAGGATGCTTGACCTTTTCCTGCAGTTTTTCTTGGATCAAAGCCACTTCCCAAGCTTTCACAGAGGTGGAAATAAATGAGATACTCTTGAATTTAAACCCTGCAGGGGGATAAGCGGCCAGAAGATTGATGTGTAAAGCTTTTAAGGGTTAAGCACACACACAGCATTGCCACTTCTTTAGTCATATTCACAGCTCTCTGTGTTCTGTTTTTCAGGGTGGGGGAAAATATAAGAAGATTGCTCACACACCTCCCACCTTTTGTCATCATTTCAACCTCAGTATAGGGGAATAACATGAAAATAAAGAATTGCAAGCAGTACCTGAAACATTCTGCCATGTGGCATGCACTGAGCATGCTCAGTCCTCCGTTGGCTGTAGTGCTTTCCCTCTCTCATTTTGGGGTTGTAGGTTTTTTTGTGGGGGGTGAGGATGGGGTGGATCTACCTGTGCCCATTCCCAGCTAGCTTAAAATTCTTTAATTTGACACATATGTCTATGAACAACTCTCTCTTCCATCTGTGGGAACATTAAAAAATAGTTTCTTGGTGTGAACCATAAATTAATGTATCCAGACAGTCAAATTGCTCTTTCTGCTTTTGAAATGCATTCACATTCCCCTCCACAACCCGGTTGTCAGGGTCACAAACGCTCCCCACCTACTCGGTTAACACTCCATGCTATTGAAATATTATGGGGCCATTTTAGAGTTCCTCTCCATAGCCTTTTCCTTTGCACATTATTGTACTTTCTTGTACCCCTCTCTTGTGTGCATAGGTGGTATCCTGAGGACTCTAATTTGATTTGACTTCGCCTGATTTTTAGTGTGACAGGTGCAAACTCACAAATTGCATCCATTTAAAAATTGCAATAGTTTTTGGTTTCCACAAATTCCTGGACAGCCCTAAGCGCTCCTCGCTATTATTCAATAACCTAGTTCAAGATAAGAGTTAAGGCTATCTCACATTGACTCGCATTCCACAAATTTGGCAACTGGAGGTTAAAGCTGATTGTAAGCAAGAACCATTCCTGATCTTGCGCAATGTCACTAATTGTACTTGCTTAGGGATTAAGAAAATGTTGAAATATACATTTGCTAAAAAACCAGAAGCTTTCTTGTTGGGAATTATAGGTACAGACATTAAAAAGCAGGACATTAAGCTTTTCCAATATGCAGTGACTGCGGCAAGGATGTTAATTGCACAAAAATGGAAACAAGAACAAACACCAACAGTAGAGGAATGGAAAATGAAACTATTAGACTATGCAGAAATGGACAAAATGACGGGGAGAATCCGAGAACAGCGGGACCAGAAGTTCGTCAAAGACTGGACTAAATTTACAGACTATCTAAAAGAAAGTACTGAATTGAATACGTTAGTAGGACTACAAGAGGTTTTGTAGAACAAAGAAGAAATGCTGTTGTTAACATGAACTTATAGAAATTAAGGTAGCGTGAGATATAATAAAACAACGGAAGAAATAAGAAATATAAAATTAAGGTATAGCTATTAGAAGGTCTGAAGGAAGGTCTGAATGAAGTCAAGGCTATAACAAGCCAAAAAGGTATAAGAAATGTAAAATTATGCGATTGTTACTATTGTATAAAATTATTGTTAAAACTAATAAAAAATGATATTAAAAAAAATTGTACTTGCTTAGGACTTACCCTCTTTGCACCCACGTTTTTTTCTTGGCCTTTCAGGCCCAAATCCAGATGGAGAGGGTGTGGTTCATGTCCTAGTCTCATACTGCCTTCTGAAGCATTACCTTACTTTCTCCTAAAGTATGCATTTTTGAATGTGTTATTTGGTGGGAGAACTGCAGTTCAAAATTTGAACAAATGTGTGTTTTGAAAGACAGCTGTGTTTTGGTTCATATATTATGTGAGGGAGTTAGGATCACATCCAAATTGAACTGAAGCTAATTTCTCCCCATTCCTAATTTGACCACACTGGACTGTCAACATGGCACTGCCTGGTCTTTAAATAATAATAATAATAAATCCTTCTCTCTGACCTTTGCCATTTCCTCTTCTCATTAATTTGCCCACATTAATTACCGGTAGATCATCAACTTTGTATTCAGTAATGAGATCATTAACTAACTTTGTTTAATCGTTTTAGCTTGGCAATGGTTAAAGAGGCAAGTTTTTTAATGCACCAAATCTATTTAGAAGGAAGCAATCAAGATTATTAAATATCCAGAGCAAGTGGGAAAGCAAGCTGAACAACACAGTGGAGAAGATTGCTTTTTCTGCTAATATTTGCACTGGTTTCAAAAAGCTACAGATCTTAATAGAAGCCCACCTCAAAGATTTGAGGAGGATGGGTTGTAGTATTGTAATTAGATGAATGTGAGTAGGACTGAGTGGAGAAGACATCAATATTTCATCTTCCTAGTTTCCATTTCATCTTCTAGCCATCTACTCATTGTTTGAAATTCTTTGCTATTCTGTTTTTATTAGAGCTGCTATCACCTTTCACCTAAAGTGAAATATTGAGGGAATTTGGAGGCACATTCCTGGAAAGAACATCTGAAGAATTTAATCAAAAGCAGTTTCAATGGGACTGGCAAAAATTTCTCCCCAAGGTTCTTTTGGGTATAAGCAGCTTTGCATGCCTCCAGTGAGCAGTCATCAGCGTTGGGACTAAAAGATAGTCAGCAGGAAAAACACTTTGTGGTTTCCATCCAAAATCCCAAACTCCAGCACTTTATCTTGCTCCCCACCCCCATGCCTCTCTTCCTGCATGAAGCAGCCATGAAACTAGCTTGTACTATGTAGCCTTAGAATCTGAAGTCATCCTTATAAATATGAAGAAACTGTAAGAACAAATGGGAGCTCTGTGCATTTTATTTACTCTTTTAAGGAATGCTAGGTAAACGTAAAGGGACCCCTGACGGTTAGGTCCAGTCGCAGATGACTCTAGGGTTGCGGCGCTCATCTCGCTTTACTGGCCGAGGGAGCCGGCGTACAGCTTCCGGGTCATGTGGCCAGTGTGACTAAGCCGCTTCTGGCGAACCAGAGCAGCGCACAGAAACGTCGTTTACCTTCCCGCTGCAGCGGTACCTATTTATCTACTTGCACTTTGAGGTGCTTTCGAACTGCTAGGTTGGCAGGAGCAGGGACCAAGCAACGTTAGCTCACCCCGTCTTGGGGATTCGAACCACCGACCTTCTGATTGGCAAGCCCAAGGCTCTGTGGTTTAGACCACAGCGCCACCCGCTTCCCTCCTAAGCAATGCTAGTGATGTGCAAATGAGACGGAATGAGTGGTAGTGAGACTGGGTAGCTCCAGATTCCAAGCACTTTTAACTCTGCTATAAACCAATTTTTATTTTTTAAACCAAATAGTTCTCACATACACTAATATAGAGCTACTGAGGAAACCCTTCACATCAAGGGGTTAAGAAAATAGGAAAAGGACCCTGTTGGATCAGACCATCGATTCTAGCCCAGTATCCTGTTCTCATAGTGGCCAACCAGATGGAAGCAGGACCTGAGCACAACAACCCTCTCTTCACTTGTGATCCCCAACAATTAGCATTCAGAAGCAGTAGAGCCAACTTGGGCCCCAGATTATGGGTGCCCAGTGGCATCCGCGACATGATGTGATGTCATAACGTGACATTACATCACGCACGCCGCAGCGGCACCTGGAAGCCCCGGAAGTCACATCAGAGGCCCTGTGATATGGGTGCTGAGCACCCACAACAATTTTTTGTAGGTGCCCAGGCCCCCAGGGCCCCCTGGAGTTGGCGCCAGTGTTCAAAAGGGAGAGGAGGGATGGCCTCAACACGCAGTTGCCATTGTCAGCAGCAATCCCTTGTTGATCACCACATGGTACTCTAGAGATTTGCCAGAGCAGTTTGTGGAGTGGTAGTGTAGGGTCTGCTGTTCAAAGGGAAGCAAGTCAAACATCCCACTTGGACAACCTACTGCCCAAAGGCCTTTGCCTTGGAAGGAGTGTTAGCTACATGGGCAGAATGCACCCCTGAGCAGGTTGGGTCTCAGTTTCAGCTCTTTGTCTGAATGTGGGCATAAAAATGATGCTAAAAATGATGAGGAGTAAATGAATATATACCAGTATGCTGTGTTACTGCTTAGCTTAACACAATACTCTGACACAGCAGTTAAGTCTTTTCTTTGAATGAAAATTTAGTGCCTTGTGAATGTAACAGCAGAAGTCACTTCAATTTTGTTTTTAAACCCTTTTAATAAAATGAAACTTTTAAGTCCATATGCTGACTTCCAAGTCCCAGCACTGCATTTCAAGCAGGGCTAATGAAATGGTATAATAAATCAGGCAACATTTTATAGTTGGAATGAAGATACACACCCACACGTCCATGAATTCTTTTTTTTAAAAAAATAAGTGTTTTTTTATTGAAGTTTTCAATATTTACAACCAAATAGCCCACCTCCACAACAAAACAACAAAACCCAGGATGCAACAGGGTGCAAACAATAATATATATGTCTTAAATTCCTTTCCAGATTATACAAACACAAGAAAAAGGAGACATTACAACATCAAATCTGAACCAACAAAAAAAATCCTGCAAGCAGTGGGGTTCCCTGCTTCATTTAGATATCATGTAAGCAATAATGCTTTTCAAAGCAAATGTTTCCTTACATCTCACGCATGCCCCCTTTGAGTTTTCATTAAGCTTTTAATTTAGGGCAATTAGCCAGATTTTCCAGTCCTACACCATCAATGACACACACCCCTCCAAAATCTAGCAATTAGCAACCTCACTGGCACCAATAAAAGTCCAATTAAAGATTTAAAGTACAAGTCTCTTTTTCTCTCTACAAAATAAATTTAGTAACACCAGTTGCTCTGACTTGGCCAATTTTTGACCAGTGATTTTAGCAATCTCTGAAAAAACTGTCCTACAATTGTGTTACCTTAATACAGGCATCCCCAAACTTCGGTCCTCGATATGTTTTGGACTACAATTCCCATCATCCCTGACCACTGGTCCTGTTAGCTAAGGATCATGGGAGTTGTAGGCCAAAACATCTGGAGGGCCGTAGTTTGGGGGTGCCTGCCTTAATACAACCCCACCATGAATCATTTTTTGTTACACTCCCTGCAGAACCAAGGCGCGCGCACACACTGCTGTGAATTCTATATTAATTTTATGAAAATGTTCAGTGTGGTTTTGTGAGCAAAGAAGAAGTAAAGAAGTGAGCAAAGCCATTCTTTATCAAAAGGGATATTTGAATCAGTGGCTAACTAGATACTTATGGGAAGCCCATAAGCAACACAGGAGTGCCACAGCCCTATTTCCACTTGCAACCCCCAGAAACTGGCATTCAGAGGTCTACTGCTTCTGATGCTGGAGAATGGTACACAGCCACTAGAGGCCACTGGATAGCTTTTTCCTCCATGAATTAGTCAAATCCTGCTTCAAAGCCATCCGAGTTGGGGGCCATCATTCCTCTCAGTTCAGGCCTCATGAGCATATATGTGAAATTGGGGTATATTTTTGCCCCAATGAGTATCGCTTGCTTGCATTGAATTCCCTTTGCCATTTTATTGCCCACACACCCAGTTGGGAGAGATTCTTTGGTCACCTTGCACTCGCATTTGGCTGACTTCTATTAACTCATCCTGGTTCTGATGGTTCTGGAAGACTCTCTTGCCTTCATTCCAGGCCTCCATTTATTTTGCCCCCCCCCAAAAAAAAGTTAATTTGGCATAAAGGAAGCAAAAGCAGGAACTGGGGGCATTCTGTGTGCCTACAGAAATTACTAAAATTCCTTGTTTCTGGCAGAAGAGTTCAGAAGTGTGCATCACCATGTAGTGCCAGGTGAAACCAACCATCACAGATCATTGTGTTTTTCTGCATTGTTTGGGTCCAGGGCAGCAGTCTCCAGACCCACTGAGTCAATTTAGATCTGGTTTGCATTCAGGTCCTTGATGTCCAACCAGAGTAAACCCCCAAAGGGCAAGTTCATCAGCCATGAAGCTCACCAGGTGGCCTTGGACCAGTCATTGTCTCTCAGCATAGCCAACCTCACAAGGTTGTTGTGAGGGCAAATGGGTTAGGGCACTAGCTGGTGCCCTGAGTTCCTTGGAGGAAGGGTGGGATAAAGGTATATAAATTTTGTGTATATATGCAAAATAAAGAGAACTGCAGCCCACATCCTTTTCTGCTCCTTTGGTGAGCAGAGGAAATACCTCTCCTGGTAATGAAATAACTATCCTGGTAATTAAGTTCAAGGTATAGGGAAATGATTCACAAAGGACCGGTTGTTACTTGACCTGGATGGTGTGAAAGTCAGTGGAAGCCATGTCCCTTCTGGCGTAACCATTAAAGAATGGTTTAACAAGCAATCCCCCATCCCAGGGAATTCTGTGAATTGCAGCTCTGTGAAGGGAACAGGGGTTTCCATATAACTCTCAGCACCCTAAACAAACTACAGTTCCCAGAATTCACTGGGGAAAGCCATGACTGTTTAAAGTGGTATGGTAGTGCTTTAAATGTATGGTGTGATTGTGGCCTATGAAGTACTTTCTGCAATGTTCCAGTTACAGGTAGGTAGCCGCGTTGGTCTGCCGTAGTCGAAACAAAATAAAAAAATTCCTTCCAGTAGCACCTTAGAGACGAACTAAGTTTGTTCTTGGTATGATCTTTCATGTGCATGCACACTTCTTCAGATATTCTGCAATGTGTGATCATTGTGGAAGGAGGGGGTGGCCTCCAGCTGGGAGCCTTCCTTGGTGTGCCCAACTCCTAGGGCAGAGGGGTCTCCAGCCCCCCCCCCCATAAAATATTTGAGGGGGATCAGCCCCCCCCAAGTTGATGGGTATTGCCATTCAAATGGTGTGTGTGCATCACATCATGTGATCGATTATGCAGGGCGGAGCTTATCTGTCCCCCCCCCAATTTTATTCATGTTGGCACCCCTGTCTCTGATCATTGCACAGTAATGCCACTGTTTTTCCTCTGCAAGATAACAGAGCTTTTTGGCACTGTGGCATCCCTTCTAAGCATCTGAATGACTGGTAATAATGCTTTCCTGAGCACAGCATGAGGGGAGCCCTCCTGAAGTGACTCATTCTGCCTGCAAAGCACTCAGAAAATAATCCAAGAGGGAGGCGGAAATCTTTCAAATTCAGCCAGAAGAACCGCCTGGCCGATGGGCCTCTTCCTTCTTCCTAATCACTTCATTTAACTCAGCTGTTGTCAGTACACAGGCAGGGCCCCACACTGGGCCAGATTGATCTGTGGATAAGAGAAGCCAGGACCTCCGGCTCCTTGAAAGGATTTATGTCTAGGCTGCCCCATTGCGTATAAAAGCTAAATGATCGAAGGCATTAGGTAGAACATGTTTCTACAGCGGGCTGGGGTTTTCTCTACAGAGGCCTCCTGTCTTGGGGTGGGGGCTGGCCAGCTTCTGCTCAGGCCCTGGACAGGCTCCTTTGATACACAGAAGAACCATTTTCACTATGCGTCTCCAGTTCAGGTTCACCTCATTGTACATTGTACTAAAAGTATTATTATTTACATCATGTTTTAGAAAGGAATAAAAAAAAAAGTTATTCAATCTACTTCGATCCAACCTCCAGGCCAGATACTACAATGGGCTCATAGCACATTTGTTACATTGCTGCCTTGACATGATGGACAAGAGGTTATTGCCCTTGCCACCCTAATATTGCCCATCTGGGGTTGAGATTGGCCAAGAAGTAACAAGAATGGGATGGTGGGGGCATCTGCCCAGTAGCTACCTGGGCGGGGGTTAAAATTGGCATCATATTATGCACTAGTAAATTAAGCCCGTTAGAAAAACGGGCGCTAGAAAGTATATGGGGGGAGCGGCGGCCACCCCCACTTCCCAGACCTGCACAAACAGTTCGCCTGTCTCCCTCCCTCCCTCCCCCTCCCCCCCACCCATCCCCCCCACCCATCTCCCCACCTCCCACACAGTTCGCCTCTCCCTCCCTCCCCCCCACAGCCATCTCCCCCCCACACCCACCTCCCCCCCACCTCGCCACACAGCTCGCCTCTCTCCCTCCCTCTCCCTCTCTCTCTCTCTCTCACACACACAACCGCCCCTTCCCGCGCGTCGCCTCAGTCTGCGCGCAGCAGCAGCTGCCGCAGTTCGCGTCTCCCTCCCATCGCGGGCGGGCGGGCGGGCGGCGGCGGCAGAGCAGCCCCTGTCCCAGGCGGAGGGAGCGTGTTGGAGCAGCCGCCGCCGCCGCCGCAGCAGCCGCGCCGGCCAACCGCCCCTTCCCGCGCGTCGCCTCAGTCTGCGCGCAGCAGCAGCTGCCGCCTCAACCTGAGAGGCGGCTGCAGCTGCGTCAGCTTCGGCATCGCGGGGCGGGCGGGCGGCGGCGGCAGAGCAACCCCTGTCCCGGGCGGAGGGAGCGTCGGCAGGAGGAGGCATTGCGCCGCTGCCCCCGCTCCTATTGGTCTGCGTCCGAAACCGGAGCCATCGGCGGAGGCAGCGGAAAGGTCCGCTGAAGATGGCTGACAGCAGGAGGCTGCGGCCGCTCCTATTGGTCTGCGTCCTCCAATCCCTGTGTCACTGGAACGCATGCGCACTTGCGATTTCCTCTGACACACGGAAAGTGGTACGGACGGACACAGGCTCTTTATTATATAGGATTGTTGCAAGTTGGGGGGAGATAGTTTTGATGTCATCTGAAGGGTTTGCATTAAAATCCAACCTCAACCAAATTTCTCCACCAGCCATACATGGGGTTTTTTTTAACTAGGGCTTTTTTTTTCTTTTTTTTCTTTTTTTTGCTTTAAATTCCTTTGCTTATTTCATATTTCAGTGATTTTTGTTTTCCCCTCGGTAGCCTGACCAGGGCGTTGAAATTACTAGCAAATTGTCTGTTGTATTTGCATGTACCAGTAACACCCACTGCCTCCACTAATATAGCAATCAAGTGCCAAAAATGTAATGGAAGGGAAATTAGTTATTTGGAAACAAAATCCACACAAAGAGGGCTGGCAGCAGTATATATATCCCTGAGCTGCAATCTTAGCTGATGGTTTACCAGTTACATTGTTACTCTTAATTTTAGAAATTAAATTAGAGTGTCAGGAAGACTTTGTCAAGGGCTCTTGACAGCACGACCACTCATGTCAAAACAATATTTGTTATGGAAGAAAATATGCTGCAGGAAAGAGAATATACTGAGGACATTTGAGCTTCGTGGCTGCTCTGTTGTAAGTGGTGAGAGGGGAAAAACCACTTATAGATGCTGGTGGTGTGTGCTTGGTTTAGGAGGCAGACCAGAGATAAAATGTCACTTTTGTGATAAAGGGACACACAAATTATGGGAATGACAGATAGCTGTTAGCCAGATGATGAATTAACAAAGTGTGGCCAATAATATACATCCTTAAAGTTGTCCTCTGTGTTTTTACTTTTGATGTATAATATCTTTTGAACATTCCATTCTAGTAGTAGAGCATTCATCTTTGTGTCCATGTAGCAAGGAACTCTGGATCTTTGCCGGAAGGGGCTGAGCCAACCAGAGACTCATCTTAAGAAATGTTGTGCTAAATGGATAGGGATTCAGAATGCTGACAGCTGAATCAATGCATTTTAAGTCGTTTTGGGTGCAAACCTCTAATGGAGTTCTATCAGCTGAGGGGCCTTAGGGTTTGTCCTGCTCTGATCTGCACCGGAATCATGTTGGTCATTGCAGCACCATGGAGAGCACCTAGCAAGCAACTTATTGTGCAAAAGTTGGGAGGCAGATTTATAATTCCTTTCTTAATGATCCCTAGCATGGAATCTGCCTTTTTCACAGCTGCTACCCAGTAGGTCAACATCACCACTGAGCTGTCCTTTACAACCCCAGGGTCTCATTCTAATGCCAAGACACAGGATTTTGGAGGCCTGATTAAGCTGTGTGCCTCCCATCTGTATATACGTTGTTATAAAATGACAATAATCCTCGAAACTCAGAATTAGGAAAAGCATAACACTATCATATATGCAAGATCTCAGAAAATGGTCAAGGGAATGGAGTGATTAGTTACCTGTTCTCTGCAGTTGTTCACTCTGTATCAGCAGGAGCCATTAGGTTTTAGTAACTCGCATCTTGTGGAAAAAAAGCAATCTCAAATTTCCTACTCATAAATACTCCCTGATGACAGCTAGAAACACTAAATGCTTTTAGCTCAGCACTCTTGTTAATCAGAGTAGCAAACCTGCCTAGATCCAAAATAGCCCTTTTCCTCATCTCACTTCCCCCCCCCTTCAGGAACCTAGAAGTGCAAATATCTCCTCTCACTGCTTTTATTTAACTGGAGGAGATTTTCACCCATAGGAACATCATGTTTCGTGCTCTTTTCTAATGCACAGCTGCTACAGGGTTTTATTTTCCCTTATTTTCCCACTGTTCAGCCCGGACACTGAGATCCAGCGCCGAGGGCCTTCTGGCGGTTCCCTCATTGCGAGAAGCAAAGCTACAGGGAACCCGGCAGAGGGCCTTCTCGGTTGTGGCACCCGCCCTGTGGAACGCCCTCTCAGCAGAGGTTAAAGTGATAAACAACTATCCTACATTCAGAAAATACCTGAAGGCAGCCCTGTTTAGGGAAGTTTTTAACTTGTGATTTTGATGTATTTTAATATTTGTTGGAGGCCGCCCAAAGTGGCTGGGGTACAAATAAAAAATTATTATTATTATTATTTTATTATTATGAGAAAGCACTAGGAACTTTCTGGGGAGTTGGGGTGGGGCTGTAATGGTGGTGGTCCTATTCATCACTGAACATATTAATGTAAGAAAAGTCTTCTGGATCAGACCAGAGACCCATCTCTTCCAGCATGCTAATTTCATAGCAGCCAACCAGATGTCTTTGGGAAACATGACAGCAGCATGTGAGCCATCCCAGACTTGAAAGCCAAGGAGTCAGAAATCAAGATGGAATGCAGGTAAGGAAGCTGTGGAGAGAGCAAGCCAGTAGGGAGGAGAGATGGAGAAAAAGTCACAGGGTGGATGGGACAGCGACTGGAAGACTGTGAGAGGTGGGGGGGGGCACATGTGTGGGATGTAAGAATCAGGTGCAGTCAAATACAACATTTGCTAGAGTAGACATGAAGGTTGTCTCAGTCCTCCTGCCGGAACTTCCTGCCTTCCTGGACTGAGACAAAACTTCCTGTATGTAACTTGAGATGGGTGCGGCCTCTCCTGGTTAGTTAGAGAAGAACCACAGGCCGGGCCTCCATTTTGCCTCTTCTGTCTTCTCTCTCTCCTTTTTCTGATGACGTGATCAAAGTAACAGGATCGCTAAGATGCACTCTTCGCTTCAAGCTAAGATATGAAAAAGGGGCTTTTCTCCCATAAGGAGATAGTCTTGTCATGTATACTGTTTAGTAACCTCTGCCTCTGGGATCCTTTGTGAGAACAGATGATTTCTTGTGAGCAAACATTTTATACTTTACTGAAGACTGTGCAGTGTCTTATTTTGAGAGGGATTAAAAAGGGGAAGACACCAGGACAATATTTATAGAGACTCTAGCGAGTCTGTGCAAGCTATCCGTTGAGCGTGTGTTTAAAAGGGGAATGTTAACTGCAGATATTATAGAACTTGTAAACACAAGTTGGGATAGGATATCTTAAACAATATATCCTCCCCCACATTCCTAAACATTCCCACAACATGCACATAAGAGTGTTAACGAAGAGAATGGGAAAGGTGTGTGCTAGGAATCAGTGGTTCACACCTTAAGAAGAACTTTGCTCCATCAGGCCAGTGGCCCATCTAGTTCAGCATGCTGCTCTCAGAGTGGCCAACCAGGTGCCCTTAAGAGAAACTTGCAAGCAGGAACTGAGTACAAGAGCCCTCCCCCCTCCTGCATTTTTCAGCAACTGCATTCCTGCCTCCAACTGTAGAGGCAGAATATCGCCATCATGGCTAGTAGCCATTGATAGCCTTCTCCTCCATGAATTAAAATTATATCCATTTTAATCTGGCTCCAGGCCCAGTTATGAAACAGCACCTTAGTCACTCTGGTAGATGATCTAGGCCAGGAACATCTGGATTTCTGAGCAGCTTCAATACATAAACCATGGTGTCCTTTTGAACCATCTTGAAGGGAAATGGGGCTGGGGGGGGCATGACACGATGAGTGGCTCCAGTCCTTTCTGGAGGGGTCATTCTCCATGGCCATGCTGAGGCTCTGAAACTTTCTCCCCAGGGACATCCACCTTGTTTCCTTATTGATGACTCATCACCATGCATCCTTTTTAATAGGCGAAGCACAACCATTGAGCAAGAAGCACCTTCAACCTTTTGCAAGTCCAAGGAGATGCTTGGAACATGACTCACTGCCTGAACACAATAGGAGACTTGCATAGAATTACACCTTTGAAGCTGTTTTGCGTTTGTATTCCACTAGAGAGCTCACGAAAACTCAATATGCACTATTCAAGTCAGACAATAGTTACTCTGTCTCACAGTTTAATATAATAACTGAGCTTTAATGGATCAGAAGTATTCAGATTTTATCTACCAAAGCTTCATATTACTCTGACCAAAATGTGCAAGCCAATAAAGCTCAGACTCCAACAATATTTTTTTATTTTAAAAAAATACCTAGAATGACTAATTTTTTAAGATCATTGGATTGGAAATAACTTTACCAAACTCAGTTAGCACAAAAGTGGTTGTGTTTCTGCCATCAGAGGTTTAAAAGCAATAAAAGTGGAATTAATGGGAAGCCATTTAAAAATAAATTTGAAGCTATGGTTCTTCTCTTTCTGCTTTCTGCAATGAAGACTAAGGTAAGGAGAGCACTTTTAATCATTGGAGTGGGCAGGAATCCTCTCATTTTGAATTTTGGCATGGCATTTAACCATTTAGAAAGTATGGGGACCTGCTTTTTCTAGGGTCACATTCACACCTTAACTTACACCAAGCTGTTGGGAGGCCCTTAACAAATTACCGTTTCCAGGATTCTTTGGGGACATGCCGTTGGTGGGACCACCTACTACTCAGAGTCCAGGCCCACCCATACCTCTCCCATGCCTGCCAAGCTAGCAAGTGAGTGATGGGGCAAGAAGCAAGCTCAAGTCGTTCACCCACCCACCTTATTTATTAATTATTGCATTTATAGCCCACCTTTTCTCCAAGCCACTCAAGGTGGTGTGCATGGTTCTAAAGGTAAAGGGACCCTGACCATTAGGTCCAGTCGTGGACGACTCTGGGGTTGCAGTGCTCATCTCGCTTTACTGGCCAAGGGAGCCGGCGTACAGCTTCCAGGTCATGTGGCCAGCATGACTAAGCCACTTCTGGCGAACCAGAGCAGCACACAGAAACGCCGTTTACCTTCCCGCTGCAGCGGTACCTATTTATCTACTTGAACTTTGATGTGCTTTCGAACTGCTAGGTTGGCAGGAACTGAGCAACGGGAGCTCACCCCGTCGCGGGGATTTGAACCACCAACCTTCTGATCGGCAAGCCCTAGGCTCTGTGGTTTAACCCACAGCGCCACCCGCCTCATTTAATTCCCACAACAACCCTGTGAGGCTGAGGCTGAGAAAAGCAGTGCCTGGCTCAGTGGGGACTGGAACCTTGATCTCCCAGCTACATTAGCCCAGCACTCAAACCACTAGAACCCTCTGGGTGACGTGGCAGAGTGTGACAGAGGGAAAGGGGATGCATCCTCCCTAAGTGTGCCAGGCAGTCTGATTTCCACTGGCAGTCGTAGTCACTGTTGCTTCTCAACTCCAGCTAGCCAGGAGTTGGTGCTGTTGGTCCCTCCCAAGGCTCTGGGACCTTCCGATCTGGACAGCACAGGAGAGAGAGGGAAGAGAGAAATCTCAGCAAAACTGTACAGGACACTCTCGCCACATGTGCTGAGCCAGGAGGGACAAGAGATGTGTGTTCATTCATGGTACAGCAAAATTCAAATCTGACAAGGTGCCACCTGCTGCCCATTTCAACCATTGTTTTTTTGTTAGAATCACTGTCTACATCCATATTCAGGTGGCACCACAGGTGCAGCATTTTCTTCAAATGCAACACAGTCCCCCATTATGTCCTTCTTTACACCTGGATGCCAGGCACAGATAGCAAAGCACCACTTTACAGCTCCTGTTGCATATACTATACCAGGCTTGGTGGTACTTATTGATCAAATGCCTGAGACTCTGCCTGTGAATGCCAGGGACAGTCTTGCGCCTGTTCAAATCATGACTGAAAGCTACAATTACATTTTGATTAAAGGAAACCTAGCTGAGCTTGTTTTTCTCCCTCCTGCCCCCTCCCCAAAGGCAGCATTTAAGTAGAAGAAATTAGCCCTAAATAATCCTTGCGTCATTGCAATGATGCCAGCTTCCTCTTAGACAACAAGGAAAAAGGGCAAACTTGCTATTTCCAGTGAAATCTTCTAGGTGGGTGTTATTCCCTTCATATGCTCATCCAGTCCAAATTCATTTGGATGAAAATTGCCTTTCCTCTCTCAGGTGATGTCCTTAGTTGCCTATGAGGAGGTAATGTGAATGAATTTTGTCTCCTGAAGAAGAGAGATGCATAGTCCATACAATCCATTTGCTCCAGGTGAGAATGCTTGAGGCCATAGGAGCCAACTCATAGGGGTCAAGGTCCCTTTGCCTCCCCCAATAAAATATTTGAGGGGGCTCAGCCCCCCCCCCAAGTTTATGGGCATTGCCATTCAAATGGTGTGTGCACACCACATCTTGTGACCGATTATGCAGGACAGGGCTTACCTGCCCACCCCTGCCTGAGGCATTTGTTCTTTGCAGATTCCAATATGAATGGACCTCATCCACACCTCCTGTGGCAGGAGCAAGCCAGCGGTAATTCACACCACACACTTTGGATTTAACTCTTTATTAGCAAGAACAGGAGCTGCACAGGCCTAACAAACACAGGAACTCATCCCTGGTAGGTCTTGCCTTATTGATCAGTTGCCAAGACTAATGTTCCCTATGTCTTCCTATGTCTCCTCCTCCCCAGGGTTTTTTTCTGAGCAATTGGAGACTGTGCCTGCATGTCTGTCTTTGTTCCTCCTGCTTCATGCCTATTCTGGTTCTGAGAGACCATGGAGGAGGGGAGACACCCATGCCTCTTCCCCAGCCCGATTCACTGCTTTGTTCCTAATCAATGTACATCCTGTAACTTCCTGCTGAAATCCTGTAACCTTTTACACCACAAAATTTCCAGTTTACTTCTTTTTCGCCCCACATTTGTTGTGCCCCTTCAGAAAGCAGTAATGTAATAACGGTGGGAAAGCATTGCAGAACAACTAAGAAAGTGAAATGCTCCAGTATAAACCTAGCGTTGTATCAATGCCATGTTGCAGAATACACCTGCCACCCCTCGGGGGGGGGGACACACACACAACCCTACCTGGAGGGCCCCATGGGATCAACCTTTTCTTTTCTGTACATTTATGAACAGATTGGAGAACTGGGTGCAAGCTAACAAAATGAATTTCAGCAGGGACAAATGTAAGGTTCTGCACTTAGGCAGGAAGAACCAGATGCACAAATATAGAATGGGGGACACCAGGCTTACGAGGAGAACATGTGAAAAGGATCTAAGGATCATGGTGGACCACAAGCTTAACATGAATCAACAATGTAATTCAACAGCAGCAAAAAAAGTGAATGCTATCCTAGGCTGCATTAACAGAAGTCTAGTGCCCAGATCAAGGGAAGTAATAGTACCACTCTATTCTGACTTGGTCAGACTACACCTAGAATACTGTGTCCAGTTCTGGGAACCACAATTTAAGAAGGATGTTGACAAGCTGGAACGTCTGCAGGAGAGGGCAACTAGGATGATCTAGGTATCTGAAGAAGTGTGCATGCACACGAAAGCTCATACCAAGAACAAACTTAGTTGGTCTCTAAGGTGCTACTGGAAGGATTTTTTTATTTTTTTACTTTGTTTTGACTATGACAGACCAACACGGCTACCTACCTGTAACTAGGATGATCAAGGGTCTCGAAGCCAAGCCTTATGAGGAGCACTTGAAGCAGCTGTGTGTGTTTAGTGTAGAAAAGAGGAGACTGAGAAGAGATATGATAGCCATCTTCAAATGTCTTCTAAAGGGCTGTCACATGGAAGATGGAGCAAGCTTGTTTTCTCCTGCTCTGGAAGGTAGGACTTGAACCAATGGCTTCAAGCTCCAAGAAAGGAGATTCTGACTAAACATTTGGAAAAACCTTCTGACAGTAAGAGCTGTTTGACAGTGGAACAGTCTCTGTCTGGAGACTGTGGACTCTCCTTCCTTGGAGGTTTTTAAGCAGAGGTTGGATGGCCATCTGCCATGGATGCTTTAGCTGTGTTTCCTGCATTGCAGGAGGTTGGACTAGATGACTTTTAGAGTCTCTTCCAACTCTACAATTCCATGTTGAAAAGCACAGGTTGTAATCCTGACTGCTGAAGGTACACACCTGCATTATGAGAAATGTTTGTTTATTACTGCTTTCTGCTTCATGTTCTTGAACCAGTTCTGATTTGTTAGAGAACCTGCCCTTCTGACATACACATAAAAAATGGAATCTGAGTTTCTCATGCCTTTGCAGCATACTCAGTACTACCAGTGCCTTGTTTTCTGTAGGGGAAAAGTTCAGGGGCAAAGCTTGGTGGAGGGTGCCTTGCTTTGCATGCAGAAGGTGCCAGGTTCAAGCTGTAGAATCTCCAAGTTGGGCTCGGAAGGACCTCTGCCCCAGACCCTCTACAGTTACTGCCAGTAGTGCTAGACTTACGGGAAAGCTAAATAATCTATTGTTTAGGTCCTCAGAATATGAAGGACATCTAAATACACCTCCTCCCTGAAAGCCTTACCATGATTCATTTAAAAAAATAAAAAGTAAAAAACAGGGGAAACAGGCTCTAAAACAGACATGATTGCTCTGATAGGAGAAATAAATATCTAATGGCTTCACAATCATTTGTCCTATTGCATTTTTAAATCTCTCCCTCCCTCCCTCCCCTATTTGTCTATCTATCATCTATCTATCTCCTGCATTCATGCCATTCAATTACTATTTCCATTGTCCTTTTTAGGGAGGGCCTCTTAAAGCTGACATAGCTTAGGGCTTTAGCATTTTGCTGATTTAGCCACTCAGCAAATGACACTGAGTTCCAAGGATCATGGTCTGACTTGCTAGAAGGCAGCTTCTTATGTAACCCAGGAAATATGTGCTGGTCTTTGAAACGGATTGAGCAAGGCAAAGAAAAACGTTGCATGGATAGAAGTAAATGAAAGACATCTGATTCAATTTATTGGAAGACCAACCTCATTCCAGAGCGGATGCGAAACACGAGAGACAAAAGTGCAAATACTGTAGGAAGACGTGGCTGTTCTAGCATAGACTTTTTGCAACCACCTTCAACTGATACATTGTATTCACCTGCTGTCTGAAAATAATTCTGTGGCCTTCTAGTGGGAAAGAAGGAACATAGCTAATACAATCCCTGACAGCCTCCAACATAAAGGCCCTTCGCTCTGTGGAGCCATTCACATTTAGACATTTTTCTCTGGACATCTACACGTGAAGTGCAGAGTGCGGCACAAATTTGCGCCTGCATAAAAGTGTAGCTGAAACATTGTGGTGATGGGAGCAACACAGACCACGCACAACGATCCTTGGTATCAAAATTGAAATGCTAAAAGCAGGGAACCCTTGAAAGTTCCAGAGGGCACAAAACACAACTTGATTTTTGTGTGTGCTTCATGGGGAGAGAAGCTTCCGGTCCTTCTCATAAAGGCATATTTTGGGGGGTAGCGCCGATACAGCTCCTTAAGGGCCAAGGGCGCAAGGAAGCCCAGGGACGGGCCCTTTAATTGCTTTCACTTTTGTGGGGCGGAAGTGGGAGGGGCGCGCCGCTGCTGAGGCGAAAGAGAAAGTGGAGCCGCAGCAGCTGAAGGGGGCGAGGCTGCGGAGGCGGCGACCGCGACCTGGGTCCCTTTCCCGGCTGGATGGAGGCGCGCCGCTGGCCGGCCTCCCCAGGAAAGGCGCGCCGGCGGAGCCATGGGCGGCGAGGGCTGGCGAGACTCGCTCGTCTACTACTATTGCCTCAAGTTCGCGCTCTCGGCGTACGCCACCCTCTTCTCGGTAGGTGACTGGGCGCCAGGCTCCGGCCGGCGAGCCGCTTCTCTCCGGGGCTGCGTCTCTCTCCCTTCTCCTCCTCCGCCTCCTCGTGGCTCCCGAGGGCCTCTCAGCGCCGCGCCGGGCGTGGACTGCATCCAGCCCTTTGTCTCGGGCAGGCCGCTCCTCCATTGCAGCCTGCAAAGGGGGGGGGGTGTTGCTGTATCAGCGCCGCCGCTGCCGCCCCTTCTGCCGCCTCACAGCCCCCTGGGCTTTTGTTTCTCGACTCTGCATCTTCGAGCATCATGTTTGTGGGCCTCTGGCGCCGCCGCTGCCCCCGCTGCCCCCATCGAATGGGAGCAGAGGAAAAGAAGCGGCCTTCCACCGCTCGCAGCCAGCGCGTTCCCACGGCTGGCTTGGAAGCCGCATTCATTCTCTCAGTCATTTAAAATTATATACTGTTGGATTGTTTTGCAGACAAGAATAAAACGATAAAAATATTAGTAGGAACTATTAACAATCATTTGAAACATTTTTAAAAGATCAAAATCGGCAATGAACGGAAGCAGAAATATGTCAACGTTCTGCGTTATTGGCTAAATCCTCACCTGCCATGAAGCTCACTGAGTGACTTTGGGCCAGTCCCACCCTCTCCACCTCACCTACTTCACAGGGTTGTTGTGAGGATAAAATGGGGAGGAGGAGAAGTATGTATCACCAGTTTGAGCTCTTTATGAGAAAGATATAAACAGGAATGCTTTGGGCGGCTGCATTTACATGACATTAGCCACAATCCAGAAGGATCCTGTTGCTTCTTAGAAAATACTACCGTCTGATGTGGTTTCTCCTCAACCCCCCCCCCCAAATCAGGTGCAATCTAAGTAGAAAACTGTAATTGGAATAAGCCATAATCTGAACATACCGTAACAGCCGTCCTGTTTATGCAGATGATATCTTATTGAATAGGATTTGGGGGGGGGGGTTGCAGGGGATGGGACGCGGGTGGTCTAAACCACTGAGCCTAGGGCTTGCGAATCAGAAGGTCGGCAGTTCGAATCCCCGCGATGGGGTGAGCTCCCGTTGTTCGGTCCCTGCTCCTGCCACCCTAGCAGTTCAAAAGCACATCAAAGTGCAAGTAGATAAATAGGTACTGCTCCGGCGGGAAGGTAAACGGCATTTCCGTGCGCTGCTCTGGTTCGCCAGAAGCAGCTTAGTCATGCTGGCCACATGACCCGGAAGCTGTCTGTGGACAAACGCTGGCTCCCTCGGCCTATAGAGCGAGATGAGCGCCGCAACCCCAGTGTCATCCGCGACTGGACCTAACGGTCAGGGGTCCCTTTACCTAGGGGCAGGGGAACCAAAAAGCTCATGTGCCTCCAGTGAATACTTGCCCACCCCTTCTCTGATGTGAACAGTGCCATGCAGATGTGGCTTGAAGTACAGCAGGAGGAAATAACCTCATTGCATTTCAAGATGCTGATGTGAACACCCCAAAGTTGGCCATTGGATGTGTTTAGCACAGCATTGTCCACACTTGCTGGAAGTGGCGCTACAGGGCTGGTTTAATGTAGGATTCTATTCCAGCCCTCCCTGTGAATTGTAGGCACCTTCTGCATGCTCTGCCTCTGTGTTCTGGCCCTTCCTTTATTATACCCATATCCAGGTGTGTGCATATATTCCTGCAACTCAGGATAACCCTGCGTGTCCACAAAAAATGTATTTTGTAATAAATGAGTTACTCTTTGATCTGCTGGCCACAGTTATGCCCCCTCCACTTACACCTTTTCCCAGCTCATTATAAGGAAAGCTGTTCATTCTTATTTTTATTTATTTAATGTATTTTCTAATTCACCTTTCATCACTATGTGATATCAGAGAGGGTACCATAATAAAATGCACCAATGTAATCTCCAATAAAAATGCAGTTTGGTCATGGCTCAGAAAACCCAGTGGAGGCTGGCAGGAAAAAGCTTAGACTGATTCTTAGGCAGTTGAGCCTCCTCCTACTGAACATGTGTGCACTTGTGGGAGAACAGCCCCACCTTGCCTAGGGAACTGTAATTAAAACAATGGTATAGCTCAGGGGTCTGCAACCTTTAAGACAAAAAGAGCCACTTGGACCCGTTTCCGAAGAAAAAACAAAACCTGGGAGCCGCAAAACCATTGCGATATTTAAAACAAATATAACACTGCATATATTGTTTCTTACCTTAATGCTATATATACAGGATCGTGCAGTCAGCTGTCAAAAATGGAGGAGGAACCCCCAGCAATGGTGTGCAAGCTCCTATATAGACTTTTGAAATCCCCCCCTTGGAGTCCAGTCCACCCCCAGACACATCATCCTACATCACAGATACATCAGAACTACATCACAAATAGGGAGAGTCAGAGGAGGTAACCTGAGAATTCTCACACCTGTGCCATCTCTCCTTGACCCCTCCCAGACACACATTTCTGCAAAACTGGTTTCCTGCCCTGCCCTGGCCAGGCCAGGCTAATGTAGAGCTAAGGACTATCCTTTGTTCTAGCCCGGGCCAAATCCACAAATTAAAGTGGAATGATATTCCCATTGTGAGGGAAATGGCCCATCATCTAGCACTCAGGCAGAGCCTCCCCTTCCTTGCAGAGAAACAGCTTGTCAGTTTAGGAGTGAAAAAAATGGTTCTTCTTGTGCTGATTTATTCATTTTAATTAATTTTGTAAGCAGTAGCACTGGAAACTTTAGCAAGAGCACACTAAATCCTGAATTCTTTGATTACTGAAGAAGTTTCTCAGGATCCTCAGCCCTCGCAAAGGAACTACATGCCAGGGAACTCAATTTCCCAAGCTCCCTTGCAACGATGAATCCCGTCGGCATGAGGGAGGGGGGAAACAGTCCGTGCAACACACACACACACACACACACACACACACACACACAGTGACCAGCTGTGTGTCGGAAGGAGTTCTCCCTGCAATTGCCCATTGTCATTGAGATTTTGGGAGGGGGAGAAAGACGTTGTTGAGCTTTTTTTTCCTTTTTTGGCTGCTGATCACTAAGGCAGCAAGAGAGGCAAGTCAGCGCCGGGGTACTTAGAGCCTTTCCCTCCCCCTCTCTGATTCGCTCCTTCGCAGCCAGTACAGCGCCCGGAGCCGCGGCAAAGGTGTAAGAGAGCCATGTGCGGCTCCGGAGCCGCGGGTTGCCGACCCCTGGTATAGCTACTAGTCCCTCTTCAGACAATACACAATTAACTTGTGGAATTTGCCGCCTTAAGCTGTGTTGATGGCCACTGGCTTAGAGAACTTGAAAAAGATTTAAAATTCATTGGGCTTTTTGCTAAAAGGAACTGTGTATAGGGGCAGTATCCTGAGTACCAGCTGGGGAAGAATGACAGACTGGCTGAGAAAATCATGCCTAATTTTGTGTATGTTCAAACCCTACTGCAACATTTGAGTTTTGCTTCATATAATGCAAATCAGAGTGGAGTCCCTAAGGCGGTGGGATGGTGTCTTGTACACCTCCTTCTGGCAACTGCTGCAGCCAATCTGGTGCCAAATATATTGCTCTGCTTTCCTTTGGACCACATCAGTGAGGCTGAGAGGCTGGTCTTGTTGTCTGGGCAGCCCTGGAGCCCCTGGGGAGGTCACTTTGCTGTTAATGCAGCAAAAACAGCATGGGAGGCAGCAGTTATGAGTTACCCGTATCTGCAGCCACAGCAGGCACTGTGATTCTCCAGCGGTTTGCCTTTGCCCCCGGAGGTGCCGACTGCAACTGGAGCTATCAAAGGAGGGGGGTTTTCTTTGCGAAAGATTTTGGTAAAGAAAGTCCAGGATCTAATTTGTACTCGAATTTTACCAGAGTTTACCCCCTGTGTCAGTTTCAATGCCAGGGCAAAGGCCCAGAAAGGCATGATGTAAGGATAAATGGCCTCTGATCAGGTGCAGAGTACATTTTCCTCCTCACTGAACTTAAGAACATAAGAAGAGCCTGTTGGATCAAGCCAAAAGCCCATCTAGTCCAGCATGCTGTTCTCTTGGTGGCTAACCAGATACCTGTGGGAAACCCACAAGCAGGATCCAAGAACTGTCCCCTGGTTTTCAGCAATTGGTATATGGAAGCATTACTTCCTCCATCTGTGGGAACAGAGCATAGTCATCCTGGCTAATAGCCACGGATAGCCCTCTCCTCCATGGATTTGTCTAATCCTCTTTTAAAGCCATTTAAGTTGGTGCCCATCACTGCCTCCTGTGGGAATGAGTTCTATAGTTTAACTCTGTGCTGTGTGAAGGAGGACTTGGTTGTATCTGCCCTGAAATTCCCAACATTCAGCTTTGTTAAAGGTAAAGGTAAAGGTAAAGGGACCCCTGACCGTTAGGTCCAGTCGCGGATGACTCTGGGGTTGCAGTGCTCATCTCGCTTTATTGGCCGAGAGCCGGCGTACAGCTTCCGGGTCATGTGGCCAGCATGACTAAGCCACTTCTGGCGAACCAGAGCAGCGCACGGAAAAGCCATTTACCTTCCCGCCGGAGCGGTACCTATTTATCTACTTGCACTTTGACATGCTTTCGAACTGCTAGGTTGGCAGGAGCAGGGACCGAGCAACGGGAGCCCACCCCATTGCAGGGATTTGAACCGCCGACCTTCTGATCGGTAAGCCCTAGGCTCAGTGGTTTAGACCACAGCGCCACCACAGCCCACCCGCATCCCAGAGCAATCAGCTTTGTTGGATGTCCACAATTTCTAGTGTTGCAAGAGTGGGAGCAGAACTTTGCTCTCTCCACTTTCTCCATGCCATGCATAATTTTAAAAACTTATTTCATGTTGCCTCTTACTCACCTTTTCTCTAAAATGTCCCGAATGCTTCAACCTTTCTTCATAGGGGAGTTTTTCCACCCTCTTCTTCCTTTTGGTTGCCCTTTGGTGATGGCCCTCAGGATAAGGGCTGCATACCAGGGATTACAGATGGAGAAGGGTCATGGCTCCCCATAGGTTTGAGCCCCTGCAGCTGTTCCTCCAGAAATCAAGAAGTAATCTGGACTCTTCCATAAATTAACAAGGGAGCACTGGGCAAAGCACTTGGCTTCTTCTTCTTCTTCTTCTTCGACCACTCGTAGCCGAGTAAGATTGTCTTCCATAAACACGGTTTTAACAATGAGTCCATAAGTGACTATGGAGGCCAATTCTGGATCCACACATCCTTCCACTGTGGGGACATCACCTCTTCCTTTGTCTGATGGGTCTGGTAGGGCTGAAGAGGCAGGGAGGTGAATCTGTCCAGAGGTGCTGAGCAAGCTTGTTTCCTTCAGAAGCTGTTGAGGCTCATCACCTCCTTGGCTTCTGGACTGGAACGTGGACCTGCCCTCCCTGCTTTTTTCCTGCTAGTTTAACTGCCCCACCTTTGCAAGGTTGGTGTAATTCAGGCAGCCTGGTGCCCCCCAGATGCTTTGGATCGTGACTCCCATTAACTCCAGCCACCATGGGTACAAATTGAGGAAGCGAGCATTCTGCAAGGCGGATAGGCTAGTCTTTCTCCCTGACCTGCTTGTCTCATGCAGGTGAGCATAAGAGCACTAGAAGAGCCCACTCAGGCCAATGCTCTGTTCCCAAAGTCAACCAGATGCCCACAAGCAGAATGTATCCAAACACGCATTTGTTCCCTTGCAAACTGAAGTAGTTCAGTCCAGGCACAGAGGCGGCTTCATGCCTGCCGGCTGATCACAAACTTCAGTTATAAATCAGTCCACTGCTGGCTGAGACTGTAAAAACTTTGGAGGTGAGCTGGTAGTGGTGTGTAGAGTAACTGATGTCATGCCCTCCTTGTCAAGAAGCCGCCTCTGAACATTTCTCTGTAAATTGCAAGTCTCTTGTTTCTTGCAAGAGTGAAGCTCGCTGTTCAGTAAAACCAGCTGTATGCCATTATTCATGTCACTGCTTGATATGGATGAGTGGCAAAGAAGCTTTTGTTAATAGTACAAAGCTTAATAGTATGACAGGCTTGTCTGCATGAACTTCATGAAAGGATGTGGGTAAGGAGTGGAACTGAAGCCTTTGAGTAAATGCTGTACTTCTTTGTGATCGCTCCTAATAATTCTACTTGTACCTTGAGCTTTAGTTGAATGTTGAAATCTGCTCCATGAGGAATGTATTGCCTCAAGAGAAGATTCTATTCAGGTCCCATTCAATCTTATTGAATCCTTTAGTAGAAGTAAATGAGAATGATGCTGTACCACGGATACATGGGCCTGCTTCACTGCGTGATTGGTTACCTGCAGAAGCTATCTGTACTTTGGAACGTGTCAAGGTGTCTTTTCTCTCTCAGCTAGCTTTGTAGCATTCACATTCTACGACTTCATGAATAATAGCATGCATCTGCTTTATTGGACAAAGTGATTCTGAGGATTCAATGTGGTGAGAAACTACAACAGAGAAGTATTTAGAGCCCAGGTGGCTAACTGCTGCTGGCCAGTGTTCAAAAAGCAACAGTCTAAAAGTGGGGATCACCAAAGCTTCTTTGTCCACCCTGTGTCCACTGTCTCTTGCATCCACACATGTAGGCACAAACCCCACATGTGTGTGCGCGCACATGCTCACCACATAATGGCAGAATGCTGTATTAGCTCTCACAGAAAACAGAGGTGCCAATTGAACAAACATCTGTTTTACTGCAGATTATCAAACACTGGCATGGAATAGCATTAAGGGAAGTAAGTTCTACATAAGCCTCTGATCATGTAAACATGCTCTCTGTTCCGCAGGTGGTTTGCACAGTGGTTTTGAGCAGTTCAGCACGGTCAGTGGGGCACTGTTGCACAGAGAACTTCATTTGCATCCTGTTACCTTGGAACTTCATTTTCCTGGTGATTGAATGTTGTTTGTATGTGTGTGTGCAGTAGACAGGTCAGTGAAAAGGATCTTTTCGGAGGATGCAATGTTATTTTTGCTTCCCTCTTCTGTTTAAATATAATAAACACTACCATCAGAAAGTGAAATATCTACACTATATAAATTTAATCAATTAGTAAAGCATCTATAGTCTGAATATTGGGCAAAATATAATTTAGCATTCTGAAACATTCAGTCCATAATGCCTATAAGTGGACCAGCGATCCCAACGGGCATGAACATTGTTTACATCTCATAGAATCACCTTAATTATCATAGGTACTCTCAGTAATGGCTTTATCCCCCTAAGAGCTCTATGTACTTAAGATGCTTATCCATCCAGCAAACCTGTAGGTCAGAATCATCACCACTCTCTGTAGAGTTGAGGCCGAGATGGTTTGCTTTGCTTGAGGCCACCAGTGAATGGACTTGTGTGTGTGTGTGTGTGTGTGTGTGTAGCCATTGGCACACTTTTTAAAAAAAGTTTTAAGGTTATAATTAGGTACTAGTTTATTAAGTTTGAACAAGTACTCTTTCAAACCAGTTTGAAGGTTTTGTCTTGAAAGCCAAGCAAATCCTCAAAGGTAGGAACTCATTTGAGATGGCGGGATATTTCCAGGATGTCACTACATCCATTCTGCTCTGCAAGCCAGTGTGTGCATTTAGCAAGTCCAGTAGGTATTGGGACATCCAAGCCCACATGGTGTTTATTTATTGCATTTATATCCCTCCTTTCCTTCAAGGAGCTCAAGGTGGTATTCATAGTTTTCCTCCCCATTTTACCACCACAACAACCCAGCGAGGTAGGTTAGTCTGAGAGGCAGACACTGGTCCAAAGTCACCCAGTGAGCTTCATGGCTGAGTGGGGATTTGAACCCTGGTCTCATAGGTCAGTCCAACACTCTGCTCCACACTGGCTTCACCACAGTGTTTAGCTTTCCAAATTTTGCATGGACAACCTAAATCCTTTGTAAATCCTTCATCACTGAAGGCTAATTCAGAGAAGCAGAACTGGATAATTTGCATTAAAAAAAAACACCACAGCTAGAGCATTGGTTCTCAACCTTAGGTCCCCAGATGTTTTTGGCCTACAACTCCCATCAACCCTAGCTAGCAAGACTAGTGGTCAGGGATGATGGGAGTTGTAGTCCAACAACATCTGGGGACCCAAGGTTGAGAAAGGCTGAGCTAGAGGAAGACAGTTCGCCAGTTTACAGGGCATCCATCCTTGCCACAAAATATTCAAGTAGTTCCCAGTTGCAACAAATTGCTACTTTGCATTTCACAATGGGGTAGGGAGGCATTTTTTTAATATATATATATATATATATATATATATATATATATATATAAAGTGGAGGAGACAGGCAAGACAGACAGGATGGATGATGTGTCATACAGAATATCTAGAAGCTGAAGCCATTGGAACTGTTCTGAATATGGAAAGTATGTGTACCAGTAGTAGACTCCAGAATAGCACTCTCATCTTCTTCCTCTGCCAAGAGATACTTCTCAATCAGACTTGTAAACCTTCTTATTTTTGTGGGGTTGTAGAGCTGCCATTTTGTCTAAGCCACCACGCTCTTCAATCATAATGCAAAGCTTTTCAGTCTCCCCTGTTTTCTCAGCTGCCACAGATATGTCATTAATAGCATCAAGAATCGTGAGGGTGATTTTGCTGTCTTTAACCATCAGCAGGTTCAACAGTGGTTCCATTGCCTCGATCTGAACAAAGTATGTGACCTGGCCTGTTGCTCCACAACTGTGTAGTTGATTGCAGCCCATACAGCTTCTTTTTGGAAGTTGTTGCCCCTTTTGAAGATGCCAACAAGAAGGTGCCAACCACTGGTCCACAGCCTTCTGCAACTAGCACTGCAGGGCCCGCAGTGATGCTAGACATGGCCTGTGCTGTTTCTTTCTGGGTAGTTTTGTGGTGAGTAAGCAGGCTGGGGGAGACAGCAAGTGCTCCAGAATCTATTACAGTCTGAGTCCATTTGTTTCATATAACTCACCATTGGAATTTCCCAACAGCTCAGGAGCTTTCCTAGCTGTGGCACCAGTTCTGTTTTTACCTCTGTTTCAATTTTGTCATTCAAGCCACCAGTCAAGAAACAGCCAAGTGTGTGTTAGCCAAAGCTTCATGGCCATGGTAGTGCAGTAGGTGAACCAAGGTGGGCAAGATCTGCTCAGCAGCTTCTGTGGGTGGTGCTTTGTTGTTGTTGTTGTTGTTGTTCAGTCGTTCAGTCGTGTCCGACTCTTCGTGACCCCATGGACCAGAGCACGGCAGGCACGCCTATCCTTCACTGCCTCTCGCAGTTTGGCCAAACTCATGTTAGTAGCTTCGAGAACACTAGATTCTGGTTATAACAGTGGTTTGCCAGGGTCCAGGTTACATTGTGGAGGTAACCAGGAGCCACAGATAAGGGATTGGGAACATCAGGCAGAGTCAAAAGTTGGTCAAGTGCACCATATTTAACAAGCAAGTCTCTGTAGCTGCGATATTACCTAAAACCCACACAGCTTGCTCATGGAAGTGCACCTGTGGAGAAGCCAGCAGTTACGGTTCCTCTATCTATTACAGCTGATGTCTGTTCAGATGTGCCAGAGGCAACGCTGGCTACTGCCCAAGCAGATTCATATTGATTCTCTATCCCAGCAAACCCAGCGTGAAAAATGCTTTTAAGCTGTCTGCCTTGCTGGTGTGTGTGTGTCCGTCCGTCCGTGTCCCACTCAGCACGCTGGCTATGGAAGACTGGGGATGCTCATGCAGGGGCCGTTCCAAAGGAGCAGTTTGTGTATATGTATATGCGTTTCTGCATATACGACATATATGGTTCTTGGACAGAACCGTTGCCTAAGATGTGACTGTGCTATACGATTGCTAACTGGTGTGGCAATGTGGAAGGCTGAACTTAAGATTGGAAGAATGAGAAATTGAAACTGACATATTTGCTCATCCCTAGGAAGGGGTAAAGTTTTATTTAGGGTATATAAAAATAAATGATTTTTAAACAATCAAAATTCAAAAAATTGGGTTTTTTAAAAATTTAAATTGGATTTTTAAAATAAAATGCTTTTGGAGGAAAAATCTTTCTAAAGATAGTTTTCTGTTTAAGTTACATTATAGTCCAAAGGCTATTCATCAGGAAATAAGGATTTGTTTTATGTTTTTCATGTGTGCTAAAACTCAGTCTAAGTTGTTTTTTTTAAAAAAACAACAACCCACGTTTAATCACATCAGTTAACAAACACAGATCAAATCAAATCCACCCTGGTTTTATTGTTATTATTAAGGAGGAGAGGAATGACCCCATGCAGGTGCTGGTGGGGGGCAATGGATCCACTTGTGCTTGCTGGCAACTTGAAGCTGCAGCATTTCGGATGAGTGGAGGTGCCTGGAGAGCAAAGCCTCCTGCCCCTTGCTTGAAAGCAAGGAGGGTGGCTAAAGAGCTTGTGAGTGGTTGACAGGGAAGGCTTTTAAAAAGCCATTTGAGATTGCCAGAGTTAAATACTGAGGGTGAGGGAGAATGCATGTGTGCACATGTGTATTCAGAAAGAAATTTAGGCAACCCATCAAACTGGGAAGCTGAGAACGTGGGAAGTTTACTTGACCACCCCCAGCCCCGGTCTCATCTGTACAGAGCTCTGCAATGTTGGTTTGCATTTCCTTCAGAAATGCAGCAAAGTCTCTGAACTGTGAACCAGGAAGTTGCTTGGAATGGAAGCTAACTCGAGCAAAAGGCGTTTGAACATAATTCTACGCTTAACAGCTGTATCAGCTACATATGAGCTACCTCATTATGTTAGCGCTCTGTTGATATTAATGGTCAGAAGCCATCAAGCTATTGTTTCCCCACTGACCTATGAGGCAGGCAGAAATTCAGCAGATACAGCTCTTTTTTCTGACCTTGAGGCAGAAAAGCGTCACCTGCTGAATCAGCTGCCTGCCATGCAGCTAGCTAAGAGACAACAAAATGCTTGGTTATCATGCATTTAAAATTATACGTACAGTTTAATTTTACTTGAGTGATTTTCAATAGCAACTGTGAAGTTTGGGTTAGTCAACTTTTTGGTGGCTCTAACAGTGTTTTTTTTTAAAAAAAATGTTCATATGATTCTGAATTCTGGTCTTTTGGATAAGTTGTACAGTTGTGTTTTATTTTTATTTATAAAATTATTTATGTGCCACCATTGGGTAGGCCTCCTAAGATGGCTGTCAATATCATAGAAACACAGCAGATATAATCAAAACTTGGCAACGGCAAGCAGCAACATCAACAGCTCTGGTTGCTAATCAGGATGGAGAAAATGGCTTTCCAGAACCAGGTAAATGTTGATTGGTTAATTTCATAGACGTTGCCATTTTGCGACAAGGGAAAGTAAAACCTGCTCTAGGCCTGCATCTTGTCATGATATATATGGTATATCTCCTGCCTTGGAAGGCTGCTGCAACTTCTATTTGCAATACATAAAAGAAGATCTCTGTGCAACTGCTGTGCAATTATGGAGGGTTTACTGGCAAACTTTTATGAGGAGTAGTATAATGGAGTGTGTGCTGGGAGAAGCAACATCTTCCAAATTGTTCTTCTGACAGCCGAGCACTAATTAAATTCACATAGTAGAAAAGTTCCGCGGTGGAAAATGGAAGGCAGGGAGGAGGTTTGTGGGAAACGAAGCAGGCGAGCCCCAACCATGAGCTTCAGAGTCATTTTCTTTCTCGTCGTGTTTTCATTCAGCCCTCCTTCCAAGGTGCTTCAGAGTGGATGGGTTGGAGCTCCTCTTCCCATCAGCCTTCCCATCAGCTGCTGCTTGCCTTCTATCACTGTGCCATTGAGAGCGTGCTCACTTATGGCTTATGTGTGTGGTACGGAAGCTGTACTACCCAGGTCAGGATGGGGTTGTGCAGAGTTGTTAAGGCAGCAGAGAGCATTGTTGGCTGCTCGCTCTCCACCTTAGAGCAGATTTATGCCATGAGGTGCTACAGAAAGGCACTGGACATAGTGAAAGATCCATCGCATCCTGGTCACTGTCTCTTTGAGCTTTTGCCATCGGGATGGAGATACAGGACGATGACAACAAGAACAAGCCGTCTTAGAAACAGCTTCTTCTCCAGAGCGATCTCGGCCTTGAATGGGAAGCCTGGACTTTGAAAGTCATCTAATCTTACCTGTTATGTTGAATCATATTGTATGGTTTTAATCAGTGTTTTTGTAGTTGTTTTGTTTTTGCGTGGAGTGCCCTATCTGGGTGGATGGAGCAGCCAAGTAATTTCGTTGTCCCCAAGGGGACAATGACAATAAATATATTCTATTCTATTCTATTCTATTCTATTCTATTCTATTCTATTCTATTCTATTCTATTCTATTCTTGCCTTCACAATGACCCTGTGCGGGAGACGTGGCTGAGGGGGCCTGTCTGTCCCAAGGCCACATAGTGAGCTTCGTGGCTGAGGTGAGATGTGATCCTGGACTTCCGGTTGGTGCGCCGGAGCGAACGGTCAGGGGGACATGCCGGCTTTGGCATTCCCCGACCCGACCGGGAAAAGGGGTGACAGCGCAGCGGCCCCCAAAACCCCCGGGAAGAGTGTCCCGGGGTCTTAAGGATCCGGCTGAGCTCTTAACGTCGATCCTGCTCCCCGGGAGACCCATAAGGGCCCCCTGAAGGTGAGCAGGAGACGGAGCTCCTAGGATCTAATCCCCGTCGGGAGAAGCTGCGTGACCGCCCGCTATCAAGCGTGCCGATTTCTCCAAGAACAAGGATTCGGACTGGAGTGAGTACAAAATTGTGAATTAATCTGGACTTAATTTGAGACTGGCTTGGGACCAAAATCACGGAGGTCTGTCCCCTGCCATTGAGATATTGTAACAGGAAACTGTTACTGAAGCATTAGAACTGCATTAGAATTGCTATATAAGTTACATTTTGCAATGAAGAGTTAACCCATCTGCAACCCCTGGTCTTGGGGGTGGCTGAAGAGAATTGGAAAGTGGATAAAAATAGTGGACTGATTTGCATTATTGGATATATTGGATTAAGAATTTTAAAGTGACTTTGATTTTGATTGTGGAAGCTGTGCCCGTGAATATGGCGGAAAACTATGAGAACTATGAATCAACTCTGTGGAAAATTTTGCAACTGATGGAGGAATGTAGAGCCGAAGCCCAGGATAACGCAAACAGGATGAGACAAAGTCTAAACAAAGTCAATGCCAAACTAGATGCCCAGCTGCAAGTGGAGAGTAAACATCGTGTTAAGGCTAAAACAGAAGAAGAACTGAAATCAAAAACAACTAGCCGCAAGGAAAAACTTTCTAAATATAGGAAGGTTGGAGCTGCAAAGCGACGCAGGATGGCAAAAATCATAAGAAAAACCGGCAAAATCCAAAACAACAGGAAGCAGCAGAAAGAAGAACCAATAGACTTGGCTGAGAAAGGGGAGGTTTGGCTTTGGGCTTGGAAAAATACTTTGCAAGAAAATCAATGGTTTTGGTTTTCGGTGCCGGCTGGAATAGGCTGAAGATGATACATAAGTATAACTTTCTATTGGACTTCAGGATAACGAACAATGGACACGGCAAAGGAATGATTATGAGAAACTATTATGAATATGATTACATTATACAAGATAAGTGTTAATATAAAGGCTATGTACCCAGGGAGCGAGGGGAGGCGGAAGGGAATTATGTATGAGAAATAAGATATAAATATGCTGAGGAAGATCTAAGTTAATGTAAAAGTTTAATATTTGGAGATGAATTAATTGAAGATGAAGTAGAAACCTGTATAGATTCGGATTTTAAAATTATGGAAACAATGGGGTGGATGTGAGGGAGTCATATAAAAATGTTAGTATGATGAATGTGACCTGGCCTGGAACAGGGCCAGGCTAAAATTGTAAAACCAATAACAATTATTTTTTAAAAAAGAAAAGAGGTGAGATGTGATCCTTGGACTCCCTGGCCCTCGTTGCATACCCCAGCCTAGACATCCACAATCAGAAGTGGAGGCTGCCTTGCCCCAAGGTCACCAGAGCCCCATGCCATTTGGTCTGGAGCCATTAAGTTTTTCTGTTTGCTTTTCCTCGTCCAACCCAAAGCAGCCACCAGATTGGACGCTTAGTGGAGATGTGGCAGATAGGTGGCCTCTGCATCCTGGCAGCACCCACCCTCAAGCCTAGCATGGGTCCGAGTTACAGCCATTGTGGCCTTGTTCAGGTGTTTGCCTGAACACCCGACAACTTAAAGTGGGGTGACAGTTTGGGGCCATGTCTCCCCAACATCTCTGCACGTGAAGAGTCCCCTTCAGACCTTTGCATATTTAGCACAGAAGTCTGCAGGGGCTTCTAGGCACATTTGGCATGTAGAAGCTTCCCTGTGGTTCCTGATGATGATGATGATGATGATGATGATAATAATAATAATAATAATAAAATTTTATTTATACCCCGCCCTTCCCAGCCAAGACCAGGCTCAGAGCGGCTAACACCAATAAAATCACAACAGAACATACAAAACAATCAATTAAAATGCAGGTTAAAATATGATTTAAAGTTTAAAATGCAGCCGCATTTATAAGTAGCCCACCAATCAAACCCTAAAGGAATGAGATATCAGGGTTAAACTGAAACCAACCCAAAGGCCAGGCGGAACAGCTCCGTCTTGCAGGCCCTGCGGAAAGATGCCAAATCCCACAGGGCCCTGGTCTCTTGTGACAGACCGTTCCACCAAGTCGGGGCCAGTACTGAGAAGGCCCTGGCCCTAGTTGAGGCCAGCCTAGCATCCTTGTGGCTCGGGACCTCCAAAATGTTATTATTTGAGGACCTTAAGGTCCTACACGGGGCATACCAGGAGAGGCGGTCCCTTAGGTACGAGGGTCCTAGGCCGCATAGGGCTTTAAGGGTCAAAACCAGCACCTTAAACCTGACCCTGTACTCCACCGGGAGCCAGTAGAGCACTGGATGAATGTTGAGGAGGCTTCATGGTTCATTTTGTGCTGAACAGGTAAATAGATTTCCATGCACAAGGGAATTTGAATCATAGAATTGTGGAGTTGCATAGAATCATAGAATTGTGGAGACCACAAGGGCCATTTAGTCCAACCTCCTGCAGGCAGATGGCCATCCAATTTCTGCTTAAAAACCTCCAAAGAAGGAAAATCCACCACCTTCAAGGGAGTCCGTTCCACTGTTGAACAGCTTTTACGATCAGAAAGTTCTTCCTAATGTTTGGTAGGAATTTCCTTTCTTGTAATTTGAATCCATTGGTTCAGGTCCTGCCATCTGTAGCAGCAGAGAACAAGCTCGCTCCATCTTCCATGGGACAGCCCTTTAGATATTTGAAGCGGGCTATCATACTCCATCTTCTCCAGGCTAAACATCACTAACTCCCTCAGTCGCTCCTCACGAGGCTTGGTTTCCAGACCCTTCATCAACTTGGTCACCTTATAGGGCTGGGTGATATCCGGTTTTCAATATCACGCTATATCTCCAGATAAACATGGCAATATTTCGAGATATTATGATGTTTGAAATAAGGCTGGAACTATGTAGAGGTGAATGTGGTAATGCCCTGGCAACTGCTACGGGTCTAAAACTGATAGTTTTTTATTTACCTTTAACAGTTCTGTAGGAGCTCAGAATTGGTTGACACATGCAGCAGACTAGGGTGGTAGGATGGTCTGTGTCAGGTGAGAAGGGAGAAAAAACTTTTGCCATACACGTTTGTTTGTTTTTAAAAAAGCCTTGCAGGTAGAAAGGTAGTTTTTAACCCAGCCTCTTCCATTCTGTGTTAGATCTCTACTTGCAGGTAACTCATATCTTGTTCTTCTTAAGGTGAATGTAAAAAAAAAAATGTAACTTTGCTCATCTTCCACCTTCAGATTTATTTGCTGCAACTTTTTAGAGCATATTGTGCTGTGTTTATGTGGACGAGGGCTCAGAGTTCTGAAGGAGACATTTTTGGGCCTACTTCTTTCAGCAGACCAGGCTGATCCAATGCTTCTGAACTTGCTTGCAGACTAGAATGCAGCTCTCAGCCAGATTGTGCATTTACCTGGATTTGTCGTGCACGTCTGGTGTTCCGAAAGGGTGCACACAAATGTATATTTCACATACATTTGTATGTGAAATGGGTGGTGTGTGTGTATGTGTTCAAAATGCATACAAGTTAGATGTAGGCTTTCTTTCTTTTTAGTTCTTTAAAATAAAATTTGTACAGGACAGATGTAAGGCAGAGCACCAGCAAGGCTGAAATGGGATGGAGTTTCTGTGCAGCCACAGTCATTGCAGATACAAGAGCCTCACACCACATCCCAAGGTGTTTTAGTCTAGAGAAAAGGTTGTGAGAGATGCAGACAGGGTGGATTTGATTTAAATCAAATTGATTTAAATCACGATTTAAATCACTAATCAGTAAGACTTGATTTAAATATTTTTTTACAGAAAGACTCATTCTTGCTGGTATAATCTTAATACTTACAACCATATGAAGGTTTCATTTTTGGAATAATAATTTTTCAGAGTAGTTTTTACAGTTATATCAAAAATTACTGATTTGGTTATACTACTAGAAATACATAGACAGATAATTATGAAATTATGGTGAGGTTTAATAAGTTAACTGTTTATATTTGGACAACTTTTCTGCTGTACTTTATTGGAAGGAGAAAAATAATCATTTCCTTAATAACCATTTAAACAATTTATTTAACTAAAACAATAACATGATAGCATATGTATCCATGTTTGTTAACTGATGTGGTTAAACATTTTTTTTAAAAAAAACTTAGACTGAGTTTTAGCACACTTGATAAACTTAAAACAAATCCTTATTTCCTGATGAATAGCCTTTGGACTACAATGTAACTTAAATAGAAGACTATATTTAGAAAGATTTTTCCTCCAAAAGCATTTTATTTTAAAAATCCAATTTAAATAAAAAAAATCTGATTTAAATCAAAAAAATCTGGGTTTTTTTTGTTTGTTTTTTAAATCGTTGATTTTTTATCCACCCTGGATGCAGATCATGAGAGAGAGAGAGAGAGAGAGAGAGAGAGAGAGAGAGAGAGAGAAAGAGTAAGCTGCCCATTTAATTAGGCATGGCCAGTTAATTGCTGCTGCTTGGTCAAAATAACTGACCTTTTAAAAATGGATTTAATCTGGCATCTGCTGAGCAGAGGACCATTTCATCCTTCCCTGTGGTATGTTATGTCGCTAATTGCTAACTATGATTTACTTAGCTGGCTTGTACAGTACTTGAATTAAAACACAGCAGACGTGTGCAGTGCAGCAGAGTAAGGCCCATCTCTCTTCAGGGATGTTCTCTTGCTCCTGTATTAGCCTTGGCAAGGCTGACTTAGATTACAATCATGGCAGTGAATGCTGTCGTTTTCTGGCACCTAATGTCTCCGAAAGAGTCTTCTGCAGAATCCCAGCTCATCTGGTGGTCTGTCTTTCTAGCCAGGCGGGTAAACATCATGGGTGCAGTCAAGGGGGGAAGGGGGCAGTTGCCCCCCCCCAAATCAATCAAAATCAATACAAAACTGAGGTTCTGTCCTCCCAACAAAAATCCTGGCTACGCCTTTGGTAAACATCCTGTTTGCATTTATTGCAGTGGTTCTGAAAGTGGGCTGTAGAGCCCTCTGGGGAGCATTGGGATTGCCTAGGGGAGTGCTAGGAGTAGGCCTGGGCTATGTGCTGGCTGCGCCTGATGGGAGTTGTAGTCCCACAAAGCAGGGTGGATTTGATTTAAATCAAAGTGATTTAAATCACGATTTAAATCATGATTTAAATCACTAGCAGGGTGGATAAAAATCAACGATTTTTAAAAAATCAAAAAAAATCAGATTTTTTGTATTTAAATTGGATTTTTTTTATTTTTTAAAAAAAATCATTGATTTTTATCCACCCTGCTAGTGATTTAAATCAGTTTGATTTAAATCAAATCCACCCTGCCACAAAGTCTAGAGGGCACCCCATTGGCAAAGGCTGCTCTGCTGGTTCAGTTTCTTGTGAGCAGAGAATACCAGAGATTTGTGGTGTCACCCTTTTCATTTGCCAGCTGGCGCGTTGAGTGAGCCTGCAGCCAGGAGCCTCCCACCCTTATTCTCAGGAACACAGGAAGCTGCCTTAGTCAATCTCAGTATTGTCTACACAGCACAAACCCTCCAACATTTTTCTGATGAAAATAGGAACGTCCAAAGGAAAAATGGGACATTCTGGGGTGGCTTCTGTAAATCTGGGACTGTTCCTGGAAAATAGGGACACCTGGAGGGTCTGCACTGGCTGACAGGAGTTCTCCTGGTTTCTCCTTGAGAGGCTGAACTGATAGTGAGGTGGGACTAGTCCTGCTTGGCTACTTGCCTCTGTGGTTGCATCCAGACAACTGATTCATCCACTTTTGTTTGCACAAAATTTCTGAAGAGGTTATATGACACCCACTGTTTTATTGAGTATATTGATTTGTTTTACGGTGAGCTTCATGTCCAGCCATTATCACCCCACACTTTCCAGTGCACTTTTCTGTCACTCGCCTTCCTGCAAAAAGTTTTGTTTCATTTGTTTTTGGAAGCAGGTTTGTCGTGCAAGATCAAATCCACTTCATTTGCACCATGTGCATTTGTGGGTTCCCTCTGCAAATACTGACAGCCTACAAGTGTCCTGGGAGCCTCTGATAGTCAATCTGGTGGCAGACAGACGTTCACAAAGACTTCATTGGTGTTGACCTTCCTGGAGCAGATGATGTTCCAGGCCTTGTGAAATTGAGCAGGTTTGTTAGAAATACTAGCCAAATTGTATACGAGATGCTGAAGGAATGTTGGAATTTACTTTGAGTTTCTTTCTTGCAGTGCTTGTGGAAGCCTTAGAAGGCTGTTTGTCCAAAGCTCCATTGCTTTGTTTGTTTCTTTGCTGGATTAAGGTGGCTGAAAGGCAACCCATTTGCCCTTCTTCATTACCACAGTTCAGAGATGATAGACATAAAGTACATGGTTTTTTGACAGTGCACGGCACTTCAGAGCAAATTGCCAGTTTCAGTCAGATGTATGCAAGTGAAGGAGGCCAATTGTCGTCCATCAACTTAATCGCTGTTGGGATGAGAGTCGAGAGCAAACGCTGTAGATGTAGCAAATGGAGAAAAGTCTTGAGAATCTTTTTATCCAAACTTCTCTCTCTCTCTCTCTCTCTCTCTCTCTCTCTCTCTCTCTCTCTCTGTGTGTGTGTGTGTGTGTGTGTGTGTGTGGATGTGATGAATTAATCCATTTGTACCTACTTGAGCTTCATTTCAATTGAAGATGAGAAGAAAAGTGTAGTTAAGGTTGAGCTAAAGAAATCAAGGAAGCAGTGACATTTCAGAAGGTATAATGAGGAAGAGAGAGAGGTCGCACAATCCAGGTGCACTGGGAAGGGAGTTCTAGCTTATCCATGAAGGTCTGGTATTCACCATAGACACCCCCAGCCCAGTTGCTCTTCTAGCTTCCTGGCCGTCTCAAGAACACCCCACACGTTGCCTTCTGAGAGCCAAAATCAATTGATAGTATCTGCCCACCGAAAGAAAATCCCCTTGACTCTTATGGCACCATAGTCTTCATATATGGGCTTGGTGCTCACGAGTGTACCTACAGAGCTACTCCTCTGTGAGCACTATGGGCCTAGCAGAGCAACAAGAGGGTGGTGCATCCCAGCTTTCCTCCCAGGGCTTCAGCAGCCAGCAACAAAAAGATCCAAAAGCCAAGCTCTGTGGAGCAGCTGCTAGTTCCAGTGCTAAACACTCAAGGGAGAGTTCAGAGGACACTGAGGTGGAAACTTAGAACTGTGATTGTTAAGGAGGTTTTAATTGTTGCTCAATTTTCTTACGTGAACTGCTTTGAGAAGTACTTCTTGAACAGAAATTTGTGGAACTTGCATTCTTTCCATCTCCTATGCCTTTGAGAAAAGTGGGCAAATATCTAAACACGTCTCCAATGCTACCGTACGTCTCAGAACTGGATTTGTAAGAATTGAGGCCAGAGTATGGATCACCACACCAAATTACTGGCTAAGACTATGCTTCGTCCCGGGTGGCCTTGCTCCCTTAACTATTAATTTTTTTAAAAAAAATAATTTTTATTTGGTTTTACAATTTTATAGGCATTTCACATTTCCTCGAGGTCAGGTTTTCTTCCTGGCCTCAATTATTATTTCCTTAACTTTGCCGGGGCCTGGCCCTTTTCCAGGCCAGGTCACAATCATTATACTAATATTTTCATATGACTCCCTCACATCCACCCCATTGTTTCCATATTTCTTTACAATCTCGAATTTAAACAGGTTTCTAATTCATCTTCAATTGCTTAATCTCCAAATATTAGATTTTTACCATCACTTACGTCCTCCTCAGCATACTTATATTTCATTTCAAATACATTTTTTCCCCTTCCACCTCCCCACGCTCCCTGGGTACGTAGCCTTGATGTTAATTTTATCTTTATCTTATCCCTAGTAATATGCAATCTTAATAATGTCTCTTAGTCCTTTGCCGTGTCCGTAGTTCTTATCCAAAATCCAAAAAGAAACCAGAATACTTCTATAATGTCCCTCAGCCCTCCCCAGTCGGTTCTGCAGTCCAGAACCATTGTCTCTCTTGTGTGACACTTTTCAAAATTTCAAACCAAACCTCCTCTTGTAAGTTCAAGGCCTTTAAATCTTCTTTCTGCTATTTCCTAGTAAGTTTAATCTTCCTGGTTTTCCTTATGGTTGCTTTCTTGTTGCTGCGTTTGACAGTTCCATTTTTCCTCTGTTTAAAACATGTGCTCTTGCAGCTAGGTTTTGTTGATTTCCTCTTCTTCTTTTTGGCCTTGACATAAAGCTCCCCCTCCTCCTGCAGCTGGTCATCCAGTTTGGCATTCAGTTCATTTAGACTATGTCTTATCCTGTCGATAGAGTCTCGGGTTTCAGCATTCCATTTCCTCATTTCCGCTCTGTATTCCTCCAGCACTTTCAAAACTTTCCACAAGTTTACATCACTTTCCTCCGCCATGTTTCAGGGCACAGCTCCCACAGACACAATGTTCACTTTTCAAAAATCTCTCATCAATAAATTCAGTAATCCAAATCAATCCTTATATCTGTCTCTTTTCTTCTTCCCTTCAGCTACCCCCAAGACCAGGGGTGGTGAATGGGTTAAATCTCCGTTACAAAGTCTATCTTATGTTACAATTCAAATGCCTCGGTTGCAATTTCCTGATTCAATGTCTCAATGGCAGGGGACTGACCTCCATTTTGAAGTCCCAAGCCAGTCTCTGATTGTATCCAAATCGGTTCTTTTACTCACTTATGCCAATTGTTGCTCTTGGAGGAATCAGCGCGCTCGGTAGCAGACGGTCTTGCAGCTTCACCCGACGGGGGTTGCAGACCCTGGAGCTCCGCCTCCCGCTCGCACTCGGGAGCCCTTACAGGGGTCTCCCGGGGAGCAGGATCGGCGTAACGAGCTCTGACGGGTCCTAAGACCCCGGGATGCCCTTCCCGGGGGTTTCGGGGGCCGCGGCGCTAGCGCGGGCTCCCCTTTTCCCAGTCGGGTTGGGGAATGTCACGAGCGACATGTCCCCCCGACCGTCCGCTCCGGCACGCTGACCGGAAGCTGCTCCCTTAACTATTAAGGACAGTTTCCAAGTGACATGTAAATGCGCAGTGATAAACATAATGACAACACCTTGCAGATCCTACTCAACATAGGGTATGAACAAGCCCCAAAAATCATCTTGGCAGCTATGACATGCAGCTTCCGTAACTTCTGGGAGCCAAGTGATGGGTACAAACCAGGCAAGCCACCATCTACTTTCTGAGTGTGCATCTGATTCACTGCTGTGGGAAGCAGAGTGTTGGATCAAATGCATCCTTGAGGGTTTAGAATACCTTCCCCAACCTGGTGCCCTCCAGAAGTTTTGGAGTCTCTCTTCCCATCTGCCCCAGCCAACATCTGGAGGGCACCAAGGAAGGCTGCTTTAGAACATCTTCCTGATAATTCAGACTAGGACACATGGGTAAGGCATGTGAGAGACAATTTTTTTCAGCTTCAGTTGGTGCCAACATACAGGGGTAGATTTAAGCAGACTTGACAGATGTGCAGGCAACACATCAGATTGTAACAAATTGCTTCAAAATATGCCTTATTCAAGTCAAGAGAGGCCTGTTATTCCTGTAATGGTGGCTATGGTAGAATTATTCTTGTAAAGAACATTTTCTCAAAGACCAACTTGATGTATATGATCTCAGAGGAGTCAGTTCCATCCATTCCAACTTTTCAAACAATCTTCCTTTTGCATTTTTGCTAATAAACAATTGTAGTTTCATGCCTTTAATTGAAATGTGATAATGTTGGTGCTCCCAATGCAGAACTTATCATAGAGCTCTCCAAGGTGCCCATCCCCAAGCATGCTGTGTGAGTGTTTTGCAAGCACCTCAAATTGTTTGCACTCCACTTAATATTTCCCAAATTCAAAAAGTTCTCTCATTGCTGTAAGTGACTGAGGGGGTTCCAGCACTGCCTTTGCAACTCTAGCACTCCAGGCTTAAAGCCATTACAAATGTGAGGGTTCCGGCAAGGGAGACAGAGTAAGCCAGAAAAAGGGACAGAATGAAAAATGTGTCACACATTGCTAATGAAGCTGGGGACTGTCCTGAGTGCCAGTTGCAATATCCAGGAGCTGGGGATGTCCTGCCATCTCTTAAACTGGGCAATAATTTTTGCTTTGCTTTTGAGAACTGGGCAGCAGGTGAGCTGTGAATATGCCATGAATAAGAGTAACGACTGTAGCCTTTTGGAAGCTAATTAAGCGATCCTGATCCTGCAGACTCTTCAGATGTTCTTAATGGCATTCACTCCCGAAGTCCTGTCCTATTTTGAGGGACCTGCAGTCTTGTGACGGATGTTTCCCTTTCCTTCCTCTTTGCAGATCATTGGCCTCGTGATACTGTGCATTGGCATCTATGCCGAAGTGGAAAGGCAGAAGCACCGGACCCTGGAAGGGATCTTCCTTGCTCCAGCACTGATTCTTCTCCTCCTCGGCATAACAATGTTTGCCGTTTCCTTCATTGGGATGGTGGGCTCCCTCCGAGACAATCGGACGCTGCTGAAAACAGTAAGGCTGCTTCCCCCCTTCCTCCACTCCTGGAACTCTTCCAGCTCCAAAGGTTCATGGTGCTGATGAATAAGAGGCTACCATAGCAGCCCAGAGAGGAACTTTGGGGATTGTAGAGTCATAGAATTGCAGAGTTGGAAGGGACCCCAAGAGTCATCCAGTCCAACCCACTGCAGTGCAGGAGTCACAGCTAAGTAATTCCTGTTGGCCATCCAACCTCTGCTTAAAATCCTCCAATGAAGGAGAGTCCACCATTTTCCATGGGATTCTGTTCCACTGCCAAACAGCTCTTGCCATCAGAAACTTCTTCCTAAGGTTCAGTCAGAATCTCCCTTCTTGTCATTTGAATCCATTGGTTTGGGTCCTCCCCTCTAGAGCAGAAGAAAGCTTGCTTCACCTTTTGCGTGATAGCTCTTCAGAGATTTCATGGTGGCTGTCATCTCAGTCTTCTCCAGACTAAACGTATCCAACTCCCTCAACACAGGGGCGGAGCAAGGTGGGTGCGTTGGGGGCGGTCCGCCCCGGGTGCCACCCTGGAGGGGGGTGACACTCGGTACCCCCCCTCCGCGACTACCAAGCCGAGCCCCGCCGCCCAGTAAAAAACCTCATTCGGCGACTCGTAAGGTTGCGGTGCGTGAGCAGCAGCACGGACGGACTGTGCATGTACGGAACATGTGCGGGACATGCACAGTCCGTACGGGGTGCCAAAAAAAATTCCGCACTGGGTACAATCTGGGCTTGCTACGCCGCTGCCTCAACAGTTAGTAGTTCTCGAGGTGCTGATAATTTACCACTGCTCCTTCCCTCTGATATATGGCAGTTCTGTGGGCACAGAGAGGGGCTGCCTGGCCCAGGTGTTGACAGGCGCCAAATGCTCAGACAATTTGCACCAATTCTGTTTGTATAAGAGGCTATCTGTTTCCTTCCAGGTCCAATTCATAGTGCTGCTGGTTACATTTATGGCCCCTAACAGTTTGGAGTCAAGTTACTTGAAGGACCACCTTCACCCATGTTAAACCTGCCAAGATGGGTGATGTGGGGAGGGAGGGAGAAGTCAGGCTGTTGGGCACGAGAGATTTAGCCTTTTCCGTGGTGGCCCCATATCTGTGGAGCTCCTTGCCACCTCCTTGCTGCTGTTTAGGTGGGCTCTAACAATGTTTCTATTCATTACTGCTTTTAGCAAAGGTGTGGGAAAAGATAGAGGATTCCTCTCTTTATTAGGCAGACAGGGTGATGGAACTGGGTTTTGGAAGTGAAATGTTTTACTGTTGCTATTTTTGGTCGATACTTTGTGTGGTTTTATACATGGGAAGATTTGCGGTGACATGTCATACTCCATGTAGATTCACTGAAATGGGTGGACTTACTGTAAGTAACTTGTGTGATTGATTCGATATGGTGGACCTCTAAGCTGCCCCAGGTGCTGTGGAATATGCATGCCATCCTATTCTGTTTGTTTCAGGGAAAGTGTGTGTGTGATCAGATAGTTATTTTGAGAGCCCCAAATGTGCTGCTAAATTGCCTCACAACAGAAGCACCTCTAAAAGATGGGAAGCATCTACAGGGGTTTGCTTCATTGCCCACGTAAACATCATTTGATGTGAATCTTAATTTATTTTCACTCCAAATTGCAAGGGGTGACTCTTGGATAAACATCTGTGGGGTTTCTTAAATGATTTTTGCATGTGAAGTGCAGAGAAAAATATTTTTTAAAGAAATTTAATTTCAAGAATTGGACAGAATGAGGGCTTCTTTCTCCATCTTCTCCTTTCTCATCCTTCAGAACTGTTTTCTGACTCCTCGGGGAGATAGGGGTGGTCTGAAGTGGAGAAGAGAGAGAGACTGAAGTTGCTAAAACAAGAAACTTAATCTCAGGGTGTGGGTTCGAGCCCCACTTTGGGCAAAAAAAATCCCGCATTGCATGGGGTTAGACTAGATGACCCTCATGGTCCCTCCCAACTATTCTATTCTATTCTTATGATTTTTCAGGAAGAACAAGAACCCCCTCCAGAGTGTTGGGAGGTTTTTTGAGGGTATATTCTGCAACTTCTCGCTGATGCAATAATAATGCATTAGGGACAAAACAATTAGTTAGTGGAATAATGTCTGAACTGTTCAGTATACATCCAGCTCTATTGCACTGCATCAATAACTGCATCAATAAAATGTTGCAGAATACTCCCCCACACAAAAAAACCCAGTCTGGAGTGGCTCCAGAGAGAGCCAGTGTGGTGTAGTGGTTAAGAGCGGTAGACTTGTAATCTGGGTAACCGGGTTCACGTCTCCGCTCCTCCACATGCAGCTGCTGGGTGACCTTGGGCTAGTCACACTTCTCTGAAGTCTCTCAGCCGCACTCACTTCACAGAGTGTTTGTTGTGGGGGAGGAAGGGAAAGGAGAATGTGAGCCGCTTTGAGACTCCTTCGGGTAGTGATAAAGCGGGATATCAAATCCAAACTCTTCTCTTCTTCTCCTTCTCCATCTTCTTCCTCATCCTACAAACTCTTTTCTGGCCCCTGTTTGCTTTGCAACAAAGTTCCCCCAACCCCTTCAATGGGCTGGGAGCTGCTGCAACTGGAAACCAGGCAGGCTGCCATATTGCCCCTGCAAAGTCTCGGCTGGAGCATGGCTGTTCCATGCTGTAGTGCTGTTCTGGTGGGGCATTGTGAGGGAACTTGGTGGCTGCTGCCCACTTGAGCCGGGGGGGGGGGATTTTGCTTTAAAGTGAGAAGTGGGAGGGTGCCCCCACATTTACCAGGAAGCACCCAACCCCCAAACATTGACTTCTTCCTGTCCCCCCCACTCCATCACCATTAGTTGCCCCCAAATTCCTTCCATTTTGCCACCGGCAGCCCTAGAAGCACAACCCCATGCAATGGAGTGTTCTTGCTGGCCTTTCTTCAGATTGCATCTGGAGAAAGATGCTTCCTCCCTGCCTCCCTCTTCCCATTCTTATGGTGTCTTTGTTCTGCATGCAAGCATTTCAGAACAACTGGCACACACACACACACACACACACACCCTTTGGTTTGGCTCCTGTCTGCTCTGTGTAATAGGATGTTGAATGAAGCAGCTGGCAGATGCTTCGTAGTTAAACAACAGGGACAAAAGCATTTTTTTTTTTGCTGAGGATGGAAGGGTAGCATTTCTCAGTGGCCTTTGCGGGAGGTCTTCGGTTTAATAAAACTGTTTCATAACCAAGATAGCGGGTGATGACAAATACTGCTCCAGGGCAAAGTGGCAGAATTCGGGGCTGTTTTGACACAGTTTTGGGAACTGGTAAGTGAAATCAGACAGATAGATGCAGCCTGATGTTCTTTTGTGGGCAGGTGCAGATCCCCCCCCCCCATGTTACAACAGATGTGAGAAAAGGAACTGCTTCCTTTCTGTTATTTCCTATAGGCCTGACTGAAAACTTACATGATGGGTTTAATAGCCATTCTCCCCCTCTTCCTCCCCCCAAACCCTGAAACTGTTACTCTGCAGTTCTGGGGGCTCTCTGGCAAATTACAATTCCAGGATGCTTTGGTTGGGTGCAGGTGGGGAACCAGGGTATTCCTAGTTCCAGGTTATGAAATGGATATGTTTAGGGAATAGCAAGGCCTGGTATTTTCAAAAAAGAAATCTGATGGGGGCATCAGTGGATGATGCACAACCCTTGATGTGCTCCTCTCAACTTCCTGCTGTTCTCAATTTATTGTCTTCATTACACAAGTCTGATTGTTCTTCTGCTGAGCAGGATTCTTTTGCCATGTCATGGAGACCTCAGCTCTTGCCCTCCCGTATGTTATGACTGGAAGAAGGTGAACCCAGAGCAGAGAGCCAAAGGGCACTCTCTCCAATGGATATTCAGCATCTCTGTATTTTAGGTTTATTGGGAGGAGGCAAGGTCCAGAACTCATTCAGGAACAGCAAATCCTTCGGGACCCCATAGGTGGCCTTTGTTCTTGCCGCACAGGAATTGTGGGGTTAAAGGCTTTCTCAAGAGGGAGGTGGCTTTCCCCAGTTGTTTGCTCTGGCTACTGTGGTTGGTGTGGATTCCACCAGTTAGAACAACTTCCTCTGGACAACAGAGTCCTTCTCTTCCCAGTATCTTTCTCACAAGAACAAAAGAATAGCCTGCTGGATCAGGCCAGTGGTCCATCTAGTCTAGCATCCTGCTCTCACATTGGACGACCAGATGCCTGTGAGAAACCAGCAAGTAGGATTTGAGCCCATGAGCCCTCTTCCCTCTGTGGTTTCCAGCAACTGAGATTCAGAAGCAGTTCTTCCTCTAGCTGCATAGCTGTCAACCCTCCCTTTTTTGGCAGGAAACTCCCTTATTCCAATGCCGTTTCCCACTGCTATCCCGGATTGTTGATATCCCTTAAATTTCCCGGATTTCAAAGGAAGCAGCTCCTCTCCCTCCCTGCCGGCCAGGGAGGCTCCTCAGCTGCGTTGCTCGGCTGCCAATAAGGAGTCTGAGACCGACTGGGGGCGGAGCTTGCATGCCTTGTGCAGCCAGACCCTCATGCCCAACCAGGCAGGCAGCCTGCCTGCCGTCTACGTGCTCGCTCTTTCGCTCACCCGTTCACGCGCAGCCTCTGGAGCGCAGGGTGGCAAGGCTACTTGGTGCCATTGCACCGCCCTCGCGGCATCACTTATTTTCAAATCCGAAAGTTTGAAAAAATCCCTTATTTTCAAATCCGAAAGTTGACAGCTATGCGGTGGTGGCAGAGCCATCCTGGCTAATACCCATCACCTCCTCCATCAATACCCTCACCTCCTCCATCAATTTGTCTAATCCTCTTTTAAAGCCATCTAAACTAGTGGCCATCACTGCCTCCTGTGAGAGCAAGTTCCATAAATTAACTCTGCTGCTGGAAGAAGAACTTTATTTGATCTCTCCTGAATCTTCCAACATTCAGCTTCATTCGTCTTTCACGAATTCTAGTGTTAACGAGAGAAGCAGAAAAACCTTTCTGTGTCCACTTTCTCCATGCCATGCATAATTTTATAAACATCTGCCATGTCCCCTCTTTTGACCATTTGACCGGAGGAGCAGCAAGCTAGTTGTGAGAGGTGTGTGGTGTCTTCTCAAGAGTAAGCCTCCACGCACGTTGATTGTTAAACTAGTAACTTTATTTACAAGATCAAACATTCCAGCGTTCAGACTTCATCATCCGTCTCATCTGAGTCAGATATCCGGAGTGAGGGCTTGTGACTCCGCCCCCAGCATAAGAGCTTCAGAAATCCAAAGCTCCGCCCACCTTCTTTCCGCTTCCGTGGTCTGGACCTGAGTGGGGTCGCGCTGGTCGCTTCCCCCATACTCCTGTCCTGACCACTCGGTGTCTCTGGGGCTCTTGCAGCATCCCAGAGACTCCGCTCCGCTGTGTCCACCTCCATTTCCTGTCCCCTGCCTTCCGGTTGCTCTGGGGGTCTGGTAGCATCCCTGAGCCCTCCCGCCTCTTCCTGTGGTTTCAGGGCTTCAACTTCATCCCAGAGCCTCAGCACCTCCTCTAGTGTCAGCGGTGCTCTCGTCTCTCCCCAGAGCCCGTCCCCCAGTGGTGGCCCATGGACTTGCGCCTCCCCACTGCTGCCTTCTCCCTGACTCTCCTGTGAGTCGCTATCCGATCCAAACTCCTTCCGTTGTCTCCAGCTGGCTGTGTCCTCCGCCCCTGCCTTGGGGATGGACCAGTCCCTGACACTAGTTCTGAAACCCTGCCCTGATTTTGGCCCCTGGGTCTAATACCCACCACTCCTGGTATAATGTAGAGTTACTCCACAAGTATCTGCTGGGTCAGTTCAGTGGCCCGTCAGGTCCAGCATCCAGTTGTCATGGTAGCCAACCAGATGCCCATGGGAAGCCTGAAAGCAGGACCTGAGCGCAACACCACTCTCCTCTTCTGGGGTTTCCAGCATTGTCTAGGTGCTACTTAGTAAATAGGGTGCAAGAAGGGAGCGGAAAACGCTGGTGGGCAAAAGTGTTGGAAAGCTTCCCTTGTCACTCAGCAAATACCGGTAGTTAAAATATGGAACTCACTCCAACAGGAGGCCGTGATGGCCGCCAACTTGGGTGGCTTAAAAAGGCGATGGGGCAAATTCTTGGAGGAGATACCAGTTGCTGGAAACAGCAGGAAGGGAGAGTGCTCTTGGGCTTGGGTCCTGCCTGAGGGTTTTCCATAGGCATCTGGTTGGCCATTGAGAACAGGATCCTGGACTAGATGGGCCACTGGCCTGATCCAGACCTGATCACCTTATGTTCTTATGGTGATCTTTCTTGGCTGTTCCGAGTCACATCTTCCAACACATCAGAAAGACTTGAAAGTTTTTGTCAGTTCAATGACAAATGTGTGACATCCTCTTGCTCGTGCTCACACACAAACACACACAAACACACACACCTGGCAGTTTTGAAACTGGTGAGCCATACTGTGGCTGCGTGAGAGAGGTGAGTGATCCATTAGTAGTGAGTGAAGTTACACCTGGCATCCCTCACACCTAGGTTGTGTTTGATTAAGGCTAGATCCACGCCTGCCACATCTCAAACGTGGGCAGTTTTTGGATTAGGCTAAATCCACTCTCAGTTCCAAACCTCGCAAATGAAATGCTGGAATGCAGTCTTCCAGGGGAGGCTTTCCATTTCGTCCAGTGTTTTTACAAGATCTGTTCTGACATTACAAAATAAGATTAAACTTCCAAACTGAATTTTTTTAGGGTATTGCTGTCTCTCCTTTTGTCAGTGCTGCTGGAACAGCCTGAGCAATTCTGTGAATGGCACAGGCATTTGTCACGTTCTCTTTAATATTATATTCTGTGCCTATCTGACAAAACTCCTGAGATTGCCGTGTCTGGTATTTCAATTCTTGGACTATTCAGCTTGGGGCTTTCTTACAGCAATATTATAGAAATCAAACATATGCATATGGTGAAGAATGAAATGCCAGTAGCCACATTGATCCTTGTGACATATTGATGCTGATAGTTTCATAGAATTGTAGAGTTGGAAGGTACCTCAAGGGTCATCTAGTCCAACCCCCTGCAATGCAGAAATCACAGCTAAAGAAGCCCCAACAAATGGCTATCCAGTCTCTCTTTGAAAACCTCCAGTGAAAGAGAGTCCACCACCTTCTGAGGTTGCCCATTCCATTTATTGTTAGGATCCAGAGAACATGATTGCCTTGTTTAGCCACTCAGTACCCATGGATACCAAATGCATGAGTGGACTCTCTAGAAAGCTTCCAGATAGCCCTGCTCCTTAGATCACCACCATCACCTCCACAGCCAGTATATGACTGGTGTCGGTCTTGTTTGGTACCCAGTTGAATATGACTAACACGGCTGAACAGCAGAACCAGGACCAGCTCCTGGAATTTTTGCCATGTCTAAGACAAACATCATTAACAATCTCTGATGATAACCAGCAGCTCCCCCCCCCAACCCCAGCAGCACCACCTACTTGTAATTAGGTGAAGTATTTTGCATTATTTGGGAAACAGCTGCTGTCTGTCTCCGCTTGCAACATCCTTGCTCTGCCTTAGGAAATCCTCAAGACTGCCCAGTCTCCGCAGCAGCAAAAAAAGCCAGTGTGTGAGAGAGTCTGTTTATTTCAGAATTTATGAATCACTTTGCATTTAAAGAATACCTGCTCAGTGTACAAAAATTGGATATAAATCATACTACAAATGATAAACAGTGTTAAAAACGTGAAGCCAACAATAATTAAAAGCTGCAGCATTGAAATGGACCAATTTGAGAAGGCCTGGGGTGGTGGTGGGAGAATATTGGAAACATAACACTTTGGGGACTTGCTTCACTTCTAGAAAAATATCTAGCTGTGATTTCTGCATTGCAGGGGGTTGGACTAGATGATCCTTGGGTCCCTTCCAACTCTACAGTTCTTGGCCACCTCAAAACAAAAACACTGCAACCTACCCATGATAATATGTGCTAATTTTCTCTCCCCCCTTTGGTTATTTTTGAATTAAATTTATGTTCTCATTAAATGATGGAGAATAGTCAGGGGTGGGGGGAGGAAACACAGGGGAAATTTTCAGCAATGCTAGTGAAAAGTGACCAGCACCAGAACCCAGGTTTAAAAAATGCTGAAAATGTGTTTTGTGCTTTTCAATTTCTGTGCTGTTGCTTTCCCTTTTCTTGTAAGCAATACTAGCAGGTTGTTTCACCTCCTGTCTGCTAGCATCCCTGCTCCACTGCAAGCGGAGCTGTGTTTGTATACACTGCAAATCTCTGCTTTCAATTGTGCTGGGTGGGAGGACTGGGTTCCTTGAGTTGGTTTTGTTGGCATGCTGTGGAGATGATGTGACTTCATCTCCTGGCAGCCGCAGGAGAGCTATGTGTGACATGTTTTGTCACTGTGTTCTTCTGGTGAACTGATGAGATGGAAGATGCTCTTGCTGTTTAGCAGCTGGCAGGCTTCAGCTGCCTTGCTTGCCTCCAGGTGAGCTTTCTCTTGTGCCCCTTGCGGTCCAGTTGGAGTGAACCAGATTTGGGAGGAAAGAGGTAGTTTGGTGTGTGCCATGTTAAAGGGAAGCAGGAGGTGCAGTTTAATGTAACAAAGGATGACAGTTTGGGGTTGGGTGGAAATTTTGTCAGTGAGAAGAAGTGAGGGGAGCAAATTCTGTGTTAGGGATCATTAGGAAAGGTACTGCCAGTATCATAATGCCGTTATACAAATCCGTGCTGCAGCTGCATTTGGACGACAGTTCTGGTCACCTCGCCTCAGAAAAAGGCTATTGTAGAGTTGGGAAAGTGTTCAGAAAAGGGCAACCAAAATGATCCAGAGGTGGAGCAAAGGTTGCAGCGTTCGAGACTTTTTAGTTTAGAGGAAAGGTGAGTAAGAGGTGACATGATAGAAGTTTAGATAATTATCAATGACATGAGAAAAGTGGATAGAGAATAGTTGTTCTGCCTCTCTCATAATGCCAGAATTTAGACATGCAATGAAACTGAATGTTGGAAGATTCTGGACAGATAAAATAAAGCACTTCTTCATGCAGCCAATCAGTTTCAGTGTATCTGAAGAAGTGTGCATGCACACGAAAGCTTATACAGTGGTACCTCTGGTTACGTACCTAATCCGTTATGGGGTGCAATTCGCACCCCAACAAGTACACAACCAGAGCTGTGATATCGTGCTTCTGCGCATGCGCGACCTGCGCAGAACGCTTCTGTGCATGTGCACGTGGCAAAACCCGGATGTAAACACTTCCGGGTTTGCCGTGTTCGTAACCCGTGCCGTTCGCAACCCACAGCGAACGCAACACAAGGTACGACTGTACAAAGAACAAACTTAGTTGGTCTCTAAGGTGCTACTTCCACAGGAGGCAGTGATGGGCTTCAGTTTGGGATTAAAAGAGGATTAGACAAATTCATGGAGGAGAGGGCTATTGGTGGCTGCTAACCAGGGTGACTATGCTCTGCCCCCAGAGTTAGAGGCAGTAATGCATCTGAATACCAGTAACTGGAAGCCACAAGAGGGGAAAGTGCTCTTGTTCTCAGGATTTGCTTGGGAGATTCCCACAGGCTACTGAGAGAACAGGGTGCTGAACAAGATGGCCGAAACCAACAGGCTCTTCTTATGTTCTTAAGTAACTTCCATCTCTCTGGGTACGTGTCAAGGCGGCCTCGGCTTCCTTGGGTCCTTGGGTCTCTTCAAGAGTCTTGATTTATGATGCAGGGCAACAGCCTTCACCAACCAGGTTGGTGCCCTTCAGATGATTTTGACTCCAGCTCCCACCAGCCCCAGCCAGCATGGCCTGCGCTCAGAGATGATGGGAATTGTAGTCCAGCGATACCCAGAGGGTCCCAAGTTTTCCCACCCCTTCTTTAGAGTTGGCTCTTACTTTGTGTGAAGCAATCCTTTCCAACACACGGGAGGACAGTGTGAAAAAGCACAAGATGCGTCTCTAGATTTTTAGTTGATCTTGTAGTTAAATCTCAGAGATGGTTGGTCTTTATAAAGTCATGGGATTGCCTCCTCCCTTGTGAGAATCTGGCTTCTGCAAGTAGCATGGTGTCTTCATAAATAATGGATTTTAGAGTTACATTGCTTGTCCTTGGTGTCAGTCTGGTGTGGCCCGCCTCCTTCATTCTAGTTGGCCTCCAGCTGCAAATGTGTAATGAAGGAGAAAAGTGTTCCTCACTCATTAGTTCAGTGTGGAGATCTGTGAGATGCAAATGGGCAGCAGCCTGCCTTCCTCCCTTCGCTCTCAAGTACTTCTTCTAAAGGCTGCAACAGCCAAGTCAAGTGTAACAACAAAACCTGACAGAAACGAGGCAGTGATAGGCTCCTTTTCAAACCTAAAGCACATCTGGAGGCTGTGTTTGGAAGTAGTGGCATATAATGGAGACAGGATTCTGATCCTTCAAGGCAGCTGAAAGTATAAACACCCATCGTCCTCTGCTTGGTTGTGGAAAGATCTCACTGCCCTTTCCACATCCACATTTGAATTTGTACCTTACTGTCCTCAGTCTCAGATGATGTCTCTTGGGGCTGCTTATATTAATGTTGAAGCGGTGAGAGACTCCAAGGGTTACAGGAATTTACTCAGGTTCAGTTTCCTTGAAGTTGTTTTCTCATGAAGTGAGTGCTGCCGTGTGCTTCTACGGAGGGCATGAAAGGAATGTGAGTTTGAGAGAGGAACCTGCCCAAATTGCTACCCAGTTCTTCAGTGGTGAATTGAGAAAGTGTGGGTGCGTGTTTCAAGTCAGCCCACTGTTTTGGCCCCAAACTGTAAGGATGTGCTTACCATGTTGCTGGTGGAAATGGCCAGAGTGGCTCATCTGGTGTGATGGAGCCACATCAATAGTCTCCCACAAAAAATGCAACTCCTGCTTAAGGCAGGGTGAGGATGGCTCTGTGGAAACACACCAGCGGAGCCATTCCAGCACTCCTGCTATGATACCGCTTTAAACAGTCATGGCTTCCCTCAAAGAATTCTGGGAGCTGTAGTGTGTTAAGAATGCTGAGAGTTACTAGGAAACTCCTAATTCTGCTCCCCGAGCTACAGTTCCCAGCGTTTGGCAACTAACCGTACATCAAAGGAAACTCTGGGAACCATAGCTCTGGGAGGGAAATAGGGGTCTCCTGATGACTCTCAGCACCTTTAAACTACAGCTCCCATAATTCTTTGGGTGAAGCCATGACTATTTAAAGTGGCACCATGGTGTGAATGTGGCCTTAGTTCAGCTTGAGCCTCTAATACATTAAGTCAATGTAGGTCATGCCAGATAACAGCAGGCATTGGGCACTCTGGCAGATGCTGCTGGCACTCACCCAAGGGGCACCGTGAAGCACCCTGAGACCTTCTGAAGGCTGGCTGGTCTGGACCTGTTGTTACACCTGCCCCTGGGGAGAAACTGCCTGTTTTTCCAAGGGACATTGCTCAGGTCTGCAGCCATTCATTCTTGTGGCATGGGGGCAGTGAGGAGTGCATGGTCAGAGGGCTTGAGCAAAGCCCCAACTAGGCCTGTGTAGGCATCATTCAAAACCAGTTTGAAGCCCACATCATGATAACCGTTTCATTATATTTAACCGGCAATAAATTGCAAACAGCCTTCATAACGCCATGGGGCGGTATAATTGGAAGCAATTTGAGAAGTCCTGTCCCTGTGTGTGCTGATTGCTGGCTGCCGCCTTCCAAATACTGTTTTGCCTCCCCCAAAGTGAGATTGGCTGGCTGCTTCCTTCCAAGCGGCAGGAAGGAGAGGAGAGCGGGAAGTGCTGAGATGGACCATGCTCTGTCACAGCTGGCTCCCTCTGGCTGGCTGGCTGGCTGGCTTCCCTTTCAGCTGCATTTCCCCTCCCCAATCCCTCCTATGGCAGAACAGTGCCAGCCTCAGCACCTCCCCTTAACCACAGTATTGGTGCTTTAAGAAAGAGTGCTGCCTCTCTGCCTGTGCCTGCCTGCCTGCCTGCCTGCCTGCCTGCCTGCCTGCCTGCCTGCCTGCCTTCCTTCCTGCCTTCCTTCCTTCCTTCCTTCCTTCCTCCCTCCCTCCCTCCCTCCCTTCCTTCCTTCTTTATCCTGGTTGCTTCTTCTCTGCCTCCCTCCTCAGCTGAGGCTCTGCAATCCTGCACGTTGCTGGGAAGGACAGCCCAGCCACCCCTCCTTATTTCAGACATCAAGATATACTGCCGGTTTATCATGATGGTTAGCTGGGGAAAAACCATTATGTTGAAAACCAGGTATCGCCCAGGCCCAACTTCTGACCTGGATGGTCCAGGGATGAGGGATGATGGCTCACCCCTCCCCAAGGCCAAAGATCATGCCAGGTGGGGAAAGAGTGGCCCCTGTCACTGCTGTAAACACTTCTTTCCAAGGAGGCATCATGAAATAGTCAATGGAATCAACCCTCCTGAAATTATGCCCCAATTTTCAGCAGGGTGAAACAGAATTTGACCCATGAATTTGACCCATGTCTGGAGATTTTGGGGACTGGCACCTTTTTTGTACAAAACAAGTATTCCACCACTTTTGAAAAAAGATAGGATCTGTATCTGTTTAGCAAAGAAGCTAGAATAAAGCAATGCAAATTGAGTGCACATATAATCATTTAACATACAAGAGGATGCAGGGGGCAAATAATAAGTGAGAAGTGCCAAGATTAAGGGCCTGAAGTCAGTACAGATCTCAGAGGTCAACCTTCTGGGGCACATTTGCAAACTGAAGGAGTTGTTGTGGGTACCATGCACACAGGTACAACCAACAAGCACAGAGAGTCTCTCTCTCTCTCCCCCCCCCCCTCTCACACACATACTCATTCACACACTCAATCTCTCACACACCCATCCCACCAAATCAGACTTGGAAAAAAGCTGTATATCAATTACACCAGTGCAGGTCTCTGAGGGCGCATTTGTGCGTGCAAGGGCCACACGGGTGACCCATGAGTTAGGCTGCCCTTTGTTTATGTATCTGTGATCCCTTCCTGAGACCCTGGAGAATTCCTTTCCATGGGTGGAGGCCATGCTCTGCAAGATGGACCAATGGCAGCTTCGTATGTGAGTTCCCACAGCCAAAGTGGCGGCAGCATGCCTGATTCCCTCCAGCTGAATGAAGACTTGAGCAGTCCAGCTCTCCTCTTGAAAGCAGTGGGTGGAACTGAAGAGGGCAATCCATGGCTGTGGGTCTGCCTTGCTGGCACAGAGCCTTTGTTGCCTGTGACTTGACTTGAGAGGGCTAGAAAATGCATCCCAAAGTATTGCATTGGCTGCCCTCTGCTTATTGCCTTCTGTTTGCTCTGCAGATCTCCAGCTGGCTGGTGCTGATGCTGGCAGTCATAGCACAAAACACCCGAAGGGCTTCAGGTTCGGGGAAGGCTGTGGAGAAAAAGTCCATGGGTGCAACGGGTTTTAAATAGGGAGAGGAGTTTGGTCTTGGTTCTGGAGATGCTTTTAATGGTCCCAGATGCACACATTCTGAGTCGAAAACTCTGCAGGGACACTGTAAAAAATTTACAGAATCCATTTGATAAGTTGAAAAGACCACTTTAAATGATAGTGTCAGAAGCCTTCATGAAGATCCAAAAAGAACAAAATAGCACAGCCCATTTAATGGGACAAACTGAACTAGAAAACTTACAATATTTACTTTAAAAGAACACCAATCTAATCAAGCACCTACAGCTGCAACACAGTGTGACATTGTGTCTGCTGGATGTAGAGCACCTTGCATGCAACACCACTAAAAAGGCATTGAGTTGCCAACAGCTAAACCCTCCTCCAGACTCGCATCTGTTTTCCTTGTTTTAATAAAATGTATCTTCAGAATGACTTTGAAGTCCCCTGTATGTCTCTGTGTCAGAATCAGTCCCCACCCACCTTTGCTTCCATGGTATCAAACTTCACCCACAAAGGAATGTGCTGTTCTGATTCGGCTTTGGCATGTGCCTACACAGCAAGGCGATTGCAGCTCCACAGTGAGCAACTTGCTCCAACGGAGGCTGGAGGTGAACTGGGGACTTCCAAGGCCCCTCATCCAGTTTGCTTCTAGCTGAAGGTTCTGTAAAGGGACTGAAGCTAAATACTTCTCACCCTCCTTTCTGATATCTAAATTTTACATAGGATTTCCAGCTGCCATGGGGAAGAAAGTGCATAGTTAACCCATGGAACTTCCTCCCAAAGGAGGCAGGGATGGCCACCAGCCTAGATGGCTTTCAAAGAGGATTAGAGAAATTCATGGAGGAGGGCTATCGATGGCTACTAGCCATGTGGCTATACTGTGCCCTCCACTGTTGGAGACAGTAATGCTTCTGAATCCCAGTTGCTGTGAACCACAAGAGGGGAGAAGGCTCTTGTGCTTGAATTCTGCTTGTGGGTTTCTCATGGGCATCTGGTTGGCCACTGTGAGAACAGGATGCTGATCCAGAAGGCCCTTCTTATGTTCTTAAAGTCCCCTCATCCAGTATGCCTCTGGCTGAAAGGCCTGAAGTGAAATACATCTCCTCCTCCTGCTGCTCTCTGTTAACTCCTCTCTGTTAATAGAATTTCCAGCTGCTGTGGCAAAGCAGCAGCCACTTCCTCAAGACTGCCTCACTCTGAAGAGGCACCCCATTCCTCAGAGCAGGGCATGGAGGTGCCCTGGAGCCCAGCACAGCGGCTTCCATCAGTAGGTGCTTGGCGAGAGCAGTGGCCAACAGCTGGCAAGGCAGATGAGCTCATCCACTGCCCCAAGGGAAAGTACTGACCATGTTCTGCAGGCTTCCTGGCCACTTGTCTTAGGTTCAGAATCAGAAACCTGGTCCAGCACCTCCAACAATGGTGCATCATCCCTGGACTTAATCATCTCTTCTTCTTCTTCTTCTTCTTCTTCTACTACTACTAGAAGTACAGTGTTATCAAACAGGATCTGATGGCGGCATACACAGTCCATATACAATTATAGATCACTGTCAAACAAATATAGACATAAGCTAAAACCAAAATAAATAAACCTCAGGTATGTGGATGTGTGGAAGGTACCCTGTTTCCCCTTTTTTAATACGTAGTCATAAAGTAAGCCATGGCAGGGTTTTTTTTACCTTTGTGAGAAGTAAGGCATACCCCAAAAGTAAGCCATGGTGCCGCCGTTGTTCCCGTCGCCTCCTCAGCCCCTCCTGCATGCGCAGGGAGCCAGCGAACCAGTGAGAGGCACGGGGGGGGGAGACACCTCTTCCTGCCCCGCCTGTTCACCGTGCGCAGGGAGCCAGCGAACCAGCGAGAGGCGCAGAGGGAAAACACGCCTCTTGCGGAGTTCTGCCCCGCCTGCTCAGCGCTCAGGGGGAGGCTGTACCGTACCATACTGACGTAATAAAAATAAGACATCCCCCCGAAAATAAGCCACCCTGTGTTTTTTTGAGGAAAAAAATTATAAGACGGTGTCTTAAAAAGGGGGAAAGATGGGGGCTTCCGGTTCTCGTGCCGGCGCAGCTAGCTGGGTCCTCGTCGCGCTGCGGGGGACCGGCTGAAGAAAGGCTGGGGGTTTCGTCACCGCGCGACAAATCCCCGTGAAACTTCAGGCAGGGCGGCCTGAAGGCTTGGAGAGCCGGCTGTGCCCTTTTGGACCTCTCCCCACCTTCGGAAGACCCCGTTAAGGGTCCAAGAAGGAAGAGCGGATTGAGGTCCGGGCACTGCGGCTCTGCGAACGGCCACTTCAGCGAAGCAGCGTAGCAGGCTGCGGCGAGCGCAGAACACCTCCTCACCAAAAGAACTGAGTCAATTTACCTCGGAACCGTGAGTAATTGGAACAATCTTGAACTGCAATTAGGTTTTCTTTAATTTGGCCACGGGAAAGGCTGAAAAAAGGAGGTCCACCTTTCCCCTCTGTGTAATTTTAGAAGCAAGTCGCTATTTATAAACGTCTGGAACTTTTTTTCTGTGTTTTAAAACTTTGACATTTGACAGCTGTCAAAAACCTCCTCTGGTTATTCTGGTAGGAGGGATGGAATTGATGGGATATACGGTTGTTTAAAGTTATTATCGATTGGATTAGACCCACTGTCACCTGGATGTGGATGAGCCGGGCAGTACAGGGGTTGAAGATTTCTTAATAACTCTGCTACCTTTTGTGGTTACTGTTTCTAATTTTTGACAAATGGTTGTTTGGTACCTGCTATAACCCTGTGGATTACAAATTGTGGATTACAATTTATTGGACTTTGCAACTTTCTTACATCCTTGCAAATAGGCAGAATTGCTACTTCTCTTAAAAGTGAAACTAACATCTCAGTGAACTGTAAAATTCTTTGCTCCTTTGTTCCCTCTGCAAGTAACTATCTGCAGGAAATGCCTGCTGTGAACTGACCTTGAGCAGCAATTGTTTTGCTTAACTTGGTGATAAAGGCAACAGCTGCTGTGGAAACTGTGTGAACTGCAGAGCTTTGACAGGAAAGTTTATCTCCATAGCAACTGAGGCCTGGGCTACTTAATTGAGCTGACTTGGAACCAGTAAGTGACTGAGAATATTAAAAAATATTAAAAATAAATGTCTGGAGGAGCTGGAAGAGGGGTGACAACAAGAAGTGTTACAAAAGCAATAGAAGGACCCTCTAAGGACAAAAGAAGATTGTCTCAACAAGTGGACTCTTCAGTTATGAATCAATTACTTGAACATTTTGAGGCACTAAGGAAAGAGATTAAAGATAATACGGAAGACCTTAAACAGGACATTGCAGGAATTAAAACGCAACTAGACCAAATTGGTCAATTCCAACAAGATTTGGAATCAACTAAAGAAAAGGTCAGCAAAGTTGAGTCCCAGGTTCAGACTCTTGAACAGACGCACATCAGAGACCATTACAACACTCAGGTATCTCTTGCTTTTATGCAAATGAAGCAACGGGCTACCAATTTGAGGGTGAGACATCTGCCAGAACAAGAAGAAGGAGACCTGAAGGCCTACGTAGTCAAGGTATTTGGAGAATATTGGGGAGTGGACCAACAAAAATTAGAAAGTACCATTGTCAGAGTATATCGTTTTGGACCAAAGGACAGAAAGAACACAAAGACAGTTAATGATTGCCTAATTGAATTTCAAACAAAGAGCCAAAGAGACGAGATTTTGAAACTCCATTACGAGAACAACCTTGAAGTTAAAGCAAATAAGGTTATTCTGTATAAGGACATCCCCAAATTCTTCCTGGATTTAAGACCTAGTTATACTGATCTGACACAGGCCCTAAGTAAGAAGAAGATCAACTACAGGTGGGAATTCCCTCAAGGCCTAGCCTTTGGATTCAAAGGAAGATTCATCAAAATCAAATCAAAAGAAGATAAAATTAAGTTTCTACAGGACAATTTGGACGAATTCCCTGGAATCTTAGCCGGAAGCCCAGCACCGACACCAGAAGAAGAAGCCGAAGGAGCAGTAGGAGGAAGTTTGGCATAAAGATGGCATTGAAGATTTTAACATGGAATGTTCACGGTTTGAACATTCGACCACGGAGAAACCAGGCCTTTCATATGCTAAAGAAACAAAATTTGGACATTATTTGTCTTCAAGAAACCCATGTAACAAGATTACACAGGAGAGTTTTGGAAAATAAAAGATTAGGCCTGGAATTCATATCTTCAGCAAAAGTAAAGAAAAGAGGAGTAGTAATTTACGCCAAAGAGAAATATAATCCTAGATTGAAATTTAAAGATGAGGATGGAAGATTTGTTGCAATAGAAATAACAGTGGAAGGCGAAAAATTTTTGGTATTGGGACTGTATGCGCCAAATGATGCAAAATCGGAATTTTACAAGGAGATCCACGAAAGGCTGATGGAATATATGGACTATAAAATAATAGTTCTAGGAGACTTTAACGCGGTAGCCTCTACGCTTATGGATAGATCACAAAGAGCAAAATTTACAAATGATGGAAGGCTACCAAAAACTTTCTTTGAGATGACTGACAACCTAGACTTGATTGATGCATGGAGAACATTGAATCCAACTGACTTGGAAGCAACTTTTTTCAGTGAATCAACTAAAGCCTGGAGTAGGATTGATCAAATCTGGGCATCCAGGGAATTAACCCCCAGGATGCTCCAGTCTGAAATACATCCAAGGACATGCTCTGACCATAACCCAGTACAACTGGACATAAGATTAAACCCGAAGGGTTCCTTCAGATGGAGAATGGACGATTCACTGTTTAGAAATCAAATTATTTGTGAAAAAGCCCAGAAAACAATAAAAGACTATTTTGAAATAAACTTAAATACGACAATGGAAAAAAGAACTATTTGGGACGCAAGCAAAGCGGTAATAAGAGGATTCCTAATACAACAAAAGGCAATCAAAATGAAGCTGCAAAGACAGAAAAAGGATTTAATTTTGCAACAATTGAAGGAGAAAGAAAAGCAATTGAGGACAAAACCTAAAGATATTAAATTACAAAAAGAAATAAAGCAGCTACAAGTTGAATTCTCCAAATTAATCAACTGTGAAATTGAATGGAAAATTAAAATGTTGAAGCAAAAGACTTTTGAATCAGCCAATAAATGTGGAAAATTGCTAGCGTGGCAACTGAGACAGAGGCAGAAATTGAATACCATTACAAGCATTAAGATCAATGGAAACAATGTAGTGAACCCTTCGGAGATAAGGAAAAACTTTGAGAAGTTTTATAAACAGTTGTACAAAGAAGAAACCAAGGAAAAGGACAAAATAGAGCAATACATAGCTGAAAACGGCCTACAGAAAATCCCTGAAAGCATGAAAGGCCCCCTAAACCACCCCATAACACCAAGTGAAGTCGAAATGGCAATTAGCAATATGAAGTTGAACAAAGCCCCAGGACCTGATGGACTTACAGCAAAATATTACAGAACCTTGAAAGATTGGATAACTCAACCACTAATGGAAGTCTGTAATGAGATTCTGAAGGGAAGAGGGGCACCGGAGTCTTGGAAGGATGCATACATAACTCTGATACCAAAGCCAGAGGTGGATCGCACACAGATGAAGAATTATAGACCTATCTCCCTCCTAAATGTGGATTATAAAATTTTTGCAAACATTATGGCTAGCAGACTCAGGAAGGTTCTAAAGGAGGTTATTCACCAAGACCAAGCCGGTTTTTTACCGGAGAGACATTTAAATACCAACATAAGAAATGTGGTGGATATCCTTGAAAAACTAGAACAAGATAAGAATGACAAAGCAATCCTGATGTTTGTGGACGCCGAAAAAGCATTTGACAACGTATCCTGGACATTTATGAAAAAGAATTTACAACATATGGAGGTGGGGAATGGTTTTATGAATGGCATTGAAGCGATATACACCGATCAGAAGGCCAAAATTATCATCAATAACGTGGTATCAGACAACATCAGAATACAGAAAGGAACAAGACAAGGTTGCCCCTTATCCCCGTTACTGTTCATCACAGTCCTGGAGGTACTGTTAAACATGATAAGGAACAACTCAGAGATTAAAGGGGTGGCGGTGGGGGCCAAAGAATATAAATTAAAAGCCTTCGCTGACGATCTAGTTCTGACACTACAAAATCCAGACTCCAGTGCTCCAAAGGCACTGGAGGTGATACAAGACTTTGGGGAAGTAGCAGGATTTAAATTAAACAAAGCCAAAACCAAAGTTCTAGGGAAAAACCTGACACAAGATGAAAAAGAAAATCTGGAGAAAGAGACAGGCCTACAGTTTACAAAAAAAGTAAAGTATCTGGGCATTAATATGACTGCGAGAAATCAAAATCTGTTTAAAGACAACTATGAAAAGGTATGGAATGAGATAAAGAAAGATCTGGAGATCTGGAACAATCTGAAATTGTCCTTGATGGGCCGAATCGCAGTAATAAAGATGAATGTGCTGCCTAAATTATTATTTCTTTTCCAGGCAATTCCAATACTTGACAAGATGGAACCTTTCAAGAAGTGGCAGAGGACCATATCAAGATTTGTCTGGCAGGGGAAAAAACCCAGAATTAAATTCAAGATACTAACAGATGATAAGAAAAGAGGGGTTTTTTCCCTGCCGGAACTGAGCATTTACTTTGAAGCGGCAGCCCTCTGCTGGCTGAAAGATTGGTTCCTATTAGAAAACACAGATATACTTGACCTGGAAGGATATGGCAATAAATTTGGATGGCATGCATATCTATGGTATGATAAGATAAAGGCCCATCAAGGATTTAAAAACCACATAATAAGGAAGGCTCTTTTTAGAGTCTGGATGAAGTATAAGGATCTCCTAGAAAGGAAAACACCCAGATGGTTGTCACCAGCAGAAGCAAAGGCCTATAAAAGAGTCAACGCAGAAGAAAACTGGATAAAATACTCCGAGATGCTAATATACGAAGGAGAACAAGTCAGGTTGAAACCCTTTGAACAATTGAGAGGAAGGATTCGAGACTGGTTACAATATCATCAGATTAATGAACTTTTCAAAATGGACAAAAAGATTGGCTTTCAAATGGAAAAGTCAAAATTGGAAACAGAACTGTTAGAACCTAAAAATAAGACTTTGTCAAGAATGTACAACTTGCTGTTGGAATGGCATACGCAAGATGAGTTAGTAAAATCTGCAATGATAGATTGGGCAAAGGATGTAGGACACAACATCATGATGGCAGACTGGGAAAGACTATGGAAAATAGGTATAAACTTTACAGCATGTACTTTGTTAAGAGAAAATATAATGAAAATGATTTATAGATGGTACCTAACCCCAGTGAAGTTGGCAAAAATCTATCATTTGCAGGACAATAAATGTTGGAAATGTGGCAATATGGAAGGAACATTCTATCATATGTGGTGGACCTGCCCAAGGTTGAAGGCATTCTGGGAGATGATATACAACGAGATGAAGAAGGTGTTTAAAAACACATTTTTGAAGAAACCAGAGGCCTTTCTCCTGGGAATGGTTCACCAAGTTTTACCAAAAGACGACCACACGCTGTTTATGTATGCCACAACTGCAGCAAGAATTCTTGTCGCAAAATACTGGAAGACAAAGGACTTACCGACATTAGAAGAATGGCAGATGAAAATGATGGACTATATGGAAACCGCTGAACTGACCGGGCGAATCCGCGACCAGAGGGACGACGAAGTGGAAAAAGAATGGAGAAAATTTAAAGACTATCTTAAAAAATATTATAAAGTATAGAACTAACATAAATAGAAATGTCAATGTATAAAAGTAGTTTATAAAAGATTGATATAGTAAATATGATGGTAGTTAGATTATAGAAATAAGTGTTAAGTATTATTGAATTAAAGTTTTTCGTTTAACATATATATTCATTAGAAATTATAAGGTTGTAGAAAAGAATTAAGAAGTTATAGGTAGAGTTAAATAATGTAATTAAAATAAGTTAGAAATTGAATAGATATGATAAGATTAAATATTAGGAAATTGCTGGTAGTAAATAGATAAGGAGAACTGACATAGAGGGACAGAGTGGAGGAAGTCATTAGAGAATGTTAAGGATATAGGATAAGAATATTAATATAAATGTTGTGTAGTGTAGTGTTGTAGTTTAAGTGTAGTGAGTTTAGGTATGTGTTTTTTCTTTTTTTGTTTTTTGTGTTTCATTGTATGTTCGTTTATTTTTGTGTTTAAAAATAAAAAATATTATTTAAAAAAATAAAAAATAAAAAAAAAATAAAAAGGGGGAAAGATGGTAGTGACTAGAACTATTTGTAGCATAGACAAAATGTTTAAACGGGACAAGGTTACAAAACATGACCCTATTATGCCAAGGGAAATTAATTCAAGTATTCAACTTCCCTGAGTCACGGTGGCAGCCATATTTGTTCATAGGCCAAGAGGGGTCAGACCAAAGTCATTCTTTTGATCTGGACACTGTGCTTCTGCTGGTGCAGCCTAGAATTGGATTAGCTCTTTTTGCTGCTGCATCACACAGTAGATGCACTCTGTTTTTATTTTTTATTTTTGTTGGATTTTTTTGCAAGAAAATTGGAAGATTCTGGCGTACTGGAAACTGCCTTTGCCTCTGAGCTCAAGACTGCAGCCAGTGCAGTAGAGACTTCTTAACACCTTTTAATTTTTTGCTGTTCTTTACACACAAGCTTTTCCAAGGCTAAGCAATAGCTTCTTCTCTCATATCAAAATGTTATTTGAGCCATGTTCAGTTGCAACTCTGTCTGACAACAAGCTTCTCTCCCCGTTGCTGAATTCTTTTCTCCTGTGGTAAACCCAGCCAAGTTAAATGAAATTAAAAGCAAGCGGTTAAATACTCTCCCTGGGTTATTGTGGAAGCAGGCACCGCAAAGTGATTAATTTTGGCCCCAAACTCAGTGCTGGAACAGTCTGTAATTTATTGTCGAAGCTGGAACTGATGGGCTTCTTAAGGATGGCTGATGGCAGTTTGTGTTTAATGGAATGAGGGATTTGTTCCTGTTCTTCTGTACCATTGAGAATGTGATAAATTGGTAGCTGAAACCTTTATTAACTATCTCGTCTGTTTTGAACTTGAGCCAAATTTCTTTTCCTTACTTAGCAGGTGACGTTATTGCCAGGCACTTGAGCCAAATTAATCCTCCAAGAAGCTGTGCTTAATTTGGCCCCCTTAGCAAATGGAAGGTGACGTCTCTTGTCACAAAAGAATGCAAAGATTAGAGGGTTCCAGCCTAATATGAAGGTCACGCAGGATCACTGTCAAGTGGGGTTGAAGCAAACAACAATTAAGAATCAGCCTAATGAACATGTACTCTCTTTACCCTCCTTCTTGGTTCAGCGTTAAGTACAGCTTTCCAGTACAGTCGTACCTTGGAAGTTGAACGGAATCCGTCCCGGAAGTCTGTTCGACTTCCAAAACGTTCGAAAACCAGAGTGCGGCTTCTGATTCGCTGCAGGAAGCTCCTGCAGCCAATCGGAAGCCACGGAAGCCCCATCGGACGTTCAGCTTCCAAAAATAGTTTGCAAACCGGAACAGTCACTTCCAGGTTTGTGGCGTTCAGGAGCCAAGAACTAAGCTGTTTGAAAACCAAGGTGCGACTGTACATGTTAACAAGCTATTTTGCTACAGATACCTTGTTTCCTCATAACCATAGTTTGCAAAATCTCTTCAAAACATGGTTCGGATCTGTGGCTTTGAAGGGAGCTGTGATTTGTGATTGGTGCACATCATGTAATGTGACTCAATGCCAGAGGAGGGGAAGGAAAAGGATGAGGGAGTCTGCTTTCGAGACTAGCTCTCGGTTTGTAAACTATGTCAAGTCCAGGAGGAAGCTGGAGCCCAAGTTACGGCTATGGCCTTATCAAGGCAAGAATGTTTTCAGCTCTCCCTGTTCCGACCATGATAATGCTAGAATTCAGTTAGTGAAGAGTAATAGGTTTCCCCAGGCAAAGGCAATGCAGTTTAAAACAACATTTGAATCATAGAATGGTAGAGTTGGAAGGAACCCTGATGATCATCTAGTCTAACCCCCTGCAAGGGAGGAATCTCAACTAAAGCATCCATGACAGATAGCCATCCAACCTCTTCTTAAAAACCTCCAAAGGAGAGTCCACCACCTTCTGAGGGAAACTGTTCCACTGTCAATCAGCTCTCACTGTCAGAACGTATTTCCTGATGCTTAGTCAGAATCTCCTTTCTTGTAACTTGAATGTGTAGGTTTGGGTCCTACCCTCCAGAGCAGGAGAAAACAAGCTTGCTCCACCTTCGATGTGACAGCCCTTAAGATATTTGAAGATGGCTACCATAACTCCTCTCATTCTCCTCTTATCCAGGTTAAATACAGCCATTTCCCTTATCTGTTCCTCATGAGGCTTGGTTTCTAGACCCCTGATCATCTTGGTCGCCCTTCCAGCTTGTTAATATCCTTTTAAAATTGTGGTGCCCAGAACTGGACATAGGACTTCATCTGTGGTCTGACCAGAACAGAACAGTACTATTACTTCCCTTGATCTGTTTTTTGCTGCTGCATCACACTGTTGATTCATGTTAAGCTTGTAGTCTACTAAGACCCTTAGATCCTTTTCGCATGTACTACTGGCAATACAGGTCTCCCCCATTTTATATTTGCGAAGCTGTTTCTTCCTTCCTAAGTGTAGAACCTTACAGTTGCCCCTATTAACATTCATGTTGTTAGTTTTGGTCCAGTTCGCCAATCTGTTAGTGTTAGATTTTGAATCCTGATTCTGTCTTAAGCAGCATTAGCTGCCCCTCCCAGTTTGGTGTCATCTGAAAATTTGGTGCTTCGACATCTCATTTTGTGGTTTTATGTAGGAGGTTTCCTTTCATCCCACAGCATGCTGAATTTGCAGCAAGGGAAAGATAACTTGGGAGTGCCCAAATTTATGTGTCTTGGCTTGTGCAAATACTTGCATTGTCTTAGGAATGTTAGTCTGATGTAAGCAGAAGAAAAATGTGACCAATTTGGTTTGTCTTGATCTGTTTATATCAAGTTTATACCCATCCTGGATCCCTGCTGGATCCTTTGCACTGCGACTCCCAGCAGCCCAACCAACATGACCATAGAATGCTGGGGCTGATGGCAGTGGCAGGCCTTGGGGTCTTAAATTTCAGTGGCACCCTGTGCAGTGCCAAAATTCGCCCCCTCCACCTCCTGCCTTTCAATCTGCATCATAATGGCAGTGGCCCTGAGGCTCTGTGCCCAGTGGACCAAAATGGTTGCACTTCCCTAAATCCTCCTCTGCTTTTGGGAGGATAGAAGCTCCAAGCTTTGCCCAAGACACAAATAAAATGATGTCCCCCACTGTGCCCAGGAAGGATTGGGGAGGGGCGGCGGCAGGGAAGCAACATGTTTGGGATGGGTTGACAAGGATGAAGTAAGAAGATGGAACCAGTTCCTTCTTGAGGAGTTTAGAGGTGCTGAACCTCTTTACCCTGGCCTTTGACTCCCATAATGAGAGCTTTCGCAGCCCATCATATTCCCATGACTGTAATCTGTTTTAATGGTTTTTAATCCTGAATTTTAAATTGTTGTAAGATGCCCTTGTACCTGCTGGTACAGGTTGGGTGGGTGATGATAATGTTGATGATACAACCCTGTCCTCCCAACATTTCACAGGTGAAAATGGACCTACCTTCATCCCAGTTTTCATACCAGACATCATTGCCTGAGACCCTCCCTCTCCTATTTCACATTGATGAAGGCTTGACGCTGCATGCTGAATTATCTTGTTCTGCAGTCACCTGATTTAAAGGCCAAGGATGGGTAGGAAGGGAAATGTGTGGAGCTGAGCTACCCAGGGTGGGGATGGGGAGAACGTTCTGTGTCTACTTCATATTTCAGCACGGCCATAGGATGTCAGGTGGGAGAGCACAGCTATGCCAGCTAGGACTGATGGGCATCCAGTTTGGTGTTGACTTGACTTATAGTATCAGGGGTGGGGAGTTATTCATGTTTTTTTGTAGCCTCTTAAAGAAATACAAAATCCACTTCTCTTCCCCACCCTTCTCTCTTTTCTGCCTAGTTCTTCTGGGTCCTGTTGGCCATCTTTATTACTGAGCTGCTGCTGCTGTTTATCGAAATAATCTTTGAAAAGCAGGTGAGCCTCCCACATGAGTAATTACAGTGTGTGTTTTGACCCCTTTGGGAGAGACTGGAGATCATCTTGTTCAGTGGGCTGTGAATGTGAAGGACTGGCAGGTTTGTTTTTTTACCCAAGTAATTTTTCAGCGTGTGCATAACTTAACAGCCATGCCAGAGCGATTAGGTGTATGATTGAATACTGAGCTCTTTTCTCCACACTTTGTTCTCCCTCTTCTTTCAGACTGAAATTTATCTCTGCCCTATGAAACTGCAGAACTTGGAGAAACCATTTCTGCCTTGTTTCAGGCTGGCACCAGGATATAGATAGGAGCAGCAGGTGTTGCACAACCAGGAGTGCACAGATCCTGCTCCATAGCACAGCACCTGCCCTGCCCATGGAAATCCATCTTCCTTCTTAAAAAGAACAAGGAGCTCCAAGTCCTGATGGATGCAAAGTGTGTCACAAATGCTGTGACTCCCAAAATCACTCCCAAGCTCAAAATGACTCCATAAGTTAAACTGATTGTTTTCCATCTGTTTGCTTAGGGAAGAAGTGAGTGCTAAATAGCAAGACAGATATATTTTTTTAATCTCTCTCCATAACATGAGAGGTCATGGACATCCAATGAAGCTGAATGTTGGAAGATCCAAGACAGATAAAATAAAGTCTTTCTTCATGCAATGCAGAGTAAAACCATGGAACTGGCATCCCTAGGAGACAGTGAGAGCCATCAATCTGAATGACTTTAAAATAGGATAAGACAAATTCACGGAGGAGAGGGCTATTGGTGGCTACTAGCCATGATGGCTACGCTCTGTCCTCCACATTCAGAGGCAGCGATGCTTCTGAACCCCAGTTGCTGGAAACCACAGGAGGGGAGAGAGCTCTTGCACTCAAATCCTTCTTGCTGGTTTCCCACAGGGATCTGGTCAGCCTCTGTGAGAAGAGGATTGGCCTGATCCACCAGACTCTACTTATGTTCTTATCAAGGAGCTTCAGGTTCTCATGGATGCAAAGTGTGTAACAAATACTGAGACCGCAACAATCACAGAGTGCTTTTCACTCTCAAGTCCTTAATAATTCTGTAAATTACATGGCTTGTTTTATATCTATTTGCCTAGAGCAGAGGTGAGCACTGAATAGCAGAATCTGCAGGTTAGGGTTGTTCGACTAATTTGGCCAGATGCTGGACATGCTGCCTGGTGCCTGTTTAGGGCATTAGATGGTTTTCGTTGTTTTTAGAAGCATCTTGCCTTTGTAGAAACAGAGGTGCAAGGCACACACTATTTTCCCAGGTAGACCAGTCTTGCTGGTTAGCATCCCATTGACACTTTCTCTCCAATTAATAATATTTATTTAAAGGTGGTACTTCTCTCTCCCCCTTTTAATTTGCCTTTCAGACCCTAGCTTTGTAACTGAATTAAATAATGTAAATCTAACCAGCACTTATTTATTTTTAATGACACACACAGTCTCAGAGAGGTGAAGAAGCAGCACTAAGAGCCTCATAGCTCTAGGTAGCTGACATATTTTGTGGCAGACAGGTCCAGGAGTCCGGGGTCTAGCTGCTCTGCTTCAGAGCCACCAAGGTGAGGCAAGCAGTGTTGGAGGGTGCCAGCTCTCTCCTCTGCTCATGTGCATGTGCAGACACCCACCCATGAGCTCCTCTTCCCATGTTCGGAAGCCCCAGCATGTTGGGAATACACATCTAGAAAGGCAGCAAGGAGGGTTTCAGGGTTTCCCCCATGCAGATAGCTACTAGCCACAATGGCTGTGATCTGCCTCTATGGTTGGAGGCAGCAATGCTTCTGAATACCAGTTGCTGGAAGCCACAGCAAGTGAGAATGCTCTTGTGCTCAGATCCTGCTTGCTGGTTTCCCACAGGCATCTGGTTGGCTGCTGTGAGAAAAGGATGCTGGACTAGATTGGCCACTGACTCAACTTAGGTTCTTGTGTTTTTAAATCTCATCCGTCCAGATTTCTAACCTGTATTTGCAGCTGATATCTTGTGCTGCCCACTGTTCATGCCTGACTAGGAAACAAAATGTGCAATGGCTTTGTTCTCCAAATGAATGTAGGAACTGCCCTGGGGGAGTCAACTGCTTGGGCAGGAGATTGACTGTCTTTTTAGAAGGTTGGCAAGGTTGTCAGCTATGAGACAATTGATTTTTTTTGTATGTGGTTTTCCTTTAAGTTGGGGATTTAAGGGGGGAAAATACCTGTCAGCCTCATCTTAAGTATGGAAGTGTTGAAACTGACATTTTGTGTTTTGTGTTTGGGATACAAGGTTTTTTTTGGGGGGGGGGTTCATAAAAATATTCTTTATGTTTTCCACCTTGACATGCCTTCACTCTGCCTTCCCTGCTCTGTCAGGTTCCTCTTCTTTGTATTCACATTTATTCTTCAGCTCACCCAACCTCTGTAATTTTCATGTCAGAATTAATTAGGCCAAGTAAGTTGGTGAGTTTGTGTGTTTAAGCCAAAAAAACCCAAACAGCTTCTTTTCATTAATATTTCTCGGGGTTTGTGTCTGGTGGGGCTTTGTCAGAAGTCAGATGGCAAATGGTCCTTCAGAAGGTAACTCCTCAGGCATTAGGGGCTCAGCTTTGAGGGATGCAGGAACCTTCTGAAGTATTTGTGAAATGCATTTTAGATTCAATTACTGCTTAATTTGAAGCATCTGCCATGTCAAAATAACCCCAAGGGTATGTTCTCTAGGAATTTATGGGAAGAATCTTTGATTGCACCCATCTTGGGTTTTTCTCTTTATATGTATCTTTTTTAGTAAACTTTGCTATGTGCATAATTTAATTAAATTTTTCAAAAGCAACTGCTTTAAAATTGAAAAGCAATGTCAGTGCCCCATGCAGAGCAGCCTTCCCCCAACCATCATTTTGCTTATTCATTTGCATATTTTTCTTAAGTTCCATGGTTGGATCCAGGACACAAAATGCAGCACAGGATCTATAGTGTGTGGGTTCTTACAAATGTGTTCATGGATGTCATGGAGAGGGGAGGCTCTTTCGCAGAATCAAGGCTGTTGAAAGAATGGGGGTGTCTTTTTTTAAAAAAAGATGATGTCCTTCACATGGGAACTTTGTTTGTATTCAGAGGGATTTTTGTAGTAAGATTGGGGCTGCCTTTAACCATAGTTAATGAAGGGTGCTTGGTTCACTTTGAAACCAAGGCATTCATTAAATCAAACCAAACCAACCCAAGGTTGTAAGTCAACAACACAGCATGGCTTCAAATTGTGGTTGGTAAACAAGGACCAGTTAAGCTACTGGGCAGGGTTCTCTCTCTCTCTCTCTCTCTCTCTCTCTCTCTCTCTCTCTCTCTCTCACACACACACACACACACCCACCCACACACACACACACACACACACACACCATGGTTTATGCAGGGCTCTTCACTCCTCCAAAGGTATCCGAAGGCACACTTTCGACCCATTTAGCTGACAGCACCACAAATATATTGCTCCAGGCCAAAGAGTTTTCCCTGCTTTAAGTTCTTTGAGTGGGGTTCTGGCATGTTTTGGAATATAAGAGCTCAGCTGGGCTTTGGGCCTTATGGGAACAAGTCCATTTCTCTGTACTGAGAGCTTTCCCAGGTCCTCTGATGCTTGCCCTGGTCAGTGGCAGAATGGCAGCAGGCTACCTGCCTCTAGTTGTCTGTCCTCGGTTCCAGTGTAGTGTAGTGGTTAAGAGCGGTAGTCTCGTAATCTGGGGAACCGGGTTCGCTTCTCCGCTCCTCCACATGCAGCTGCTGGGTGACCTTGGGCTAGTCACACTTCTCTGAAGTCTCTCAGCCCCACTCACCTCACAGAGTGTTTGTTGTGGGGGAGGGAGGGAAAGGAGAATGTGAGCCGCTTTGAGACTTCTCAGGGTAGTGATAAAGCGGGGTATCAAATCCAAACTCTTCTTCTTCCAGGCTCTGTTCCCCACAAATCTCACTGGGCACATAACAAAGTCTCTGCCTGGTCAGAAGAGGAGCTGTGCTGAGACTTGCAACTCCAGCACTTGTCCATTGCACCAAGAGCACACCCTGATGGCCTCGGGGCACCATCTCTGTAGAAAGTGCCAAGTCTCCTCCTGTTGTGTTTATGAAAATGCTTGTGGTCTAAAAGGTCAAAGAGAAATGGACCGTGACTATTTCAAAGCACTGCCTTTCTATAGCCAGTACAGTGGTACCTTGGTTTATGAACTTAATCCGTTCCGGAAGTCCGTTCTTAAACCAAAGCCATTCTTAAACCGAGGCACGCTTTCCCTAATGAGGCCTCCCACCGCCGGTGCCCTCCCACCGTTCGGCTTCTGTTCGTAGACCGAGATAGAGTTCACTAACCGGAACACTACTTCTGGTTTTGCATAGTTCATATACCGAATAGTTCGTAAACGGGGCTGTTCTTAAACCGAGGTACCACTGTACTATTGCTTTCTGAGGGTGGGAGTTGTTTAGCAACTGATACTCTGACAGCACATCATTTGTTGTCCCTGCAAGGAAGATTGCACCAAACCTTGCAATGTTGTGTGAAGGCCTTTCCTTGCTAACTTCATATCTGCTGTTGGAGAGCCAGTGTGGTGTAGTGGTTAAGAGCGGTAGTCTTGTAATCTGGTGAACCGGGGTCGTGTCTCCGCTCCTCCACATGCAGCTGCTGGGTGACCTTGGGCAATCACAATTCTTGGAAGTCTCTCAGCCCCACTCACCTCACAGAGTGTTTGTTGTGGGGGAGGAAGGGAAAGGAGAATGTGAGCCGCTTTGAGACTTCTCAGGGTAGTGATAAAGCGGGATATCAAATCTTCTTCTTCACTTCTTCTTCTTCTTCTTCTTCTTCTTCCTCTCACATTTGGGACTCTGCTTCTTTCCAGATGAATGCAGTTTTCCATTCCACTGTGCAGGATGGGATAAGACACTACTATGATGATTTGGACTTCAAGAATATATTGGACTTTGTCCAACAAAAGGTAAGTTTTTGTTTTTCTCAGTATGAGCATAAAGTATTAGTGGGGCTGGGTAGGGTGGGGTCTGGGAACCAAGACTGATGAGGGAGTTGGGTATGTTTAGCTGGTAAAGAGGAGACGGAGGTGATACGAGAGCCATCCTCTGATATCTAAAGGGCTGTCACATTGAAGGAGCAAGCTTGTTTTCTGCTGCTCCCCAGAGGGTAGGACCTGAACAACTGGATTTAAGTTGCAAGAAAGGAGATTCCAACTAAATATTAGGAGGAACTTTCTGATGGTAAGAACTGTTCAACAGTGGAACAAATGACCTGGGAAGGTGGTGGACTGTCCTTCACCAGAAGTTTTTAAACAGAGGTTGGAAGGCCATCTTCCAACCTTAGCTATGATTCCTGCATCACAGGAGGTTAGAATAGATGACTAATAACAATTCTGTCATTAGCAGGCTGTGTACAAAATGTTTTGACTGACCTCAGAACAAATGATTGGCCTGCCGGTTCCTCTAGAGTGGACTGTACAATCTAGGATGGATTCTGAGGTCCATTCTGGTTCTGAAATGGTTTCTGCACATGTAGAGTATCCAGCACAGGTACAACAGGTGGCGTCAAATGATGTGTGGTGAGGCAGGGATGTGCACAGTTTTCCACTCATGCTTAGAGGCCTCTAAGCCCAGTGCCAGGTTGCTGTAGTCAACTGTGCATACACCAGGGGTGTATTAGGTGAACTGGGGACTTCTCCGGGCCCACGCTAAGCCTTGCCTTACACTCTGCATCCAAATAACATACAAAAACATTATGTTAGGGGGAATTGCTTGCAAGATTGTCCACAAAAATGTGTACAGTAGGAAAGATGCCCACTAGAATGCTGACAGGTATTTCCAAAAGCATAAGTTGAAAGCTGGCATGGAAATTCAGGGAGCAGACTTAAAAACTGGGGAAAGTAGAAACCAAGAGTAACTGAAATTGACCGATTTCGCCATCCCAACTCCCAGTGACTATTCCTTCACTCTTTTTACAAAGAGATAAGCCAATCAAGCATTTTGGGAGGAAATGTTCCAGATTACTCCAACGATGTTTTTTTGCAGCTGCAAATTGCTGCTGTGTTCAAAACTGGCCAACAAAGCTGAGCAAACATTATGCTTTGTTTTGCTCTTGTGTATATCATTAATTACCACTTGAGTACATGATGAAGTTTGACATCTTCATCTTTCATAAGAAGAGCAAATATTGTGGAAAAACAAAGTCCTATGATTGTCAGTGCAAGTGTGTGTGTGAGTTGTTGTTGTTGTTTAGTTGTTTAGTCGTGTCCGACTCTTCGTGACCCCATGGACCAGAGCACGCCAGGTACTCCTGTCTTCCACTGCCTCCCGCAGTTTGGTCAGACTCATGTTGGTAGCTTCGAGAACACTGTCCAACCATCTCGTCCTCTGTCGTCCCCTTCTCCTTGTGCCCTCCATCTTTCCCAACATCAGGGTCTTTTCCAGGGAGTCTTCTCTTCTCATGAGGTGGCCAAAGTCTTGGAGCCTCAGCTTCAGGATCTGTCCTTCCAGTGAGCACTCAGGGCTGATTTCCTTAAGAATGGATAGGTTTGATCTTCTTGCAGTGTGAGGAGTTTCTGCTTTTCAAATGAGCAAAATTTGAATTCTTCCACCTGTCTTGCCCCACTCTCCAGTCTCTGCTTCTCAATTTGTATTGTATTCTTTTATGCACAGTGACTTGCTGTTGTTTTATTGATTATAGTTTAGTAATTATTTATTATAATAGTTAAGAGAGGATTTCTGTTTAATTTTTTATATGCTGATATTTAATATTATTCTATACTATTCTAATGGATTGTTGAATATTACTTTATTTGATATAAGTTGCTTATTTTAAAGTTTTGTTTTATTATCACCTTTTGTATTGGATTAGATTGTTATAAGTTGTACATTCTTCGTTTCTTCAGCTTGTAAACCGCCTTGGGTATTGTAAAATAGAAAGATGGTATACAAATTAAAAGTGATGGTGATGATGAGGTAATCTGCCTTCCTAAAACAAGGCCATTTACTCGAACTCTCAATTTGCTTCTCAGTAATCCTTTAAGTGTCATACCACTACTGAAAGACTTGCACAGGCTACCTGTTAGCTACTGGGCTTAAGTTTAAGGTGCTGGTGTACAAAGCCCTATACAGCTTGTTACCAGGATACCTAGAAGATTCTCATAGAATAATAGGATTGCAGAGTTGGAAGAGACCCAAAGGGTCATCTAGTCCAACCCCTGCAATGTAGGAATAACCCCTTATATACCCAACTGGTCGCTGTACTCTGCAGAAGAAAAAGCCCTGCAAATAACATCTCATCAAGAAGTCCATCATGTTATTTAACGGTGGCACCTGTCTGTCTTGGGAGACAATGGAGGACTGTGCCTTAGCGGGTGAAGTCAAACTCCATTGGAGAGTTAACAGCACCTGATGTGGCTGTAGAGACTGATATGGGAGAGACATGTTTTGTCGCACCTGGGGTAGGCGAAAGTTTTGCTGTTACAGATGCACCATGGTGTTTCTTCTTTCCGCACTCCTCCCAACAGTCATTCCTTCTCTGGTCACTGCTGTGGATACACAACCTGACTGACTGTGTCCAGGTGCTGCAGTTGTCTGCAAGGGGTTAATGTTGCCAACCGCCGTGTCACATTTGCAGACATCTTTATAATTCAGAGTTGCTCCATGCCTGAAACAATCTCCCTGTAATGACATTAAGAGACAAGATAAAAAGTTATTTTTATATGCAACAACGGCAGCAAGAATGTTAATGGCACAAAGATGGAAACAAGAAGAATTACCGACAATAGGAGAATGGCAGATGAAGCTAATGGACTATGCAGAATTGGATAAGATGACAGGAAGAATTCGAAACCGACGGGACCAGGAATTTCTAAAAGATTGGACTATATTTGAGATATATTTGAAAGATAATTGTAAACAACAAATCACGCTAATATGCTTGCAAGAAGTTTTGTGAGGTTAATTTTAAGAAATATTACAGAAATAACTTTGGAAAATAATATTTGAATTTGATTATTAAATGTAATAGTGGAGTATGAAATACAAGAGGAAGTTAAGAAAAGTGAAAATCCCGAGAAGTGGTTGGTGGAAGTCAGAAAACTTGTATAACATATGAATGTTAAATGTTATTTAAAAGAATGTATGTAAAAATCTCTAATAAAAATTATTTTTTTAAAAAGAAGAAAGAAACCATCTCCCTGTAAAGCACATTCTTGGGGATCCTGCCATCTTCCATTCTGTAGACATGACCAAGCCAGAGTAGACATCACTGAGACAAGAGTGCGAACGTGCTGGGAATGTGGGCTTGGGAGAGCACATCTTTGTTTGAAACTCTGTCCTGCCATGTGATACCCAAATTCCTCCTGACACAGCGCACGTAGAAGGCATTGAGGTGTCACTCCTGAGGGTTGGAAGTTGCCCAAGACTCACTTCCATAAAGCAGCATGCTCATCAGGTAAGCCTCAAGAACTTCCTCTTGGTATGGGACATTAGCATCAGATTCTCTTTTGGAGAGGCAAGCCATTGCCATAGCAGCCTTGCTATTATGCTTGTCCAGCTCAGTATCGATGGAGGAGCTGCTGGTTATGGTGGAGCTACCACCTCAAGCATGAGGTCACCAATGCTGATGCATGGAGTGCTGGCGATGTTCTGACCCAGGATGTTGCTCTTCGTCAGGCAGATTGTAAGGCTGAACTCCATGCAGGCTTGAGCAAAATGGTTGATGAGTCTCTGTAGATGATATTCTCTTAGATAAGGATCTGCCACAGTTTTGTCTTGGTGTGGAGACATGCCACTCCCTCTCGTTATATTTATCAGACAGGTGCTGTCTCTGTTTTCTTTTCAGACTCTCTTGAAGACTTTGGTTGTGTGTTTTTTAAGGGGAGATTTTATTATTCCAGTTTGTATTGGATTTGAAACCATTTTTGTTTTGATGGTTTTTATTGTTAAATCAGTTCAGGATGTTTCATGGGAAGAGATTCATAAATGAAATGAAATAAATTTTATTATGCTTATTCAGTACTTTGCATTCCAAAACTCGTTTCTTAACAGATCAAAGGAGGGGGAATGCCTCATTGCAAAAAAAATAAAAAAAATAATGAGTGGTAGTCAACTAAGTTTTACTCAGAGTAGACCCATTGAAATGAATGGACCTAATTTAGTCATATTCATTTCAGTGGGTCTACCTGGAGTAAAACCTATTGAATACCACCCATTATTTTTAAAAACTTTGGGTCAGATTCAAGTAAACCGTTGTGCTAGCAGCAACCAGTGCAATGAATCTCGCTATTGCGACAGGATTTCCTCTCCTTTCCTCCTCCTCCTCCTCCTGCACCCCCATTGGTGGTGGTGGATGGGAGAACCATCAGAATAGTGGACAGAGGGAGGAGAGAGGAGATGGTTCAGTCTGGCAAACTGACATTCTTTCAGTAATGGAACAATGGTAATAGAACAGTATTCAATTCCACCCTTTGAATTGAGTAAACTATTTCGCTGTATCTCATAAATATAAACTGCTTTGACAATGGGTTCACCTCTGGAGCCCTACATTTTACAGGAGAATTTTCATCGGGAATATAATTGAAATGCATCCTTAACTCACATCCCAGATGATTCTCTTACGGTCCAGCTAGCAGGATGCGTGGCTCCCTGTCTCTCCTCTTGTGGCGCGTTCTGTTTCATCTCCATCTTCCAAACAGCTGGTCACGGCCATGGCAGCCATTAAAAACTCAATGCAGGAATTTGACAGTGACAACCTATTTATAAAAGCCAACTCCAGCATCCCGTCATACTCTGGCATGTGCAAGAGACAGAATCCAGAAGTGAGCAGAGTTTGATATTTTAACAGGACATGCACATCTAAATGGAGACAGGAGCTGGTGGCAGGCCAGAGTGGGGGATGGGCTGGTGACAACAGCACCACCGGTATTTACCTTGGCAGTCGTGACAGGGGCTGGCCAAGTCAGAACACTGCGGAGGGAGGTTTGGCCAAGAGTAGGGATGTAGAGGAATCTGCTAGGATCCTGCGGCAGAGAGCAGCCTTCCTCAACTGCTCTCTTGTCTCCTCCATCCCCACAATGGGAGCCATGAGTGTCACTTCCCTCTGTGTTCCCGCCACCCTCTCCAAACTTGGCAGAGCCTCTCTCTGGCATGCCCACTCCAGCACCATCATATACTGGGAGTAGTTCTGCCTGCCCAGAGGGGGATGTTTCAATGGTCCCAGCCACCTCTTGGGGTGGGGGAAGACACCTGTCCTGTCACCTAGGTCGAGAAGGAGTCAAAAAAGAAGGGAACAGAAATATAGCAGGAGATTGCAGAAATACTTACAGCCTTAAGAAGATTCCTTCTTGTTCCTATCTATAGGAAAGCCAAGGATTGTGACAGTGTCATATCAACTTTAAGGCTGTATATTGTCTCCCTGCTTATTTAACTTACCAGTATATGCAGAATTCATCATGTGAAAGGCTGGACTGGATGAATCCCAAACCGGAATTAAGATTGCCGGAAGAAATATCAACAATCTCAGATATGCTGATGACACAACCTTGATGGCAGAAAGTGATGAGGAATTAAAGAACCTTTTAATGCGGGTGAAAGAGGAGAGCGCAAAATATGGTCTGAAGCTCAACATCAAAAAAACAAAGATCATGGCCACTGGTCCCATCACCTCCTGGCAAATAGAAGGGGAAGAAATGGAGGCAGTGGGAGATTTCACTTTCTTGGGCTCCATGATCACTGCAGATGGTGACAGCAGTCACGGAATTAAAAGACGCCTGCTTCTTGGGAGAAAAGCAATGACAAACCTAGACAGCATCTTAAAAAGCAAAGACATCACCTTGCTGACAAAGGTCCGTATAGTTAAAGCTATGGTTTTCCCAGTAGTAATGTACGGAAGTGAGAGCTGGACCATAAAGAAGGCTGATCGCTGAAGAATTGATGCTTTTGAATTATGGTGCTGGAGGAGACTCTTGAGAGTCCCATGGACTGCAAGAAGATCAAACCTATCCATTCTTAAGGAAATCAGCCTTGAGTACTCACTGGAAGGACAGATCCTGAAGCTGAGGCTCCAATACTTTGGCCACCTCATGAGAAGAGAAGACTCTCTGGAAAAGACCCTGATGCTGGGAAAGATGGAGGGCACAAGGAGAAGGGGACGACAGAGGACGAGATGGTTGGACAGTGTTCTCGAAGCTACCAACATGAGTCTGACCAAACTGCAGGAGGCAGTGGAAGACTGCCTGGCGTGCTCTGGTCCATGGGGTCACGAAGAGTCGGACACGACTGAACGACTGAACAACAGCAACATATCAACTTTCAGAGCTTGCCAGCTAGAGCACCTGCCTTTGTTGTAGCTGTATTTAGGATTACCTCTGAAGGGCCTTAAACCAACCGTTTGCATGTACCACATTAATATAAGCATTAAGGCTTTTGGAAAGAACTTTTTGTCCAGTCTTTGTTCTTTGGCAACTGGGAGACAGGACGCTGTGTGGGAGCAATGGTGGAGACAATCTGGTGCTCCCACAGAGGCGCCCAACCCCAGCCCTGCCGCACCCAGGTATGAAGCAGCAGCAATGCCACTGCCATGAATCCCGGCTGCTCCTGGCTGGAGAGGACCCTGCTATTGCCCCGAGACTGCACCGGAAATTGGAATAGCATTGTTCATCATGGGAATCTCTTTGCTGAGAGATGATTTGGAGAACTGGGCTAGAAGTTGCCTCTGGCTGTCTCGTTTACCTTGGGCGTCTTTCTCCCTTGGCCCCCACAATTCATGGGCTTCATGGTATGGACTGATAACTCAAGGCAGCCTTCCACATTTAGAGGCAGTGAGCATTAGATGCTGTAGAGAACTAACAGGAAGGTTACTTGCCTTTATGTCCATATTATAAGCTCCCTAGAGGAATCTGGCAGGCCCTTGTTGGACATGAAGGATACCCGCCCAGTCTTACATTCTTAAGCTTCCCAGCTAGCTGGTTTTTCTGGGATATCTTCCAGACCACTTCTTAGCTATTGGACATTGTGAGAAAGTGCCTTAGTGGCAGCTATTTCTCGGAGGTGTGTGAGTTGCTGTTGGCTAGGAAATGCTACAAGTTGGATCTGGGTGATATGCTTTTTAAAAGAAGACCTCCTGTAGTTTAGCAGCGCTCACTCAGCACATCCAGGAACACTGGGAATTAATCACAGGGCACCAGATTGGTTTTGGTACCAGATATGTGTGGATCACAGGAGTACTGCAGAAACTCTGGGGCAGAGCAGACTTCCTAATTCAAGCTTAGAAAATGAACATTTGGGAGACCTGGAGATTTGGGGACATTTTAATTATGTTTAGTGCATATGGAACAGCTTAAGCCTTTGATTAGTTTTCTGTGAAAAAGCTAATACCTTTACAATTGACATTCATTTATAGCTTACTCTGCTTGAATAGATCCTTTCATCTATGGAAGAGAGATCATTTTACAAGCTTACTTGTAAGATAAATCAAGATTATTATTCTTATATCAGTGGGAAAACATACCCTGATTTGAAACACAAGACGCAGGAGTTAAGTCTCATAGGTATACAATCAGTTTTTGCAGGACATTGTACAAACAATATACCGAGATGAGAGTTGTAGTTGAAAATATCTGAAGGGCCACAGGTTAGGGCAAGCAGATTTATGTCAACAAAATGATATTTGATTTCCTGTTGAGACTTAATATTTAGAAAAACTGGTCAGGGATCAAAGTTTATTTGGGTCTTTGAAAGACCAGGAAGATAAAGTGCAGATCTGAAACCAATTTTCTCAGGTTCTTGCAGTTCTTAAGATAATTCTTTTGCAAAGGATCTTGGACATCTTCAGTTCTTTTGACGGAGGAGCCAAGTATGAAAGGAAAATACCAATTTCAAAAGCAATAAATAGTACAAATTATAGTCCAATGAGAGAGTGGTTGTCTGAGTCCATAAATCTTCTTGATTTCTGCTTATTTTATCCAGACAGCTTAATGGCTACAATTTTGGGAGATGTCTCCCTTGATAACTGACTTATTATCTGCATATCAAGCAGACTCCACAGTGCATGTCCATAGCAGGCTGAATTTGAAATGTCTTTCCTTATTGAGAGGCAAGGATTGGGGTGTCAAACACATCCCTCCTCATTCCACCCCCAAATCCATCTTGTGACACTTTTCTGGTTTGTGCTGTATAATTTCAGAGCGCTTTGGGGGTGTCTCCTTGGCTGTGCAGTCTGAGGGAGAAGACAATATAACAGACCCCTGATGACCAGCCTGCAGCCCTTTTATTTATTTAAAACATTTATCAACCACTTTTCAGCACTGATGGTGGTGTGCCATAATAAATAAAAATGTTTTTAATAATAAATTCAACAGACTAATGAAAAAAGCAAAAAAAACCCAGCACCACTACCATCAGCGACAAAAACCTAAGCAAACCATCCTGCCAAACCAAAAACCAAGCAGAAGAGATGTGTTTTGCCCCCACACTCTTGTGGAAGTCCAATGAGAAAGAGTAGAATCATGTGCCTAGGGCTTGCCGATCAGAGCCTAGGGCTTGCCGATCAGAAGGTCGGCGGTTCGAATCCCCGTGACGGGGTGAGCTCCCATTGTCTGGTCCCTGCTCCTGCCAACTTAGCAGTTCTAAAGCACATCAAAGTGCAAGTAGATAAATAGGTACCGCTCCGGCGGGAAGGTAAATGGCGTTTCTGTGCGCTGCTCTGGTTCACCAGAAGCGGCTTAGTCATGCTGGCCACATGATCCGGAAGTTGAACGCCAGCTCCCTCGGCCAATAATGCGAGATGAGCGCCGCAACCCCAGAGTCGTCCGCGACTAGACCTAATGGTCAGGGGTCCCTTTACCTTATGCATATTAGGGGTGGCTGTTTCAGGGGTTGCAATTCCATCCTTGGAACAATGTCAATGGAGACAGGACAGAGCTTACTGGCCACAGAGATATGGTGGCTGGCGGCAGCAAAGCTCTAGCTGCGAAGGAAGGAAGGAAGGAAGGAAGGAAGGAAGGGGAGGGAGGGAGAGGGAGGGAGGAGGGAGGAAGGAAGGAAGGAAGGAAGGAAGGAAGGAAGGAAGGAAGGAAGGAAGGAAGGAAGGAAGGCAGGCAGGCAGGCAGGCAGGCAGGCAGGCTGCGGCCATAGCACTGTTCATGCTGTTGCACCCACTGAAGGTAGCAGCTTTTCACAGCTGGGTTTTTTTTAAGGGGATAGAGAAGACCTGCCCACAGCTGCCAGTCCTCTCCCAAGAGCTGTTGAAGCAGCTGCCCCAATTCACCACCTGAAAACAGAGTTGTGGATTGAGGATGGCAGTTCCAGTCCCATAGGTTCACTTCTTCGTACACTCATGGAAACCTGCCTTGGAGACTGGCTGGTCTCCACTATTGTCTGCTGCCTGTTTTGAGCTGTTTGTCTTTGAGAATTGAAACATGTAACTGGATCTACCTGCCACAAACCATTCCTGGAGAAAGGGATGCTCATTTTGTTCATTTGCTGTGACGGCTGTGGCTGATCTCCCACATATTTCCTAGAGGCCTCTGGTTCAGTCTAATTTCCCACCTAAATGCTGCAGCAAGAACACACGAGCTCCATAAAACTGGTGTTTAAATGCAGCCCAGCAGGTGAGTTGCAAGGAGGATGGATGTATCCAAGTGCTGGCCAATGAGAACAGAGACAGGTGGAAGGCGATAAATCTCTGCATCCAGCATTGAAATATCTTGATTGCCTGCAGAATTAATGTATTCTCAAAGCAAATGAAGCAGATTGAATTTCAGCCCTGTGAATCCGAGAACCAATATAGTATGAATGATTTTGCATGCTATTAGCTTGTGTGGATTTTCATGGGGTGAGAGGGGAAAGGAGAAGGCAAACATTTCCCTCTTCTTGCAGATGTGAGGACATAATGATGAGTGGCAAGAGGAAATTAGGGCGCAAGGCAACCTTCCCCAACCTGGTGCCCTCCAGATTACTTTGGACTATGACTCCCATCAGCCCCAAGCAGCACAGCTATATGATCTTGAGACTGAAGGACGTTGTAGTTCAAGCCGTCTGGAGGGGACCAAGTTGGGGTTATTATTCATATACCACCCTTCATCCAAAGATCACAAGGCAGTTTACAAAATAAAAATACAAAATGAGAGCACAAAATACATAACAAAATACCAAAAACAAACCAATAAGCTCTCTCCCACAAACACATTTAAAAGGCCATAGATTGTTTGTTTAATCAGTCTAAAGCACCACAGAAAAGGCCTGTTCCTGTGTTGCCACCCTCTGAACCTCTTGTGGAGCAGGCACACAGAGAACGGCCTCAGATGATGATCGCTCATGTAGGGTTGCCACCCATCCTGTATAATACAGGATCAGCCGTCCCATGTTTCAAAGTAAAATGCTACATCCTATATTGATTCAATACAGGATGCAGTTCACCCTGTATTTCCACTCCCCCCTCCTTTTCTAGGCCAAGTTAGGGATCCTCTCCAAATGCATGTACGTGAATGAGCGTGCATTTAAGCTCTGGCTAGCGAAGCACAAACAGATTTACAAATTTGTGTGTGTGTGTGTGTGTGTGTGTGTGTGAGAGAGAGAGAGAGAGAGAGAGAGAGAGAGAGAGAGAGAAATTCTAGAGAAGCCATCCTGTTAGGCTGCAAAGATTGTAATGGATTTGCTTTGAAGTAATTTCAGCATCAGGTGTTTAAAAAAAACCCAAAAAAAACCCACCCCCATCCCCCTTCCTGCCCTGCCCTATATTTTGCCAGAACACAGGTGGCAACCCTAGTTCTGGGTCCCTTATACCAGTGTTCCCCAACCCTTGGACCTCCAGCTATTTTTGGACTACAACTCCCATCATCCCTCGCTAGCAAGACCAGTGGTCAGGGATGATGGGAATTGTAGTCCGAAAACAGCTGGAGGCCCAAGGTTGGGGAACACTGCTTTATACCTCATTGCAAAGTTTTTGAACATGGCAAGGAGATAATGGCTTTAACTGGGTCCCAGATCAAGGGATAGGCCATATGAAGACACGAGGGAGGGAAAAGCAGTCAGTACAGAATATAATTGATCTAAACCAGGGGTCAGCAATTTTTTTCAGCAGGGGGCCGGTCCACTGTCCCTTAGAACTTGGGGGGGGGGGGAACGGATTATATTTTGAAAAAAGAAAAAAGATGAATTCCTATGCCCCACAAATAACCCAGAGATGCATTTTAAATAAAAGCATACATTTTACTCATGTAAAAACAATAGGCAGGCCCCACAAATAACCCAGAGATGCATTTTAAATAAAAGGGCACATTTTACTCATGTAAAAACACACTGATTCCTGGACCATCCGTGGGCCGGATTTAGAAGGTGATTGGGCCGGATCTGGCCCCCGGGCCTTAGTTTGACTACCCATGATCTAAATCACGTTCACTGAAGCGCAGATAAAGTGACAAGTCAAATAAGTGCTGTGGATTTCTCCTTGGGAACACCATGCCCATGGTAGTCTAAATATATTATACTGTTACGTGCTCCCCACCACTTTTGCCGGGTGAGAAGACTTCTTTTGGAGAAGAGCTCACTGGAGAACAGGGATAGAAGGATGTTGTAGTTTTAGTTCTCTCACTTTTTCATCCCCCCCCCCATTTTAAATTCAGTTCTGTACATTTTTGCAGCTATTTGCTAAAGAGAAAGAAAGCCTCCTTCATTCCACTATGGTCTCCATGATGATAAAATAAGCGGTGGCAAAAGTTAGCTGAGATGGGATGCTTGAGGATGCAAAGACTTGCCTAGTGCAGCATCCTGATTCCCACAGGTGCTCACCAGATGCAGGTGGGAAGCCTACAGGCAGGGGGTGAGGGCAACAAAGTTCTCCTCATAATCCCCAGCTGCCTCTGAACATGGATGCAGAATACAAAGGAATAGCACTGGCTCCAAGCTTCTTGTTGGGTCCTCCTGTTCCTGAGATGTAAAACAAGCATGCAAACAAACAAACCAGGCCTTACAAGGTTGAGGGATTTGAGGATGTTTAGCCTGAAAAAGAGGAGGCTGAGAGGTAATGTGATAGCCTTCTTCAAAAGGGCTGTTACTTGGGGGGGGAGCCAGCTACTTTTCTGCTGCTCTGGGGGGGTAGGACCCAAACCAATGGATTCAAATTGCAAGAAGGGAGATTCCAATTAAACATTAGAAATAACTTTCTAGCGGCATGAGCTGTTTGACAGTGGAACAGGCTGCCTCAGGAGGTGGTGGGCTCTCCTTCATTGGAGGTTTATAAACAAAGGTTGGATAGCGACCTGTCAGGGAATCTATAGCTTTGGTTCCTGCATTGCAGGGGGTTGGACTAGATGACCCTTGGTGTCCCTTCCAGCTCCACAGTTCTAAAATTCTGTGAGTCAGGAGAGCATTGTGTTCATGCCCTGGTTGTGGGCTTCCCAAAATGGGTACCTAGTTGGCCACCGTAAGGGCAGGATGAGCCTTTGGGCTGATCCACCCAGAGCTCTTCACATGTTCTTATCAGTTATCTCCTTTCTCTCCCCCCCCCCCCCCAGTTTTCCTGCTGCGGAGGCGATGAATTCAGAGACTGGCGTGTGAATCCGTACCATTCCTGCAACAGCACCGGCCCTCTGTCCTGTGGGGTGCCCTACACATGCTGTATCAAGAAGGTGAGATGAAAGAAGTGCAAACTGTGAGTTTCTAAAAGAAAAAGGAAGTTGTTGGGTGGGCTTCCTGCAGTGGTACAATTTTTTGTGGGTCACTGGCAAGCACCCAACACTCCTGGTGGTGGTGGTGGTGGTGGTGCGGCTCAGTGGCTTTCTTGCATTGCTTCACTTCAGGCAGTTGCCCTAGGTTCTGTTACAGCTCCAGCAATGCACATCTAACCACAGAGCAGAGGCGTAGGAAGGTCAGGTGGTACCCGGTGCGGAAAATTTCTTGTCACCCCCCCCCCCACACACTGATGTTTATTTTTGCCTGCAAAAATGGTTTTACGTTATTTCATATTTTCTTACAAAGGAATAATAATAAGTAAAAATAAAGTTTTATTTATATCCCACCCTCCCCGGCCGAAGTCGGGCTCAGGGCAGCTAACATCAGATACATAACATTGATATAAAATCAAACAATAATTAAATTACCTCCTAAAAACATGTCAAAATCCAATTAAAGTCTAATGAGATGGCTTTCCGCAGGGTTAGGGTTGGGAACAGTAAGTGCTCCGCTGAATTGAAATTTCAGCCTTCACGACATAGGAAAACGGCCAAGTAAACAGCTATTTTTGTGGAGGACGGTCAAGATATTAACTGATATGCATGGAATTTCATATATAGCTATATAATCCCTAGTGTAGTAAGATAAGACCTTTGGAGCAGGCATTTTCAAAAAATAAAAAGTTTTTTATGAACCACCCTAGTAGGGCAGTAATTGTTCCTTGATAATTTGTCACCCCCTCCATGATGGAACCTGGGGCGTGCCCCCCCCCGCTCTCCACTTCCTACGCCCCTGCCACAGAGTCCCCAGAAGCATCGCCAATCTGATAGGGGTGATGAGAGAGGCAATTGATTAATAAATACAGGCAACTCCCCATTTGTGCAGAGGTTGCATTCCAAGGCACCATGTGCGCCAGCCTGTTCCGCCCCTCCCCCTTGCAGTGCCAAAAATGGCGCACACGTCTTGATCGCACACAGATGGGGAGTTGCCTGTACATGTGTATTATTGTACTGCAGATACAGATACACTACAGTGGCTGGCTCCACTTTCCAACTCTGCCTACAGCTTTGCCATTTGCCCTTCCCACACAACTGGCCGAACCCTTTTCCTTTTTCACCCCAGCCACCTTCTTGCCTATTCCCTGCTCCTCTCCTCACAGCTTACCCCAATTCTTTTAAAGGAGAGAGGAGGCATTTCACATAATTGCTTAGCCCTTATGTGGTGCCTCCACCCTCTTCATTAAACCTCGCTGCACCTGCATTTAATGGAGGGAAGATAGGCTTCACATAGCGGCTTGCTAAACCACTGTGCAAAGGGCACCCCCCTCCTCCATTAAACAGCTCGCCTGAGCCTCCTGCCCCCCCCCCACCGCTGCTTCCTTGCTTGTCTGCTTGCCATTTGTCGTGCTGCAGTTGGTGTGGCCACCTGTTGGCAGCCATGTGAACTGCAGCGTGATAATAGCCTTATTTTTATGTATATAGAATGCATATACCATATTTTTCGCTCTATAAGGCACACCTGACCATAGGACGCACCTAGTTTTTAGAGGGGGAAAGCCCCATTTTTTTGAGGATCAGCTCAAATTTCTGTAGCTTCTTTTGCAAAGGAGAAAAGCCCCATTTTTTGAGGATCAGCTCAAAGTTGTTGAGCTTACTTTGCAAAGGGGAAAAAAAACTATTTTATGGGGTTTAACTCACAGTTCTGCAGCTTCAGGAAGCCATTTCTACAGTTTCCAGACAGATAATCTAATTCAGCCAGTCACATGTCGCTGGGGAAACAGCCTCCCTCTGCAAGGGGGCGGGGCTGGAATCTCTCTCCCTTATCTCTCTCCCTGATCGTTTGCTGAGCAGCTGCTCAGCGGGCTTCCTTTCAACACCCCCTTCTCTCTTTTTTTTAATTTTAAAAAGCACGATCTGCTTTTGCCCCTGGGCAGCTCAGCTCCAGGGACCACATATTCGCTCCGTAAGACGCACAGACATTTCCCCTTACTTTTTAGGAGGAAAAAAGTGCGTCTTATGGAACGAAAAATACGGTACATAGAATATATATATATATATATATATGAGAGAGAGAGAAGTTAAACAGGCATAGTGACTGTGATTATCACATGCTGCAACTTAGTCAAGTTTTAGCATGCTTGGTGAATGTGATTTGCCCCCAAAAGACTAGCCTCTAGATAGATTTTTGCAGTTCAGGTGTATTTTCTTCCCCCTCTCTTCCCTCTTCACCTGTCTTTATAACTTATTTCTCCCCATGAACTGTGACATCAATCTTCCAGAATTAAATATGTTTTTTCAAGGGATAGGTCCTGCTGCTCCTAGTATCCAGGTCCTGCCCAGCTCTGGATGCTGAAACCAGTAACTCCAAGACCCCTACATTCTCAACCTTTTTCACATTGTCTGAGGCATTTTCCTTCCTCTGCAGCCGCCTGATTCCTGCCACTGTCCCTTTATATCCAATATTCAATATTGCTTCATCCTTCTGTGTCACACCATGCTACCAAACCCTCCTGAAAACAATTCCAAATCCTTCATCTGATGGCTTTTGGGGACAAAGCGGGGACAAAGCACATTAAGCTGATATATATGAACTTGATGCGATCCGCATAAGCTTTTAATGACATTTCATTGTTTTAATAGTTTTAGTCTTTCCCCTTGAATGACTATTGATTCTTGGCTGCTTTTATCTGCTGTTTATAAGACGGTGTTTTTAATATAATGACTGATCTTAGGCGCCTGAGGGCAAGGCAAGATATACTTGGAGGAGGGAAGGGTTGCTGCAGAGTTTCTACCAAAGAGGTTATTGGAGTTCAGACCATCCTGCCAGATACCTGCAGATATTGTTACCTTTCATGAATTGGTTGGGTCTTTTAAAAAAAACACAAAAAACTCCCAGCCACAGAGAGTTCAGTGGTATGTTTTTGTTTCAAGAAATGCAGTCAAAATTAACCAGTTAAGATTGCACCCTCTGGACCATGTGGTACTCGTTCCCCACTGACTTTCTGAAAACCACTCAGTATTGTATTCAGCCCCATCATAAATAGACTTAAGTTGTTTTTCAAAGCACATTGTACTTCCCTCCCTATAATGTTCTATTGGTGGGGTTTTTCTATTCCTTAATTCTTTTCACGTATTAGGAATCCTGCTTATTTATCTTTGGCACTTCTATGTGGCTGGAGATATGTCACCCCACCCCCGTACTCCAAAATATGTAAACTTCATTGCATCCAGTGACAAGCTGGAATGTGTTCAGAGGTGGGCAACCAAGATGATACAGGGTCTGGGAACTGAGCCTTGCACGGAGTGCTGGAGAGAGTTGGGTATGTTTAACCCAGAGAAGAGAAGACTGAGAGGTGATATGAGAGCCATCTTCAAATACTGGAAGGCTGCCACATGGAAGATGGAGCAAGCTTGAAGTGAACCAATGGATTTAAATGACAAGAAAGGAGATTCCACCTAAGCATTAGTAAGAACTTTTTGAGGGCAAGAGCTGTTAGACGGTGGAATGAATTGCCTGGGAAGGTGGTAGGCTCTCCTTCATTGGAAGATTTTTAACCAGAAGTTGGATGGTCATCTGTCAGGGATTCTTGAGCATTGCAGAGGGTTGGACTAGATGACCCTTGGGGTATCCTCCAAGTCTATGATTCTGTGCAGCCTAGTTGAAGTGATCGGTAAATCGCTTGGTCACTCTGCCTCCAAGATAAAGTTATTTTTGGTGCAGGCTAAAACTCCATGAAGATCAAGTCCATGGAGGTTAGCAGTAGCAAGAGCTCTGAATACGTGGCTGTTTCAAAAAGTGCTGTTTGTCACCTCTCTGTGGGAGCCGGCACAGCTCTGCCATTGCTTTTGAGTTTCCTTGGGATTAAGCCTCTGTGATTCAGAGTGCTGCGGGGTGCATGAAAGGCACACGAGGGGAGGTATTGCTGGGGTTTTAAATCACATTGTCAGTCCCCTCCATGTGCAGTTCTCTGGGTGCACGTGATCCCTGCTACACAATTGCTGTGTACAGTTCAGTAAGACCTGTTGTCCAAGGATCCACGTGCTTTGCAAACATTAGGCAGTCTAGTGGTGGTAGAGGTGCAACAGATTGCAAGACAGAGGGAGCCTCTTCCTTCTCGGTTTGGGGGTGGGATCCTGCTTCCAAACTGAGCTTTATCACAGTTGTAGGACTGGACCGCCCTTGTGGGCTGTGAATGGCACTCTTGCTCCCATTCATTTAAGAAGAGAGACTGTAGCTCAGTGGCAGGCCATCTGCTTTGCACACAGAAGGCCTCGGGTTCAATCCCTGGCACCTTCAAATATACCTGCAAGAGATTCCCTGCCTGATACCCTGGAGAGCTGCTGCCAGTCAGTGCAGGCAATACTAAGCTAGACCAAAGGCAGCTTTCTCCATTCATGCGGGTGGGGAGTGGATTTTTTAGATGTGCCTCAGAAGAACTTGGAAGCTCCCTTCAGAGAGCCTGCCTGCTGTGATGGTTAGAGTGTCAGACCCAGACCTGGGAGACCAGGGTTCAAATCCCCCACTCAGCCATGAAGCTCACTGGGTGACCTTTGGGCCTGTTGCTGCCTCTCAGCCTAGCCTCTACCTCATAGGGTTGTTTTGGGGATTAACAGAAGAGGGGGCAAACCACGTCTCCACCCTCATCATTCAGCCTGGACACTGAGAACCAGCACTGAGGGCTTTTGGTGGTTCCCACACGGCGAGATGTGAAGCTACAGGAAACCAGGCAGAGGACCTTCTCAGTAGTGGCACCCACCTTGTGGAATGACGTCCCGTCAGATGTCAAGGAGAAAAGTAATCATATCACTTTTAGGAGGCATCTGAAGGCAGCCCTGTATAGGGAAGCTTTTTAAGATTTAATGTTTTACTGTGTTTTTATATATGCTGAAAGCTGCCCAGAGTGGCTGGGGCAGCCCAGTCAGATGGACGGGGTACAAATAATAACGACTGGTGATGATGTCACCTTGAGATCCTTGGAGAAAAAGATGGGGTGTATATGCAATAATAAATATAAAAAATGAATAAAATAGAGCGAGTGCTTTGAATGCAGAAGGTATTGGATTCAATCCCTGTCATCTCAAGGTAGGGCTGGGAAAAGATTTTTGGGTCTGAAATCCTGGGAAGCTATTGCCAGCCAATGTTGACAATACTACAATATTGTACTAGATGGGAAATTGCAAAAGTCTGGCTCAGCTGCCCCTTCCTGGAACACCAAGCGTTCCTATGTTGCATTTTCACTCCACTCTGTGTTTCAGGAAGGGGCAGCTGAGCCAGACTTGCAATTTTCTTGTAGCTTTAAGAGCGGTTCCCCATTCAGCTCAGGACTGATGGCCAAGCTTCATGGCATTCATAGAAGATATGGGGCAATCAAAATGACTTGCTCCATTGACACTGTGAACTAAATTCTGCATGGGATCTGGATTCTATCTCCCTTGAAATCGAAGCAATTAATTCACATCCCGAAGATAATTTGTGCAACCATTCTCAGAACACGACCAGCTGTTTTTACTGGTGATTTTTCAAAGCCCAGTGGCTTGTCAGAGCAGGAGAGGACTTACCTTTTACACTGTATCCTGCCTTTGCCTTTACTGCAAAGGTGAGTGAACTAATTTCCACACCGAGATCCACTAGATGTGCCGGAAAGAATTGAACTAGCTTTTTCATTATGACTAGCATACCATCCCACCATAGCTGTCAACCCTCCCTTTTTTTGCGGGAAACTCCCTTATTCCAATGCCGTTTTCCCACTGCTATCCCAGATTGTTGATATCCCTTAAATTTCCCGGATTTCAAAGGAAGCAGCTCCTCTCCCTCCCTGCCGGCCAGGGAGGCTCCTCAGCTGCGTTGCTCGGCTGCCAATAAGGAGTCTGAGACCGACTGGGGGCAGAGCTTGCATGCCTTGTGCAGCCAGACCCTCACGCCCAACCAGACAGACAGCCTGCCTGCCGTCTATGCGCTCGCTCTTTCGCTCACCTGTTCGAGCACAGCCTCTGGAGCACAGGGTGGCAAGGCTACTTGGTGCCATTGCACCGCCCTCACGGCATCCCTTATTTTCAAATCCGAAAGTTGACAGCTATGCATCCCACCAGGGTCATATTTAACTTGTCATTATCACCTGGGGCAGAGCTTCTGCCTCCTCATTCTTGGAAACTTGCAAGATGGCAAGCGAAACGGGTGCTTATTTTTATTTGATTCAAAAAATAGCACTTAAACTGAAACACATTAGTTTAAATGGCTTGTGAATTGGGCTGGAAATTGATTTCTGAAGCTACATTCTTCACCTGGGCTGGATGGTTTTCTTTCCAATGCTTCCAGATAAATATTACCATTTAAAAAAAGAAAAACAGAATCATAGCACTAGAGTTGGGAGGGACCCCAGAGTCTAGTCCAAGCCCCTGCAATGCAGGAATCAGTACCATCTTTACTAACTGCCTCTGGTGTTCTGTGTGTTCCATGTTTTGTGCAGTGATTTAGTAGCCCAATATTGGAAGGGGGCAGAATATGGAGGACAACTCAGCTTCACAGTCTCCCCCCCCCCCGCCCCCCGCATTTCTCTTTAGAAAACCCCAAATGCCAGAATAACAACTGTAGGGTTGTCATACACTACTCTAAGCTCCCATCCAGCTGGTGTAACAACATTGGGCTACATTAGGGAGGCTGGCATTACCCACACCCTCTCAACTCCAGAGACACAGTGTTGCATAATGGTTAGGGTGTTGGACCATGATCTGAGAGACCAGAGTTTAAATCCCCACTTAGCCATGACACTCCCTGGGTGACCTTGGGCCAGTCACTGTGATCTCTTAACCTAACCTAACTCACAGAACAGTTGTGAGGGTGAAATGGGGAAGGAGGAGAACTACATGCTCCCAGGGGTCAGCAACCTTTTTCAGCTGTGGGCCGGTCTACCGTCCCTCAGACCATGTGGTGGGCCGGACTATATTTTGAAAAAAATATATGAATGAACTCCTATGCCCCACAAATAACCCAGAGATGCATTTTAAATAAAAGGACATATTCTACTCATGTAAAAACACCAGGCAGGCCCCACAAATAACCCAGAAATGCATTTTAAATAAAAGGACATATTCTACTCATGTAAAAACACCAGGCAGGCCCCACAAATAACCCAGAAATGCATTTTAAATAAAAGGACACATTCTACTCATGTAAAAACACGCTGATTCCCAGACTGTCCACAACTGGATTGAGAAGGCGATTGGGCCACATCCGGCCCACGAGCCTTAGGTTGCCTACCCCTGCTCCACAGTGAGCTCCTTGGAAGGTAAAGGTGGTATATAAATCTAATAAAGAAATAAAACAAACTCCAGCCCTACTCCCTGGAATATGGGTATGGTAATTATTACCTGTATCTGCAATGGCACAGGCAGAGCAAATTTCAGGAAGCTTCCAAACTAAGAAAAGGGAGGTCACATTTTTTAGATGAAACATGACTTCATCTGTAGAGATCATAAACTCCAGTCTTTGCTGCTACTTTTCTTGTTCCTGTGTTGTCCAACTAATCCACAATCACAGTGCACTAAAATCCTGGGCACCTGAATTCTTTTCTGTGCAACAACATGGATCCCTTCTCCACCAAGTCAGAGCAAAAGAGAAGTGTCTTCTCTGAAGTCTAGAGCTGCTGGATGTTTCACTCTTCACCATTCCTTTTTCTTATTGACCAGTTGACTGCTTCTGGAAACATCAGTTATTAATGTGACTTTGTTCAGTGGAACGAAACCCTGAAGGACAGCCAACAGGCTAGTTTCTCACAAAACAAGTGAGGAGAATAATTCCAGCATGATTTGCTTCAGTTCTCCAGTTCTAGAAGTGCGAGAAACTCTCAAGAAAAGAAAACCAGGAATCATAGCCCACTGAGAGAGGCACTGCAGCCTTGCCTGCCCTGTGGGTGCCCATGAAGAGAAATGCAGCGAGAGGAGGGTGCCAGCCTTGCTCCTGCCAGATTGTTTATGGTGGCTGATTCTGACTATGATTCATCCAGAGAGCTCCACAGGGCTGCCCCATTCTACAAGTTGAGGAATTCTCTTTACATATAACTGCAACTTGGAGAGAAAAATATGGGGCACAGCAAACAGGTCAGGAAATCATGTATGTGTGGTTGGAGGCCTACAGCATTTTGGCCTCCACAGACTCCTTCCAGTGGGGAACTGCCATGACCCTTGTATCCAGCAGAGGTCAGGACATGAGAGTCAGAGGCTGCAGGCGCACCAGATGGTGGGAGCAGGGTCTGGGACTCGGAGCTGGCTGAGGGAGATGGAGAGGCACCTGAGATGGCTGGGCAAGAGCTCCCAGACTACCAGAGTCTATAGGGACCCCCACGGACACCTCCTGAGCTAGAAGAACCAAGTGTGTCCTGCTGCATATTATATCACCAGTCCAGGAGCTCTGGAAGTGCCCCAGGAAGGAGGCTGTGGAAGGGCCAGAGGGTTGGCCCTTAGAGCTATGACGTTCCCTCAAGGGATTGGAGCCTGGAGGAGGAAGCCTGGAGATGGCATAAGAGACCTCAGTCTGCTCCTGACTTTCATCGGAGCAAGTGGCTCACCCAGGACTCTCCGCGGTCCAGCAGCCTTTTCAGCAGCCTCCCCTTGCCTCCAGCCTTTTCGCTTTCTCAACGGGCTCTGGCAGAGGACCAGAACATAGTACCTTGTTTCCCCTATTTTAAGACGTAGTCATAAAATAAGCCATAGCAGGATTTTTTCGCATTTGCGAAATATAAGCCGTACCCCGAAAATAAGCCATAGTGATAGGCGCAGTTCTGGAGGGCACCAAGGAAAAGGCGGGGCTGGGCGTCCAGTCCCACCACCAAAACCAGTCAGCTCCAGAAGCAGCACTCAGGAACTCTGCAGAGCAGGGCGCACAGGAAGGAGCAGCGGGCGCGACAAAGGCACTCCGAAGGTCTCTTCGCCTGCGCGCTCGCCCAACTCCGCTCGGCGCAGAGCGCACGGGGCGGCCACCATGGCGGAGAGGGAAGGTGGCACGGGCTTTCCCTGCTCGCCGCCATGACGAAATCCCCTGAGCCACCCCGCGCGTCACCCAAGAGGCCCCTTGGAAAACAAGGCTTCTGTCGAGTTTCGAGGAGGGAAGGCGGAGGAGGAGGAGCAGGAGAGAGTGCCCTGCGAAAGTGGGTCTCTCTGGTGCCCGTTTCCTCAAAGCTCAAGTAATCTTGTGGCACCTTAATAGCCAACACATTTATTCTGGCGTAAAATGCCACAGACTTCATCGGGAGCATGGAGAGTTAAGCTGAAAACCAGTTCCTGGGCGAGCCTACGTGAAAACCCTCCATTCGCAGTGAAGCCACACAGGGACACACGGGGCCAGGAAACTTTCTCTGGTGCAGAAATGGCACTTGCCAGCCTTGCCACAAATCAGTGCTAATGCTAAGTGCATCGTTCTTGAGAACTGAATAGAAAGTCCCACTGGCTTCTTGGAAGAACTGCTTTATTGTTTCCTAAGCAGGAGGTGGTTGCTTTGAATTAGGCTGAGAGCTGGAAAAAGAAATGATGTGGCCTTAAAGATGATGTGTGTGTGTGTGTGAGATGGTTATCCAGCAGAGAAAGAGAGTCATTTTAGTGAAGTGTTGAAAATGATAAGGTAGGTGCTCTATGAATTATGAAAGTGTACAGCCCAGAAACCAAACTTGTCCCCTGTTTGGGGTTGCTGCCACACAAAGAGGCAGAAGTCATGTATATCTCATGTCCATGTACACACACAAACACTGATGGGATCTGAAGTGGAAATAAGGAAACAGGAAAGGAAACTTAAGGTGCATCCACACCATACATTTAAAGCACATTTGTGGTGTTGCAGCCCCCAGCCCCCTTCACAAACTTAAGTTCTGAGGGTTCTTTGGAAAAGGGACGTGCTGTAAATGTATGGTGTGGACACACCCTTCTTGCCATATATATATGTGAAACCCTGGAAAGTCCCAGATTCTTCTATTTCCCATAATTAATGCAATGTGTCTTGCAGAATACAGTCTATGCCACAGAGCATAGCTAGACTTCAGTGTGCCTTCAGAAGTCTGAAGAGCATTTTGTCCTGACCCTCCCTCCCTGCTCAAACCAGGCCCCTCTTCCTGCGCCTCCTTAGAGGACCCTCCTGGGTTGCGTCAGATCACAGACTATCCTTACAGGAGGGTTAGACCAGGGCTGGGGAACCTCTGGCTTGTTGGTCATATGTGGCCCTCCAGGCCTTTCCTGGAGGACGTGCTTTAAATGTATGGTGTGGGCACACCCTTAGAGTTAAAAGCGGGATCATTTGATTTAAACATTGAGATGAAAATTAATCCCTCTTTCGATGCTGGAGCTATCGCAGTGGCAGTGCTGCTGCTGTGCTGGATTCAAAGTGAGCAGCAGAATGGGTCCAGGTGAGGTTCCAGATGATGGAAGGGCACTGCCTCATCCTGGAAGTCTTGCTGGATCTTTCCTGTGGTGACTAGAGGTGGAACAAGCTTGTGTTTGGTCCGCATTTTTAAGCAAACTAATCTAATTCGGGTTACAGGTAGGTAGCCATGTTGGTCTGCCATAGTCAAAACAAAATAAAAAATAAAAAAATTCCTTCCAGTAGCACCTTAGAGACCAACTAAGGTTGTTCTTGGTATGAGCTTTCGTGTGCATGCACACTTCTTCAGATACCAAGATCTGAAGAATATACCTTATCTGAAGAAGTGTGCATGCACACGAAAGCTCATACCAAGAACAAACTTAGTTGGTCTCTAAGGTGCTACTGGAAGGAATTTTTTTTATTTTTTTTTTGTTTTGATCTAATTCACACCTGCCTTATGGACTGGAACATTAATATCATTTGGACTCCATTCTTCTCTGAAATTTACAATACAACTCCTCAGGTCAAGAAAGTACCAAAATGCATTTAAAATTTATATTTAGGATAAAATTCATTCAGAAATGCATACATATAAATATAATGCATATTTAAATATGTATTTTGTGACAAAATACTTTATTCAGTACTACTTCAATACATACTGATTAATTTTTGTACATATTTTTAATTTGCAGATTAATGTGGAAATGGGGCAAAATGAGAATAATCGCATGATAAATTGAATTGGACCAAAACAGTGGCCCATCCATCTCTAGTACTACCAGCTTTATTTGATGGATTGATTAATTGAATCCATTTCTATACTGCCCTTTTTCCTATGGGAGCTAAGAGCAATGAACTGCATAAAGATACAATCTAAAAAATGCATATCCAAAATCAAAAATACAAAGCAATACCAGCTGCAGAAATTTCAGTAAACATACCAGTATATAAACACCTCTAAAATATAATTGATTAATATGCATAAAACACCTTAAAAGGCACCTCGCTATTCCAAAGCCATTCAAAATGTCTCAGAACGAGAAAACAACCATTCACCAGTTTTTGGAAATGTGATCAAGCTGCTCGATCCCATTCTCTTGCCTCAGAAGTAATCACAAAACAGCCGGGATTTCTCTTGGATGCACATGTGTGTGTCTGCGTGCCACCATCTATTTTGCAGCCAGAAGGTACCCAGATTCCTCTTTGCGGAGGGATGGGGAGAGAGAGTTTAATCATTCCGTGTTGGCACAGAGTGTGCTCCTCCATCAACTGACTCCCTGCCCTAGTTCTCTCTCCCTGAAACATAGCTGTCAACCCTCCCTTTTTTTGCAGGAAACTCCCTTATTCCAATGCCGTTTCCCGCTGCTATCCCGGATTGTTGATATCCCTTAAATTTCCCGGATTTCAAAGGAAGCAGCTCCTCTCCCTCCCTGCCGGCCAGGGAGGCTCCTCAGCTGCGTTGCTCGGCTGCCAATAAGGAGTCTGAGACCGACTGGGGGCGGAGCTTGCATGCCTTGTGCAGCCAGACCCTCACGCCCAACCAGACAGCCAGCCTGCCTGCCGTCTACGTGCTCGCTCTTTCGCTCACCCGTTCGCGCGCAGCCTCTGGAGTGCAGGGTGGCGAGGCTACTTGGTGCCGTTGCACCGCCCTCGCAGCATCCCTTATTTTCAAATCCGAAAGATATTTTAAGCACATTCAATAGTAACTTCCTAGGAAGAGAAGTGTATTCACCAGATCTGGGATGGATTACGTTCAAAGCCATTGGTCACATGGGAAATGTATAACCTGGAGGAGCTCAACTAATTGGTTTTTTTTAAATGAATAATTTGTCCACAAGTCTTAGGTATCCAATACAATCAGTTTGACAATCCAATATTCTTTCTACCAACCCGCAACCCCTGAAATGAAATCTGCCTTTCTCCAAGGCTAGCTGTCTGGAATCACACATTTGGAAAATCAGTAAATAAAAATATTCTGCCTGCCACCTTGCTGCCAGCCCTTTAAGAATTTTTCGCATTGCACATTATTAGTATTACAGTAGTATTAATTACTTAATTAAACTTATTAGTTGCTTTTTTACAAATGTAATTCAAAGTTATTTACAGCAATAAATTACACATAGATTGAAACATCTAAAACTCATTGATACATTATATATTTAAAGGCATTGGAATTGTTCATGGAAGGCAAATCTGAGTTTTTCAGCTGTGCCGTTGATGTTCTGAATGGCAGCCGAGTACCACTGAGGGAATTTGTAACTGTGTTAGTTCTGCTCTGTCTTATTTTTGGAGTGTTCTTCTCTAAGCACTTAGGAATGGAGAATTATTGGTAAGGGACTTCATTGCTTGATGTGACTCTCACACCTAAAGGCATCATTCTAACAATGGGGATAAGACGCAATATCTTTTCAGAGGAAACAGAACACCTGAGACCAGTAGCGCATTCAAACATTTTTCCGTTTGTCTTCTGAGATCTCCAACAAATTTATTGGCTTACAATAACAGCTGGCTGGGAAGTGTGTTGTCTCTAGATCAGACCCCTACAGCAGAACTAGCCCTTAACACAATAGTCCAGGGCAGAAAAGACAAAATGACAGTGCAAATGCGTCTTGTACAAAAATGTTCAGAAAAATGAGCTGTTCAACATTGACCTCCTGAGCACCAAGTTATGGGGTGAAATGAGGCTTTGGGGGTTAATTTGTCATGCCTGCATGTTATGCCTCGTTTGTTTTTGGAAATATAGATACTTGGGTAATATCAAATGAGAAATTCTAACCGGTTTATTTATATATATATATTTAAAATAATATTTTGGTTTTATTTTTTAATACTGATGACTGATGTTTTAATGTATTTTTAATCTTTTGTTGGAAGTCGCCCAGAGTGGCTGGGGAAACCCAGTGAGATGGGCAGGGTATAAATAATTTATTATTATTATTATTATTATTATTATTATTATTATTTATTATTATTATTATTATACCAAGGTGCTAATTTTGGAATATGAATACAACTATGTTTGGGTGGGGGGGGTTAATAACATCTAAAAGTACACTTCTGGTTAATTTGGTTTTTGTTGTTCCATTTTAAAATGGGTGTGCAAATAATTCAGTTATTAACTGAAGTGTATCATATACAGTACAAGAACGGACATCCAGAACGAATTAAGTTCGTAACTACCCTGTTTCCCCTATTTTAAGACGTCATAAAATAAGCCATAGCAGGATTTTTTCGCATTTGCGAAATATAAGCCGTACCCCGAAAATAAGCCATAGTGATAGGCGCAGTTCTGGAGGGCACCAAGGAAAAGGCGGGGCTGGGCGTCCAGTCCCGCCACCAAAACCAGTCAGCCCCAGAAGCAGCGCTCAGGAACTCTGCAGAGCAGGGCGCACAGGAAGGGGCAGCGGGTGCGACAAAGGCACTCCGAAGGTCTCTTTGCCTGCGCGCTCGCCCATCTCCGCTCGGCGCAGAGCGCACGGGGCGGCTGCCGTGGCGGCATGGGCTTTCCCTGCTCGTCGCCACGATGAAATCCCCCGAGCTGCCCCACGCGTCGCCCAAGAGGCCCCTTGGAAAACAAGGCTTCTGTCGAGTTTAGAGGAGGGAAGGTGGCGGAGGAGGAGCAGGAGAGAGCGCCCAGCGAAAGCGGGTCTCTCTGGTGCCAGTTTCCTCAAAGCTCAGCTTGGATTCTCCCCCTGCTGCCAGCAAGCAAGCAAAGAGCTCCGCGCCCGTCCCGTCCTTCGCAGCCCCAGAACTCGAGCGTGGCCTTGCCAAGGCGTGCTTACGTAATAAAAATAAGACATCCCCTCAAAATAAGCCATAGTGCGTTTTCTTGAGGGGAAAAAAATATAAGACGGTGTCTTAAAATAGGGGAAACAGGTACCACTGTACCAATTTACTGCTTTGCAAGTGGTACCATTAAGAAGCAGGTATCAGGAATTGCTGACTATTGCCCCATGTGGTGATATATGCAACTGCAGCTGCTCAGTGAAGAGTCTCCCCAACTTGAGTCTGGCCTCCACCTCCATTGGTGACCAGTGGATCCCCTGGATAGGAAAGAGGCTAAGAGAAAGAGAAAGATGTCCTTTACAGTGCTGAACTTTGCAAATTCTGCATTCCAGGGCAGAAAAACACACCTAAAGGTCTTAAGCTATATTTATACATAGCAGTAGCAAGTGACACTCTATTCACCAAAGCAGTTATGTGTTCATCTCCGGAATATGACTGACCTCCAAAAAGGAAACCTGAACTCTACTCAATGTTTCAGGAGGGCCCTTTGTAGACAGAAGAAATTACCACTTTGGGGAGAATCTTGGGAGTCCAGCACAGGCTTTCATGAGGAACATGAGATGAACAGCTGGGACTTAGCATAAGGATGTGGTGTGAACAAGGTTCTATGGTTGATCTAGTCTTTGACAGTGCCTAAGTGAGTCCATGCAAAATCTTAGTGGCCTCCCCTACTGTCATGACTCAGTCCAGCAGCTCCATCTTAAAAAAACCCAGTGCTGGGCTTGAAGAACTTCTGGAACAATGTATATTTACCAGCTCTGTGCTCTGCCTGCTTTTGAATCTCCTGCCTGTGTGAAAAATGACCACGGAACTGCCCTGACTTTGCCTCTCACCTGACTCTTTGTTGTGTGCTCCGCTTGCTTAGACTCTGATCTTGGGCCAGCCCTGCTTTGGGTGCTGTCCTGCTGGTGTGGCTGCTGGCAAGCCCCCTTGTGGATGAAATCGCCTCCACAAGGGAACTGCAGGTTGAGACCTCATGTTTGTGCATGGACAAAGATGTATCAGCTACACAGACCATCCTTGCAATGCTAAAACCAGAACAACATTGTAACTTGAGTGAGAGTAAGTGCTGGGTGGTATGGGTGTGAATATAGCCAGGATACTGATTCATGAATACTGAGGAACGTGACTGGGAAATCAGCCTATATTTGTGTCTTTTTAAAGAAGAATAGAGCTGTGACTCTGGGATCAGAGAAAGCAGTGAAAATTGATGGCAAGGAAGTACATGTTGTCCAAGACCTGTTCCAGCACTTGGCAGTGATCACTAGCAATGAATGCCCACACAGAGAGCAAATAAATTGTGGCTTATGAGTTAGTTGCCTAGCTTTGTTCCAGTCCAAGTGTTTCACCAGGTGAGCAAAACATCATTAGAAGATGCAATTTAGAAGATTACTGATCCAACAACCATTAAGCACAGTCTGCATTCATGCATATACATGACTGATGGTGGTTGACTTCTGCAAAAGAAAACATGATTAGCAAATTTGGTCTACAACTCCTTGTGTGATTGCATATATAAGCAGCTTGATTTGGTTTTTGTTGTTTTCAGAGGCTATAACTCTGGCTCGCCTAAAGGGTTGGAATTATTGAATTTTCTGGAGCAATGAGATTCATTAAGAAAAAGGACATGCTCATTTGGAATCCAAAGAACAAAGAAGCATCATTTCTGCTGTTAGAATGGAATTAATCTTAGTTTCCTATGCATCTGGTGTCCAAGGAAATGCTATCTGGTGATATGCATCATGAGGGAACAGTACAGGCTTGCTGGTCTTCCTATTGCTACCTGGCAGTGCTAAGGCCAAAGACTCTCTTGTTCAAATCAGAGCTTTTTTTTCAGCTGGAACTCGCCAGAACTCAGTTCCGACACCTTTCAGATGGACACAATTGCCATTCTTAGAGAATGAGGAAGGTGTTCATGGTGAGTTCCAGCACCTCTTTTTCTAGAAAAATAGCACTGGTTAAAAGTCTGACAGAAAGACCATTTGGTCCATTCATGCTATTCTGAGCTGGGTTGAGGTGCGACATCTGGTTTCTATAGAATTGAAAAGCAAGTTTGATTGTCACTCTATCTTGACTATACATAAAATAATGGAAGGTCTGTTATCTGGCATGAAACCAGAAAAGCCTGGGGCAGGTGTATTGTTGGAGAAGTATATGTGCTGGTCATGTCAGACAAGAAACCAGCTCCTTAGAGCACTTTCTGAACAATTCATTGCATGCACTGCAACATGTTTTAGAGTGCACAGTGTGGAGGCCGTAGGAGACAGCAAGTCACCATGTTGACATATGAGACCTAGGGAGGAGACCACATTGATCATATATTTTTCTCTGTGTAAAATAATTAAACTGCTTGATTAGTTTTGCACTATGTGCCTGAGATCCTATGTGGAAAATGCAGCAGGGAGGGCCACCCTTAGAGTGCCTATAAGCATCTGGATGTGGTGGCCTGTGCCACCTTCCAGTCCCTTGCTCAACCACAGTGTTCTAAGCAGTCACACCAACCTACCCTCAGGTCTTAAGGAGCTATATTATTATTGTTTTACATTTATACCCCACCTTTCCTCCAAGGAGCATACAGTGGAGTGTATGGTTCTCTTCCACCTCCATTTTATCCTCACAACATCCCTGCAAGGTATGTTAGACTGGCCAAGTGGGAATTTGACCCCTGGGTTCCCAGGTCCTGGCTCGACACTCTAACCCAAGCAACCCCAAACTTCGGCCCTCCAGATGTTTTGGACTACAATTCCCATCATCCCTGACCACTGGTCCTGTTAGCTAGGGATCATGGGAGTTGTAGGCCAAAACATCTGGAGGGCCGCAGTTGGGGATGCCTGCTCTAACCACTACATCACACTTGGTGCTGGTCAGTATATATCAAGGCATCAGTTTTCAGCAGAGGTGTAGGAAGACTCTTGGGCGCCCGGGGCGGCATTGCTGCGCGGAGGCACCCCCTGGGGGCGGGGCATCCTGACACATGCGTCGTGACATCTCAGCACATGCGTCAGGATGCAATAGGCATGCCCGGAAATCCTGGAATTTCCGGGCATGCACAGTGCATCCCGGGCGGCGCTGCTGCTCCCGCGGGGACCCACCGAGCGAGCGCCGGCTCGTGGGGCTGCCCCGTCCGTGCTGCTTTAAAGCAGCACGGACGGGGCAGCACCATGAACCGGCACTCGCGCACGGCAGCCCCATAGTGGCACCGGCGGGTGGGCCGCAGGGTGGAGCGGCCTTGCTCCGCAGCTTGCTCGCAGGACGCTGAGCAGGTTTGCGAGCAGGCTGCAGGGCGAGGCTGCCTCGCTCCGCGGCTTGCTCGGGGCCCGCCGGCGGGGTGGGGCGGGGCCAGCCCAAGTGTCACCCCCTCCCCTGGAACACGGGGCGGATCGCCCCCACCCACCTCCCCTCGCGACGCCACTGGTTTTCAGGACCTACCACTAGTCAGGGGGACACCTCAGTTGTCAGATGCTGGCAGGGTGTGTGGAGAGCAGCACGATGTTGGAGAAGAGAGCTGCTTTGGGGCCCCTGCCTTGGGCCTGTCGCCAAGGTTCAGTTGCCTGTCTGCTCAGCTTTTGTACATTTTGAATGGGGGTGGGGAATTTTGTCCTTTGCCTCAGAAATCAAGTCATCCACAATTTGATCATGAGGGAGGGAGTCTGAGCTGGTCTACAATAACTCTGGAGGGTGAAGAACCCAGAGTTGTTTTCTCACAGGGTATCTCATATGGCACCGACGTAGACTCAGGGGTTGCAGAGGAGAAGCCACTGTGGTCTATAGGGTTTCTGTCTCCTTCTCCAAGCTTCCCACCAGACACGTCATTGGTTTTGAGTGCCTCCCTCACCATCTTGCCACAAGGGCAACATCATGACAGCACAGCCAGCTGTGTGGGACACCATACTCCTTACACAGCTCTTAAAGCCTAAATGCTTGCTCAGCTCCTCCTTATGCCCCTCTGGCTGCCCCCCCCCCATCAATCACTTCTCATCTGTGGAAAATTGTAGCATGAGGAAAGAATTTATTTATCTCTCCACACATTTCATAATTTTATAAACCTCTGTTGTGTTGCTGTCTCCCACCTTCTTAGTCAGCCAAATGCTACCTTTCATATTTAATATCACCTGTGGCCTGTGGTAAATAAAGCATTTCAGTTACTGCAACTGCCAGGGTAACAATTACCCTGAACCAATGCCTGAACTTTCCCCTGCTAGGATACAACTTTAATGGAATTGCTTTCATTTTGGCCTTGGGATCCACACCTCCCTTCTTTGCCTCTAGGTTAAATGCCATTGACAAGGGACAATTGCCTGAAATATAACCCATATAGGAATTTGCAGTCACTTCACGTTTATGCATTAGGCCCAAGAGCATTTCAATCATGTTCTGTGGTGGTTAGTAAAAAGGGAAAGGGGGGAAAAATCACTTCTAGACTTCTTTGTTCTTCAGAACTCCTCAGTTTTACTAGGAGGAGGACTGATATTACTGCTTTGTTTGGCTCTACTACAAATGTGTTTGGCTGACAAAGGAAATCAATGGAAAGGGATTCCTTTGCTTTCTGGAGGCCCTGCCATGACTTGGGTCTTCAGTTCCTGGGCCTTACGTTCCGCAAGACTCAAAAGGAATGCAGGATTATGCAAACACATCATTATTTATGGAAAACCTTTTCTGTCAGAATGGCAATGTCTGAAAATGAAAATTAAGTCTGCCTTGAAGGCATGGAGGAGAAAGAAAATGATCAAAACACGGATGGGATATAAGGAATTAGATGATCAGATGTATGCCTCATATCCACTAGAAGCTGTGTGTTTAGCATTGTGGGCCCAATTTTATGGCTCTCCTTTAGAGCTGAGGTTCAGTAGAAGTTCTGGCACCTACTGAAGACTGTTTTTATTCCAGCAGTCTTTTAAATTAAAGTTGGATTTTGTATTTTTAACTGATCTTTGTTTTTTTGTTTAGTATCTTTGTAACCCGCTTAGATACTATTGTAGTTAAGTGGTCTATAAATTGTTTAAATAATAAAAAAAAACCAAAGATAATCACAACTCACCACCGACTCAGATACTTAGGTCCACACTATACATTTAAAGGGCTTCCCCCAAAGAATCCTGGGAGCTGTTGTTTGTCACGGATGCTAATAGTTGTTAGCAGACCTCTAATAAATGCTCCCAGCACTCTTAACAAACTACAGCTCCCAGGATTCTTTGTTATAATAGTTCAAATTTCTAATGCAGACGGGGCCATAGGTCAGCCTTCTCCGTCAATGAATGAGTTTGGAGTAGATGACGCAAACTCTTCAATTTGATTGACTAGATCTACCTTAGCAAATGGAGCAAAGGCTGAAAAATGAGACCTTTCCCCATGTACACTTGATGTGCCTTGAGTCTGTCCCCACCCACCTTGCATCACCCTCATCACTGCTTGGAATTTTGCAAAATGTTTGGCAGTTACACCTATTTCCCCACCGCTGTGACAACCTGGGGTCAGGGGATTGACGTGCTTAGAGGGAAGACCCAAATATATCTAAAGGAGACTTCCAGCCATCTTCAAAGCTGCTGCAGAGTCTGAGGTGCTTTCAGTGCAAAGTTCTGACTCTCCAAATGCAAGTGTTCAAAAGGCCAGAGAGTAGCCTTTATTAAATTCCTTTGTGGCTTGGTTTGTCAACAGTTTTTGTGGTCTGGTGAAAGGTCTTGAGAGAAAGAGAGAGAATCCTACCCTCTTTTACCTTTCTTGTGACTTTTAAAAACAACAAACTCCCACCATCCACCTGCACTGTTAGTGAGTTTGGATCTTCTTCCTCCTCTCTTAATAGGCCCCAGGAGAAGTCATTAACACACTGTGTGGATACAAGACTCTAAATAAAGAGGTAACAAACATTTTTAAGGTACCTGAGGGCTGAGCCAGGCATTAGGTAGCAGACATTTGTGGAGGGAGGAGGTTGTGTTTTGTGGGGCAGATGAGGGGGGAGTAAGGAATACTTAGTAAGGGAAGAGGACATCATGGAGGTTATAAACATATGCATTGAGCAAAGCAGATAAAGAGGCATTTTGTTCCTCCCTTGTGTAATAGTAGAACCAACTGGGGTCCTCACCCAATGAAGCCGAATAGTGAGAGCTTAAGGACAGGCATTGGTTGGCATTAAATGCAAGCTAGCTCCTGCCCACCTAGCAGTTCGAAAGCACGTCAAAGTGCAAGTAGATAAATAGGAACCGCTCCGGTGGGAAGGTAAACGGCGTTTCCGTGCGCTGCTCTGGTTCGCCAGAAGCGGCTTTGTCATGCTGGCCACATGACCCGGAAGCTGTACGCTGGCTCCCTTGGACAGTAAAGCGAGATGAGCGCCGCAACCCCAGAGTCGGACACGACTGGACCTAATGGTCAGGGGTCCCTTTACCTAGACAAATTCATGGGAAACAAGGCTACCGGTGGCTGTGGGCTACCTCCAGTGGGAGGTCCTGGGTACCAGGTGCCAGGGATCATAAGCTGGAACTTGTGTCTTACTTGTGAGCTTCCCATTGCAGCATCTAGCTGGCTTCTGGAATAAGAATGCAAGTGGAAAATGTTTGCAGAATACTTAAAAACTCAGTGTAAAAAAGTTAGGACGCAAAGAGGATTTGAGTAAGAACAGCAGTGGGGGCGAACTTTGTGTTTTTATTGTGAGATAAAGTGAAGGTATAGAGTAACTATAATATGCAGCATAAATTGAAATTTTGAGGGAACCATGGAGGGAGGGAGGGGAAGTCGTAGGTGGAATGATTGATTGCTAAATTTGAAATGTTGTTGGATTGATTAAACATTATAAATAAAATTATAATGAAATAAAATGTAAGAAGAGCCCTGCTGGATCAAGCCAAAGTCCCTTCTGGTCCAGCCTCTTGTTCTCATGGTGGCCAACCAGGGGCCCCCAGGCTCAACAGCAGTTCTCTCCCCAACTGCAATTCCCAGCAACTGGGATTCCAAGGCACATTGTTTTTGGAATCAAATCTCATAATTCCAAATGGTTTTTGGTAGACCCATGAGATCCCTGTTAGTCTCATGTAATTTACAATATTTAGGTAGGTAGCCGTGTTGGTCTGACGCAGTCAAAATAAACCAAAAAAATGAAAAGAAAATTGTGCAGTAGCACCTTAGAGACCAACTAAGTTTGTTCTGGGTATAAGCTTTCGTGTGCATGCACACTTCTTCAGATACACTGAAACAGAAGTCACTAGACTTCTACAAGGAGCTGAAGGAGTTACTCAGACTCAAAATGTTGCCTTTAATGTGATTTGTTCTCTTTGTAGCGCCTGGAGCTGGTGGCCACTATCCACGTACGTGGCTGCATCCATGCGGTCGGCTTGTGGCTTAAAGACAATTTTGAAGCCACTTTTGGAATTGTTTGCTCTCTGCTGTTTCCACAGGTATGTAAACATTGTGTTGTTCCTGGATGGCTATTCAGAGGTGTGTGGTTTTCCCCCAAACAGAGGTGAAGACATTACTTCTTTACTATAGATCACCATGAAACTACATTCCAAATACTTTTTTTAGAGACAAAATTCTGCATTAATTAAGCCAGATGGTTGGGGTATTGATAAAATTAATAATAATAATAATAATAATAATAATAATAATAATAATGCTTCCCAAAAATCAGCATCCACATCTAATTTAATTGGCCCATATGACAATACAGGACAACCACTTCTGATTTTATTTTATTTTTAAAAAATCATTATAACTATATCTAATCTCTCAGCCCCTCGCCAAAATATTCAGTATGGCTATTTCCATTAACTGACAGACCCTGGTTTCTTCCTCTGGTATTCTGATTCTTCCCTCATTTTTTCAGAGACTCCAGATAGCAACATGGAAAAATTCCTTCCATGTTTTTTCAACTTGATTTGTGGCACTGAAAATGGGTTGCAATAAGCCCCAATTACACTCCAATCTATCCAGAGTGGGTAGGCAAAGCACAGCTGAGGTTTTGCAGGTCTCCTGTACCTTTAATCAAAAGCTTCCTGCTGTTGCTTTCTGTTTTACTGCTCGTGGACACCAAGTTTCCTAGATTCTAACCTTCATATCTAGTAAAACTTCTTTTAAAGGCATATTCAGATGCATAGATAATTGATCAGTGCAGGTAATTTATCATACTTCTGGTTCATATATCATAAAATTATTTAACCATGTACCCAAAAATGTTCTTATTACTGTTTAACAGCCAATTATGATTACTTCTCCATTCGTAACAGCCATGGCATATTTCATTAGCTTTCAGTTGTGTTTCCAATCTGTTACACATATCAGAAAACCGCTCTGTCTCTTTATCTCTAGCAAACTAACATAAGGGAAGTCATAATACTGCTTTATTCTGCCTTGGGAAATCCTGTATGTGGTTGGAGCCCTACAGCCTTTTTTAATGTGTCCACAGACTCCTTCCAGTGAGCTAGTGCCACATGGCCTTTGTATCCAACAGGGATTGGGACACGAGAGTCAGAGGCTGCAGGCTCTTCACACTGATGAAGAATGATGATGTTGGTGACAAGCACGCACATCATGTGTGTTGTTAACTATCCTAAAGAGCCAGTTGTGGCGTAGTGGTTAGAGTGTCAGAATAGAACCTGGGAGCATAGCTGTCAACTTTTGGATTTGAAAATAAGGGATTTTTAAAAACTTTCAGATTTGAAAATAAGGGATGCCGCGAGGGCGGTGCAATGGCACCAAGTAGCCTCGCCACCCTGCGCTCCAGAGGCTGCGCGCGAACGGGTGAGCAAAAGAGCGAGCGCATAGACGGCAGGCAGGCTGTCTGTCTAGCTGGGCGTGAGGGCCTGGCTGCACAAGGCATGCAAGCTCCGCCCCCAGTCGGTCTCAGACTCCTTATTGGCAGCCGAGCAACGCAGTTGAGGAACCTCCCTGGCCGGCAGGGAGGGAGAGGAGCTGCTTCCTTTGAAATCCGGGAAACTTAAGGGATATCAACAATCCGGGATAGCAGCGGGAAACGGCATTGGAAAAAGGGAGTTTCCCGCCAAAAAAGGGAGGGTTGACAGCTATGCCTGGGAGACCAGGGTTCAAATCCCTGCTTGGCCATGAAGCTCACTTGAGCTAGTCTCTTAGCCTGACCTACCTCACAGGGTTGTTAGGAAGATAGAATTGAGCAGGGGGAAGTGTGTGTGCCATCTTGAGCTCCTTGAAGGGAAAAGTGGGGTATAAGTGTGATGAATAAATATTAAGCCAGTTGAGCAGAGGTTTGTATTGTGTTTCGGATGGTTGCAAATACTCCGGGAGTTTGTTGAGCAGCTTTCTCCAACCTCTTCAGTTGGCAATTCTTGGATGGCACCATGCTGAGTAGATCTAATGGGAGATGTAGCCTAATCTGCAGGGCACCAGCTTGTGGAAGGCTGTTTTTGAGCACCTACAATTGTGAATTCATTGGATGCCAGCCTTGTCAAGGGCTCAGTCTTCAGGTAGTCTGGTTGGAGGCTTAGGCTGAATAGCCAGAGTCAACCCCATGCTAACAGAGCCAGAAGCAGGTTCATGTTCTAGCAGGAGAAAAGATTCAGAAGCTCACATCAGGCAGCATGTGAAGGTTAAAAGCAAGCATGGGGGGGGGTCTCCATTTATACGCCGCTTGATGACTAAAACCAACCACAACCACAAAGCGGTTTACAAAAAAGATAAAACAATAAAATTAGCAATAAGAAAAATTAACAACAATTTTAAAATTTTCAGAAAGTTAAAATTACTGACTAACACTCGCATGAACTTTCTAAGCTTCTGGGTAGGCTTGTCTAAACAAAAATATTTTTGGCAGTACAGTGAAGCGCCTGGCTGACATCAGCAGGAAGGGAGTTCTTACAAATTGACACCAGGAACAGTGCCAATTCTGCTGATCAAAGCAGTGAATGGGTGCATAGAGTAAGGCGATCTTGCAGGTAAACTGGTCCTAAGTTGTTAAAGACTTTATACTAATAGTAACGACCTGAACTTGGCCCAGTAGCAAATCAGAAACCAGCGGAGATTTCTGAGCACAAGTCCTCACTCCTGTCAGCAATCATGCGGCAGCATTCTGCACTAACTGCAACTTCCGAATCAAGCGCAAGGGAAGCCCCACAGAGTGCATTGCAGTAATCCAAGCTTGAAGTAACCAATGAACTACTGTGGCCAGGCTTTCCCAGTCCAGGAATGGCCACAGCTGTGAAACCAGTTGGTAAAAGGCGCAGCTGGGTGCCCCAGGATTGGCCCTTGCAGGTTGGCTAACTAAGGTGCTGAGGGAAGCCAGGGCTCCAGCCTAGCTGGGGAACTCCAAGCACTGAGCAGTTCGGGAACAGAGCTATGGACTGCACTGGCTTTGAGCTCTGGTTTGGAATGGAAGCCATAATGCTAGCTGGCATTTTTCTGGAAGCTACCGTATTTTTTCTCTCCATAAGACGCACTTTTTTCCTCCTGAAAAGTAAGGGGAAATGTTTGTGCGTCTTATGGAGCGAATGTGTGGTCCCTGGAGTTGAACTGTCCAGGGGCAAAAGCAGAGCGTGCTTTTTAAAAAAAAAAAAAAAAAAAAAAGAGGGGGTGTTGAAAGGAAGCCCGCTGAGCAGCTGCTCAGCAAATGATCGGGGAGAGAGATAAGGGAGAGAGATTCCAGCCCTGCCCCCTTGCAGAGGGAGGCTGTTTCCCCAGCGACATGTGACTGGCTGATTAGATTATCTGTCTGGAAACTGTAGAAATGGCTCCCTTTACTGAAGCTGCAGAACTGTGAGTTAAACCCCATAAAACAGGGTTTTTTCCCTTTGCAAAGTAAGCTCAACAACTTTGAGCTGATCCTCAAAAAATGGGGCTTTTCTCCTTTGCAAAAGAAGCTGCAGAAATTTGAGCTGATCCTCAAAAAATTGGGGCTTTTCCTCTCTAAAAACTAGGTGCGTCCTATGGCCAGGTGTGCCTCATAGAGCGAAAAATACGGTAATCAGTGAGGCCACTCCCTGGCCACATTGGATAGCATAGCCTACTTGGTGGACTGCATGGCAGTACTACACAAGCCCCTTAATTACTACTTTTTGAATTATTTCTATCCCACTCTTCAGCCAGAAAGAGCCTCCAGGACAGGGTACAGATACCAGGGCTGGACAGTCCCTGCTTGGACTTCCGCGAAAGGAAAAGGGACTGCGTGAGCAGAGGAAAAAAGAAAACCCAGGCACTGATTCATAGTAGCAGAATTCTTTCAAAGACCAGCTGGAGCAGAAAGGTTTCAATGAGAGGAGGATTTGGGGGTCTTTTGGCAGAGCTGGTGGGGAGCCCCTGCGGGGCTGCCCTCTCCCTTTGCAATGGCTGCTGTGATCAAGCAGGGGAAGGCCACCCTCCTCCAATTCACTGCTTCTGATCCCTTTAACATAAGCAGGTGAAATGTCTCTCTCCTGAAGAGGAAGTGCTGCCCTGGAAGCACACAAAGTCCTCTCCAGCCATAGCAACCCCCCTGCTGATTAACATCCATTTATAATCCTCAAAGAAGACTTTCTGAAAATCAGGGAAGGTTGCTAAGTGACAGGGAGGCACTTAGCATATCATTTACAAAAACAAAGTGTTTTAAAAGAAGGAAATGAATGCTCTTTAGCACCCCATAAAACTGAAAACTGTCCATTGCTTCAATAAACATATTATTCACACTAAGCAAAAAATAAATAAATAGTGATGGTTTTGCCAAGATACACAAACTTGAACTCTCTTCCTTCAAATGTCAATATAGTTTTGTTAAGTAGATGATTCGGATGCAGTAATAATAACTTGCACTGCATTAGCCAGAATCTGCATGGCTTCAGAGAAAAGCATATTCTGGATGCTTTATTAATATTATAGGACTGTAAAAACAATTTCTGGCCTTTTGGTCTTCACACATCACAAGACTCGGTGCACTTTGACTGTATAAATGTTAACAAAACAAAAAAATGAAGCAAATGTTTTAAAACGTTTTCTCTGTGTTCTGTCCAAGTCATCAAAATCCATCCCTAAAATTAGAGGAAGTGAAGGAGAGTGTTCATCTTGCTGGGTAACACTCATGCAAACTGGGCAGACTGGGTAGCAGGTTAGGGAGGTGAAAACGAGGGGGGCAGTGTCTGTTCCCCACAGCGGTCTGTTGAATTGCCAGTGTTCCTCTGCTGGTTACTCTCAAACGGATCCCATCCATTATGCTGGCATCCATAATTTTTTGCAAGGGAGATGGTTCTCTTTTGGTAAGAATCCACAGCTACAAGCCAGCAGTTGGGCCTTAGGATGGTACCTGGTGCTTCCCCATCGTGGGGGACAATGTAGGAGAGAGAAGAGAAGAGAAACTGAGCTTGCCTAAGAGTTTCCCCCTAACCTTCCCCAGTCCCTGCACTTCCCATGTTGCTGCCACCAGAGGGATGAAGGGGAAACAGTGATATTTTAAAAAAACTTGCCTTATTTTCAGTTTTATGTCTTTGGTAAATGCTGTGCACAACTACATACAGATTAAAATAGCGGTGGTGAAGATACAGCCAATGGGCTGGATTAGGCCCACCAAACCGCCTTTTTTCTCACCATTGTCGCCAGTGTTTGACCTGAGACAGCAGTGTGGTGTATTGCACACCACAGGCAATAAGGGCTCCCTTGTATCGCTTTGTTAGAAGGGATGCAACAGGGTAGAAGTTTATAAAATGGTGCCTGGCATGGAGAAAGTAGACAGAGAAAAGTTGTTTCTCCCTCTCATAACACTCGAACTCATGGACATCCAGTGTAGCTGAATATTGGGAGATTTAGGACAATTGGAAGATTTGGGACATACAAAAGAAAGGACTTTGAAATAGACAGAAATCTGCACTTATTCCCTTATGGGGTACACAAGAGCCTTCCCAGGTTCTCCATCGGTAGGAGTAAATTTACAGAGGCCAACCAGAGAAAAATTGAGACGCAAAATCTTTATTATATTTGTTGCAAACAGGGCCCTCACTCCCAAAATGGAGGAGGGAGGAGGAACCCAGAACAATGATGTGCCAGCTCCTATATAGACGTTTGAAATTCCCCCCTCCCCCTCAAGACCACCCCCCTATACATCATACATACATCACAAAAAGGGGTGTAACCCAGGACCACCTCCCAGATATATCATAGTTACATCATGAAAGGGGAGGTCTGGTAGTGGTAATCTGAGCATCCTTGACACTCCCCATGCATCCTCTTGTCCTCCACCCAAAAACCCATCAAGTAAAATAAAAGAGATATTTACATTTCCCTGTTTCCCAGCCAAGTTAATCACACCCTTTTGTCTGGCACTCAGGTATCAGGAAGCCACACACACTTTTGTCTGGCACTCAGGTATCAGATAGCCAGGAATTATCACTGAGACAATCACCCCCTCCTTCCCTGCAGAGAAATACACACACACACACACACACACACACACACACACACACACACATATATATATGTATATGACCTTAAAATTATTACAACAATTTCTTCATGCAGCACATAGTCAAACTATGAAACTTGCTCCCCAAGGACACAGGGATGGCCACCTACTTGGATGGCTTTAAAAGAGGATGGGATAAATTCAGCCACAATGGCTCTGCTCTGCCTTCACAGTTGGAGGCAGCAAAGATTCCAAATGCCAGTTGCTGGAAACCGCAGGAGGGGAGAGTGGTATTTTGCTCATGTTTTGCTCCCTGGTCTCCCACTGGCATCTGGTTGGCCCCTGTGAGAACAGGATGCTGGACTAGATGGACCATTGGCCTGATTCAGCAGGCTCTTATGTCCTTATGACTATGTCCTGCAATACACAAGCCCAGTTCACAGCACTACTGCAGTCGTCTCACACATATGCTTTACAAAATGGGACCAGAGGAGCACATGGTAGCTTTAAGAGCTCTCATCTTGACACACCATTGTTTATTTTTATCTGGGTAATGTAAAACCAGATGCCTTTTTTTTTTTTACTTGAACTATCACAGAGAATTGAGTGACTATCATAAGAGTGCATACCAGCTTCTTGCAGGTATAAATTGATTTGCCAGTGAAAACATTCACCTGTTAATTCATAGTAAAGTGGATATGCCTGTCAGCAGCTAATTGTTCAGCCCATCTCCTGACTGCTATATGTTCCTTTGCAATTAACAGAGACAGTGTTGTCTATTTGATGGCGCACTTCGTATAAACTCTTCTCTTCACCCATTGCAGTTTACAAGGCTGTTTACCAGATCGATTAGCACTAAAGAAAGTCATTAGTATTGCTTATACACAACAAAGCCAACCCGAAACAGAAATTGTTCAGCTTAACTTAATAAATATTGCTCTTGTCACTTAGTTCTCTTCATATTGACACTAATCGCCATTGGTATAAATCTAATTTTCAAGAAAATGACAGTTCAGTAGCTCTGAAGAAACAGCAGTGAGAGCCCTTTAGAAATGAAGTGAAGCTAAATTGAGCCATGAGAGTCTATGGCATTAATCTGTCAACAGGTTGTTGCTTGAAAGTATCCCACCAGCCCAGGGCCAGATTAAGACTTAAGAAGAGCCTGCGTAGGGAAGCAGCATTTTCTCACTGTTCATGGAGAGCCCGTAACATGCCTCAAGCAGAAACTACAATTTTGCATGCACCTGTTTAGACCACACTCTGGGTGTTTCTCCTCTGCTGTGACATCTCCGCGTAGATGGGTGGTCACATTATAAACACAGTTGTGTTTTCTAGACAAATGCTCATTTCTAGCTGTACTTACAGCACCTGGAGCAAATTAGCAGTCGGTGTGTGTCCATCAGTCACAGCTTCATTCAATTTAATTCAAATTATTTTATTCAATCAAAAGTTAGGCAACTAAAACCCTTGAGAATTGCTATGCTAAAAAAACCCCCAACACTGTTACACGTAGATACTTCTGAGCTAGAAAATTGAGCTTGTATCCATTGCACAAATCTATCTTCACCAGTGACCATCTTGTCTGGGAGCTGTCTATGGTATTAATCTGAAAACTGACTGTTGTGTGAAAGCATCTCACCAAGCCAGGGCCAAATTGAGAAATAAGAACTTAGAAAGGGCCTGCTGGATCAGGCCAGTGGCCCACCTAGCCCAACATCTCTTCCCCAATGAGAAACCTACAAGCAGGATTGGAAGGCAAGAGCACTCTCTCTCTCCCCACCTGCGGTTTCTTTTCTTTTCTTTTCTGTCTTTTCTTTTTGAATATTTATTGAATTTTATAACAATTAATGATACAAATCTCATTCATCACGTTATTTACAAATATTCTCCCTCCCCTCCTCTGGACTTCCCTCAACTCCCCCTCTGCTGAGTTATTTAGTTTTATTTATCGTATCCTGCTTTTCCTACACAAAAATAAAATCCCTTATCATTTCTCTGAAATATCTGTTACTCAAATGAAATTGTGAAAGTTTATTCAGATCCTGCCAGTGAATCCAGTCCATTCTGTTGTTTCTGCAAATAAACTTTAAATGCTTCCCAGACTCTTTTAAGTCCTTTTTTTCCTTCTCTCGTAGTTTGTCAGTTAGCTTAGCCAATTGTGCATAGTTCATCAGTTTTTCTTGCCATTGTTCCTTTGATGGTATTTCTTCTGTCTTCCAATATTGTGCAATCAAGATTCTTGCCGCTGTTGTAGCATACATAAATAATGTCCATTTTTCTTTTGGTAGCTCTTGATTTGAGATACCTAACAAAAAGGCTTCAGGGTGTTTAACAAAATTCATTTCAAACACTTTTTTCAATTCATTGTATATCATTTCCCAATATTTTTAATGCATTTGCATGCCCACCACATATGATAAAATGTTCCTTCCTTTTCCTTACATCTCCAACATCTGTTATTTTTTCCCCTAAACATCTTTGTCATTTTCACTGGTGTGATATACCATCTATACATCATTTTCATGTAATTCTCTCTTAATAGTATGCAATCTGTGAATTTTATATCAACTTTCCATAATTTTTCCCAACTTTCAAATTGGATGTTGTGTCCCACATCCTGGGCCCATTTGTTTAACCTCTTCCTCTTTTGTTTCCCACTCTGTTAAAAAAGCATATAGTATTTTATTAATTTAAAATTCTCTCCCACTATTTCTTTTTGAAATCTAGAGATTGTATAACTGAACCCCTTTTTATTGTCTTCCTTTAAAAAATTCATTTAATTGCCTATGGTGTAACCAACTTTGTAAATAATCTTTCAGCTCATCATACTCTTTTAGTTTGAGTTTACCTTCTTCTTCTGTTAACAACTCTCTATATGTCAACCGGCTTACTTTTTTGGTCGACTTTAGTGAAAATGCTTCAGTGGGTGACAGCCACCATGGTGTTTCCCACTCTAACAGGAAAACAAAAGGCTTCGCTGCAGGATGACCAAGGTTTCTCAGATAGGATTGGGACGGTTGAATTGAATGAAATTATATCTTCACAATTTGATACCTTTAGAAGATATGTTAGAATCGATGAAAGAGTCCATGAAAGGGCTCTCTCTGCAAGTTAGAGCTGATATTGAACATAGATTTGGCTGGCACTCATATTTATGGTATGGGAAAGGGAAAATACACAAAGGCTTTTCAAGCCATATAATAAGAAAGTCATTAATAAGAGTGTGGGGAAAATATAAAGACCTACCTGCAGTTTCAATCAACTGATATTCAGAAGCAACTGATATTCAGCCTCCAACTATGAAGACAGAGCATAGCCATCATTGCTATTAGCCATTGAGAGCTGTCTCTCCTCCTCCATGAATTTGTCTAATCATCTTTTAAAGACATCGAGTTTGGTGGCCATCACTGCCCTCTGTGGGAGCAAGTTCCATCATTTAGCTGTGCACTTCATGAAGAATTTATTATATCTGCCCTGAATCTGTATAAAGACCTTTAGAGCAGCTTTTCTCAACCTTGGGTCCCCAGATGTTTTTGGCCTACAACTCCCATCATCCCTGACCACTGGTCCTGCTACCTAGGGATGATGGGAGTTGTAGGCCAAAAACATCTGGGGACCCACGGATGAGAAAGGCTGCTTTAGAGGTCCTAAGCACTGAAAAGATTATGGTGCCCCACCCCTGTATGTAATTCAAAATAAAACCAATACTAAACCAAAAAAATAATTATTTTTTGAAATGATAAAGTTTACCTGTGTGCTGAAATTTGCATGCATGTATGTCATGTGCAGCACATGACAGGATCCAATTTTCTTGCATTATTTTGTTAATGTCTCCCTGGTTTAGGTGGATATCTATATATATCATAGAATCATAGAATATATAAAATATATAGAATATATTATATATATATATATACACACACACACACACACACACACACACACACACATACATAGAATATATAAAAATGTTCCCATTGCGTGCACGGCGGACACCACCGTGCTTTGTAACCACTGGACCAAATCGCATCAAATTAGGACAAAGTGTTCCATGACCATCAAGGAAGGATCTGGCAGAATTAAATTTCCAAAAAACCACACCTGTCATATCTAAAATATACAATAAACGCTAAAAAAATTGGCACACATATTATATGTCACCAGAAACAGCACTGAAGACACCAGCAGCATCCAATAGAAAGGCAAATCGCGCGCTGTCACCAGCAAAAGCTCTGAAGGGTGGCGCCAAATAATGACGTCATCAACCGAGCAACTGAAACCACCAAGGCGGCCATTACCAGACAACCCACAGAGCCATTACCAGACAAAGGCAAACGGCCAAACCCAGAGCCACAGCCACAGGCTGCAACCCAAAAACACTCCCCCCTCGCAAACGCTCCCACAACAATCAGCTCAACTAGCCCAAACCCTCAGCTGCAAAAACCCACAGAGTCAGGCCAGGGCCAAGAAATTGAGATACAGGGTGGAGGCCTTGGCTCACATTTACATACTTTTTTTTTTTCAAATAATTTTTATTGGTTTTACAATATTTGTCTGGCCCCGTTTCAGGCCAGCTCACTTTTGTTACAATCATTGTCATGCTTCCTCTCGTCCACTCCATTGTTTTCCAACTAATTACATATATCCATTTTTTTTAAACAGGTTCCTAAATTCATAATCCAATAATTATTTTCCTAATATCAAACTTCAATCTTCCAACTTATCATTTCTTAAATCCATTAAATCACTTATGTTTCTTCATCTACATCCCTCTTGCCTCCCCCGGTCCCCGGGTGCGCAACTATTATTTGCAATATTAATTACATTATCATACTTATCATAATTTTTTAGAATCCCTGGCGTGTCCATAGATCTAAAACCATAAGTCCACAAATCAGGCCGTAACTTTAACAGTTCTTATCCTATACCTGCTGGTTGTGAAACCCAGAACCAGAGGGAGTCCTGCATTGTATCCTCCAGCAAGGCTTTTTCCAAAAACCGTAACCAGCCTTCCCAATTCATAATCAGTTCGTCTCGGCTTCCCTTCCTCTGCTTGTTGGTCAGTATCTGTGTGCTGTTTTTCCTTGTGTTTCTTATGATTCTTCTCTTATTTCTTGAAGTGACAGCACATTTTCTCTTTCGGTTGTAAAGTCTCTTCCTGCAGCTGATGTTTGCCAAAATAGTCTTACGTTGTCCAGCCTTGACGGATCCTGTTAGTTCCTTGATTTTTTGTACATCTGTTCCAGCCGGCACGGTGTTTGGGTTTTGCCTTATCTCATCCACAGACTTTCCCATAGCATTCCTCTCTCTCAGTTCCGCAATGTATTCCTGCATCTTCTCCAGCACAGTTTGCCAAGTAATATCCGGTTTCTTCGCCATTTTCTTTGATCACAGTTCTTATATTTTTAAAAACTTCTAAAAAACTTTTCCCAACTTTTCCTCTTATGAAATTCACAGCTTTTCAACTTAGAATAATCCACAGTTCTATCACAGTTCCTTCTGCTTCCCCCAGGACCAGGGGAGGCTCAAGGGTTAATTTAAAGCCGCATAACAAAAGAGTCAATTCAATCCTTTTCAGTGCAACTGTAGCTATTCCCTGTTTCACTGTATCAATGGAAAGGAACGGACCTCCGTGTTTTCATTCCAATCCAGTCCAAATTTAGTCCAAATTCCCTTTTTTCTGCATTTTACTCACGATTCCAATTGCAGGTCTTGGAGAAATCAGCGTGCTCCGAGGAGTCGGTCTCGCAGCTTCGCCCGACGGGGAGTTAGCGGACCCTGTGGCTCCGCCGCCCGCTCACACTCGGGAGCCCTTGCTGCGGTCTCCCGAGGAGCAGGTCTGGCGTCCGAGCCTATGCAGGTCCTGTGGAACCCAGGACGCCCTTCCCGGGGGTTTTAGGGATCGCGGCGCTGGCGCGATGTCCCTTTTTCCCAGTCGGACGGGGGAATGTCAGGAGCGACATGTCCCCCCGACCTTCTCCTCCGGCATCGCCAACCGGAAGCCTTGGCTCACATTTACATACTAGCCCGAGCCAAGGCCGACAGACTAGGCCTCGGCTCTACTTTACAGACTAGGCCTCGGCTCCACTTTACAGCCTACAGACTAGGCCTCGGCTCTACTTTACAGATTAGGCCTCGCCTCTACTTTACAGACTAGGCCTCGGCTCCACTGTACAGCCTACAGCCTAGGCCTCGCCACTACTTTACAGACTAGGCCTCGGCTCCACTTTACAGCCTACAGACTGGGCCTCGGCTCTACCTTACAGACTATCCCGAGTGGAGCCGAGTGGGGGGAGGAGGGGCCTGAATAGGTCATGGGCTGACCCAGGGTGGGGGAAGTCACAGGGATGACTCGGGGGAGGGGGGACGGGATACCTCATGGGTCACTACAGGATGGGAGGAATCACAGGGATGAGACAACAACGGGGGGAGGACAAAACCCATAGCCTGGGGGGCACATCCTCCCCCTTTAAGGACCCTGAGTCAGGCACAGCAAGGCGTGCCCGGGCCAGCTAGTTAGTAATAAAAAAGAGGACCGAAAAATGTGGGAGGAGTGTGGAGTATAAGGAAATCTAGCAGAGTTCTGATTTCCCCCATGGTGATTACTTCATACTTAGCCACTTTATTTGTAATATGTCAAATTCAAAATTTTCTCATTTTTTTGCTTTGCTGGATCCCTAAGGATATGTGTGGTCTGCCTATTGGGTAATTCAGCACAGCACCAAACTTACTGATTCCAAAGACCTACCGGTACCCTGTTTCCCCTATTTTAAGACGTAGTCATAAAATAAGCCATGGCAGGATTTTTTCGCATTTGCAAAATATAAGCCGTACCCCGAAAATAAGCCATAGTGATAGGCGCAGTTCTGGAGGGCGCCAAGGAAAAGGCTGGGCTGGGCTTACGTAATAAAAATAAGACATCCCCTCAAAATAAGCCATAGTGCGTTTTCTTGAGGGAAAAAATATATAAGACAGTGTCTTAAAATAGGGGAAACATGGTACCACACCAGAAATACTTTTTAGTAGAACAGCAGGTATGCAAATAGATGTGCTAGCAATACAATGTCATCATCCATGACTCCAAAATTATGTTGCAAGTAGAGGTTTTCATGCAGATGCTTGTTTCTTTATATCCCATCTTTCAAAACAAAGATCCTGTCAAGGCAGCATATACAGAGTACAACCAACAATAATATCCAGATTGCTGGTGCTACCCACTGAGGTTTAGAGTTGGAATGGCTTATAAGTATAGCAGTATTTTATAAGAATGAGAGGCTGCAGGGATTGGTTTTGGTTTGTGGTGGGTTTATTATGGCAGCAGTGCAACTTGCTGCAATTTTCAAATGTTTTTAAGGAAAAGAGAGAGAGAGAGAGAGAGAGAGAGAGAAAGGAAAGGAAAAAGGAAAGGAAAGGAAAGGAAAGGAAAAAGGAAAAGAAAGGAAAGGAAAGGAAAGGAAAGGAAAGGAAGGTTTTCCAGGGACAATTACCAGAAAATCCCCAACTACCCTTTGTAAGTAGAAATAGTTGGTGCCTTTTATGTGAACCTCACTAGGTTGAAAAGCTGAATGAAGTTGAGCCAAACACAATTGTCATCACAGCTGGTGGCATCAAAAAACTGTCATTACCTGGAGATACAGGACAACCTTTCAGAGACTTGAGGGCAGTATGATAGACTGATGCGAACACTTACTGATTTTTTCCCTGGCTAAGATTGTCCAATCAAAGGGGCACTGCAGATTTTTAAAGCACACACATGCAAACATGCACACAACCTGTCTGATCTCATAACCATAAAATTATGAGCTAAAATTTTATGGGCTAAAATTGTGAGCACACATATAATGGGTGGCAGTGACTCTTAAACATATCTGGGGGAGGGAGAAGAGACGTGTCTGCTATATGCCATAGTTTCGTTGAATTTGGTTCAAGTTGTTTTCCTGCAAATAAGCAGTGATCAAGGAGTTAATGCAAATCAAGCAACTTCCCTGATTTTTCCTGAATGCCTGCTGTTCCTAGTGCACACAGGATGGTGCTGATTAATGCTCTTACAATCATTATTTATCATCAGCATCTGTTTCCTAGCTAACAGCTTCTACCTGATTATTTTTTGAAGAACAGAACACATTCTCTGTTACAGTATATTGCTTACAATTGCTGCATTGGGACCGTTATCAAGGGAGATATCAGGTGGAAGCAGAAAGTTATAAATAAGCCCACTTTGCGAATGAAGAAGCAGCGCTTGTCACTAATGAATACATTTCCCTGCTCACAATATACCATACTGAGCTCTCTCTTGATCTGAAATAACAGAGGCCCAGTTTATAGCTTTTTAGGGTGATCTTGCAGTTGCTGGAATCTCAGGCTCTGTCAGTGCTTCTCCAGACGGTTATCTACGTTATGAATAGCGGCCCGCATAATAGGAACCTACCTGTTTTCAGGAGTCTGTATCCTCCTATTATGCTTGGAATGCAGGAACACGAGAAGAGACTGGCTGATGGACCTGGGCAAAGGTCCATTTCCTGCATCATCCTGTACTCACATGCCCATGGGAAGCCCACCAGCAACGCCTGACTACAACCGTGCTTTCCCCATTTGTGATCTCTAGAAACAGCTACTGTCTTTGAAGACATAATGCCTCCAGCAGTAGAACAGGAGCATAGCTATCATGGCTAGTAGTTACTAGCAAACTTATTCTCCATGATTCAGGTAGGTAACCATGATGGTCTGAGTGCAGGGATCCACTGTGCCCGCAGAACTGTCCATCAAAGTGATGTCAGCAGTCCATTGATGTGATGTCATAGAAATAAATGAAAGGCACAAATACAGGATGGGTGACACCTGGCTTGAGAGCAGTACATGTGAAAAGGATCTAGGAGTCTTGGTAGACCACAAACTTGACATGAGTCAACAGTGTGATGCAGCAGCTAAAAAAGCCAATGCAATTCTGGGCTGCATCAATAGGAGTATAGCATCTAGATCAAGGGAAGTAATAGTACCACTGTATTCCGCTCTGGTCAGGCCTCACCTGGAATACTGTGTCCAGTTCTGGGCACCACAGTTCAAGAAGGATACTGACAAGCTGGAATGTGTCCAGAGGAGGGCAACCAAAATGGTCAAAGGCCTGGAAACGATGCCTTATGAGGAACGGCTTAGGGAGCTGGGTATGTTTAGCCTGGAGAAGAGAAGGTTAAGGGGTGATATGATAGCCATGTTCAAATATATAAAAGGATGCCATATAGAGGAGGGAGAAAGGTTGTTTTCTGCTGCTCCAGAGAAGCGGACACGGAGCAATGGATTCAAACTACTAGAAAGAAGATTCCACCTAAACATTAGAAAGAACTTCCTGACAGTAAGAGCTGTTTGACAGTGGAATTTGCTGCCAAGGAGTGTGGTGGAGTCTCCTTCTTTGGAGGTCTTTAAGCAGAGGCTTGACAGCCACCTGTCAGGAATGCTTTGATGGTGTTTCCTGCTTGGCAGGGGGTTGGACTGGATGGCCCTTGTGGTCTCTTCCAACTCTATGATTCTATGAAATAAATCCCAGTGAAGCAAGTAGTTGCATTCGCATGTAATAGTAAACCATGGTTAAATGCTACGTCTGTGAGCTGTTACAAATCCAAGCAAGTCTTGAGCTTCCATCCCTACTCCTTGGGGAAAGTGTTCAACAGAAGTTAGTTTTGCTTTCATGGAATCGGGCTTGTTCCTTCATACAAACCAGAGATTGTCATTTATTACAAGCTGCAGTTAGTTGAACAAGCCAGCTTCATAGCCCAATGGTTTAAAGTGGACGTGTGAGCCAGAATCTCACCTACCCAGGCTCATTCCAGCTTGTGCTAGTTGCACAAACCCATAGTTTTGCATTAAATGCATTGGGACCTACTACTGAGTAAGTATAAGCAGGCTTGTGCTGCACAGCCTTCATGGTGCTGCCTTTGGACCTCTCACTGCTCAGGGAGCTGGGATTTGTGCACTATCACGTCAGAGGGACGGTTAACAGACTGAATCATAAACTGGGCTGTTCTTGCCAGAGGCTATAAAGGGAGTTCTTTTTCAATCTAATATTATACATCGGGCTTCTCTAAGTTTTAGAGTGATTAAGCAATATGAGCATTCTTTTTAAAAATGAGCTTCCACAAGTGGATTTCTTTAACTGTGCAGGATCCTTATTTAAATAAATAAACCTGAAGTTCCTGGGACCTAACTTAAAAAAAACAACCCAAAGACCCCCCAAAAAATACATTATGAAAACCTACATTCCCACACATACATCACAACTAATAACACTACACATCTATAAAACATGTTATTAAGAGCTAGTATAAACAAAACTAGTATATTATCACAAGCTAGTATAAACAAAACTGATCTCTGGTTTTCTGGAGAAATTGTGAACGAAATGAAGATCCACAATTCTCCCACAAAGGTATCTTCATGTTTTGTTCTTCTTGCCATTCTTAATTTGAGAGTCGTTTTTTCTGTAAGGGCAACACACCACACTCCCTTGTACCAGGCATTCAAGTTTGTACTTTTAAAGTCCTTAACTGTTCCTCCTCATCTTGGTTGCCCTCCTCTGCACGCGCTCTAGCTTGTCAACATCCTTCTTAGATTGTGGTGCCCAGAATTGGACACAGTATTCCAGGTGTGGGCTGACCAAAGCAGAATAGAGTGGGGCTATGACTTGAAACACGGGTGGTGCTGTGGTCTAAACCACAGAGCCTAGGGCTTGCCGATCGGAAGGTCGGCGGTTCGAATCCCCATGACGGGGTGAGCTCCCGTTGCTTGGTCCCAGCTCCTGCCAACCTAGCAGTTCGAAAGCACATCAAAGTGCAAGTAGATAAATAGATACCGCTCCGGCGGGAAGGTAAACGGCGTTTCCGTGCGCTGCTTTGGTTTCACCAGAAGCGGCTTAGTCATGCTGCCCACATGACCTGGAAAAACTGTCTGCAGACAAACGCCTGCTCCCTCGGCCTGTAAAGTGAGATGAGCGCCGCAACCCCAGAGTCATTCGCGACTGGACTTAACTGTCAGGGGTCCTTTATGACTTCCCTTGACCTGAACACTCGACTTCTGCTGATGCAGCCTAGAATTGCATTTGCCTTTTTGCACGGACCGACTAAAGGTACCGGTACCTCTGCTGCTAATAAGGTTAGCTTCCAAGAGTGCCCAAATGGACCCATTGCCTTTTGCATGTTGGCTGCTGTGCTGGACCATGGAGAGTAAACACAAGTGTTCTTACTTGCTGTGAACTTTCCCTGCAGGTTTTTCTATCAAAGCAGCTTCACTTGGGTTATGCATACTCACACTGTTGTATTAGGGAAACCCTGGCTATACACACAAACACCCTGTCATAATTGCATTTTAAAGCACACATGTTAACAAGTAATTTTGTCTCCATCTTTTCTTGCAGGCAGTAGGTTTGGTGATGGCCTGGTTATACTGGCAAAAGCTCAACGAGATTCATTACAGGCTGGACACTGTGGATTTCAAGGCACTAGACATGACTGACTTCGACTTTGCCTCTCTGGACCTCACTGGTGCTGGTTGGTGCTGGTGTTTGCCCCGGGAAGGTGGCTACTTACCAGTCCTTGACAAAGAGGATGACACAGTAAATGATGACATCTTCCAAAGTAAAGTTTGATTATATTTTGGGACTGTCTGAAAGACCGGCCTTCTGAGAGAGACTGGTCAAGGCTTAGTGCATCCGCAGATGCAAGGTAGCATTGTGATTTGTTTCATTTAGCAAAGCTAGAAGTAGCTATGACAAAGGGTGCTATGTCTTAAAAATCCCACACAGCCTTCAGAAGGGTGTGGTTGGTTGGTGTTAATGTGGGTTAATTTGGGTTCAGTGAGTGTCCTGAGATAGCACTTTTTATTATTTTATGATTCCACATTTTTTTTGTATGTCTTTTTTGGAAATAAAATATGGTCTTGCCTTTATCCGATATCTTCCACTGAAAGCATCCTAGAATGTAGGAGCAGGTACAACATGAAAGTTGCACATGTTGGCATCCCATGTAAAATTCCAAAATGCTCCTCTTTTCTCACCCAGATGCACCTGGTCCCCTGAAATCCCCTATATTTGTCTGCAGCCCTGACTTCACACCATTTTAAAGGTTACATAAACCCAGTCAACCAGGGATAATGATGGTGTCACAGCTGTATAGTCATCAGATCTGCCTTTGTGGGCATCGCTGAGGAACAAGCATGTCTTCATGTAAATTGGTGTCACTGGGCTGCCCAAACATCAAGGGCATTTCCTCGTGGCACTGTGGTAATTTCACTACAACAAAGTGTTGCAAAAAAGTGGGTGTCAGCCTTGGCAACGAAGACCCTGTTTCAGCTCAGCAATAATCACACGCTGCACACTCCCAAACCACCAAATGGGTGCAAAGTAGTTATCTATTAAGAACAGATCTGACCTGGTCTTTGTGTGTATCTAATATTATATATATAGGCAGGACCCAAACCAATGGGTTCAAATTACAAGAACTTTTCAAGGGTAGGAGCTGTTTGACAGTGGAATGAGCTACCTCAGAAGATGGTGGCCTCTCCTTCACTGGAGGTTTCTAAGCAGAGGTTCGGTGGCCATCTGTCAGGGATTCCTGCATTGCAGGGGGTTGGACATGATGATCCTTGGGGTCTCTTCCAACTCTACCATGTTATGAGAGAGAGAGAGAGAGAGGTCCTGATGATAATAATATAAGGCGAGACCTTACAGAACTATAAACCTCATCCTTACAGGAGACTGTGACCTCATTCAGAGCAGGAATGTCTCCAGCTTACCGGTGGAGTGGGGAGACCCCTTGCAATCAGCAGCTCCATCTCATCTGCACCAAGTTGAAATTTGTTCACCCACAACCAGTCCACCACTGATGTACACCTTCCAGGGATATCGCCATCCACCAGCAATGTTGTTGGCAAATGTGTATCTATGTTTAGCATTGATATGGGCTGCTGTGGAACTCTAACTGTAACATCTTTGACACATAAGATATGCATGGTGGGGGGAAAGTGAGTAGAAATCGTGTTTTTCTCATTCTCTCATAATACTAGAATTCGGAGCTAACCAATTATGCTGACTATTGGAACATTTGCATTGTTTGGCATCTATCTGTCTTGGGAGGCAATGGAAGAGTTTGCCTTCACGGTTGGACCTTCAGAACAGACATAAAGGAGCTACTTCTTCACACAGCACATAGTTAAATGATGGAGTTTGCTCCCACAAGGTGTAGTGATGGTCATAGACTTCGATGGCTTCACAAGAGGATTAGGTCTGCAATGACTACTAGCACACCCTCCAATATTTATCTGATAAAATGTTGCCCCAGCCATTCTGGGGCTTCCAACATATATAAAAACATTAAACATTTAAAACAAAACAAAAAAAAAACCTTCTAAAGGTTGTATGCAGTGCTATTTTCCTAGAAAAAGAGATGCCAGAAATCACCATGAACACTTCCTTCATTCTCTTATAATGGCAATGGAGCCCACCTGAGAGATGTCAGAACTGAGTTCCAGTGAGTTCCAGCTGAAAAAAGCCCTGGTTGTATAGTTACAGTACTTATCTCCTTGGTTCGGGGTTCACATAACTCCACACCTTCCAACATTTTTCTGATGAAAAAGGGGATGTTCTAAGGAAAAGTGGGACATTCTGGGATCAAATCAGAAATGAGACGGCTTCTATAAATCTGGGACTATCCCTGGAAAATAGGTCTATTTTCTACAGCCATATTTTGAAACCATATGCCTCTGAATACCAGTTTCTGGAAATCACACAAGAGTTGCACTCACACCCTGCCTGTGGGCTCCCCATTGGAGCATCTAGTTGGCCATTATCTGTGGAAATGGCTGGAGGATTAGATGGACCTCCACGGAAGATGACCGCTTGAAATATCTATTGGTGGATGCCAATCCCATAGTCACTCGTGGCGTGGCCATCTATATCCTGCAGGCCCTGAAACTCAGGGCCACCGCGAAAGGTTAACCTCTTTTAGTCCTACAGTTTAGTCCAACAGTTTAGTCCAACAGTTTACATAATTGTTATTGTTTTTATCTTACCTGTTTTACTTACGATGATTTTATACCTGATGTTTGCAAATGTATGTGCTATGGCCAAATGGCTAACGCAATAAACTTTGATTTGATTTGATTAGATGGACCTTTGGTCTTACCTAGCAGGGTTCTCCTGATATTCTTAGAAATCCTCAGCATCACCAGGCTATGGGAGTGAACAGAAAGAAGGAGCTTCATTTGTTGTAGCAGGAGCTGCATGAGTGGCTGGGCAGTGGTGGCTAGTACAACCCTGGGTCTAAATAGACCAGGAATTCCCGTTTAAATTGCACTTGGAGCCAGGTCTTGGATCCCTGCCCAGATCTAAGTGCTTTGCCTTGGGCTTTCTCAGTGAGTTGTAGTAACAAATTATTGTAGTTATGGAAAACATCTGGTACGTTCTAACATACACAGCACTGCTAAACAAACACTCTGGTGTTATTTGATCAGCCCCCAATAAAGCAAATAGGCCCTTTTAGACACATGCTATATGCTGGTCCAGTGAGTAAAGTAGTTGAACACAGACTGGGGAATTCTGAATTCATCCCACCTCTGCAGTGGCACCCGCTGGTCATATTAAATCAGCTCAGCATTGTCTACACACTGAGGTCCAGCATGGAGGGCCTTCTGGCGGTTCCCTCACTGCGAGAAGTAAGGTTACAGGCAACCAGGCAGAGGACGTTCTTGGTGGTGGCGCCCGCCCTGTGGAACGCCCTCCCATCAGATGTCAAAGAAAAACAACCATCTTACTTTTAGGAGACATCTGAAGGCAGCCCTGTTTAGAGAACTTTTTAATGTTTGATGTTTTATTGCATTTTTAATATTCTGTTGGGAGCAGCCCAGAGTGGCTGGGGAAACCATAGCTGTCAACTTTTGGATTTGAAAATAAGGGATTTTCCCAAACTTTTGGATTTGAAAATAAGGGATGCCGCAAGGGCGGTGCAATGCCACCAAGTAGCCTCACCACCCTGCACTCCAGAGGCTGCGCGCGAACGGGTGAGCGAAAGAGCGAGCGCGTAGACGGCAGGCAGGCTGGCTGTTTGTTTGGGCATGAGGGTCTGGCTGCACAAGGCATGCAAGCTCCGCCCCCAGTCGGTCTCAGACTCCTTATTGGCAGCCCAGCAACGCAGCTGAGGAGCCTCCCTGGCCGGCAGGGAGGGAGAGGCGATGCTTCCTTTGAAATCCGGGAAATTGAAGGGATATCAACAATCCGGGATAGCAGCGGGAAACGACATTGGAATAAGGGAGTTTCCCACAAAAAAAGGGAGGGTTGACAGCTATGGGGGAAACCCAGCCAGAAGGGTGGGGTATAAATAATAAATTATTATTATATTATGACTGGCAACAGCTCTCCATGGTTTCAGAGGGGTAAGGCCACTCCTTAACCTACAGATGCCAGGAACTAAACATGGGGTCCTGTGCATGTACAACAAATGCTCTAGAACAGAGGCCCAGTATACCTGAAAGAGCATCTCCACCCCCATCGTTCGGCCTGGACACTGAGATCCAGCGCCGAGGGTCTTCTGGTGGTTCCCTCACTGCGAGATGTGAGGTTACAGGGAACCAGGCAGAGGGCCTTCTTGGCAGTGGCACCCACCCACCATCAGATGCCAAGGAGATAAAGAACTACACAACTTTTAGGGGGGTCTTATTGGGTTGTTTTTGTTTTTATTATATATCTTGTGGTTTTATATTTTGATTTTGTTCTGTGAATCACCCTGAGACCTCTGGGTATAGGGCGGTATACAACAACAACAACAACAACAACAACGAACAACAACAACAGTGTATTAGTAGTAGTAATAAAAAGGTAAAGGACCCCTGGACAGTTAAGTCCAGTCAAAGGTGACTGGGGTGTGGCGCTCATCTCACTTCAGGCTGAGGGAAGTGGCATTTGTCCACAGACAGCTTTCCAGGTCATGTGGCCAGCAGGAATAAACCGCTTCTGCTGCAACAGAGCACCATGACAGAAGCCAGAGTGTACAGAAATGCCGTTTACCTCCCTGCTGCAGTGGTACCCATTTATCTACTTGCATTGGTATGCATTTGAACTGCTAGGTTGGCAGAAGCTGGGATAGAGCAGCGGGAGCTCACCCCGTCGCGGCGATTCAAACCACCGACCTTCCAATCAGCAAGCCCAAGAGGCTGATTGGTTTAGACCACAGCGCCAGCCGCATCCCATATTTTTTACTTTTTATCATCATTATTATTATTACAACTGAGCTACAGCCCTGGGTCTTGGACCAAGCCACTAAGCTACATTGCAGGTATTCTGGGATGTCAAACACAAGGCTGTAAAGCAGACGACATGTTAAAGCATAGGTGTGTATGGATTTACATGTAAATTATTAAGTCCTATCCTCTTCCTTCCACCTTAAAATGAATAAATAAAAGGGGCTCTTAAAATACCCTCATTCTTATTCACAAGCCTGTCTCCATCTGATATTTCCAGAGGCCGTTTCTCACTGGTCGTTTCCGCCTTGTTTTGCATGAAGGCTCATCTGTGGGTGCTTTGCGTTGTCAGGCTAAAACAGCATCATTCATGGAGCTTTGATTTCCTCCATTGCCAGGCCCCTTGATGTATAATGCATGATTGCAGAGCAGCATAAATCATTTAGCACTTGTTTCATACCTAGCTGGACATGAATCTGCACAGGAATGAATTCAGTCTGTAGGATCCCAAGGTGAAGACAAAAAAAGTCTTGTGGAACCTTAAATATTTAACAAATTTAGTATGGCATCAGCTTTTGCAGATCATGCCATAATAAATTCACCAGTCAATTCAACAAAATACTTTAGGGGTTTCTCCTTCTTCTGCAACATAGCCTAGCACTGCTACTCCTCTGGAATATCTTCAGAGAAAAGATTAACAATCCCCAAATAGCACATTCAACCCTGGTCTGTTCTTAGACCGTGGGATTGAATCCTGCTCTTCTTAGCTCCTGTATGGATTCACCAGTTTGTCCTCAACAACCCTTGCTTCATCTTTAAAATAATAGCAATGAGCAAGGGTGGGCGAAGTGCATTTGCAAACGAGCTATGATCTGGGACTAGAAATTCAGATGGCTCTGAAATAAAATCCCTTTTGTCTTTCACAAACCTCTGCATTCCAAACCAAGTGGGCTTCTTTTCACAAGGAGAAAACTCTACAGTCTTTGGGGTTGGAAACTGCTCCTTCACTTTTAATTTGTGTGTCATGTTTGGCTGAGAAATGACAGGCATTTGTCATCCCCAGGCAAAAATACCACTCTGTAAATGGCACAGGATAATTATAGTACAGTGTTTTATATTTTGTCCGCTAAGCTGCCAGGTTTCACTAATGCTAGAGAGACGAAGGTAGATGGCTGAATGAGTATTTCCATTTCTGGGTTAATGCTAAGCATGGTAATGTCTAACCATTAATGCAAAGGGCAGAATTTCAGCAATGATCCAAGGACAAACTGCATAAAGGCACCCTTTTGCAGCAATGCACTGCTGGTAGCTAGTCAGGAGTGATTCTGACATGTGGGGCTGGACCCATTCATCTAAATGCTGTGCTGAAGCAGTGGGAGGGACAAGGCAAGGGACCAGCTAAGGTGGCCATCACCACGACCAGGCAGAACAGCAGAATACTAGCAGAAGCAACAGGGCAACAGATGACATGCCCACAATCTCCCTGGCAACACTCTCTTGCCAGCCGCCAATCATGACAGCCCTGGTATTGCTACCATGTTAGCCATACACATGCAACACCAGTCAATGCACAAGAGCAACAGGGTGGAACACGGTTGCATATTCCCTCTGAGAGTGTTGGCTGGGGTCCATTGGGACTGGAAGGGCAGAAAATTAGGAGGCCAACAGTAGTTCAAATCCGAGCCAATGGCAGATAAGGCAGAATTCTGCAAAACCTGTTGTCAGTGAGACCTGTTTCACTTTGCAAGAGTGCAGCCTAACCACAAAACTGGTAAGAAACAGTTTAGGAGGAGCCTAATGCAGACTGTAAGAGTAAAAAACAACTCCTGATAAGGTGCGAGGATGGGGGGAAACCTTCGGTTGAGTATCAAATTAGGTTATTAACTTTCTATAATGCCCTTCAAGGATCACTGGGTAGTTTAAAATATAAAAACCCAAAAATACATATAATAGTAACCAGTGCTTTTTTCTGGGGTTACTCAAGGGTACGCAGTACTGGCACCTTTTTTCAAATGTTAATAGTGTGGCACTTACTGTAACAACTTTATGGTGAGTGCCAGCACCTTTTTTTCTAAAAAACAAAAGAGAGAGAGCACTGATAGTAACAAACAAAAACAGCAACCCCCCACAACACACACACACGGTTTAGAAGGCCATAGTGCGCTGATCCGATGGCCAGACAGACAGTGGGCCAAGACGAAGTCCAAAAGCCGAGAGTCGATCGGCATCTGCAAAGCTGAAGGTCAAGAAATGAGGTTCAGGGTCAATCCAAGTCTGAAGCCAGGATGCAGTCCAGCATCAGGTCTGAAGTAGAAACCCGTGGAGATCCAGGAGTATCCAAGACCAGGTCCCTCAACATGGGGCAGTTGAGCAGAGACACAGCACCTCAGCTCTGCTGCCTTCTGACACTGTGCCTGCTGGTTGCAGCACCTGGGCTTGATGAGGTCTCTGGCCCTCACCTGCTCTCAGCTTCCCACAGCTAAGAGAATCACTTGCCTTCTTCCCCACCTGGCCAGTGAACTAGGTTGCAGGCCCTGGCCTGCCTTTGCTTCCCAGAGTGCCCCCACCTGCTGTTCCCTACATCTCAGGACCCGCCATGTTTGTGGGGATGGGGGCCTCTGGCTCTGGCAAGGGGTCCCGCTGCTTGGCTTCCTGTGCACTGGCCCCTGGCCCCTTGTCATCCTCTGTCACCCCGTGAGTATTGTCTACAACAACCTCTCCTTCCGCATTCCCAGCTTGCTCCCATGTGACCCACTCTCAGCTGCACCCTTCACCAGGATCCTCTTCCTCCTCTCCAAAGTCCTGCCAGTTCATAACAGATAGGTTGCTTAATTAGCCAAAGGCCTGGAAGAAGAGAAATGTTTTTTTTCACGGTGCCTAAAGATATGTAATGGAGGAGCCAGGCAGGCCTCCCTGAGGAGAGCATTCCACAAGTGGGGAGGTACCACAGAAAAGGCCCATTCTTGTCTTGCCACCCTCTGGGCCTCTGGCAGAGGAAACCCATGAAGAAGGGCCTCAGATGGTTGTCACAGGGTGTGGGTCAGTTCAAATGGGGAGAGGCAGTCCTTGAGGTATTTTCAAGGACTGGTTGGATGAAGAGATGTTGAGGGGCTTGGGGGAGCAGAAGGTGGTTGACTAGAGAATAAACAGTTCCTGACTCTGATCCAGTTACATGGAATAAAATACCTTGCATGTCCAAATAAACAGAAGTAAGCCCCAAGGAATTCAATGGGGCAGACTTTCACATGAGGACTGCAACCTAAAGCTCTTCTAGAATCAGGGTTAATAGATTCTCAGTTTCTAGGGTTTCTTTCTGTGGCTGATTACCCAACTGGAAGTCAGATCTTTATTTAATTCAGAAGTGGGGAACGTTTTCCCTATGAAGAGCCATTGACCCCTAATCAAGTGGTGATACCGGTAGCATAATAGATGGGGCAGAGCCCAGAGTCGAGGGAGGGAAGAACCCATGTTGGGTGGACGTCTATAGCATTCCAAGCACCCATAGAGGGGAAGCAATGCCCAGAGGAGCAGGAGTGGGCCCAGAAAGCTGGATGAAGAAGAAGAAGAAGAAGAAGAGTTTGGATTTGATATCCCGCTTTATCACTACCTGAAGGAGTCTCAAAGCGGCTAACATTCTCCTTTCCCTTCCTCCCCCACAACAAACACTCTGTGAGGTGAGTGGGGCTGAGAGACTTCAAAGAAGTGTGACTGGCCCAAGGTCACCCAGCAGCTGCATGTGGAGGAGTGGAGACTCGAACCCGGTCTCCCAGATTAGAGTCTACCGCTCTTAACCACTACACCACACTGGCTCTCTCTTAGGGTGCTTAGGGCCACATGAAATGAGGCCAAATGTTGAAACAGGCTCCCCGTCCCAACCCAGGTTTAACTGTACAAACGCTGTAGTTTGGTGGACATGCATAGCACTATGGTGGTGCGTGGAGGGGGCATGCCAGGAGACTTCCTGGAGCACCTGCTCCTTGGGCTGGAGAGGCAAAAAATTCCACCTAGGGGGCAGACTGAACTTCATTTGCATAACCCATCAGCATTCCTTGTGCTCAGTTCCTGCTTGCAGGTCTCCCATGGGGGCATCTGACTGGCCACTGTGAGGACAGGATGCTGGACTAGGCGAGTCATTGGCCTGATCCAGCAGGATCTTCTTATGTTCTTACATGAATCAGGTCTTTAAGACAGGATTTGGGGTTGGAACTGGGGCAGGAATGGGTATAAGATGCTGAGTTGCCTACAGGATGGTGAAGATGCTCTTACACAATCGCCACAAGAAGAAATAGCTTCAGAAACAGGGAGAGTGAATGAAGAAGGAAAAACAGAAAACACAAATGCACTCCAGCAAGCTTGAAAGTGCCTTTGGGGAAACAATAATAGAATTTTGGTTGGAAAAGTTCGTGAAAGGTTAGAATATACATCACTGGGCCTTTCACAAATTAGCCCACTGTGGGCTGGGCATGACAGCTGAATGATGACTAATAAAGGCAGTGGATTTCTGGAGAGCCCGCTTCTACAGAGAAATAAGTACCCAAAATAACCGTAACTCCAGTCATCAAAATGAAGTGAGCTGGCCAGGAGTGCTGCCTGTGCACAGAGGTGGGTTTCAGGGAGCCCAACCGGTTCAGTTGCACTGGGCACAGAACCTCAGGGATGTTGCTGGGACTATGATTTATAGTGGAGCGCTAGAGGCAGAGGGGCACTGAATTTTGGTGTTGTGCAGGGCGCTGCTGAAATTTGAGACTGTAAGATCCACCACTGCTGTGTAGATGGCTTCCCTATTGGTGTGGCTTTTCTCTGCTGCATTTAGCCTGGCTGGGGCAGCAAGGAGGTCAAGGAACAGCTCTAGCTTCTGCAGAGGGGCTGAACTCCTTAAAGAGGAAGAGTTAGATGCATTGCTTTTGAGTAATGCATAGTTTCTAAGTGGTGGCTGGTTTGGACTGGAGTCAGGAGGAGTTTTCATAATAATAATAATAATAATAATAATAATAATAATAATAATATAATTTATTATTTGTATCCCACCCATCAGGCCGGGTCTCCGCGGCCACTCTGGGCAGCTTCCAACAATATCAAAATACATTAAAATATCACAGATTAAAAACTTCCCTAAACAGGGCTGCCTTCAGGTATTTTCTAAATGTCAGGTAGTTGCTTATCGCTTCAGCCTCTGATGGGAGGGTGTTCCACAGGGCAGGCGGCACTACCGAGAAGGCCTTCTGCCTGGTTCCCTGTAGCTTTGCTTCTCGCAGTGAGGGAACCGCCAGAAGGCCCTCGGCGCTGGACCTCAGTGTCCAGGCTGAACGGTAGGGGTGCAGACGCTCCTTCAGGTATACAGGACCGAGGCTGTTTAGGGCTTTCAAGGTCAGCACCAACACTTTGAATTGTGCTCAGAAATTTACTGGGAGCCAATGTAGCTCTCTCAGGACTGGTGTTATGTGGTCCCGGCGGCCACTCCCAGTCTAGCTGCCGCATTCTGGATTAATTGCAGTTTTCGGGTCACCTTCAAAGGTAGCCCCACGTAGAGCGCATTGCAGTAGTCCAAGCGGAAGATAACTAGCATGCACCACTCTGGCGAGACAGTCTGCGGGCAGGTAGGGTCTCAGCCTGCGTACCAGATGGAGCTGGTAGACAGCCGCCCTGGACACAGAATTAACCTGCGCCTCCATGGACAGCTGTGAGTCCAAAATGACTCCCAGGCTGCGCACCTGGTCCTTCAGGGGCACAGTTACCCCATTCAGGACCAGGGAATCCCCCACACCCGCCCACCCCCTGTCCCCCAAAAACAGTACTTCTGTCTTGTCAGGATTCAACCTCAATCTTTACTTTTTGTTGGGTATTTGGAACTGCCACAACCAGGTAAATACACCCTAATGAAAGCTCTTCTTTCCTCTATTTGGTGGATAGGTTTGTTTGTTTGTTTGTTATTAATTTAAAAAATCCCTATGCAGCCACAAAGCTTACTGGGTGACCTTGGGCCAGCCACTTCCCCCCAGCCTAACCTACCTCACAGGGCTGCTGTGGGATTGCTTTGTATGCCACCTAGAACTCATTGAAGGAAAAGGTGGGATACAACTGCAATAAATGCATAATAAGAATATTTATATACCATGAATTCATAAAGAAACCATCCAAAGTGGTTCACAACAACTGTATGTAAAACCAAACAACGAAAACCATATTAAAAAGTTAAAATTGAAAATTGGAGAACTACTGTGGAATGATTTCTTGTTAATTGCCACCATAAGTCTGATGGAATAGCATAGTTTTCAGAAGGCACTTAAAAGTTGGTGCAGAAAGTGCTCGCTGAATCTCTAGTGTTGCCCTTGGGACTGTGCAGGAAAAGCTGCTGCTGTGTTTGCAGTAATCCAAACCATGTAATAATGCAAAATCTTGGTAAGAACAACAGGTAATAGCAGTGGAGAAAGCACAATCTCAATAAACACAAACACCAAATGCTTGTCTGAATAAAAAGTTTTCAGCCACCCATTTGGAATAGGAGATTCAGGAGATTCAGCATTTTACACCTTTAGGTGCCAGGCAAAAACGTTCGCCTTTAACCAGGCATGTGGCTTATTCACATCCAATAACCTTTGAAAATGTGTTGGAGGGGGGTTATTGGGTTGGTTTTGTTTCTATTTTGATTATGTATTTTGTATTTTTATACTGTGATTTTATCTTGTGAACTTCCCTGAGACCTGCTAATATCGGGCAGTATGCAAATTTAAATAATAATTAAGATGGTGGTAGTGGTACATCTCTTCACTTTGGCTTTTTGACACTTGAGATGCCTGTGTTTAAGACTCAGCTTCATTTTATGTATGTAAGTTGTTTTAAATTGTTCCTAATCTGTTTTAATGTTACAAGCTGCCCTGGGACCTTAGGGTGAAGGGTGGGAAATGAATGAATGAATGGCATTCCTCTATATTTGTGTCCTACCAACAATGGAGAACATTCCATTTCATGCAAACTTTTGTTTCTGTTGCTGCTGGCGCTGCCTCTTCATTCTTCAGCTTTTCTTCCTGCTTTCTTTGGCTTGATAATTTCTGTTTCAATGACTGAAACAAAAGGTGGTGCTGGTCAACTCACTCATGAAGGAACCCTGCTCTGAGAACCATCATGCTCACAAGTGCATTAAACCCAGATAAGAGCTTCCCCTGCCAAATGGGATTCTGGGAGAATGTGGGGCAGCCCCAGAGCGGGAGTTCTAGAAACAGTTGGCTCAGTTCTCTCTGGGAAGACCCCCTCTGACCTAGAAACCCTTCCCTCTTATCTTTTTTTGATGTGACTCAGCAGTGAGGAAAATGTCCATCACACCCCAACCATCAAGCTGAACGTTCCACACTGCCATCAAGGACAGATCCATGCAAAGTCCATTACAGTCATTCAGGGTAGAGCTAAACCATAATTGATGTACGACAATGGGCAACTTCCTGTCACTCAGTGGGTCAGATGTAGCTGATTTTGCACTTAAATCCATGGAGCAACACAGGAAGCTGCCTTTTTCTGACTCGGACCATCTATCTCACTGTTGCCTACACTGACTGGCAGTGGCTCTCTGGGGTTTCAGGCAAGGGTCTCTCCCAGCCCCACCTGGAGGTACTGGTGATTGAACCTGGGACCTTCTACACGCAAAGCAGGTGTCCTGCCACTGAGCTATGTCCCTTCCCCAACCACAGGGTTCAGGATTAGTCTGGGAAGGGTCTCTCCCAGCCCCACCTGGAGGTACTGGTGATTGAACCAGGGACCTTCTACATGCAAAGCAGGTGTCCTGCCACTGAGCTATGTCCCTTCCCCAACCACAGGGTTCAGGATTAGTCTGGGAAGGGTCTCTCCCAGCCCCACCTGGAGGTACTGGTGATTGAACCAGGGACCTTCTACATGCAAAGCAGGTGTCCTGCCACTGAGCTATGTCCCTTCCCCAACCACAGGGTTCAGGATTAGTCTGGGAAGGGTATGATCCCATGTAGAAAAAGTGACGCTCCTCCCTCCATAACGCATGGACTGCCAACCATCAACACTTCTGCCTTGTTCTGGATTTCACTTCTGTTTTGCTCAGCCCCTTTGGAGGATGCTTGGGGAGGGAGGGAGGCTGCATGGATAGGCCTGCATAACAACAGAGAAGGTTCTTTGGCTTTCCCTCCATATCAGGCATTTCAGGTGTTGACAAATAAAATGCCTAAAAACCCAACAGAAAGAAATGGCTTGACTCTCACTTTGCTCACTTTCCTCCGGCAGAATAGTGTGTGGTTGTGCAGCACCATCTTGTGGACCAAAAGGCGCTGTTATAGGTTTGGGAAAGCGTTGATTGGCTTCTTTTTTGTTGTTTGGCATGTCTGTGTGTGTGCTTTGAAATTCACAAAGGGGGTAATTGGTTCAGATTCTACATTTTCTGATTTGTCCTGCTGGAGCCAGTACAAAGACTAAAACACAGCTGTCTTTCAAAATTCACACTTCTTCAAACATTGCAATGTGGTTCCTCGACAAAAAATGCATACCAAAAAAGAAAAACCAAAAGGGGAAAGTGTGCACCAAGTTGTACCGGTATATAGTAAACATACGTAGAAAAATGCATTTTATTAGGGACATCTGCTTGCAAAAAAGAGTATATTGGGCCAAGTATCAGAGAAAAATGTGTCTGTTAGAGGAATGTGCAGGAAAATGCATGCAAATGTTCACTCAGATTTTATTTATATTTAAAAAAATCCACTCTGAAGCAGAAATGAGGCAAACCGAATTTAAGATTGGAAAATGAGAGGCTGATAGAAGCCCAAATGGATCTATTTGTCTCTCTCTCAAACTGAGGTTGCTGTAGTGTCATTTATTTCCTGTCAAGAGACCATTTCTCCACTGACCATTGACAGGGTGTGGTTGGGACTTCCAAGTCCAGCTGATGATTAGATTTCTCCCGGCCATGTGCCAGAGACTTCCTTGGAATACATCTTTCATGGTTTTGGTAGCCATAGAAAAGTGGCTGGCAACTTTGCCAGGGTTGAAAAATGGATTCAGACTATCATTGGATGGCCTGACCCCTTTTTGTCTCTACTCAGCTGCTTCAATCAATCATCTGGACTGAGCTTCCGTTTATTTGCTCCCACCCAGTCCATTACTGAAGCTGGACACCAACCCAGCTCATCTACTGCCACACATGCAGATGTAGAGCAGAAGCAGAGAGCTGTGCATCATCTGTAGCTGTTGATGAAGGAGGAGAGCAGAATGACCAGCTTGGATGGCTTTAAAAGAGGATTGGACAAATTCATGGAGAAGGAGAAGGCTTTCAATGGCTACTGGCCATGCTGGCTATGCTCTGTCTCAGGGGTGGTGAAGCCACTTGCCTCAGGCAGCAGATCTGACTCCCGCCCCTGCCGTTGCACCATTGCCAGCCCCACCACAATGCTGTTACCATCACTGCTGCCGCTGCACCCTCACCACAGCCCCATGCAAGGGTACAGTGGTGGTGCTGGTGGCAGTGCGGGCATCAGAGACGTAGGAAGGTCAGGTGGTACCCGGTGCAGAAAATTTCTTGTCACCCATCCCATTGATTTTTTATTTTTTATTTTTTTGCCTGCAAAAATGGTTTTACGTTCTTTCATATTTTCTTACAAAGGAATAATAAGAAGTAAAAATAAACTTTTATTTATATCCCACCCTCCCCGGCCGAAGTCGGGTTCAGGGCGGATAACATCAGATACATAACATTGATATAAAATCAAACAATAATTAAATTACCTCCTAAAAACATGTCAAAATCCAATTAAAGTCTAATTAGATGGCTTTCCGCAGGGTTAGGGTTGGGAACAGTAAGTGCTCCACTGAATTGAAATTTCAGCCTTCACGACATAGGAAAACAGCCAAGAAAACAGCTATTTTTATAGAGGAGGGTCAAGATATTAACTGATATGCATGAAATTTCATATATAGCTATATAATCCCTAGTGTAGTAAGATAAGACCTTTGGAGCAGGTATTTTCATAAAAGAATAGTTTTTTATGAACCACCCTAGTAGGGCAGTAATTGTTCCTTGATAATTTGTCACCCCCTCCATGGTGGAACCTGGGGCGCACCGCCCCCCGCCCCTCACTTCCTACGGCCCTAGCGGCCATGATGGTGGGGGAGGGGCAAAGGCCCAGATCTTCAGTGGGGCATCATCACAGGGGCAGGTGGGGCATGGGGGGGTTGGCCTATAGCAGCAAGACCTCTCAAGCTGGCTCTGCTCTGCCTCCACTGTCAGAGGCAGCAATGCTTTGGAACCCCAATTGCTGGAAACCACAGGAGGGGAGAGGGCTCCTGTGCTCAGATCCTGCTTGCACGCTTCCCTTTGGGGTCATGTAGAATCATATAATCATATCATTGTGGAGTTGGAAGGGGCTCCAAGGGTCATCTAGTCCAACCCCCTCCAATGCAGGAATCTCAGCTAAAGCATGCATGACGGATGGTAATCCATGCTCTGCTTTAAAACCTCCAAGGGAGGAGAGTCCACAACTTCCCCCGGGGCATAGCTGTCAACCCTCCCTTTTTTTGGTGGGAAACTCCCTTATTCCAATGCCGTTTCCCGCTGCTATCCCGGATTGTTGATATCCCTTAAATTTCCCAGATTTCAAAGGAAGCAGCTCCTCTCCCTCCCTGCTGGCCAGGGAGGCTCCTCAGCTGCGTTGCTCGGCTGCCAATAAGGAGTCTGAGACCAACTGGGGGTGGAGCTTGCATGCCTTGTGCAGCCAGACCCTCACGCCCAACCAGACAGACAGACAGCCTGCCTGCCATCTACGCACTCGCTCTTTCGCTCACCCGTTCACGTGCAGCCTCTGGAGCGCAGGGTGGCGAGGCTACTTGGTGCCCTCACGGCATCCCTTATTTTCAAATCCGAAAGTTTGGGGAAAATCCCTTATTTTCAAATCCGAAAGTTGACAGCTATGCCCGGGGGTCCATCCCACTGCTGAATAGCTCTTACTGTCAGAAAGTTCTTCCTGATGTTTAATTCGAATCTCCTTGCTTGTAACTTATTTTATTTTCTACCAGACATCTTTATTGAAAGTTTAAAAGTACATAATTATATGTGCTCTAAACATGGTGAGACGTAAATAAAAGAAAGAAAAAGAAACAGAGAAATAGCAGCCATGCAGAAGGGAAAGAAAAGGGGTGAGGAGAAAAAAAACCCAAAACTGTATACTTTACAAAGTTGTTATTGTACTTCACCAGATCTTAACCATTACAGTATTTGTAAGAATGGATTCCAAATATCGTTGAATTTGTCCATGGCAAGTCTGCATCTACCGTGTTTCCCCTATTTTAAGACACCGTCTTATATTTTTTTTCCCCTCAAGAAAACGCACTATGGCTTATTTTGAGGGGATGTCTTATTTTTATTACGTAAGCCCAGCCCCGCGTTTTCCTTGGCACCCTCCAGAACTGCTCCTATCACTATGGCTTATTTTCGGGGTACGGCTTATATTTTGCAAATGCAAAAAGATCCTGCTATGGCTTATTTTATGACTATGTCTTAAAATAGGGGAAACAGGGTATATGCAAGTTGTTCGTATGTTGCGCGTTTGTATAAATCTTCAATCTAATCGTAGTAGGAAGCCGCATTTTTATTTTCCCAGTTTATCAGTATCAGTCTTTTTGCCATGGTAAGGGCACAGAGAGTCCACTTGTATTGTCTTTTGTAAGGTTCTATGTGCTGTGCATATAATTCAAAAGGATATTTTGCTCTGTAAATGTAAGGTTGTTCCGTACAGTTCTGTTGATAGTTTCAGTTTCCTCCTGCCAAAAATCTTTCAATACAGTGGTACCTCGGGTTAAGAACTTAATTCCTTCTGGAGGTCCGTTCTTAACCTGAAACTGTTCTTAACCTGAGGTACCACTTTAGCTAATGGGGCTTCCCACTGCCGCTGCGCCTCTGTGGCGCGATTTCTGTTCTCATCCTGAAGCAAAGTTCTTAACCTGAGGTACTATTTCTGGGTTAGCAGAGTCTGTAACCTGAAGTGTTTGTAACCCAAGGTGTTTGTAACCTGAGGTACCACTGCATAAAGGTAAAGGTAAAGGCAGCCCTGTTTAGGGAAGTTTTTAATGTGTGACATTTTAATGTATTTTAATCTTTGTTGGAAGCCGCCCAGAGTGGCTGGGGAAACCCAGCCAGATGGGCGGGGTACAAATAATAAATTATTATTATTATTATTATTATTATTATTATTATTATTCACTAATACAAAAATGTAATATATTTGGAGGAATTGCTTTGGGAAAATGTGCATATTAGGCAAGAATGCATTAGGAGAAAATTGCATTTAAAATGCTGGCGAATTTTCATGAGGACATTGTTTTGTTTTGTTTTAAAAATACAGACATTGGTGCTAAAAAGCAGAGAACTGATTTTAAGAGAAACTGAAATTGGCAGATATGGCCCTCCCAACAGGATAGGTTGTTGTTCCTATCTGGTACTCAATGGTAGAGTCCATTGCCTCTGTATCATTCAGAAACTCCATCACTTTTGCCCATCCAAACAATTCACCTAAATTTTATCCACTGTGGCCTTTCAGTCCCTCCACCCGTAAGCCCTAAATGAAAATCCATCTTGGCTTGTGGACCACCTGAAGACTGGCTACTTGAAGCTGATTGCGTTTATCTGAGTGAAGCTGTATTTGCTGGTGCAACTTCTGTGGGGATCTATCTATCTGTGTCCCATGATGTGATGTCACTGTGCTCTGAAAGAATCAATCCTGATGGCCTCATTTGGGAGGCTGTCCAGCCTTGGGCACTGGGAGTCCATAGTGCCCTTGCATCCGTGACTTCTCTGCTCATTCTTCAGCCACCCGAGACCTGATAGAACCCCAGATTGGCTGCAGATCCCCTGAACTCAGTTTGGAATATTTCCTGGGACGTTTCAAGTGTGAGTAGTACAATACTTATTCAACTTTTGTAGTCCTGTCAGGTACTGGAATTGTTCAGAAAAGGGAGAGGTGGGCAGCCTTCATTAACACTGAGCCCTGTGGTTTCTCCCAGCTTAGGATTTTCATTCGACAAAAATGGAAAGTGGGATATCAAAGAGGCAAAAAAGCTCTCATGGGTGCATTAATCAACTAACAGCTTGACCTATAATGTGCATGTTTAACCAAAGAAAAGGGCTATTGACTTCAGTGATACTTACTCCATGGTAAGCCTATTTGGCATATTGCAACTTATCTTTTAAGTCTTGCAGTGTGATGGGTCTACTTGTCAAGTCACTGCAATAGGCTGATTGAAAAACCCAGGTGATTAATCAACTAAAATTGTGTCAGTTGGCTGGCAGCAGTCATAATAAATATTTAAATAAGCATTTATATTCCTTAATCAGCTGCAATGCAACAATATTATTTTTTTAGATGTTGGTCAGGGTGTTGCAGTAATGAAATGAATGGATTCCAGCTCTTAGTTTGCAGTGGGTGGAAGCCCGGAATGGGTGTTGGTTGCTGGTTCAGCCTCAAAGTGACTTTGGAGGGGATTGATTTTCCTGCCATGAGCAATCACCCTTCGGTTTTCAGTCACCCATGAAGGGCAATCAGGGCACATGAAATAATTAGCAAACTAATATGCATTCAAGATTTATTTATTTATTTATTTATTTTTAAAAAAGACTCAGATACTCTGCAGGTGCTATACAGGGAAAGATGCCGCAGAATAGAAATTTGACACTATGGCTTAAGCTGAGCCTTGGAATAAACACTCTTTGTGGATGAATATGCTGCTGTTCAATAATTCTGCCTTAATAAATAGACTGTGTGACCTACATCTCACAAGCAGCAGATGAGGTGATCAACTTGTGTGTGGCTGTGTCACTTTAGATTGCAGGTGGCAGTTGGTTGAATGATCCTCCATAACTCCCCCCCCCCAAAAAAAATCCTTCCCTGTGTAAAACTAGATACAAAGGGGAAGGGTGCTAGCTTAGATTTCCCAGTGCCATTCATGTTTTCTAGGTTCGGGGCATTCAAAAAAGAAGTATGGGGAAGTGCCCTTCTGTCACATGAGTCCTCTATTTGCCTCCTTGTTCGATTATTTATTCATTTTATTTATATCCTGCCCTTCCTCCGAAAGGAGCCCAGGGTGGCAAACTGCAAGCGAAAACACTATAACAGGGGTGGCCAACTCCCAAGAGACTGCGATCTACTCACAGAGTTAAAAACTGGCAGTGATCTACCCTCTTCGGGTCAAAGTTGTTGAGTTTTTTCAGGGAGGAGGTAAAATGTTGAGCTTTATTAAGGGGAACCACAGTTGTTCAGCTTTTTGGGGGGGAGCCAATGATCTACCAGTGATCTACTGCAGATGTCTAGTGATCTACCGGCAGATCACAAGCTACCTGTTGGACATGCCTGCACTATAAAAACATCTTTAAAACAATTCCAGTACAGATGCAGACCTCAACTTTGAAACGTGTTGAAGGAAGGTCATCAGTAGGCAATTAAAAGACAGCCTAGGAGGTACTGCCTGCCTAACATTCCAGGAGAGCGGATTTCGAAGGGCAGGGGCCACTACACAAAAGGCCCGATTCCTACACTGTGTGGAACAGGCCTCCTGAAAAGAAAGCACCGGCGGGAGGACCTCACCTCAGCTGTGTGTATAAGGAGTGAGGTGATCTTTCTGTTATCCTGGTCCCAAGCCATGCAGCCCTGGCACCTCCAGGTAGGGCTGGGAGAGAATGCTACCTGAACCTTGGAGAACTGGTGCCTATGACCATTGTAGACAATGCTGAGCTAGGTGGTCTGGTGCAGTACAAGGCAGCTTCCTATGATGGGGTTCCTATGCATGACAAATGCTAATGGGTGTTGATGGCGGATGGCAAGAGCCCCTTGCTAACACTTACTGGCTTGCATGATCAGGCTGGTGCCATTTTCCGAAGTGCAAAACTCCATCACAAAGACTAGCACATCAGCAGTCACTCAATTCTCCATCTTCTCTGATTTCTTGGCCAGTTACCCGCTGCGTCAGAAATTTCTGTTTTCTTCTCCCCCGCTGGGATTCACAGGTAAAAGGTTAGCAGCCAATGCTACATGGAGGAGATTTGATTTCCTATTTCCTATTTATGAATTTACTGGTATTTACTACTATTTACTGCTCACATGCCCAAATAGATTCTAAGCAGTTTACAAGTGTAAAATCAATTACAAAACCCATCAATTATTAAAAGGCACACACAATAAGACAATTCTATGAGAGCATTTAAAACAATTGTAATCAAAATATACCAAAAAAAACCCAGAAGCTAGTTAAAAAGCATAACAATTTAAACAGTTAAACTATTGTGGAAAACATAACTGCAAAGCATCCTTACCTACCCACCTTGCAACAACTATGGAGAACTAGTTGAGTATTCCCCCAGGATCCAGAATTGCTGTGAGGGGGGTGGCTTTGTCCCTGTCGCCCCTCCCCCCAAATAATATTTTTGATTTATTTATTTCAGCAACTTCTGCTGCCCGTAACACCATAGTTTATAAGCTTTGTATTATAAAGTTTTGTTCATATTGATATACGTTCCAGTTTTGTTATTGGTGTTATAGTGAAATTGCTATTGAGACAATGGGTTTTGTTAGGACTGCCATACGTCTGGAATTACCTAGACATAGCCAGGATTCATCTGTCAAAAATTGTGTTTGGGTGGAATTTTTTGGAACTCGGTTAAAATGCCCGGGGAAAGCCGGGTGTATGGCAACCCATACTGGTATATCGGAAGTGTTGATTTTTTTGGTGAATTTCCTTTTTAAAAAAATAGGTAAAAAACTCTCTTTTTTCGAGATATTGCCCCCCCCCCCCCCAAGCAGCTCAGCAACTTTGCAACAACTTTTGTTTTCGGATTTTCACTTTTTGAAATATGGCAACCCTTTGTTTTGTGATTTATTGTTCTCATTGTTATTGCAAGCCGCTTTGGGCATAATTTTTTTGTGGAAAGGTAAAGGTAAAGGGGTGGGACGCGGGTGGCGCTGTGTGTTAAACCACAGAGCCTAGGTCTTGCTGATCAGAAGGTTGGCGGTTCGAATCCCCGCGACGGGGTGAGCTCCCGCTGCTCGGTCCCAGCTCCTGCCCACCTAGCAGTTCGAAAGCACGTCAAAGTGCAAGTAGATAAATAGGTACCACTCCGGCGGGAAGGTAAACGGCGTTTCCGTGCGCTGCTCTGGTTCGCCAGAAGTGGCTTTGTCATGCTGGCCACATGACCCGGAAGCTGTACGCCGGCTCCCTCGGCCAGTAACGCGAGATGAGCACCGCAACCCCAGAGTCGGACACTACTGGACCTAATGGTCAGGGGTCCCTTTACCAAACGCCGACCTTCTGATCGGCAAGCCCTAGGCTCTATGGTTTAACCCACAGCGCCACATGGAGGTGGTGGTGCATGATGGTACTAATGTCATACAAGACTTTAATTTGCCTACTGCACTGAGGCTTAGCAAAATCTGAACTAGATATCTGGAGAAAAGGATATCCAATTTTTAAAAGAGACAGGATTACTCCTCTTACAGGAGAGGGAGGAAGAAAGATGGGGTGAAAATGGACCAGCTTGACTACACTGTGTTGACTACAGTGCCTTTGTTTTCATGGATAGTATCAAAAAGGCAACACGCAGACCGATGTATGCAGGGCACTTGTAAGACTTTATAATTTGAAAAATATAAACGAATACGACAGCATTCCGGATGAATACACTGTTTCGACTTTTTGTCTTCTTCCGTCATAAACTAAAGAGAATAACAAACACATATAATAGAACCAATACATGAGCAACAGTATCCAACATAAACCAAAATCCTACATAATTCAAAAACTCTAATAAAAATTACTAATAATAATAATGACAACATACCTCAATGTATATACACTTTCAGTGGAACAGTGGTCATAAACATATGTAACCACTGTTACCTAACATGGGGAACAGAGAGCTTGATATACACAAACTCACTCACAGGTGGAACTTTAGTTAATCATAGATTATGCTGGACACTGTTGCTCATGTATTGGTTCTATTATATGTGTTTGTTATATTTTTCAAATTATAAAGCCTTACAAGTGCCCTGCATACATCGGTCTGCGTGTTGCCTTTTTGATACAATTGACATTTATTGCAACACAGGGGTTATTTTTTCATTGAATTTGTTTTCATGGATGGCTAAGGCAGGGATGCGAAGGAGCTCCCTCTTAAGTTGTGTAGGTCCTGAGTTGATGGGAAATAACAATAAAAATTATTTTCTTACGAAACCAAACCCAGAAGACTTTAATTGTTCCTCCTCCTCTTTGTACTCTCTAAGCGTCCCCTGGTTGGCCATGATGGATGATGATGATGCAATGAGCGAGAGAGGCCTCAGCACCTCCAGGATGCGATATGATGATGAGGATGGTAAGTTGACTCCATGTATCACAGTTTGATCTGTCTGCCTTCCATTGTGGCCACTAGCGAAGGCATGCTGGGCAAGTACAATGGAACAGGCACCCTTGTACACTCCCTTTTTATGGGGCAACTGAACATCAGTATGAAGAAAATACAGTTGTACCTTCGAAGTCAAACGGAACCCGTTCCAGAAGTCCGTTTGACTTCCAAAACCAAAGCATGGCTTCTGATTAGCTGCAGGAAGCTACTGCAGCCAATAGGAAACCGCAGAAGCCCTGTTCAGCTTCCAAAAATAGTTCACAAACCGGAACACTCACTTCCAGGTTTGTGCTGTTCGGCAGCCAAAATGTTCGAGAACGAAAAATGTTCGAAAACCAAGGTACAACTGTATTGTCCTCGCATGTTTTCCCTGTTCAGCTTCTATTAATTATTATTATTATTATTATTATTATTATTTTAATTCACTTGTTAAAATGACCCAAAGTGACTTACAAACACACCAGAAATACTAAAACTAATCGTAATAAACACAATCAACAAAAACCTTTATGGCCACAAAGCTCGGAAAATCTGAACATCAGAAGAGCCTGCTGGGTCAGGCCATTGGCATATCTAGTCCAGCATCCTATTCTCAAATTGGCCAACAATCAAGCAGGATTCAAATACAACGGCACGCTCCCCTCCAATGGTTTCCCGCAGGTGGGATTCAGAAACATCGCTCCCTCTAACTGCAGAGGCAAAGCAGAACCATCAGAGTGCCTGGGGCAACCTAGTCAGAGGGGCAGGGTAGAATTACAGACCCTCTAAGCGTGCCTTTTTATGGGGCATCTGAACATCAGCACGAAGAAAATATCACCCTTGCATGTTTTCCCTGTTCAGCTTCTATTATTATTATTAATTATTAATTATTATAATTAATTAATTAATTCACTTGTTGAAATGACATACAGTAGTACCTTGGTTCCCAAACTTAATCCGTTCCGGAAGTCTGTTCCAAAACCAAAGCATTCTAAAACCAAGGCACGCTTTCCCATAGAAAGTAATGCAAAACAGATTAATCCACTCCAGACTTTTAAAAACAACCCCTAAAAGAGCAATTTAACATGAATTTTACTATCTAACGAGACCACTGATCCATAAAATGAAAGCAATAATCAATGTACTGTACTATAAAATAAATAAGACAGTATTGTAGATGATAAAAATGAAAATTATTATTTTTTCTTAGGTGCACTAATGATAGTCATTGTTTGGGGGGGGGGAGGCTCTTATCCATTTCTGCAGTCACACAATCAATCAACCAGTAGCTGAACTGGGTTCCACACAGTCACAAAAACAAGTCACTAAAACAAAGTCACAAGGCACAGTCACAAAAATAAAGTCACAATCCACAGTCACAAGTCAGTCCCATAAAATGAAGAAAAAGTCACAGTAAAAAAAAAAATAATGAAAAAGCCACACAAACAAAAACGCAAAAAAAACAGCAAAAACAAAAGCTCCAAATATCACCTCTGTGTTGCGTGGGTTCTCAGGACTCAACAGCCAACAGACTCAACAGGAAGCCTCTTTTTTCTTCTTCTTCTTCTTTTTTACAAACGGAACACACTCGACAAACGGAACACACTCGACAGGACGCAAAACATGTTCAGCTTCCAATACAAAGTTCACAAACCGGAACACACGCTTCCGGGTTTGCAGCGTTCTATTTCCAAGTTGTTCATAAACTAAATTGTTCTAAAACGAAGGTACCACTGTAATAAAACTTTAAACATTTTTTTTTTAAAAAAAACCACCTTCCCCGTACAGGGCTGCCTTCAGATTTTTTCTAAAGGTGGAATTGTTACTTATCTCCTTGGCTCAGGGGGTCATATAACTCCATGCCCTCCAACAGAGCCAGGGACAGAATGAAAGAGAGCCCAAGGGATTTGTTGGGGACGATTTTGGAGCTTTGCCTTGTGGGCCTTTCTCTTTCTTCCCCCTCTGATCCTCCCTCCCTTGCACTCTCTCTTCGTCTCTGTCTGTTCCTCTTCCTAGCAGATTACCATTCCATCTACATTGGGGTGCCAGTGCCACGTGGCTACAGGAGAAAAAGGCGCAGGAGGAGATCGTCGTCCAGTCGGGACAAGAACGGCGACAGTGAGAGGCATTATGAGCGCCAGGACCGCTCAGACACAGACGACGGGGGCAGGATCAGCTATGAGAATGGAAACGACAATGCCAGCAGGACTAGTGAGTAGGAAAGGGGGAGACATAAAGCTAAGGATTCCTTAGGAGCATCATTCTTATGTCTGCATCACTACTATCAGTAAATCATAGCTGTCAACCCTCCCTTTTTTTGTGGGAAACTCCCTTATTCCAATGCCGTTTCCTGCAGCTATCCCGAATTGTTGATATCCCTTAAATTTCCCAGATTGCAAAGGAAGCAGCTCCTCTCCCTCCCTGCCGGCCAGGGAGGCTCCTCAGCTGCGTTGCTCGGCTGCCAATGAGGAGTCTGAGACCGACTGGGGGCGGAGCTTGCATGCCTTGTGCAGCCAGACCCTCACGCCCAACCAGACAGACAGACAGCCTGCCGTCTATGCGCTCGCTCTTTCGCTCACCCATTCGCACGCAGCCTCTGGAGCGCAGGGTGGTGAGGCTACTTGGTGCCATTGCACCGCCCTCGCGGCATCCCTTATTTTCAAATCCGAAAGTTAACAGCTATGCCGTAAACGCAGTATTGGCTCCAGGTTTTGGAGGAGGTGTGCCCGTCCTGCAGCAGGTCCTGGGGGCTCTTGTCACTGGGTCCCCAGCAAATGCCCAGCCATGCCAACCCTTGGTGCCAACCCTGCCTAAGTGAAACACAAGTTGCTGCCTCTGGGAGCCCACAAGCTAAATTTTGACAATGGAGATGGTGGGCAAGCTATCACAATTCATTGCAGTCTGCATGAAAAAGAAACAAGAATCAATGCCTGATTTCCACACAGCTCATCGTGCATTATTTGGGGAGTGAGGTAGAAGCTGCAAAATCAAGAAGAAGTTGAAAACACATCTCTACAAGAACTAAATTGGTGACTCTGCATGCAATCAGATCTCTCTTGCCAAGTTTGCCAAGATCACCCAGTCCCAGTCCCTACCTGCACTTGAGGGGGGGGGGGGGAGTTCCCCCACCACAGATTAGTGTTTGCAAGACAGATCACATTATGCTACCGAAAAAAGAAAGGTTGCATGTTCTCTTTGACTAAGGAGCCAGCAGAGCCATAGCTAGGTGATCTTGCGCCCCTGGCAGAACTGTCCAGATTGCACCCCCTAGCCATGGACAAATTAGCTCTTCTTTCCACCTCTCCTCCAACCCACCCCTCGCCTGCCCCCCAATTCAATTCACCCTCTATTTAAAACTTTTTCTTATGAGGCAATAATCAATATTTTTATTTATGGACATAGTTTTAGCCGATTTTGCGCCCCTGTCTCACCTGCGTCCCTGGCAGGGGCCCACCTTGCCACCCCCTAGCTATGGCCCTAGGAGCCAGAACTCCATTGTTGCTTGAAAGCTTAAAATTAAAAGGGAGAGAAAGCTGTTTGGGATAAAGTATATGTTTGCTGTGGGAAACATAGAAGTGAAGAGAACACAGACACACACTGAGAGAGAGAGAGTTTACCATTTTAATATCCTCCATTGCGAATGGCAGAGTCTGCAGACTTTGCTTGGGAGGCCAACATGGAATTGCTCACTCCCGTCTATTCCATGCAGCCTAGTCTGTAAGCTCCTTAGGAAAGCTTAGCATTTTGCATACCAAAATAGTTGTCTGCTTTCCATGGTGCACTCAGTAAGGAACTTTGCTTGGGTTTTACAAAATCATTAGCACAATGTCCGTCATTAGGGTGGGCAGGGGCGGCCAGAGGCCAAGAAGTTGCAAGGATCCTGGGAGGGGGAGACCAGTGTGCCTCTTGGTTCTGCACACCGAGACACACTGCACTACCCATCTCCACTCTCTGGTGAGGCCCTTCTCCATGGCTAGCTCGCCCACTCAGTGTTTGGGGCAAAGGCCAATATTTGCCCCCTACCCCGCACTGTGAAATCCCCAATAGAACACTGCATGATGTTTTCATAGGAGTGAAGTAATGATAGAAATTCATTATGGGGCAAAGGCTAAACCAGTCACCTGCTCTTGTTGTCCTCTTGCATTGTTGTTTAGTCGTGTCCGACTCTTCGTGACCCCATGGACCAGAGCACGCCAGGCACTCCTGTCTTCCACTGCCTCCCGCAGTTTAGTCAGACTCATGTTGGTAGCTTCGAGAACACTGTCCAACCATCTCGTCCTCTGTCGTCCCCTTCTCCTTGTGCCCTCCATCTTTCTCAACATCAGGGTCTTTTCCAGGGAGTCTTCTCTTCTCATGAGGTGGCCAAAGTATTGGAGCCTCAGCTTCAGGATCTGCATTAGACAACTGCTTTTTACTGTTTTTACTGTTGTAAATACAAGATATTGGCTCAGCTCTGCCTCCACAATTGGAGGCGCCGATGCTTCTGTATACCAGTTACTGGACCCCACAAAAGGGAAGAGGGCTCTTGTCCTTAGATCCTGTTTGTGGGTTTTCCTTTGTGGTATCTGGTTGGCCACTGTGAGAACAGAGTGCTGGACTAGATGGACAATTGGCCTCATGCAGCAGGTTCTGATTCCCTGAGACTGATGCTTTACCTATTTTGTTTGTCAGAATTAACGAAAGGATGAGCTATTTGTTTCTACTAAGGAATGAGATCCAAATCTTAAATTCCTGTAATTTCAGGCACAGCTCCCTCCACAGTGGTTAGAATTGGATTGAAATTGCTGGTATCATAATATACAAATCTATGGTGTGATCACAGGGACCCAGGTGGCACTGTGGGTTAAACCACAGAGCCTAGGGCTTGCTGATCAGAAGGTCGGCGGTTCGAATCCCTGCGACGGGGTGAGCTCCCGTTGCTCGGTCCCAGCTCCTACCAACCTAGCAGTTCGAAAGCACATCAAAGTGCAAGTAGATAAATAGGAACCGCTGCAGCGGGAAGGTAAACGGTGTTTCCGTGCGCTGCTCTGGTTCGCCAGAAGTGGCTTTGTCATGCTGGCCTCATGACCTGGAAGCTGTACGCCGGCTCTCGGCCAATAAAGCGAGATGAATGCCACAACCCCAGAGTCGGTCACGACTGGACCTAATGGTCAGGGGTCCCTTTACCTTTACCTTATGGTGTGATCACACTTGGAATACTGTGTACAGTTCTGGTTGCCTCACCTAAAAAGGGACATGGTGGAGCTGGAATAGGTTCAGAAAAGTCCAATCAAAATGATCAAGAGAAAGGAGCAACATTACAGTATTTGGAGCTGTTTGGTTGAGGGAGGAGAGGTAAAGGGGCATGATAGAAGGGCATTAAAATATGGATTCCATGTGGAAAGTGGACAGAGAGGTATTTTTCTTCCTCTCCAATTATATTAGAATTCATGGGTATCCAGTGAAAATGAATTCTGGAAGATTCAGGACTGATAAAAGAAAGTGCTTCTTGACACAGCACATACCCGGTAGTTAAACTATGGAAATGGCTCCCACTAGGGTCAGTGGGATGGCCACCAACAGGGATGGCTGTAATAGAGGATTAGACAAATTCATGCAGGAGAGGGATATTGATGGCTATGTTTTCCTGCACTGTTGGAGAAAGTTGTTGCTGGCATCTGTCTGTCTCAAGCATAGCAGCCAACTCCTTGGGGCCTTAGAGGCTTTGGCCCCCACAATAAAATATTTGAGGGGACCAGGCCCCCACAAAGTTGATGGGCATTCCGATTCAAATGGTGTGTGTGCACTGCGTCATGTGATCAGTTATGCAGGGCTGGGTCTGCCTGAGCCCCAACAATATTTTATTCAAGTTGGCACCCTTGGTCTCAAGAGACAATGGAGTACACTTCCAGGGGTGAAAAACCGCTGTGTTAGCCACATCAAAGTTACCTCCCCAGGGCACAAACCTGGGCGGTGTGTCTAGATAGAGGTCCTGGGCTGCCTAAACGACAGGACCCCTTCTCAGTCTCACTAATATGGTCCAAAGGAAAGCAGAACAATACATTTGGCACCAGCTTGGCTGCAGGAGTTGCCAGAAGGAGGTGTACAAGGCGCCATCCAATTGCCTTTGTCATTCCATTCCACATTTGTGTAGAGTTTACTCCTTAGCCTTTTCTTTTCCTGAAGATATCCTTCAAGGTTTAGGGTCGGAGTTTTCCTTTTCCTTAGATGGGCTACCTCCCCAGCTTGATGAGACCCATCTGCCCCTTCCTTCCCTCTATAGCACATGCAGAAACTGCCTTCTTGACTGTTGGACCCACTCTTGGCCTCGTCCACTCAATCCGACAGAGTCTGTCTCCACATGCAGGGGAAGTCCCTAACTCACTGAGGGTTTCGGACCAATCGGCTCCCCCCACCTGGTTAGCTGGCTAGTCGAGGCTGTTCCTGGGTGTGGCTGCTGTCACGTGCAGACAACTTCTAGAGCCACAGGTGAAAACTGAGTGCAGGGTGGGGACCAAAGGTGGACAAACTACCCTAGAAGCAGGGGCGTAGGAAGGGGGTGGGGGGCGCTCCGCCCCAGGTTCCATCATGGAGGGGGTGACAAATTATCAAGGAACAATTACTGCCCTACTAGGGTGGTTCATAAAAAACTTTTTTTAAAAAAATGCCTGCTCCAAAGGTCTTATCTTACTACACTAGGGATTATATAGCTATATATGAAATTTCATGCATATCATGACCCTCCTCCACAAAAATAGCTGTTTACTTGGCTGTTTCCCTATGTCGTGAAGGCTGAAATTTCAATTCAGTGGAGCACTTACTGTTCCCAACCCTAACCCTGCAGAAAGCCATCTAATTAGACTTTAATTGGATTTTGACATGTTTTTAGGAGGCAATTTAATTATTGTTTGATTTTATATCAATATTATGTATCTGATGTTAGCCGCCCTGAGCCTGACTTCGGCCGGGGAGGACGGGATATAAATAAAAGTTTGTTTTTACTTATTATTATTATTCCTTTGTAAGAAAATATGAAATAACGTAAAACCATTTTTGCAGGCAAAAAAAAAAATCAATGTTGGGGGGGGGGGTGACAAGAAATTTTTCGCACCGGGTACTACCTGACCTTCCTACGCCTCTGCCTAGAAGGAGCATGATGTGTCCCCTAACACCTTTGAATGGAAACCGGGGGGAGAGTGCTGTTGTGCTACTTTTAGGCTTCCCACTAAGTTGGCCACTGAGAACAGGATGCTGGACTAGATGCCCCCCCCTTTCCCACTCTTCTCATGTTCTTTACTTCCTGTTTTCTCCGCAATGCCTGAAGTGGAGCACAGAGAGAGCTTGCACATCTCACTTGCAGATGTTGCAGAGCAGCACAGAGATGGAGAAGCACAAGGCATTGGAGCTTTCCACCCTCTCTGCCTCTGGTAAGGTCATAACCAATCCCTCCTTCCTCAACCTGGTGCCCCCCAGGTGCTGTAGACCAGCGTTCTTCAACCTTGGGTCCCCAGATGTTGGTGGACTACAACTCCCATCATCCCTGACCATTGGCTAAGATGACTGGGGATTATGGGTATTGGAGTCCAACAACATCTGGGGACCCAAGGTTGAAGAGCACTGCTGTAGACTACAACTCCCATCAGCTTGTTGGCTGGGAGGACACCAAGTTAGTGAAGGCTGGCCCAAGCCATGCTGAACAGAAGCGATTTCTCACATATGTGAAACAAATAGGCCAGTTGATTCAGCCAATTTTAAATTTCCCAGATCGACGGGCATATCAGAATAAAACTATTTTATCAAAGCACCTGTTTTTCTTGTGGCATTGTCAAAGGCACTTCCTCAGAATAGTTTGCAGCAGGCGTTGTCATGTTTAACATTTCTGGTTGTGAGGGGATTACATATACTTTTAAAAGGTCCTGTTGTTTTCCATCTTCTCTGTCTACCTCACTCCTCTCACTGCACCCCCCCCCCTCCGTCACCAACAGGCCCACCTCTTCTGAGGCATCGCGTTTACTTGGTAAGTTCACGTCATGAGAGCTGAGGGCAAAGGAAAGGGCTTCATATGCCCTATAATCTGCTCAGTAAGCTGTGGAGTTTAACTAAACAGGGTGGATAAAATAAGTCTGAGGGTCTTGTTTTTTGCTGCTGCTGCTGTTTTGGTTGGGATTTGGGGAGGGGGGGTTGTGTGTAGTGCTGTGAATATTTCTTCAGCCAGGAAAAAAATGGGGGACAGATTCCAAACACTTCCAGGTAGGAAACCATTTCACATATTTTCAATATCTTGGGGTCTGGAAAGCCCTTTGGCTTTCACCTGAGAGTTTTTTGTAGTCTGCCTTGTGGTCTTGTTGAAGGTTTTGTTAGGATCTAAGGGACGCCTGCTTAGGAGTCTTGACTTGCCTTTTCATCTCTTTACAGCCCAAGGGGAGGTTGGGTACTGCACCTGACACTCCCAAAGGAACAAATTTGGACTGAGGATGGCAACCTCAGGAGTCTCCTTCTTTGGAGGTCTTGAAGCAGAGGCTTGACAGCCACCTGTCAGGAATGCTTTGATGGTGTTTCCTGCTTGGCAGGGGGTTGGACTGGTTGGCCCTTGGGGTCTCTTCCAACTCTAGGATTCTATGATTCTATGAACCCCCAGGGCTGTGGCACAACCAAATTCTTTCCCCTTAGACAGGTGTCTAAATGTAAGACGAAAGAGCATTTTGGAAACTGTGGTAGCTGAAATGGTGCACTCTCCACTCAGATGAGAGTGATAGAAAACTATCCCATGTAAAGCTACATGGATCCCTAAGCAAGTGTTGTGCATAAAGGCCACAGGTAAAAGGACTGGTGTTTTAAATCATCATTTCTATTCATACTGTGATTGCAGGTGTGCATTTCTTGCCTTTGGCATTTGGATTTGCTGCCTTCTTTTCTTCCCCTCTATCTGATAGCCCCCATATGTTCTTCTTCAAAAGCGTCTAGGAATCTTTTTTTAAAAAAAAGAAGTGTAAAAATTCTGTGTCTAGTTTGATTTGAAGCAAAGGAAACCAGGTGTCTGTCTTTATGAATGATGGAAAGAAGGTTCTGCTAGAACTTGTTATCAGCTGTTAATGAGGAGGGAGATTGAGATATTTTGTGTCTTGTGGATTAGCTAGTGCTGAAAATGTTTGATTCTATGGTAAAATTTGCTGTGCAGCCTTCATCTGCAATACATATCTGTTTCTTCCTATGCAAAGATTTATGTGATATAATTAGCTAGTCCTGAGGGCTAGCTAATACATTTGGGACTGAGATTTAGTAGGCAGAAGCCTGTTTTATCAGAGGCATGAAACTGGCAGGAAGGGTAGTGGCTATATAAATGCATGAGCTGAGATACAGGGTAAGGAAAAGCAAGTAAAAATAAATAAACTGTGTTCTGATACTGCAGGTATGAGACATGTAAGCCATGCATCTGTGCTGGAACTTCAAAGTACCTAAGAAGCAGTTCTGATAACATCAAATGAAGGGCAGTTGCTTTTTTTGTAGTGTGAGCCTTGTACATTTGCACCATGAAATATAGTGTTACTGAATTCCAGGACCAAAGCATCTCCTTCCCAAATTCCCCTTGCATCTTTTGTGCTGAAGTATCAAAGGCCCTCAAAGTCTCCCAGTAGACCAGACTGCTTTCTGCATGCTCTCTTTGCTTAAACCAGCCTTCCCCAACATAAAGTCTAAATAAACATAGCAGTTACAAGATCTCTCCATTGGCAGAAGCAATGGCAATGCATATAACCTTCCTATAACTTCCATCCTCACCCAAATATGCATCCAAATCACTGTGGGGTCTGTATCTGAGACTGCTCATACCAGTGGCAGGCTGTCTCGGGATGTGAATGCCCCTGCGCCACACCAACAAATATATCTTCTTACTCATCCCTCTCTGCAAGAGAGTAGCTGTAAAGCAGGGGTGACTACTAGCTCCCAGCCCTCCAGGCCAATTTCACTGGCCCACAGAACCCCCACCAATTTTTCTGGCAATGGCAATATGAGGAGAAATATTGAAAGACACCACAATGCTGAGATGAGCAAATCACCCCCTCCTCATTCCTCAGATTGAGCACCTGATGAGCAGAAAGTGGGGGGGGGGCCTTCCATGGATCAGCAGAGGGGTGAGGGGGGGTCTGTGTGTAGGTATCTGCCTCTATGTGTACATGTGAAAGTGCACATGAGAGATTGTGGCCGTCTCCACTAACTGGTATGTGGCCCCCAGAGAAGAATGTGACCCTTAGACCCCAAAATACTAGCCTCCACTGCCTTAAATATGTGAGCCTCTGAGGCACTTTTGAAATATAGTGTCTTTAGATATAAGCATAATCAATGTTTAAGGTTTTTTTTTAACCCACCAATCCATAGTTGTTCTATTGAATCAGAGCTGCAAAAGATTGAACCTGCTTCTTTCTAAATTCTCCTTTTAAGATGGAAGATACCCCCATGGCCCAACTGGAGCAATCAAAAATGGATTGCGTTTTGCAGCCCTTCTGGTTCCTTTAGTGAGAGAGTTTAAAGCTTCTCTCCCCCCCCCCCACCTCTGCCGTCTTCCAGGTGTGTTTTATACTTGGCAAACACAGCTAGGCTTCAATGCCTTTGTTGGTTTGACTGCAAGGAAAGAAAGGTCTCGTAGGTGAATGAGCACTAAGAATTTGCCCTGGCTGTTCTGTTTCCTGCCCTCCACAGAAGCTCTCTCCGCTGGAGCAAATGACTCTTTGTCTGCACCAGTGACCCCAATCAGAAACCCAACACAAGCAGGTTTAGAGAGAGGAAAGACCTGTAAAACGACCCTAAGATCATCCATTCACACAATATTGAATGATGAAGTTTCCTCCAGTCGGATAGAATGCCTCGTGGATCCCAGCAAAAGCTGAATGCAGCCGAGGTTACGTGTTGCCCATAGACAGATCGGCTTAGGCCTTAAGCTGGGGAAATGGGAAAGGAAAGAAAAAAACCCTTATTTTCTATTTAAATGTCCTCCTTTGTTTTCTGTTTGTTTCAGTGACTGGTAGTTTTGCTGTGATATTTTTTAATTATTATTTTGGGTTTTGTTTTTCTTATGCAGAAGCACACAGTTGAAATGAACAAGCAGCTAATATGCCAGTTAAATGCTTAAGCTTCTGGAGCTGATGCAAAGAGCGGGGGAAGAACCATACTTTTTACTTTTTTTAAAGCAGAGGCATAGAATTGTAGAGTTGGAAGGGACTAGTCCTGGTGACTGTCAGAAACAGTGACCCTTTGAATGCCAGTTGCTGGAGAACATTAGCAGGAAAGAGCTGCTGCCCTCATGCGCACCTGCTCTGTGGCACCCAGAGGGCCACTGTGGAAAACCAGATGGTGGAGCAGAGGTGTCCTTAGGATCTTAATCCCCACCCATCACCACAGCCTCGTTGTTTTAGTATTTAATAATGGCTGCTTATTGTGCACCATTTGGCACCATGGAAACGTGATTTCTAAATTTTAAATAAATGAATATGGAAATGAATAAATGAATAAGAAATCAATTGTACAGGGAGATAATTTTGCAAATCCAAGAATCTCTCATTCCCAGGAAAGATCTGCTGGTCTCCTGGGATATCTTAATGAACGTTTAAAAAAGGGAAACTTTTTTATTATTATTTGCTTGTGCTGTACCAGAAACATTCAGATTGATTGACTGATCACTTTTATATCCAGCCTTTTCTCTCCCTCCCTTTCTCTTTCTCTTTCTCTTTCTCCCACCTCAAGAAAGCATCACTTTAAATCAGAACACCTTAATCAAAAATGAATGTGACTCCAAATGAATGTGAACATTAGCAGGGCTGTCCATGAGCCAGTCATGTGGCTCTCCTTTGGAAGGGAATCCAATGAGTAAAATTCTGCACAGGATGGTTTGGAGGAAGTCTTGGATGCAAAGAACCAGAATCGCAATTCTCCATAAGTGATTATTGTCACATACCCTAAAATAGGGATACACTTTAAAAAAATGTGCAGAATGCAGCTGCAAGAGATTTGAGGGGAACAGTATAGACCATAGACCAGGAGTAGGCAACCTAAGGCCCATGGGCCACAAGTGGCCCACATGGATCGTTTAACCGGCCCACGAGCCCCCCCCCCCAACTGAGCCACCCACTCGGTGGGCCCCCGCATGCTGCACTAAACTGGCACAGCGCGGCGCAGGGACTTGCTTCTGCGGCGCCGGAAATCGCATCTGCGCAGACACCGGAAATTGCGTTTGCACAGACGCAGACACCAAAAAATGCAGGCATGCACGCTTATGTGCGCATGCAATCCAGCCCACAGAGGGATCTCCACTGGAGTGAACCGGCCCAGGCGAGGTAAACCTTGCCGACCCCTGGTATAGACAGATCATATAATCCCTATCTGGTATGAACTGTTCTGTCTGCCAATTCACTACTGAAGTCAATTCAATGTGTTTTCCATTCCATGGAAAGCCCTGAACAGTTTAGGAGCCAGATTCTTGAAGGAGCCCCTCCACCATTATATATAGGCTTGGGCCTCACATTCTGCAGGAGAGATCCTTCTCATGTGGGATAGGGCTTCTCTATGACGGTGCCCTGGTAGTCCCGCTGCTTTCTCCCAGGGGAAACTGCTCTTTAGCTCTCAGTCAGAACAAACAGCCATTCGAGTTTGGGCAGGACTGGTGTTTGCTCTGATTTAGAGATAAAGAGCAGGTTTTCCCTGGGAAAGGGGCAGTCAAGGGAAAATAACTCAGCCCCGTGCTTTCTAGACATGGGACAAATGGAAGTGTGGGTGAGCCCTTAGTATAAAGTGCCATTGGTAGGTTTCAGCACAACTTCTCTAGTTTGGGAATATATGTTTCTTAAAGGAGCTTCACTCCATATAGCTTTCCACACATTTTCTGCTATTGGGAACTTTAAGTCCTGCACCAAAACCTCTCTAAGACTTGCCAGCATGCCTGTGGAACAGACAGTGATTTTTTCACTGTTTTTATTCACTGTGGGCTCGTCCACACTTCTGCTTTCCCATGCCTAGAGAGGTTTCCCACTTGTCTCATGCTTTCTAGTCATGGATTTGAATGGTTTTCTGTTTGCTCCACTCCTTTCCCCGGGAAAACCTGCTCTTTACTGCTGACTTGGAGCAAACATCAATCTGTGGAAAACACAATGGACATTTGCTCCGATTCGAGGGAGAAGTGGGAAAACAGCGGTACAAGTGGAAGTGTGGGCAAGCCCTGTGATGCTGTTATAGGCCTCTCTGTCTGGCTCATTGGACTATACCCAAACCATCCGCCCTCCACAACCTTATCCCCTCTCCTCAGGCCACGCCCCTCACCTGCCCTGCTTCACATCCTCCTTGAGTGTTTTTGCCTGGCTAGAACTCTAATGATGCCTCTTTGTTTCCTGAATAGAGAAGCACTTGCAAGTGTGTGTAGAAACTAGTCTACTGTACGGAGGTACCGGTAACAAGTGGGTGTGGTCACCCCACACATTCTCCCAAACACTACCCCACACCCAGGACCGGTGCTAGGGATTTTGGCGCCCTAGGCGAGGGGGCGGGCCATGTGACGTCATTGCGCATGACGTACGGTGCCCTGCCCCCTGCCCGGCCAGGCGCCCCGCGCCGCCGCAGTTTTCACCGTTGTTTGGGGTGGCACCGGGCGGTGGCAGGCTGGCCAGCGCCCCCTCCATTTTGGCGTCCTAGGCAACTGCCTAGTTCGCCTTAATGGACGCGCCGGCCCTGCACACACCCAGGCACCCTCTCCTCTGATGATCCATGCAGATTGAATGAACACGGGGCTGTATCACCCCCTCTTTCCACTCATCAAATGTTCAAGCTGATGAGTGACTAGGAGATGATTTGTTACCCACAGCAACATGTGTCTTCTTCAAAATCGGTGGTGGCAAAAAATTAGGCCCCCGAGCTTGTAAACCCCTGAACTAGATGAACTTTGAAGTTGCTTCCAGCTCTGTGATTCTATGATAATCAGTTTGATGAATCAATTGCTTTTGCTTAAATATATTTCCAGCACTTCTTCTTTTTAAGTCATCAGTTCTAATACAAGAACTCACAAAAGCTAAAAATTGCAGGCATTCCCTTTTCTTGCAGTGTAATACTGGCATACAGAATCTGAAACCAGCGCTTTTCTCCCAAACTATGGTTTGATTTATATTCACACTTATATTATACAGGTTTAATTTATCAAAACATTTATGATTAATGACTATGGTCTGCCCCCCCCCCCACACTGATTGGCACCCCTGCTCATAACTCGTAAGGGCATAAGAGCCTCCTGGATCAGGCCAATCATAAGAGCATAAGAAGAGCCTCCTGGATCAGGCCAATGGCCCGTCTCGTCCAGCATCCTGTTCTGGACTAACCAGATGCCTCTTATGGGGAGCCAGTAAACGGGATCTGCGCTCAAGTCCATTCTCCCTTCCTGTGGTTTCCAGCAGTTGATGCCTGTAACTGTGGAGGCAGAGCATACCGTAACTATTATAGCTAGTAGCTATCAATACCGCTCTTCTCCATGAATTTACCGGTATCTAATCTTCTTCTATAGCTATCCAAGTTGGTGGCCATCACTGCCTCCTGTGGGAGTGAGTTCCATAGTATTACAAGCAATATCTGGTACTATTGGGAAAGTGTATCCCAAGAGGTTTCCATTCAGGACCCCTTGCCATATCGCTGAAGGTGCCAAGGTACAACTCCTCAACTGCTTGCACTCTTAGAGTTTTGCCCCACCAGCCTCTGCATTATTGCAGAATTGCTGGCATAATCTGGGACAGCTACTTGAGACTGCCGTGGGCACCACCGCCCATGTGAAGCAGACAGGCTCCCCAACTTTAAGAAGAGTTTGGATTTGATATCCCGCTTTATCACTACCCGAAGGAGTCTCAAAGCGGCTAACATTCTCCTTTCCCTTCCTCCCCCACAACAAACACTCTGTGAGGTGAGTGGGGCTGAGAGACTTCAAAGACGTGTGACTGGCCCAAGGTCACCCAGCAGCTGCATGTGGAGGAGTGGAGACTCGAACCCGGTCTCCCAGATTAGAGTCTACCGCTCTTAACCACTACACCACACTGGCTCTGTGTGTATGTGAGACCTTTTCATGTTCTTACAATGATAACATTTGTAGTGACATTTCCAGATCATTGGCAAGCTGTGAACTGAGCAAACTCAAACCCAGAATTGTTGCTCCACAGGAAGGAAGCTGCCTTATAAGGCAGACTCCTGATTCACCTATCTTGGTACGGTATTATCAACACGGCTTCTAGGGACCTCTCCCAGCTCTACTGAGAGACACTGCTGATTGAACCTGGGACCTTTGCATGCCAAGCGGGTGCCACAGGCAGCTCTTCTCCTAACACTGAGTTTTGGGTTGTTTTGTTAACACCAACATCTTAACCCCAAAGACCCTTTGTCCCACCTTGGGTGCTTTTGTGATGGAAACCCTAAACCAGAAATCAATTTGCCAACGCTTTGAAGTCCACTAAGCCCTTGACGATATCACCTTCATTCCAGCAGTTTGGCTTCAAGGTTCTTAGCAAGTAAATCAGGCTAATCTATAGTAATAGCGAACATCCTATTCTTTGGGGGCCATTGTGATTCTTTTGGCAGAAAACAGGAACATTCTCCAGGAGGGGAAGCAAGTTCCACTTAGCACACATGCTAATTTCATATGACTTCAGAAGGCACTCCTCATTGCAACCTCGATATTTGGAGCCTATTCATTTGCCGCATTAGGATTTCATCTTATGACCACGCACACGTATATACACATTGAAACACAAAAATGCTCACTGTTTGTACCCAGTGTGAAAGAACAAGCTGGAGGATTTTGAGCACAGACATTTTTATAATCAGATTAACTTCTAACATGTTAAAGCTAACTTTATTTTAAGCAGATAGTGCTCACCTGAGATCCACCACATGGCACCACGGCACTCAGGCATGATCAGGCCACTTCCAGGTGAAGTTTGGACTGTGTGCAGCAACCCCACCTTGCCGTGATGGGGAACTGAGTCAGTTGGTCTGCCCCTGGAGACTCATGTTAGATCTCTGAATACTCGGGGTTGGTGGGTGTTCCAGAGAGTAAAGCCAGTGATCCTGTTGAGACTCTGTTTCACTGTGGGGAGGTGAAGTGAGGAGAGCTATTGACCCACTCTCTCCTAAGAGTCCACCTGTATTGCATCCTCGATGAGCAATCCAGTAGAGTTGTTCCAGGTGGTCCAAAGGCTAGCCATAGCAGAAGTGATGGGTGACCTTCTGGAGCACTCAGCACCAGTTTGCATGGCACTCAGTGGATTAAAAAGTTGCTCGGCTCCATAGTGCCGTGCAAATCTTGCAAATTCAGTCAAGGTTCCAGTACCGTGCCTTCCCATATTTTATGGGGTCTGTTTCAGTATATATAGCCTGATGGTGCCAAGAAGACACCTGCAATGATGTAACCAGCTTTCTCACTTGATCCTTGTCCATCCTGCCTGGTGAAACCCAGTCTGAGCAGGTTGACCAGGTTGGGTCCAGGGTGTGGTGATCAGCACCCACTGCAATGGAACAGCATCTGCAGTAACGCACCCACTCCTGAAAAAGCTCACTCTGGACCCTGGGGTTTGTAACAATTACCGCCCAGTCACAAGAGCAGCTGGGGGGGGGGGAATGAGCTTTGGAGAAATAATCCACATCATCTTTGCTTGTCTGTGAGACAACTCATGCTTTGCTGAAGAAACTTGCGGGTAATAGCCTTCCACTCAAACCTGCCTTCCAACATCAATATTCATAGTTCCTTTATTTTCTGAATTTGTTTTTATGCCCATACACACATACAGTCTATGAAACAAAATAAAATAATTCCTTCCAGTAGCACCTTAGAGACCAACTAAGTTTGTTCTTGGTATGAGCTTTCGTGTGCATGCACACTTCTTCAGATACACTGAAACAGAAGTCACCAGACCCTTATATATAGTGAGAGGGTGGGAGGGGTATTACTCAGAAGGGTGGTGGGAATGGGTGATAGGCTGATAGCTGTGGTAAACCTGTTGATGACTGTTAACGACCGCAATTAGTCTTACAGGAAAAAGCAAGGGGTGAGAAGGTTAAAAAAGCTTTGTCATGTATAATGAGATAAGAATCCAATGTCTTTGTTCAGACCAGGTCTCTCCATGGTTTTAAGCTTGGTAATGAGTTGCAATTCAGCAACTTCTCTTTCCAGTCTATTTCTGAAATTCCTTTGCAATAAGACAGCTACTTTGAGATCTTGTATAGAGTGTCCTGGGAGATTGAAGTGCTCTCCTACTGGTTTCTCTGTCTTGTGATTCCTGATGTCAGATTTATGTCCATTTATCCTTTGGCGTAGGGTTTGGCCTCTTTGTCCAATATAGAGAGCTGAAGGGCACTGTTGGCATTTGATGGCATACACAATGTTAGACGATGAGCAATTAAATAGTCCTGAGATGGTATGTTTGATGTTGTTGGGGCCAGTAATGGTGCTACTGGAAGGAATTTTTTTATTTTGTTTTGACTATGACAGACCAACACGGATATCTAACTGTAACAGTCTATGAACACACACTAGCTACTGGGATAAGGCCGTCCTGCCTGCAGCCTTGCATGCCGCCAAAGATCTAAAAACCATGTGAGCCTGGAGATTTAGAAGAAAATCTGCCAAGCTTGTTCTCAGCAAGCAGCGCTGAGTGGGGCAGTCGAGCAGCCAAACGCTTCCTTCACCCTTCCAGTTCCTTCACAGGGCTCCAGGAAATGTATCTGAGCCCACCTAGGCGGGAATTGTTGGAGGGGGGTCATGGACCATCTCCTTTGGAGGCTGATCACACACCATGCGTTTAAAGCACAAAGAGTCCTGGGAACCGTAATTCAACCCTCACAGGTCTACCTGTTTTGCATGCGTATGTCATTTAAATTTATTCATTATTTAAATTTGTGCGCTGCTTTTCCATATAGGTATGCTCGAAGCAGCGCACAACAAGAACAAAATACAACCAATACAGTACTTCATTACAAGAACAAATGAATACTAAATCATTTTGAAACAGTCCAACAAATAGATTGGTTAGAATATGTGAACTTTATAACTTTTTAAAGTAATTGTAAAACAAACTAATCATTGAAACATATCAATTAATGACAAATATAATGTAAATATAAGTCTTTTCTGTCCCATTTTTGCATCAGTCTGCAATTTTAAAAAATCTGTACAAAATATTCATACTTAGATATACTTTAAAACACTTTTCATCATAATTATGTGTTTACATATGTATTTTTTCATAATGTGTGGATTTTTACTTTATCCTAAAATATATAATTTTTATGCATTTTGGTACAGTTTCTAAATTGAGAATCATATTGAATAATTTGGAGAAGTGTGAAATCTGAAAGGTTATTACTTTCCAATCAATTTATTAATCCAAGAAGTGTTAATAAAGGCTTTTATTCAATGCATAGTCCTACTCAGAGTAGACCCACTGAAGTTAATGGACATGACTAAGGTTCATTAATTTCAGTTGGGTCTGCTCTGAGTAGAACTTAGTTGGAGACAACCCTGGGTCAATTCAGTTTGAAGCACAGAGCAAACAAACCCCTCTCCCATCCCAGCATTTAGGAGGGCAGCACAGAACCCCAAAAGCCAGCTCAGCGTCACAGTTTGCTTGGACTATCAGCTCCCAATCTCATCAAGCTCCAAATAAAAACTATCTCTGCAAGCCAACAGTACTCTCTTTCACCATTATTTTCTATTTTGCCAAATGTTCCATATTTCAAGCCCTCTTTGTGAAAGGAGTTAGGCATGAATTGCTAATTATCTTCATACTGATGGGTCCTGAATGGGCATATTGTTTTTTAATGAGTTGTTACCTCAAACAGCTTATTATTATTATTCAAACGGTCTTTTCATTTGAGGTGCTGGGACAACTGGAGGCTATTTGCCACATTCTGAAATTGTGAATCTGACGAGCATGGGCCACTGAAAAATGTGCAAAGATTTTGTTGTGCCAAAGGGTTTTCTGGCTTAATAAAATAATTGAATCGTAGAGTCGGAAGGTCCACCCAAGGGTCAGCTAGTCTAGGGTTCAACTCCAACTCATTTTTATTTTGGCTTTAAGCCCATAGACATAACAACCAAAAACAGAAACAGCACAGTCTGGTTTACAATTGCTAACAGTAAAATAGATTAAAAGGGATAGTCTAGGGTTGCAATTCTTTGGTTGACTTGCCTAAGATCCAGGACAAAACTAAAGAATCCATGGCAGATGGTCATCCAACCCATTTTTATTTTTTTTTAAACTCCAATGAAGGAGAGCCCACAACCTTCTGAGGGAGTCCATTCTGCTGTCGAACAGCTCTTACTGTCAGAAAGTTCTTCCTAATGTTTAGTCAGAATCTCTTTTCTTGCTATTTGAATCCTACCCTCCGGACGGAGCATGGGACGCGAGTGGCGCTATGGTCTAAACCACAGAACCTAGGGCTTGCCGATCAGAAGGTCGGCGGTTCGAATCCCCACGACGGGGTGAGCTCCCGTTGCTTGGTCCCTGCTCCTGCCCACCTAGCAGTTCGAAAGCACGTAAAAGTGCAAGTAGATAAACAGGTACCGCTCCGGATGGAAGGTAAACAGCATTTCCCTGCGCTGCTCTGGTTTGCCAGAAGTGGCTTAGTCATGCTGGCCACATGACCTGGAAGCTGTCAGCGGACAAACACCAGCTCCCTCGGCCGGTAAAGCGAGATGAGCGCAGCAACCCCAAAGTCGTCCGTGACTGGACCTAATGGTCCAGTCCTTTACCTTTACCCTCCGGAGCAGCAGAAAACAAGCTGCCCCCATCTTCCATTTGACAGCCATTTGATATTTGAAGATTCCGAAGTCACTTTTTCTGCCATTAATGAGTGGGGAGATTCACTTAAGTACAAGTGGTTTGGCAGATGGTCTCTGCCTGTATCTGGCCAATCTCCACATTAGTTAGTAACTGTGTGCAGTTCAAAGCAGGGGCACCAACTCCTGGGGCCCAGCCCTTTTGGCCAAAACGCGGTAGCAGGAGGAGCCACTGGCCATTGAAGCCGTGCTGCCGCTGCATTTGGTTCTGCTCCGGCTCCTCCTGACTTCCTGATGTCCTGCACACAATGTCGGCCCTCACATGCTGGAGCCTCTGGTTCAGGGGTTATTTTTGCCATATGATTTACTTGGCTCTCTGCAGGGAATCGGCCCAAGGCATTTGAAGTTTGCTCCCTACTTGTGGCAGCCTCTGGCCTGGATTGCAATAGGGTGATCTGTGGGGGCTGATAGCATAGCTGTCAACTTTCAGATTTGAAAATAAGGGATGCCGCGAGGGCGGTGCAATGGCACCAAGTAGCCTCGCCACCCTGCGCTCCAGAGGCTGCGCGTGAACGGGTGAGCGAAAGAGCGAGCGTGTAGATGGCAGGCAGGCTGTCTTGTCTGGTTGGTCGTGAGGGTCTGGCTGCACAAGGCATGCAAGCTCCGCCCCAGTCGGTCTCAGACTCCTTATTGGCAGCCGAGCAACGCAGCTGAGGAGCCTCCCTGACCGGCAGGGAGGGAGAGGAGCTGCTTCCTTTGAAATCCGGGAAATTTAAGGAATATCAGCAATCCGGGATAGCAGCGGGAAACGGCATTGGAATAAGGGAGTTTCCCACCAAAAAAAGGGAGGGTTGACAGCTATGGCTGATAGTCTGTCTTCCACCAGAGCGTGGAGGGGAGGGGCTGGATTGGAAGGCCTTTAAACCACCCCCAGTGCTTGACTCTGTGTGCTGCTTGGACTATACATGATGTGGGGAACTTTTTGCCCTCCAGAAGTTGCTGAACTAAGACATACTGTCCAACTGTCCCATTTAAAGCGGCACATCTGGATTCATAGAAGCCGGTCAGACTTCTGATCCCAATTCTGCATGTTCCGTTTTGGCTCCCATGTTGCGCCAGAATTCCGTTTTGGCTCTGACTGCGCCAGAATGCAGGACCAAAAGACGAGCATTTTCCCATCCTGCCCTGTGCTGCGAGTCAGTTGGCTCACACCAAAGCGCAGAACCAAAAAATGGGCTGGTTGGCATGGCTTCTAGCAAGGCTGCACTGCTCCGTGCAGCTTCTCCCGAGGTTGCGCTGGCTGTCGCAGGCTCAGGCTGCAAAGAAGGAGGAGGTGGAAGCTGTGGAAAAAGCTATGAGCCGGGATGGAGGGGGTGAGGGGGTGGCAGCAAGTGAATGAGGGGGTGGTGGTTGTGGTGAGGGGGTGAGCAACGGGGGCAGCGGGTTGGTGGTGGGGGGTGTACCCTCATTTGTTCTTCCAAAATGTTGGGGGATATGCTACAACTTAATGTGAGTCAACAACATGAGACAGCAGCAAAAAAAGCTAATGCATCATCAGAAGTAGTGTCCTGATCAACGGAAGTAATAGTCCTGCTCTCTCCTGCCTTCATCAGAGCCCACCTGGTATACTGTGTCCAGTTCTAGGTGCCACAGTTTAAGAAGGATATTGATAAGCTGGAATGGAGTCTCGGGGTTGAACTAGGTGACTCTTGGGTCCCTTCCAACTCTGCAATTCTGTGATTCTAACGTCCACCATCCCTGATTGTTCTAGTTTGGAATTGTAGTTTAGCAACATCCAGAGGGCCAAAGTTTCTCCACACCTGCAGTATACCTTTAAAGCACGTTCTTTCCCTCAGAGAGTTCTGGGCCTGATGGTTTGTTAAGGGTTTGGGGGAACTGTAACTCTATGAAGGCTAAACTACCATGCCCAGAAATTCTTGGAAGGAAAGGAATGTGTTTTGAATGAGCTTTAAAGGCATGGTGTACACACAGCCCAAGTATTAAAATCTTCTCAGGTACTCATTTCTCTTTGTCAGTTGTTAGAAGGGAATTGAAGAAGGAAAGAAGAGAGAGAGGAGAGGAAGATGGGGGTGCCGAGGAGAGGAAAAACTGAGGGCACATCAACAGTAAAATCTTAGAGCAAGTTGTTGTTGTTGTTGTTGTTAAAATTTACCTATATACCACCCTTCATAAAAAGATCTCAGGGCAGTTTACAAGTGGTTTAATCCACTAAACTCTCAAGGAAATCTGGGGACTGTTGTTTATTTGATGAAGGTTCTGGAAACCTGCCTTTCAGTAGTCGCACAAGGCTCTGTCAGGTTATTTCAGAGATGATGCCAGGCCAAATTGGTTGCTTAGCCAAGGAACAGCTGCTTCTTTTTTAGTTTTTATTAAAGATTTTTTTGTTTTGTTACAATACAAATAGATAAACACGGAAAGGTGCATTTGTTGTCTCCACTTTCAGTTCATATGCTTTTTCAGAGTTTGATTGCATTTAGTGATTTACATTTATCTATTTTGTCATATACATCTTGTATGAGGGAAAAGGGAGGAGAAACCATACTAAGATGAAGGTGTCCCTCCTTTGCTTATCCCCGTGGTATTTTGAGTTCGTTGGTTAACTTCTCTAGTAGGGCGGTTTTCCATACATTTTGGTACCAGTGGTCTATGTTCACTCCTCATAGCTCCTTCCAGTGTCTAGTTATGATATTTCTAGCTGTTACAAGTAACTTATGATATCCTTGTCGTGTGTGTGTGTGTGTGTGTGCTGTCCTGGAGTTGCTTCTATTACCTGTTTTGTTATTTTGGACATTTCCTGCAGCCCTGATATCCTGAAAGATTGAACTTTGGGGCATTTCTCCACATGTGGACGTGTGTGTCTATGGAGGTGCAGTCTCACCAACATTTAGTTGAGGTTCCTGGGTGTATCAGTGCCAGCTTCCGTGTTGCTATGTACCATCTATGTATAAGTTTTAGGGAGAGTTCTCTTCTTTTGGCGGGGTATAAGTAATAAATTAGTAGTAGTAGTAGTATTGGCTGAGATGGATTTAAATGGTGGTCTAGACCATTGGGTAGGGTTTAATTCATATCCTATGTCATGCTTCCTTGGTTTTTAATCGTGGTAAGGGGGTTTGTAGTGTCTTGGAGTAGTATTTTATATATTGTAGAGGCCACCCCTTTACTTTGTCCCTCCATTGTTAGGAGGAGTTTCTCAAAGCTAGTCAGTGGCCTGGTGGCTGCTGTTTTTGTAGTTGGGTTGTTTAGAAAGGCTTGTAGTTGGTGCTGGGTCAGACAGGGTATTGGAGTGTCCCCTAGTTTATCTTGTATTTCCCATGTTGATAGGTAAAGGGACCCCTGACCATTAGGTCCAGTAGTGTCCGACTCTGGGGTTGCGGCACTCATCTCGCATTATTGACTAAGGGAGCCGGCGTACAGCTTCCAGGTCATGTGGCCAGCATGACAAAGCCGCTTCTGGCGAACCAGAGCAGGGCACGGAAACACCGTTTACCTTCCCGCTGGAAGGTATTTATCTACTTGCACTTTGACGTGCTTTTGAACTGCTAGGTTGGCAGGAGCAGGGACCGAGCAACGGGAGCTCACCCCATCGCGGGGATTCGAACCGCCGACCTTCTGATCAGCAAGCTCTAGGCTCTGTGGTTTAACCCACAGCGCCACCTGGGTCCCCCATGTTGATATGGGGTTGTAATTTTTGTAAAAGTCGGTGGGCGATACAGGCCTTTAGTTTGCCAGGTTTTTATTTGGATGCTTTGGGATTCTTGGTGGAATCACCATGTGCCAGGGGAATTAGCAGCGATGGAAATGGGACCAGTTTTCTTGCATTTTCCTTCCATGCTTTAAGCATGCAATGTGTGAATCTGTTTAGTGTTGTGGGAATTTTCCTTAGTTTGTTTTGGAGGAATGGATTTGCTGTAGTGGGGGTGTTTCCCGTTTTATCTATCTTCATGTGCACCCATTGTCTCATTTCGTCTTCCAGGGTGCACTTTGTTGGCCATGTAGCCAAAGAACAGCCTTATTGCAAAAAGAACAGTCTAGAACAGAACTTTCCAAACTTTTCATGTTGGTGACACACCTTTTAGACATGCATCATTTCGTGACACACTAATTCAGTTTTACCAGTAAACCGGCGGGCTGCCCACTCCCTTTCCAGCCCTGGGCGGAGCATGGGGAACATTTGTGTGGCACACCTACACACTGCAGCCAACACACTAACGCATAGCTGTCAACTTTCGGATTTGAAAATAAGGGATTTTTTCAAACTTTCAGATTTGAAAATAAGGGATGCCGTGAGGGCAGTGCAATGGCACCAAGTAGCCTCGCCACTCTGCGCTCCAGAGGCTGTGCGCGAACGGGTGAGCGAAAGAGCGAGCGCGTAGACGGCAGGCAGGCTGGCTGTCTGGTTGGGCGTGAGGGTCTGGCTGCACAAGGCATGCAAGCTCCGCCCTCAGTCGGTCTCAGACTCCTTATTGGCAGCCGAGCAACGCAGCTGAGGAGCCTCCCTGGCCGGCAGGGAGGGAGAGGAGCTGCTTCCTTTGAAATCCGAGAAATTTAAGGGATATCAACAATCCAGGATAGCAGCGGGAAACGGCATTGGAATAAGGGAGTTTCCCTCCAAAAAAGGGAGGATTGACAGCTATGCACTAATGTATCATGACACACAGTTTGGAAAGCTCTGGTCCAGAACAACAGCATGGTTCGTGGCCTCAGCTGGACAGAGTGCCACCTAATGTTGGAAGGACAGCATAACAGTTAAACCTACACCACAATTTCCAAAGATTACTGTACAGTGGTACCCCACAAGACGAATGCCTCACAAGACGAAAAACTCGCAAGACGACAGAGTTTTTCATTTTTGGAGTCGCTTCGCAAGACGAATTTCCCTATGGGCTTGCTTCGCAAGACGAAAACGTCTTGCGATTTCCCAATGCATTCCTATGGGAAACCGTGCTTCAATGCATTCCTATGGGAAACAGCGCCATCTAGTGTTTCACAGGACCGTGCTTCGCAAGACGAAAAAACTCGCAAGACGACAAGACTCGCAGAACGAATTAATTTCGTCTTGCGGGGCACCACTGTAATTGGAGGGAAGGTATGGCAGTTAATCCTGCTTTAAATAGACTGATGGGAGTTGTAGTCAAAAACAGCACCAAGCTAGGAAAGGCTCTCATTACCACCAAAAGCAGATTAGGTTTGGGTTAGCTCAGCCCCACTGACAAAGGTTCAAGGTGGGACCTCCAAAGAGTATATTAGCATTTCACCGCAGCTACATCCCTTGAACAAACCCTACTCTTTTACTTGATCTTTAATTGAAGAACTGAAGGGAGACAGTTACAGGTAGGTAGCCATGTTGGTCTGCCGTAGTTGAAACAAAATAAAAAATTTCCTTCCAGTAGCACCTTAGAGACCAACTAAGTTTGTTCTCGGTATGAGCTTTCGTGTGCATGCACACTTCTTCAGATCGGGAGACATTCTGCTGGTCATCAGGCACCTGCCTTGCCCTTGCCCCACCCTCCAGCCCTAGGAGCCTTTCCCAGATCATGACTTTGAGAACAGCAGAAGCAGCTGGGAAGAGAGTAGCTCAGGGATAGGTGAAAATAAATAAATTATAAGTTGTGGGTCCTTGTTTCTCAATTTGATCCTTTTAAATTGTTTTGTATGTTTTGTGGTATTTTATGCATTGTGATTTGCTTTTATTTTTTATTGATTATAGACTAGTAATTCTTTTTTGTAATTGATAAGTGTGAACTGTTTAATTATTATTTGCTGATGTTTAATTTTCCTATTGGATTCTAATGGGTTATTGAATATTGCTTTTTTATAATATTTTATTTTTCCATATTTTAACAACAAAATATAAATATAAACAAACTCAACCTGTTTTTCTTTTACTTCCCTCCTCCCCTCTATATGGTTCCTCATTTTATATCATAGTCTTATTGCATAACCAATGCAAACCTATTTACAAATGTAACATTTTTGCTCCCTTTAAGTTGCTTCTTACTGTTCATGTTTATGTCAATCCTGCTAGTGTTTTTAATTGTTTAAAATTTGTTTTAATATATAACATTATATGTTGTAGTCTAGTTAGAACCACCCTGAGACCTCCAGGTATAGGGCAGTGTCTAAGTTGAATTAATAATAATAATAATAATAATAATAATAATAATAATAAATTTAAAAAAAATACTGAATATTGCTTTATTTGATATACAGGTAAGTTGTTTATTTTAAAGTTATTGTGACTTTTTATATTGGATCATATTGTTATTATTAATGTTTGATTTTTTTTTTTTATGTGTGTTGGAACCTGTCCAGAGCGGCTGAGGCAACCCAGCCAGATGGGCGGGTATAAATAAAATATCATCATAATCATCATCTCTTCTAGATAATTTTCTAGAGCAACTGAATTGAAAATTTGGAACATGTGAATAGCACCTGCCTATCATTGATTCTCTTTTCCAATCTTGGCTCAGTGTCTCCAGCTGCTGAACGCCTCCGGTATATCCTGGGTGAAGATGACGACCCCCCCAACCCCACCCTGTTCACTGAGATGGACACGCTCCAGCATGATGGAGAAGAAATGGAGTGGAAGGAATCAGCCAGGTATGGAGAAAGCTGGAGGGTTGTAAGCACATTTTCCTCCTGAGATATGCGCTCTTGAAGGAAGAAGGCCTTTGCTGGAGGCAGACAATAATTTTTAAGACAGTAGAACTTGGTTTGAGAGATGCCTTGATTCACAATCTTCTTTGCCACACTGTCACTGTCTGGGCAAACTAAAAGCTGAAAAATATTATTTATCGGGGTAAAAGGATTATTACCTTGTCCAGTGATCCAATGTGAGTGTTTGGGGTGTGTGGAGAAAGCTATTGAAAGCCTTCAGTCCTAGCCTGTTTCATATGCTTATTGCTTTCTGTTTTGCAACCAGAACAGAAATTAACACCCTGAAAGCTGGTTCACACATAACAGGAAACCATGGTCAGAGCACCCAAAGGGTGCTCATCAATGGCTCCTCTTCATCCTGGAGAGAAGTGACTAGTGGGGTGCCACAGGGTTCTGTCTTGGGCCCAGTCTTATTCAACATCTTTATCAATGACTTGGATGATGGGCTTGAGGGCATCCTGATCAAGTTTGCAGATGACACCAAATTGGGAGGGGTGGCTAATACCCCAGAGGACAGGATCACACTTCAAAATGACCTTAACAGATTAGAGAACTGGGCCAAGGCAAACAGGATGAATTTTAACAGGGAGAAATGTAAAGTACTACACTTGGGCAAAAAAAATGAAAGGCACAAATACAGGATGGGTGACACCTGGCTTGAGAGCAGTACAAGTGAAAAGGATCTAGGAGTCTTGGTAGACCACAAACTTGACACGAGTCAACAGTGTGATGCAGCAGCTAAAAAGCCAATGCAATTCTGGGCTGCATCAATAGGAGTATAGCATCTAGATCAAGGGAAGTAATAGTACCACTGTAGTCCGCTCTGGTCAGACCTCACCTGGAATACTGTGTCCAGTTCTGGGCACCACAGTTCAAGAAGGATACTGACAAACTGGAACATGTCCAGAGGAGGGCAACCAAAATGGTCAAAGGCCTGGAAACGATGCCTTATGAGGAACGGCTTAGGGAGCTGGGTATGTTTAGCCTGGAGAAGAGAAGGTTAAGGGGTGATATGATAGCCATGTTCAAATATATAAAAGGATGTCATATAGAGGAAGGAGAAAAGTTGTTTTCTGCTGCTCCAGAGAAGCGGACACGGAGCAATGGATTCAAACTACAAGAAAGAAGATTCCACCTAAACATTAGGAAGAACTTCCTGACAGTAAGAGCTGTTGGACAGTGGAATTTGCTGCCAAGGAGTGTGGTGGAGTCTCCTTCTTGGGAGGTCTTTAAGCAGAGGCTTGACAGCCACCTGTCAGGAATGCTTTGATGGTGTTTCCTGCTTGGCAGGGGGTTGGACTGGATGGCCCTTGGGGTCTCTTCCAACTCTAGGATTCTATGATTCTATGATGTTGTTGGACCAGCATGGATCCTTCATGGAGGGGAGGGCCATTGAAGGCTACCAGCCATGATGGTCCTGCTCTGCCTTCACAGTTGGAGGCAGCAATGCTTCTGAAGACCCACTGCTGGAAACCAGGGGAGCGGGGAATGCTCGGGCATTTGGATCCTGCTTGCTGGTTTCCCACAGGCATCTGGTCATCCACTGTAAGATCATGCTACTGGACTCAGTGGGCCATTGGCCTGATCTACAAGGCTCTTCTTATGTTCTTAAATCCATTCTGCTGCTACTGGGCTCAGGCTTGGAGCTTCCTTTAGGGAAAGGGTGGGCAACCTCCAGGTGCTTTGGATTCCAAATCCCACCATCCCTGGCCATTGGCCATGCTGGCTGGAGCTGATTTTGAGGGCCGCAGATTGGCCAACCCCATTTAAGAGTTTCCTTTACCCCACATACACACATTGTTTCCTCCAGTTTCCCCAGTTGGCACCCGATCTCCTCTGGCCATCTGTTTCCCCCCCCCCCAAACTTAGAGCTCTCAAACGGTGTTTCCGTGCTGAAATATACTCGGAGTCAAGTGTGAATTTCATGCTCTTTATTCAGCTCATAGTAGCAAGGAATGAATCTTTCCCCAAAACGTCTGCTATATATACATTAGTTACACAATGGGCCCCACGTGATTGGCTAATTCCGGGCTACTCCTGTAGGCCAATCAGGTTGTGGATTCACTTCCTCCAGGAGCCTGATTGGCTGCTCCTGCAGGCCAATCAGGTCACTGGTTCACTTCCACCTGGAGCTGGATTGGGTGGCTTCTGCGGACCAATCAGACTTCTGCATTCTGGATCCTATTGTTCTAGGACCAATCAGACTGCTACATTTTGGATCCTATTGTTCTAGGATTCAGCTAAGTACATAACACGTGCACTGCTCTGGTTCGCCAGAAGCAGCTTAGTCATGCTGGCCACATGACCCGAAAGCTGTACGTCAGCTCCCTCGGCCAATAAAGTGAGATGAGTGCTGCAACCCCAGAGTCGTCTGCTACTGGACCTAATGGTCAGGGGTCCCTTTACCTTTTTAAGCCACATTGAACACAGTGGGGCTTGCTTTCAAGCAAATAGGCTGTTGAGTCTGAATTAAACATTATCTTGGCAGTATGCAACTCACTTCCCTTAGGCCAGTCCCATGCTGATCTGGTAGCATAAATCTGAACTATGTGAATAAGTCACAAGAAAAAGCCACCTTGGTATGAGCCTTATTTGCAGCCAGCAGTTAAAAAGTTAACTTTCCTCTTTTATTGCAAACCAATAAAGTAAACCTTTTCAAAGCCCCATAACTTTTATCAAAGTATTAGAGAGAATGCAAGATGTCCTTACTTTATTGAATTACGAGCTTACTAACGTTTTTCACACAAATGAAATCCACATGGAATTTCCTTTCCAGCTGAGGCTTTATAACCAGTCATTTTTTTCATTATTATTATTATTATTTAATAAATTTCCCATCCTGAGTTTGAGCAGCAGGGAGGGGAAGAGTCGGAGACTCGAATAGCAGGTTTGAGCCTAGCTGAGCCTCTCAATGGTGAAGAACAAAGGGATTTGTGGGTGTTTATGCCATGTTTAAATGGGATCAATGCCGTGAGGTCAGGCAGTTAATAAGATAGATTTTGATTAACTCTGTCTCCCTCTGCCCCACATGCCCCGCAGTGGCTCCAAGCTTGCGCCACATAATGACCTTGTCTAATGTGCTCACTCAGTGCCAGGGGGGACGGGGCAGGGCAGGGCAGAACATTCATACTTTGGTTTTGTATTCAAAATAGCTCCTGTATATCAGAGCTGCCAAAAGCCGTTTTCCTGTTGTGTGAAAGCACAAATATAATGGAGAAATTAAAACTAGGGAAATGTCAGGAAAACAAAACAAACTCCCATATGAATGCAGCCAATAACTCAAAATATCGGAAGGGGAAAAGGCTGCTCCAGAGAACCGAGAAGAGGGGTGGTCCCTGAGAGTGAAAAGGGTGACCATCCGCATTCTAGGTAGCTGTGATAAAGTAATGATTGGTTAAGAAGAATATCTAGTATGGTTATCAAGGAGGAGGGGGAGATTTTCAAAAGCGTGGAGTTTTCTTCCTAGCACATGGGTTAACAATGCAGATATTCTGTTGGGCAATACTGAAAAGCCCTCAGAAAAGGCAACAGCCATACTCTGTGTAAGCACAGCTTGAGTGAGCCCTACATAACAGAAACATCTTAATCCCTAGTTTCTACCAGCAGAGCCCGTCCAAGAAAATTTGCTGAGTTAGGCAAAAGGCAAGAGAACATTGTTGTGCTTCTTGTGGGCTTCTCTATATAGACACTTGGGTGGCCACTTTGAGAACAGAGTGCTGGACCAGGTGGGCTATTGGCTTGATCCAGCAGGCTCTCCTTATATTATTGAGAGAGAGAGAGAGCGCTCTGCTCTAACAGAGGAGAATATTGTGGGAGAAGAGCAGCTAAGGGCCTGTTACTGTTCAGTTCAGTTCAGTTCTTTATTCGATCGTCAGTCAGAAAAAGATACATTTCCATACAAAATTAAAACATCTAAAACATCTAAAAGAAATTTGGAGTAAAACATAGCCAACAATAAAATGAAGCTATACCAATAAACCCATGTCGATGCTGTCAATTTTAATCTTGCGACCCTTAAGAGCTAGAAAAAGAAATTTGGCCACCAGGGAGGCTGTTTTTCCAGTAACATTATTCAACAAATATAGAACCTGTCTTTCTCTGGATAGAGAGCTAAGTTGACATAGGAGTGGAGCTATAAGATTTTGCCTGAGATCTGCATAGAAAGGGCAGGTCAGGAGAATATGTTCAGTGGACTCTACCACTCCCAGGGCACAATGACAAGTTCTCTGAGCGTATGGGACTCTCCTGAACCTTCCCCACAATAGAGGTTGGCTGGCAAGCTTTCCGGTTTGTGGCCTTGAAGGCGAAGCTTTGGCTATGGCTCAAGCTATGCTTTAAACCAGAGGGTATGGCGCCCTTGATATTGAGGGATGATTTCCAATCATTGTGGGAAAGGGAGATCATAAATGAAGTACAGGCCTGTGGACTGTCACATCTTTACCTGGAGTCTATGACATATAGCCAAGCCAGAGCAGTGATCTCCCAGAGATTGAGTGATATCGCTAGACAAGAGGACATGGCCCTTGTGAAATCAGGGGTGTTCCTGGGGGATCAGATCTATCAGGCTACACCAGCCCCTAATCTTGCGGAAATCCACTATGTGGAATACCGTAGACTCCTCACAGTGGCCAGATTAAATGTCCTTGAATCTGCAGTAATCTCATCACCACACCCGCTACGGAAGGGGGGATCCTAAGGATAGCTCTAAGGAATTGCGATTGGATAGATTCCAGTCTCAGAAAATCCCTACGGGAACCCAAGGAGATGCCCATCAAGAGTAGTGGAAGGACTTTCATTTGGAAAAGTCTCAAGGCTACTTTCACTGATTGAGCCTGATTCTTAGCATATAGAGATCTAATCAGCATGGCTGCTTTAGATGTGTTTGTAGTTATATAATCTCTAGGAGCCAGAAAAGACCTGTTTGATCAAATTACTTGTCCCAGATATTTAAAACAGTTAACCTGCTCCAGAGTAGTACCAATCATCGACCACAAGTGGAGTTTCGGTCGAGTGGAGAAGACCATAATCTTGGTCTTGGCATAATTAGGTTGAAGCTCATGTTGGCCTGTTCCTGTGGCCTCCCAGCGTAATTCTGCTTGATGCGATTGCCAGAAGGTAGGGCCACCCTGTCACAGCCGTGCTAGATTTCAGATGGTTTCAGTGAATACATTTCAGTGAGTCCCAGAAGCTTGTGCTAGCCCCCAAACCCTCTTTGCATTCAAGTTCCACTCACAGACTTCCTGGAGGAATATGACTGGCCACTGTGAGAACAGGATGCGGCACCAGAGGAGTCCTTGGCTTGTTACTGCAGTGAGGCTCTTCTTACATTATTTCATTCTTAAAAATCACTTGTCCCCTATCATATGTCTATCATGACAGGGCAGGATACTGTCCATTGAACATGTAGAGATTAACCCAGCAAACACTCATACGTTACTGCTTCCAGGGTGAGAGCACTGTGCATTTCCTATTCTACAAACAAAATGCCAATGCCTGAAACCGTTTGAATTTCTGCACCGCTGCCACAGTCCATGAGGATATCTGCTTGCCTCTCTTTGTCAGCATTTTAGCATTGCCAGCTCAGGATTTCCGCTCTCCTTGACTTAGGAATCCAGATCAGGAATTTAGCTGCAGGGTGCCTAGGCTTTGCTTCACATAGTAAAAGACTGGTGCTTTGCAAATGAACCTTTGGCAAGTCAAAATAGGAATTTTCATCCTCAGAGCCCGGCACCAATCAAAATGGCACAGTTGCTTTAAATAGAAAGGTCCCATCCTAGACAACCTAACTTAGGGCTTAGCCGTACCACAGGCAGATCTAGGAGCCACTGAAATTTGGGATGCCAAGGCCTGCCACTGGCCACACTTACCTCTGCACTTTTCAGGCATGTTCTGTGTTTTATAGCTCCGTGTCTTTTTTGCTCTGGAGCTTTCCCTGCAAAAACCCGCTATTTAAAGCTGAATTGGAGCAAACGGCATTCTATGGAAATCCCAAATAAGGCTTGGTTTCCAGACCCTTAATCATATTGATCGCCCTCCTCTACACACGTTCCAGCTTGTCAATATCCTTCTTAAATTAGGGTGCCCAGAACTGGACACAGGACTCCAGGTGGCATCTGACCAAGGCAGAATAGAGTGGGACTATGACTTCCCTCGATGTGGACACTAGACTTCTGTTGATGCAGCCTAGAATAGCGTTAGCCTTTTTTGCTACTTCATCACACTTGATGACAGCTCCCAGTGGCTTCAGATAGATGTTAAATGGCATTTCTGTCAGCTGTGTTAGGACCCACAGTCATGGAGGCTGGTCCATTAGGACAAATGGGGCACTGGCCACCAAATGCCATCTGCTTTCAGCCAGCCCCTTCCCACATGCCTGTCTCCTTACATCCAGTGCAGCGGAGTGACTCTGCCTGCCATTGGTTCTGACTCCACCTGCTGGTGGTCCCAGCCACCACTCGCCCACAGGCAATGCAGTCATTCAACTCTGTAGTTCTCCAGCTAGTTGGAAGCTGAGAAAGCTTCACAGCCTGCTCTTTGTTCTGGATTAAATTGCAAAACAGGAGCGTATTTTATGAGCATTTATTAGGGTTATTTTGTTTTGCTCTAATAATTCTGAAGCAATATTATCAAGATAGGTTAAACATTTGCCTCTTTGAATAAAGGGATTTGCACCTTTGGCAAGCATACCTGGTACAGAGGAGCGTACAATCAGTAAGTTGGCCGCGTATCAAAGCATTCCTGAAGTACATGTGCTTTGAAATGTGTGTGCTGGGGTGGGGAAAGGGGATGACTTCTCTACCCTCCTTTGCCTAAAAATGGTACATCAACAAGCAAGAAGGATTACAGCTCACTGTAATGGTCCTACTTTCCTGGTTATATACTGCAGTGCTAGGGGGTGGGGCAGGGGCATAGGAAATGGGGGGCGGGGGGCAGGCCGCCCCAGGTTCCATCATGGAGGGGGTGACAAATTATCAAGGAACAATTACTGCCCTACTAGGGCGGTTCATAAAAAACTTTTTTTTAAAAATGCCTGCTCCAAAGGTCTTATCTTACTACACTAGAGATTATATAGCTATATATGAAATTTCATGCATATCAGTTAATATCTTGACCCTCCTCCATGAAAATAGCTGTTTACTTGGCCGTTTTCCTATGTCGTGAAGGCTGAAATTTCAATTCAGTGGAGCACTCACTGTTCCCAACCCTAACCCTGAGGAAAGCCATCTAATTAGACTTTAATTTGATTTTGACGTGTTTTTAGGAGGTAATTTAATTATTGTTTGATTTTATATCAATGTTATGTATCTGATGTTAGCCGCCCTGAGCCCGACTTCGGCCGGGGAGGGCAGGATATAAATAAAAGTTTATTTTCTTTGTAAGAAAATATGAAATAACGTAAAACCATTTTTGCAGGCAAAAAACATAAAAATAAATGGGGGGGTGACAAGAAATTTTCCACACCGGGTACCACCTGACCTTCCTACGCCTCTGGGGTGGGGGGAATAAAAAGAGAATATTAATCTGTACACACCCCACTTTTAATTGTTATACTTGTATTGCACGCAGAAAGATAATAACAGCCATGTTTAAAATGTGTTGCCTTTGGCTTGTGGTGCTTCTTCCACAGATGCTTTGGATCACAACCATTATGTACTTCTGTGGCACTGGTCGCTTACATCCTGCACTGTTTTTACAAAGTTTGCAAGGAAGTTATTCAACCTAGGCAGTTTGTTGTACAGTCATTCTGATTTCTCCATTTCTGTGCACACGCCTGGCTCCTGTGTTCTGAGGAGAATTTGCAAAGGAAGACTTGTTGTTAATTGATTGTATAGCACAATCCGTGTTCATGATCCTTTACAAATTATGAAAAGGAAGGTCCCTGCTACAAGGTGGTTACAGCCTATGGCGCCCTCTGCAGTATACATTTAAAGCAGGATCATATGTATGGTACCATTTTGAACTGTCATGGCTTCCCCCAAAGAATCATGGGAACTGTAATCTGTTAAGGGTGGTGAGGGTTGTTAGGAGACCCATATCCCCCACTCCAAATGTCCAGAAGGTTCAACAATCAATCCCTCTTCCCAGAAAACTCAGGGAAGTGCATCTCTGTGAGGTGAATAGGGGTCTCCTATCAACTCTCAGCACCCTTAACAAATGACAGTTCCCATGATTCTTTGAGGAAAGCCATGGCTGTGGCAAAGTGGCATGAGGATCAGGGTCAAATCGTATCGCATCACTTCCCCACAAAGAAATCAGAATGAATGCTCACTAAAGATGGGAAAATGTCAGATTCCAAATTTACACAGGGAGCTGTGACTAAATGCACACACCCTTAAGCAAGAAGTAGTTTGAAAGTAAACTTTTGGGCCTGCCAAAATGGAGCTCTTCTGCTGTTTTATTGATTCTTGTACACCACCCAGAAGATTTAGGTCAATAGACAATCTAGAAATAAATAAATACAAATTCCCAGACTTTTGAACATGCTGTTTTTAAAAGTACCCCCTCCCTTATGTAGGATCACATGTAATGACTTCTTTAAAGCAGTAGTTTATAACTGAATGACAGTTGTATGGGGCTGTTCCAGATGACCTGTTTATTAAGCGTTCATCCTTATATATAGCCCAACGTGGTTATATGATGTTGCTCTTTACTGAGCAGCACTCATTTGGATTTGTTTGCATAGAGGTTATATCCATCGCCCAGTATCACCATCATCCCAGACGTTCTAGTGCATTTTCCCGTTACTTTTCATAACACAAAAGTATTGGGGAGTTGTTTCATTTTTGAGAGTGGACTTGTTGCACAGGGGCTCCAAATCCACTTTAATTGCACAGCCTAAATTGGCTGATGTACAATTTAATTATACATATCTGCAAATTTGTGACAGTCTGGAAGTGGCCATAAATCTTTAAATGGCCCTAGTACCAGCAATGCAACACACATATCATTTTGCTTAACAAAAAGATGACTGCCTTGCATTGATTATTTGGTTATTACTATTGGGAACAACAACCACCACCATAGCAAATACTCTTAAAATACACTGTATGTTTTGGCAGTTTTATCCTGAATGCTGCCAAAAGTGAAAATCTCCCCAACAGCTGCCTTGCCTCTTAACAGAACTTGCCTCTTAACAGAACTTAAGCATGCTGTTCCAAGAGACACTTACTGTGTGATTGCACACACAGATTGCACACACCTGTATTGTTGGTGGCAACCAGCTCAGACCTCACACATTGAGCTTATTTGGTAGACTGAAATACAACAATAGGCTTGATTACCTTACTCCCAAGGGGAGAGGGAGTGCCCTAGCTATGCCTGGCAGGACAGCTTACTCTATGGCATTAACCCTTTCATGCATTAATAAGACATGTTGGTCATCCCACATGTGTATCATTTATGCTTAGCACTATTCATGTCTCATCTCCTTCATCTGTGTTTCAGGTGGATTAAGTTTGAAGAGAAGGTAGAAGAAGGAGGGGAGAGATGGAGCAAACCACACGTGTCAACCTTATCTTTGCATAGCCTGTTTGAGCTACGCACTTGCCTGCAGACGGGTACCGTGATGCTCGATCTAGATGGCTACTCCTTGCCGCAAATAATAGGTATGAACCTCAAAAATGCAACTATAAGCACAATCCACTCAGAAGCTGCTGAGCAAATCAATGAGGCATTCGGATGTAACTGCTGAGATTTCTGCATTGCAGGAGGTTTGACTAGATGACCCTTGGGGTACCTTCCAACTCTATGATTCAACCAATAATGAGGGGTGGTGTCAGGACCATGAATTGTAATGTATTTCAGTCAATAGGAAGAGTCCTGCTAGATCAGGCCATCATCCTATTCTAACAGTGGCCAACCAGGTGCCCCAATGGGAATCCTGCAGTTAGAGCCTGACAAAAAAATTGGCCCTCTTCCCACTTGCAATTCCCAGCAGCTGGTTTTCAGAGACATTCTGACTCAGACAGTGGACATAGAACATAATTGTGGCTATTATTATTTATTAAACTTACTAGTCTCTATTTTTCATAGCTGTCAACTTTCGGATTTGAAAATAAGGGATGCCGTGAGGGCGGTGCAATGGCACCAAGTAGCCTCGCCACCCTGCGCTCCAGAGGCTGCGCGCGAACGGGGGAGCGAAAGAGCGAGCGCGTAGAAGGCAGGCAGGCTGTCTGTCTGGTTGGGCGTGAGGGTCTGGCTGCACAAGGCATGCAAGTGCCGCCCCCAGTCGGTCTCAGACTCCTTATTGGCAGCCGAGCAACGCAGCTGAGGAGCCTCCCTGGCCGGCAGGGAGGGAGAGGAGCTGCTTCCTTTGAAATCCAGGAAAATTAAGGGATATCAACAATCCGGGATAGCAGTGGGAAACAGCATTGAAATAAGGGAGTTTCCCGCAAAAAAAGGGAAGGTTGACAGCTATGCTATTTTTACAAAAGTAACTCAAAGTGACTCACAACAAGCAGTAGCTATTGATAGCCTTATCATCCATGAATTTGTCTAATCCTCTTTTAAAGCTATCCAGGTTGGTGGCCAACACCATGTCTAGTCCAGTGTTTCCCAAAGTGGGCAGTACTTCCCCCTGGTGGGTGCTGGTACAGTCCAGGGGGCTGTAGTAGCCTGGGTTCAACTGGGGGGTATTGAATAAAAATATGGGGGCGGTGGAAGCATAAAGAAACAAGAGAAGAAAAATTTGAAAAACCGTTCATACATGTTTCATCTATCATGTAATGACGCTTACCACCAGATCAGGCGCTGTTGCAGGATGGCAGCACCGCCTCTCCTGGAGGCGAGGGGTTTTCCTGGGCTTGGGGAAACCCTTTTTGGCTTCCCCCAGGCCCAGGAAGTGGATTGCCTTATGAGGAACGGCTTAGGGAGCTGGGTATGTTTAGCCTGGAGAAGAGAAGGTTAAGGGGTGATATGATAGCCATGTTCAAATATATAAAAGGATGCCATATAGAGGAGGGAGAAAGGTTGTTTTCTGCTGCTCCAGAGAAGCGGACACGGAGCAATGGATTCAAACTACAAGAAAGAAGATTCCACCTAAACATTAGGAAGAATTTCTTGACAGTAAGAGCTGTTCGACAGTGGAATTTGCTGCCAAGGAGTGTGGTGGAGTCTCCTTCTTTGGAGGTCTTTAAGCAGAGGCTTGACAGCCACCTGTCAGGAATGCTTTGATGGTGTTTCCTGCTTGGCAGGGGGTTGGACTGGATGGCCCTTGTGGTCTCTTCCAACTCTATGATTCTATGATTCTATGATTCTATGCAGCTTGGCTACCTATTTGGCCAATGACAGGCGGCTTGGACTGAGCCAGCAGTCTTCACTCCAGTCTGTCCCGTGGGTTTTAATAAATAATTTTACAATGTCAAGCTTCAAGGTGCCTTATTTGCAACAACATCTTTCTTTACTATGTTGTAGGACATAGGTAGAAACTAGGGATGCATAAAAGAACACAAATTTATCACTTCTTCTTTTGTTTCCTTAAAGGAGGTAGATTTCCAGGGGGGTGCTGGGTATTTTATTTTTTCTGAAAAGGGGATTTCATTGTTTGTGTGGCTGGAACCCTTTGTCCTCTGGAAGCAGCCATGGGCAGCAAACAAAGTAATAAAACAGTGCAATTAAAAATAAAACAAAAACTTATTTAAAAAATTTAAAATAACTAAGAATATACTTTTAATAATTAATTCATTAGGAACATCTAATTTAAAAAAAAAACAGTCACTGCCACAGCTAATAATTTCTAGGTTGCTAGGTGTCTTTCAGTCATCAGATATCTGGGTGAATGGGAATGTTTTAATATCCCTCTTGCATGTTAATAGTGAGGGGGGCAAGCACACCTCAACCAGGACACGCCACAAATGGGGAACCACCACTGCCGCCAATAAGTCCCTATCACGGGTCAGTGGGTTAGTGAAATCACTATCAAAGTAGCAAAATCCTGAGTTATCAGCATGTATTACTAGGAACTGGGTGTTCAAATATGTTTACCAACCATACTAGCACTCAGCAATCCATTCTAAGTGTGACTGTGAATGTACAAAAACACACACACATTTCTTAGTCTCTTGACTTGCTGTTCATTCCAAATAGCCGATAGATAGCTAGATGATACAGATACTGTAGGTAGGTAGGTAGGTAGGTAGGTAGGTAGGTAGGTAGATAGATAGATAGATAGATAGATAGATAGATAGATAGATAGATGGATGGATGGATAAATGGATAAATGGATAAATGGATAGATGATGGATAGATGGCTAGATGGATAGATAGAGCCTTATTTGGCACTAATGAGGCTCATGACAGTGACTTTCCCCCTCCTCCTCCTGCGGCATCAAGGATTGTCACAGTTAAGCGCATGACCTAGGGTGGGGTGGCCCCGTAGACCAGTAACATGCATGATATCTCCCTCCCAGATGATGTCATTGAGAAGCAAATAGAAGATGGCCTGCTGAAACCAGAACTGCGCGAGAAAATAAGCTACGTGCTCCTGAGAAAACACCGTCATCAGACCAAGAAACCCATCCACCGATCACTAGCAGATATTGGCAAATCTGTCTCAAACACAAGTGAGTGCAGGTTGCCCGGCTTGCCATTCTGCACAGGCAAGGTGGAAGAGACACATTTGCAGTGGTAGTATAGACAGAGGTTCACCCTGGGTGCATTCACACCCATAGTTGTGTTGTTGTTGTTGTTGTTGTTGCTGCTGCATTTTTATCCCACCTTTTCCCCCAAAGTGGCATACATGGTTCTCCTTCTCCTCATTTAATCCCCACAGGTAAAGGTAAAGGACCCCTGGGTGGTTAAGTCCAATCCTATGAGGGAGGTTGGGCTGAGAGGGAGTGACTGGCCCAAGGTCACCCAGTGAGCCTCGTGGCCGAGTGGGGATTTGAACCCTGGTCTCCCAGGTTCTATTCCGACACTCTAACCACTGCTCCACACTGGCTTCGTCTCTAGGATCATATCCAGAATCAAAATGTAGGCAATGTATAGAAACATTCCACAAATTAGGTAGAGTGAGGCAGCTGCCTCAGGTGGCAGATGCTGTGGGGTGGCAGTGAGGTGTTAGAAGACAGAGATGTCCATGCCAAATGCCCTACCACCCTACGCTCCCTTAAGCCAGCCTGCTGCACTCAGGGGTGGGGGTGGAGGACACTTCCCTGTCAGTGGTGCCCATCCAACCAGCTTTGGTCTAAGGAATGGGGAGAGGTGCCATCTTCACCTTAGCCAGGAAAATGGTTTTCATGGAGTTGCATGCCCATCCGAAAACAGAGGCATTGAGGACGCAGTGATGAACAATTTGTTTTGTTCATTATCTCAAAAAGAAAAATGCAAAGTGTAACCTTTTCAAGGTGTCAAGCTGATCCTCTCGTTTCCAATCTTCTTTCTTCCTGTTTGCAGATCGTAGCCCTGTCCGGAGTCCAGCTGCAGGGGCCAGCTTTCATCGTTCGTCAGAAGATCTCAGGATGAGGCAGAGCGCAAGTTATGGGCGATTGCGTGAGTTTCCTTCCAGTTCTTCCTGTCGCAGAATGGCAGGAAAGAACTCAGCAGGCAGGAAACAAGTTACTGTGGCAACCCCATGCCCTGGCACTTGGAGGAAGGCCCTGGCATCCTTGTCCTGATACACTGCTGCACAGGTGCATGTCACTGTGGTACCAGGATAGCAGGATGATGGAGGAAAGCCATGATTTCTGGTGCTGAGCATGAGACCAGGTGCAGTGAATTTCCTTCAATTAACCACACCTGTTGTGATGATTGAAACGCCTTTCACTTGGTCAGAATAACAGCAGCTGCTGGGGAGCCACAAAAGTGGAGTCCACAGGCTTGTAAATTGCACAGGCTTATATGGAGGCATTTCCTTGCCTGAGCTTTACTAGTACATAGAAATTAAGTCACGTAACTAGCAGAGGTTACAGTTAGATAACTAGGAAGCGGCCTTATCAGGCAGAGCAAAAGTAGCATCTCAGGTGCAGAAAGGAAGAGCAGGGCCATTAAAAAAGGTAAAGGGACCCCTGTCCATTAGGTCCAGTCATGACCGACTCTGGGGTTGTGGCGCTCATCTCGCTTTTCTGGCCGAGGGAGCCCGCGTACAGCTTCCGGGTCATGTGGCCAGCATGACAAAGCCGCTTCTGGCGAACCAGAGCAGCGCACGGAAACGTCGTTTACCTTCCCGCTACAGCGGTACCTATTTATCTACTTGCACTTTGACATGCTTTCGAACTGCTAGGTTGGCAGGAGCAGGGACCAAGCAACGGGAGCTCACCCTGCCGCAGGGATTCGAACTGCCAACCTTCTGATCGGCAAGCCCTAGGCTCTGTGGTTTAACCCACAGTGCCACCCGCATCCCAGGGCCATAAAACTCATCAGCAAATTCCTTCACACATCTTCAAAGACCACTTGGCTCCTTTTTTCTTTCTTTCAATATCCCCTCCCCAACATGATTTCGACACTTTCTTTTTAATGCCTGTATATTGTAAGCTAGGGACCCAGGTGGTGCTGTGGGTTAAACCACAGAGCCTAAGGCTTGCTGATCAGAAGGTTGGCTGTTCGAATCCCTGCGACAGGGTGAGCTCCCGTTGCTCGGTCCCAGCTCCTGCCCAACTAGCAGTTCGAAAGCACGTCAAAGTGCAAGTAGATAAATAGGAACCGCTCTGGCGGGAAGGTAAACCTCGTTTCCGTGCGCTGCTCTGGTTTGCCAGAAGCAGCTTTGTCATGCTGGCCACATGACCTGGAAGCTGTACACCGGCTCTCGGCCAATAAAGCGAGAAGAGCCGACCCCAGAGTCGGACACGACTGGACCTAATGGTCAGGGGTCCCTTTACCTTTTTATATTGTAAGCTATCTATCTATAAGTTTTCCACCACATATGCAAATTGGTGGTAACAATGAATGTGTTGCAGAAAATGTGGTTGGAGGTCTTCTTGGGGTATGAAGGGATTGTATGAATATACTCTGCTCCCCAAATTAATCTTCATTTGTAGCCTGCCCTGATTCTATGTAGTTTGAGAAACTTTGTGGCAGTATACTCAAGGTTGAGTTGTAGTGGCTTCTTGGTGAAGAAATCACATAAAGGACAGACAACACAAAAGCCTGAATCTCTAGACAGAATATCCAGAATCTCAGCTATCATTTTCTAAAAATAAATGATATTTTATCATATATGGGTGCATAATGTGTTTACTCCTTTAGGCCATGCACAAAGCAGAAGCATGAATGACATCACAGATACACCAAGCACAGATCAGGTAGGAAATCCCAAACACTAAAATGATTTCTTTTAGGTTCCCAACCCCTAGGACCAAATGTCAGCCACGAATGTAATCAATGGCTTCCCAAAATGAGAACCAGTTGCAATTTTCTTGCATGTGTGTTCTTTGTCACAATAAAACAAACTTGAAATTGTTTTCAGAACTTCTCATCGCTGTGCAGGATGTACCTCTTGTGAAGGATTCATTACAGTGGTCTTCACATGTCTTAAAATATGTGAATCCATTTGTTTCCAAAGTAGAGGTGTCTTGTTGTCCATGGTAAGGACCCGCTCCACCGTGCAGCAGCAGCAACAGGGTGAAGTGGCATGCTTTCAGCAGCATCAGAAGGATGGCGGGAGGGAGGGAACAGATTAAAGCAGGAACCGCTTTCTGAAAGGTGCAACAAAACGAGTTCGAATCTAAAGATGAATCTGTGAGATTTGCACTTTCTGAAATGCTGTGAAAACCAAAACGCAGTCATCCTTCAAAATTTGCACTTATTCAAATTTTGCAGTGCAATTCTCCAATCAATCGGTCTGTTCAGAAATGAATATATTAGAGGAATGTGTGCATGAAAGTTGAAACATTAGCAAAAATAATGTACAAAATGTGTCATATTAAGAAAATTGCTTGCAAAAATGCATGTTAGTCAAAACTGCAAACAAAAAAATATTATTGGGATAAATCTGCACCAAAATGCTGGTGAATTTTCATGAAAATTAAATAATAATAATAATAATAAATATTATTATTAATTATTAATTAAAATAATAAATAATTATTATTATAATAAATAATAAATAGGTTATTTATTATTATTATTATTATTATTATTATTATTATAAATAACCTATTTATCTATTTGCACTTTTACGTGCTTTCGAACTGCTAGGTGGGCAGGAGTTGGGACCGAGCAACGGGAGCTCACCCCGTCGCGGGGATTCGAACCACCGACCTTCTGATCGGCAAGCCCTAGGCTCTGTGGTTTAGACCACAGCACCACTCGCGTCCCATGCTCCGGAGGGTAGGATTCAAATAGCAAGAAAAGAGATTCTGACTAAACATTAGGAAGAACTTTCTGACAGTAAGAGCTGTTCGACAGCAGAATGGACTCCCTCAGAAGGTGGCGCTGGGTCCCTACAATAATAATAAAAAGTAATAATAATTGCAAGTTGCTGCAGAAATCTGGATAACTTAATTTATGATTTGGAAAAATAGGAACTGGGAGAACCAGAATTGACAGATCCCCCCATCCCTTTTCATCCTAATGGGGTGATTTGGAGGCTACTTTTGAGCAGCCATGTCCATTGCATTGGCAGTGGTGGCATCTTGGGCATTCAGTAGGAATCTCTGGCAGCTGGCAGGGCTAGTGACAAGAGTCCGTGAAAGGAATGGATGGACTGAGGAATGTAAATTCAAATAACGTTTCTTTCAGAAGCTATCTTCAGCATTTCTCCAATGATAATCAGGGCGTCACGGGTGCTGTTGGTTAAACCACAGAGCCTAGGGCTTGCCGATCAGAAGGTCGGTGGTTCGAATCCCCGCAACGGGGTGAACTCCCATTGCTTGGTCCCTGCTCCTGCCAACCTAGCAGTTTGAAAGCACGTCTAAGTACAAGTAGATAAATAGGTACCGCTCCAGCGGGAAGGTAAACGGCGTTTCCGTGCGCTGCTCTGGTTTGCCAGAAGCGGCTTTGTCATGCTGGCCACATGACCTGGAAGCTGTACGCCAGCTCTCGGCCAATAAAGCGAGATGAGCGTGCAACCCCGAGTCGGTCACGACTGGACCTAATGGTCAGGGGTCCCTTTACCCTTTACCTTTATTCTATTATTATTATTATTATTATTATTATTATTATTATACCCCACCCTTCTGATTGGGTTCCTTCAGCCACTCTGGTCATCTTCCAACATATATAAAAACATTAAAAAAACACTAAACATTTTTTAAAAAACCTCCCTATATAGGGCTGCCGTAAGAAGTCTCAGAGATTGGATAACTCAATACCCTCCAACATTTCTCCAATGAAAATAGGGATGTCTTAAGGAAAAGCGGGACATTCCAGGATTAAATCAGAAACCAGGACGGCTTCTGGAAATTAGGGACGTCCCTGGAAAATAGGGACACTTGGCCAGTTTATGATCTAGGCCTACACATATAGGTGATGCTCAGAGGGGGAAAGGGTTAGGATGAGGAATAAATATTATAACTGGAATAGACATCATTAAACCCCTGCCCAGTGAGATTATGGCATCAGGAAGTGATGGCTTTTCAATCAGTTACGCCCCATCTGCAGTACATATTTAAAGCAGTATCACGCCATTTTAAACAGTCAAGGCTTCCCCCAAAGAATTCTGGGAAGTGTTGACATGAACAACAATAGGCGCAGCATGAAAAAACTTTGCCTGAGAATAATAGAATTTTAGAATTGGAAGGGACCACAAGGGTCATCTAGTACAACATTGGACTTGAACCCACAACCGTGAGTTAAGAGTCTCATGCTCTACCAACTGAGCTATCCCACACAACTAATGCCAAATTCTGTCAAAGGCACTGGCACTGGCGGCAAGGGGCAGTATTGTGGCAGCCCTAGAAATACTGCTTTGGGGTCACCTCCATAGTTCTCCACAGTAAGGATTTGATTTGACACAAAGGGAAGGGCTGTAGCAGAGCACCTGTTTTGCATGATGCAGAAGGTCCTAAATTCCACCAGTGGCATCTCTAGGTATGGCTGAGAGAGATCCATCAGAAATCCTGGAGAGCCTCTGCCAGTGAACTCCAGACAATTGCTCTGACTCGGTATATGGCAGCTTCTGAGTGCAAGTTTATGCCTCCTGCTTGGATCCAAGAGTTCCACTTTGAAAAGTGGGTGTGGGGAGGGTTAACCTGAAGGCATGCAAAGTATTTTGCTCTCAAAAGAACACTGGTCTTAATCAGCCTAGTAGGGCCACTACAAAGGGACTTTTACATGAAGTTTTACATGAAGCTTAGAGGTTGCTCCTAACTCCTGCTCTCTGTTTATTCCAAAAGCTTTGTTGGCTTCTTTTCCATTATGGATTTAAAAGATTAGTAAAAAGGGGGGTGGCAGCAGTGGGTAGGAGGGAGAGCTTTCTGCCTTACTCACATGCCTCTCCTCATGCCAGCATATAGATTATAATAAACCTCAGCCTGAAGTTTATTGAGCCTTTTTAGGCTGCTAATAATGAAACAGCCAGAAAAGGACAAGAAGAGTCTTGGGCATGGATCTGTTAAATGAGGCTTCCATCCACCACTACATCCATATCTTTCTCTTCTTCTGCAATGGCTTCAATGTTTGCAAAGAAGAAAGAATTCCACAAAGGTGTTTTATCAAAAGCTGAATTCTCCTTCCTACAGAAGTAAGAAGTGCTCTCCTTCTTTGTATCTCAGCACCCTTCATTCGGGGCGGGGGGGGGAGGTTCCTGGATCCCAAGATCCAAGTTAGGGGCAAGTACTCTTTTGTAAAGAGAACCCCAGTGGAGCTTTAAAATCACAAAATATGCATCCAAGGGTGGAAATATAGGCTGTTAGACCTTTAAAATATGCTCCTTCAAGTTCCTACCAAAGTTTCCCTCTTTCCTCAGCATAGGAAAAAGATCACATGTTTGGTAAATTAAAAATGGTTTACTTACTAACTCTCCAAAGGTCAGGTTTATGTGCTTTTCCATACAGCATTCAGAAAAAGTTGCACAGGCAGTAAAACTTAGCTAGCTTAGAAAGTGGTAAAAGTTCCTAAACTATTGGTATAGGAACTCAAGAGAGGCTTGTTAAAGCCATGTGGCTGGCAGGAGCAGCTCAGAACTCCTCACACACCAAAGTTCACATGTATACTGGAGGAGAACAAAAGGCTTGATTACCTAGTTCCTCCCAAGATAAGGAGAAATGGTCATAGCTAAGCCTGGCAAGACAGCTTACTCTTATGATATTAACGCCTTCATGCATTAATTAGACTTAAGCATGTTGGTTATATTAGGCTGGTTATCCCACACATTTTATGTTTACTTATGGGATTTATATGTTACCTTCCCAATGTGATCAAGATGATGAACTTAGCATAGCATTGCGGTTTAGAGTACGAGCTATGAGAACTTGGAAGACCCTGAATCATGTTACTCAGCTATGAGCTCACTTAGTAGCCCTACTTAAGATGGCAGTTCTCACTTATCACATCTGACCTCCTGACTGCTGAGTTGCTGCTGCTTACTGGGAAGGAGAAGAGGAAGTGGGAGATGGCAGGGAGGCTGGCACTAGCAGAGTCAATCCAGCACTCCTGCCAGTGCCTTTGCACTTCCTCCTCTTGTTCCTTGTAAGCAGCAGTGACTCATCTGTTTGGATGGATGTCCCCAACACATCACCCGCTGCTGGCTGGAAGAGACCCTTGTCTGGAATCCTGTTGAGCTGCTGTCAGTCAGTGTTGAGTTAGATGGATCAATATAAGGCAGTTTCCTTGTTCCCAAAATATAAATATACTGTGATGTTCTGTGGTGGGCATATGGGGAGGACTTAGCAAGGGAAGTGGTGGGTGCTTATACAGTCAAGTTCTGGCACTCTGGATTAATTTCATACTCTTCAAGCACAGTCCACAGGGATGTTCTACCACTGAAACCCCACTGGATTTAATGACAGCACAGTAGAACTTCCCAGTGAACCACTAAAATTGATTTAAATCTACCTATATCAATGAGGGACGCGGGTGGCGCTGTGGGTTAAACCACAGAGCCTAGGGCTTGCTGATCAGAAGGTCAGCGGTTTGAATCCCTGCGACGGAGTGAGCTCCCGTTGCTCGGTCCCTGCTCCTGCCCACCTAGCAGTTCGAAAGCACGTCAAAGTGCAAGTAGATAAATAGGTACCACTCTGGCGGGAAGGTAAACGGTGTTTCCATGCGCTGCTCTGGTTCGCCAGAAGCGGCTTTGTCATGCTGACCACATGACCTGGAAGCTGTACGCTGGCTCTCGGCCAATAAAGCGAGATGAGCACCGCAACCCCAGAGTCGGTCACGACTGGACCTAATGGTCAGGGTCCCTCAATATGGCAGCCTCCAGAATTTTGGACTACAACACCCATCAGCCCTAGCCAGTACAGCTGTGCTCCCCTAAGCACCCACATCTTATGATTTTGCTGGCTGGGGTTGATGGGAGTTGTAGTCAGGTCAGGCAAGGCCGATTTAGGATAATTGTTGCAATGGCACTACAGCCATAGTCTACCTTCAGTAAGGATGGATCTGTCAGTGTCACTGTTCTGTTTCTCAGTTTTCCAATCTTAAATTCAGTTCTCCACATTTTGCGGCAATTTGTGAATTGTTTTTTTTTTTTTTAAATTCTCATGACAATTGATCAGCATTTTATTGCAAATGTCTTCTAATAAACAGTTTCATATGCAGTTTTGACTAAAATATGCATTTTTGCAAGCAATTTTCCTAATGCGTTTTTGTATGTTATTTTCACGATATCTTCATGTTTGTGCATACTTTCCCATAATTTGTCTCTGTTAAATATGATTTTATTTGACAATATTTATAGTTTCTTTTCTGTTTTCCTTTAAAAAAAACATTTTTATTGACAATTTTAACAATAAGAACAACAAACAGAAACTGTAAACACCAAAGCTGGATTTCTCATAATAGTAACATAGTACATACACAGTAACCAATTTGGTGTTAAGCCAATATAACATACAAAATCAAAATATATGCATTTTTGTAAACATTTTTTGGTAAGAGAACTGAATTGCATAGTTTTGATAAGTGTTAATTTCAAATGACAGCTGTTTTTCAGTTTATACATTGTTTCAGAAGGTGTGGATTTGATAGGTTCAGCTTTAGATTAATGCTGAATCAAATTTCTTCTCCATCCCCAACATTCGGTAATACTACCGAGAATCAAAGCTAAGATGACTGAAACCCAGTCTCCAGCAACATTAAATAAGTATAAAGCTAGGCTTGCAAGAGGTACAGCTACTAAACAGATTAAAATTAAGTAAATTGGAATAATGGCTAATATATAACAACACTCTCAATAGAGGATGTACTAACCACATCACTGCGCGACTTGAGCATTTGTCGAGGGCAGTATTTACTGCTGTAGAATCTGAGGGGTGAATAATTTGGAACCGGGTAAACATGGAGGGGGAACCCCGGTGGCGCTGTGGTTTAAACCACTGCACCGCTTGGACTTGCCGATCGGAAGGTCAGCGGTTCGAGGCTCCGCGACGGGGTGAGCTCCCGTTGTCCGGTCCCAGCTCCTGCCAACCTAGCAGTTCGAAAGCTCGCAGTGCAAGTAGATAAATAGGTACCACTCCAGCAGGAAGGTAAACGGCGTTTCCATGCGCTGCTCTGGTTTCGGTGTTCCGTTGCACTAGAAGCGGCTTAGTCATGCTGGCCACATGAACTGGAAGCTGTCTGCGGACAAATGCCTGCTCCCTCGGCCTGTAAAGTGAGATGAGCACCGCAACCCCAGAGTCGTTCGCGACTGGACTTAACTGTCAGGGGTACCTTTACCTTTACCTTTAAGCATTGAGGGTAATAGCTGAGGTGTAAAACAGGAAATCTGCAGAGGTTGGCACAGAATTGGATTTGGAAGTGACTTTTGCGGTGGGAACTTCTCAAGGCAAATTTCACAAATGGGAATTACCACAGATCCAACTGCAGCCACATTGTGAGTGTTAAGAGTCCCAGGCGGATTCTAAGCGACGTGTTGCTGCAGCTGGCAAGGAGTTTGCTCTTGCTTTGACTCAGGCAGAAAGAGACAAATCGAAAGGAGGGGATCACTGATCTTTAGAGAAATGCTTTTGTTTTTCTCCCAGCTCAAAAACAAATTCATTAAGAAGATCCCCAAAGATGCTGAGGCCTCCAATGTCCTAGTGGGAGAAGTGGACTTCCTGGACAAGCCGTTTGTAGCATTTGTCCGGCTCATTCAGTCGACCATGCTGGGGGGAGTGACAGAAGTGCCTGTCCCAACGAGGTAGGTAGATGATTAAAAGGAGGATTGTGCCCCCGCCCAGCCCTACAAAAAATCAAAGGCAGAGGGAGAGGGTGGCTGAAAGTGAGGCCTTCAGAAGGAATGCCTTTTGCCCCTGAATATGTCTGCCATTTGGACACCATCCCATGAAAGTACACCCTTTTGCTGGGATTCGTTTTGATGAGCATTCTCAACTCTGCTTCCATTTTCCTTAATTTTATTTTGTTACATGTATATTTATCTCCACTTTCTTCCATCATTTACCCAAAGCAGCAAATACACATTTTGCAGGCAGTCATCCAACTGTACACTGACTAAGCTCAGACCTGCCAAATATTTGTGTTTAGCAGAAAAATGACCCATCAGGAGCTACTGGTTTTTATTTCCCAGAAATATAGACACAGATCATTTTTTTCTGTGCTATAGAATTAAATCTCAGGTACCGGTAATTGATGCAGCTATAAGCAATAGTAATTTCTGCATGACGTGACTGTAACTGGCCCATTGTACGTACAAAACACCAAGGTAATGTTTCTGTTAAATAGTTTCTAAGTACATCTAGACAGCAATAGTGAAATTAGCAGGCATTATAGTCCCATTTTGGCAGAGCAAATCTGTCTGAACAATATGACTTTCATGTTAACTATTGAAAGGAAAATAACACCCAAGGAGTTCAAGGTGTTTCAATTCATTAGAAGTCTAGGATAGAAGCCTCAAAAGGGAGCAATAGATAGAAACTATTTTGCCTAGTACTGCTTTCCCCAATTTGGTGCCCTCCAATTCTCATCAGCTGCAGCTGATCAGCCCCAGTCCTAAACAGCGTAAGGGGGCCATGTTGGGAGACACTGAAGTAGCGTAACAGTCATTTAAGCTGGGAGCAGCACAGGGAGATGGCTTGCATATCATCATTCATGCTTCACGAGTTTGCTTCTTTTTCCCTTCTTTAAACCAGATTCCTCTTTATCCTCCTGGGTCCCACTGGAAAGGCAAAATCCTACAATGAAATTGGTAGAGCCATCGCCACCCTCATGGTAGATGATGTAAGTGCATTTTCAATGCCTTCGTAGGTGCCTCCTCTCCATGGGCGTAGCCAAGGGGGGCAGCTGCCCACCCCTGTCCTAGTAAATCAATAAAAATACTTAACTAACTGAGGTTCTGCCCCCCCCCAAAAAAACATTAACCCTGCCCCCTAAGAAAATCCAAGCTACACCTATGCTGCTCTCATATTCTAGTGAGGATGGCATGCAATAGCATAACCCAGGATCAGCATTACAAAAGGCATATGTGCAGAAAGGTGGCAAACATGTAGCCAACTCTGCAACGGATCTGAACCAAAGGGTTCAACTAAGTCAGTGAAGGATTTCTGCTTGCATGACACCTCCCACCTCCAGTGCCCTTCCCAGATCTGCTCCAGAAGGGGGGGGGGCTAGCATAGATCTGGAGCCCACACAGGGGGAGAAGTTCCATTATGCAAGTGGAGACTGGTTTACACCTAAGAAATGAGGCTCTCCATTGTATTTTGCTTGTCCAGATAATTCCTGTTTTCACTTTTACTTCCAGCTGTTCAGCGATGTCGCCTACAAAGCTAGAGACAGAGATGACCTGATAGCTGGAATAGATGAGTTTCTGGATGAGGTCATCGTTCTGCCGCCTGGAGAGTGGGACCCAAATATTAGAATAGAGCCACCCAAGAAAGTGCCCTCTGCTGAGAAGAGGTAAAAGCGGGGCTCTTTTCAGCAGTAGTCCTGATGAAAGAACCTCACAGGAACAAAGGCTTGCAGGCTGGGCTAAGCGGCTGGGCACCAGGTTTCCTAACACTTTGCTATTTCTCTCTTCCACTAGAAAATCTGTGTTTTCACTGAATGAGGCTGGACAAATGAATGGCACGGCCGGAGGAGCAGGAGGCGGAGGGGGCGGAGGGGGCGGTGGCGGGGGAGGCAGCGAAGACGAAGAGATGCCCGCTGTGCATGAGATTGGGGAGGAGCTTATCTGGACTGGAAGGTAAGCAAAACATTCTGGACTCAGTGAGCAGAAAGAGAATCTGTTTAGGGACTGAGGGGAAGTGCGAAACACAGTCATCAAGCTGGAGATATTTTCACCCATGGTACAGAGCTCCTGAGATCATGGACCAAACTAGATAATATGGCAGGAAATCTATGTATTTAAACCCAGACCTACTGCAACTGTGTAGAACAGGGTTATTTTTTTTACCAAAAAAATAATAATAGTCCTCTCTGCAATCTGCCATCTAAGCTGGGCTCTCAACTCTTATTCCCTAGCCAGGTTCACGTGCCTTCAGGAACAGGCTGAAGGGAGCTCACCACTTTTGCTTTCTATATGATTGAGCTTCGGCTGGAAGCCCAGCTACACCCTTGTCTGGACAGGGATAGCCTAACTTCTGTTGTCTATTTTCTGGTAACCTCAAGGTTAGATTACTGCAATGCGTTCTACATAGGGCTGCTTCTGAAGATGGTTCAGAAACTTCACCTAGGTTGCTCACTGGGACAAGACGGTTTGAATATATTACTCCAGTCCTGGCCTGACTGCACTGGCTGCCAAATACATTTTGGGCCCAATTCAAAGTACTGGCTTTGACTTATAAAACCTCAAATGGCTCAAGGACCACCTCTCTCCATAAGGGTTACTGGTTTGTTTTTGTTTTTTAAGTATTTTGTGTTCTCATTTTGTACTTTTATGATGTGAACCATTCGGTGATGATGATAATAGATAGATAGATGATAGGTAGGTAGGTAGATGCAGGTTTAAATGTATCAACTCACTGTCATCCAGTAGCGGCTGGTGGGGTGGTGGAGCGGCAAGGGTTGTGTGACGGTGTGGAGCTATTTGTTACCAAGAGGGGGAAAGGCAATTAATCCAGAATGCGGCAGCCAGACTGGTGACTGGGAGTGGCCGCCGGGACCACATAACACCGGTCCTGAGAGAACTACATTGGCTCCCAGTACGTTTCCGAGCACAATTCAAAGTGTTGGTGCTGACCTTTAAAGCCCTAAACGGCCTCGGTCCTGTATACCTGAAGGAGCGTCTCCACCCCCATCATTCAGCCCGGACACTGAGATCCAGCGCCGAGGGCCTTCTGGCGGTTCCCTCATTGCGAGAAGCAAAGCTACAGGGAACCAGGCAGAGGGCCTTCTCGGTAGTGGCGCCCGCCCTGTGGAACGCCCTCCCATCAGAGGTCAAAGGCATCAACAACTACATAACATTTAGAAAACACCTGAAGGCAGCCCTGTTTAGGGAAGTTTTTAATCTGTAACATGTTAATGTATTTTAATATCTGCTGGAAGCCGCCCAGAGTGGCTGGGGAGACCCAGCCAGATGGGCGGGGTACAAATAATAATAAATTATTATTGTTGTTGTTGTTGTTATTATTATTAACAGGAAGCTCAGCACAAGCGCAGTGGCGGGAGCTTCAAATTGGTTGCCTTGCCTGTGCCTCTCTGTTACAAGCAGTGAATCACAGCATTGGGAAGCCAGGTCATCCTTCTTGCCCCACCAACCACTCCTGATGCTATTATGTCTAGTCTTGTGTTGTGTCCAGAAAACACCTTATGTTTGGATGCTGCACAACCTACACTCAAAAATTCTAACAACCACATGAACTGCCCTGCTGGTGCAGAATGAGCACAGTTGGACTCCCAGGGGCTGGGGTGGGGATAATGATAGAGGGCATTCCAACAGAGTGAATGTTATGTTAGTTTTCCTGATTATAATGCTAGCTTTTCCTTTTTCTAATATTCCTTTCACACTGCAGTACCTGTTGTGTTTTGGACCTGTAGCTTTTGGACTGATGTATTGACAAGTTGCACTAAATTCCCCCTTGAAAACTGTATGGCAGGATACCACCCAAATTTCATCACTTTACTCCCTCAATTTTCAGAATAAACAGTTTTGTTTTTTGCTGGAAGCCATTAACATAGAAAAGAGCACTAAACTTCCACTGTATTCTGCTAGATTTCCAGAAATGGCTTTTACGTCATGTGAAAGCTCAAATATAATGCAGAAATTAACCGTTGGGGAAACAGAATGAACTGTTGTGTAAAGGCAGCCACAGTGTTGTGCTGGCTAGTGTCTTCCACCTATGGCCCCCAGAAGTAGAATACACTGGGCAACACCAAAAATCTAGCCAGAGTTATTTGATTTGCAGAATATGTTCTCGTCACAGAAGTTGACTTTTGTGGAAACATATTCTTTTAAAATTTATTTATTTTTTTATCAGTTGTTGTTGTTGTTAGTAGTAGTAGTAGTAGTAGTATTTGCATTTGTAGCCCACTTTTCCTCCAAGGAGCTCAAGGTGGTGTATATTGTTTTCCCCTTCCTTATCTAATCCCCACAACACCCCTGTGAGGTAGGTTAGGCTGAGAGGGAGTGTCTGGCCCAAGGTCACACCCAGTGAGCTTCATGGCTGAGTGGGGATTCGAACCCTGCTCTCCCCCAGTGGCTCTTGTGTGGTTTCTTTTGGTGCAGAGTGTGCCCAGCCTCTCCTGTTCCCTTTTCCAGGTTCTGTGGTGGCCTATATTTGGATATCAAGAGGAAGCTGCCCTGGTTTCCCAGTGATTTCTATGAGGGCTTTCACATCCAATCCATCTCTGCCATCCTCTTCATCTACCTTGGCTGCATCACAAATGCCATTACGTTTGGCGGGCTGCTGGGGGATGCGACAGAAAACTACCAGGCAAGTCTGGGTCAAAATGGAGGCTTCAGGAACAGGCAGTGCTCCCTAGCAAGGGGCAGATAAGCCGATTCATGGTCCAGGCTAGTTATGAATGTGTTTGTTCTTAGAGACCATTCCATCCTGTACGAAAATACATAAACAAATGCTTAAATGCATATTTGTGGGACTGAAGCTGTCCATATTTAGGTGGGTGTGCATCCGAGTGCACCTGGGCTCACCTTCCATCTCGAAATGTGAGCATATAGAACAAAGCATTGCAGAGGCTTGACAGCCATCTGTCAAGAATGCGTTGATTGTGTTTCCTGCTTGGCAGGGGGTTGGACTGGATGGCCCTTGTGGTCTCTTCCAACTCTATGATTCTATGATTCTAGGAGAGTGAAGAACCATCAGCACAGACATGACTCTGCATGCTGCCTGTGGTCCCAGAGTCCTACCCTCTGATCCGCAGGTACCTGGCACCCAGGCACTCTTGAACATGTGGCAATGATGGTTGTGATGTTGTTTTGCACCCAAACAGTGTCATTTTTGACAGCACTTAAAATGGCACCTATTGACATTTAGCTGTTTTCCTCCCACCAGGGAGTCATGGAGAGCTTCCTTGGCACAGCAATGGCAGGGTCCATGTTCTGCTTCTTTGCTGGGCAGCCCCTCATTATCCTGAGCAGCACAGGACCCATCCTGATCTTTGAAAAACTTCTCTTCGATTTCAGCAAGTAAGTGAAATAATTCCTAACAGGATTAATTTACAGAAATAAGTTTGCTTCGTTCTATTGCATTTGGCTAACCCTACTCCGGAGTTTAGGATTGTTCGATTCTGTGCTGCTGCTAATTTCTGTTTCAACTGTCACTTTGTTTTAAGTGCTGTGTTTTGATTTGTGTTGGAAATGTCTGCAGTGAAAAGGGCTCTACAAAATGTATAAATAAACAAGGGTTGCATCCAACATGACAGATGCAGAGTTTCACTCCCTGGGCACTCTCAAAATCTGCTCCAGATGTTCATCCAACTCCCCCAGGGTGTTTGTGGGATAACCAGCCTCATATAACCAACATGCTTCAGTCTAATTAATGCATGAAGGGTTTGATACCATAGAGTAAGCCTTTGTTTTCCCCCAGTCTACCTAAGAAGCTCAGCATGTGAAGAGGTCTGAGCTGGTAGCTCCAGCTCAGTTGCACAGTTTTCACAAGCCTCTCTTGAGTTCCTGTATCGATATTTTAGGGACTTTTACCACTTTGTAAATAAGTTTTCCTGTGCATCTTTTCTGACTGATGTATGGAAAAGCACATAAACCTGACCTTTGGAGAGTTTGTAAGTAAACCATTTTTAACTTCCCAACTGTGTACTGGGCAGAGAGGGAAAGAAATAAACTTTTTAAGAAAACATTTTGAAAGAAACTTTTTAAGGGGGCATTTTGGAACTCACTTGGAGGGGCACATATTTTAAAGGTCTAACAGCCTATATTTCCACATTTTGCTTTGCTACAGATTTTGTGATTTTATTAAATCTCTGCTGGGCTTCTCTTACCAAAGAGTACTGCCCCAAACTTGGATCTTGGCATGTAGGAATTCTCCTTTCTATATGTTTCTTTGCATCAGCAGTTGAGGGGGCTGCAGAGAGGAGGGGAGGCTCCATTGCACAAATGGAAGCCCCCTGGGCTAGTGGACGAGTAGCCTCACATGACCCTAATTACCGGTAAATAAAATGCTAGATGAGTTAGGGCAACATCATTCACATGTTCTTCTTCATTCACATGATCCTTACAAGGATCAAATGTCTTATTAGTATTACTTAAAACAACCCATGACTTCATTTCATTTCCAATTCCAGAGGCAATGGCATTGACTACATGGAGTTTCGCCTCTGGATCGGCTTGCACTCTGCTCTCCAGTGCCTTATCCTGGTGGCTACAGATGCCAGCTTCATTATAAAATACATCACACGGTTCACTGAGGAAGGGTTCTCCACTCTCATTAGCTTCATCTTCATCTACGACGCCATCAAGAAGATGATTGGAGCCTTCAAGTACTACCCCATCAATGCAGGCTTCAAGCCAGACTACGTGACAATGTATAAGTGCGAGTGCATTGCTCCAGACCCAGGTGAGTACAAGTCTTGCATCCACCTGGTGCAATTCTGGTGTGTGTTCCTTGCTGCCATCCATTCTTTGAACCACAGTTCTGTGTTGATACCCTGTGCCTGAAGGAAATGAGTCCTGCAAAAGGTTTCTGGTGTATCCTTGCAAAGGAAGACTGGTTTGAGATAGCAGAGGCTGCCCCTCTTCATTGGGGCTTGTTCTGCATGATGTTGTAATGTGCTCAGGTCAGTGACCAGGAGCATTGTGCATAGAGGTGGCATCAGGGTGCACCCTGTGGGAGGGATCGTATGTTGAGGCAATCGGGTGAAAACAGGCATGCAAGAAGTCTCCATGTGTTCAAGTTATATTGGTGGTTGGTGCACTAAATAATATTACCAGCATTTTAACAAAATGCTATTTAAGAACCAAGGACCCCAGGGTCAGTCAGTCAGAGTCAAGGCCAGCCCAAGTCATTTTGCTGCCTGAGGCAGGGGCCATGCACAGAAGCTGACTGGACTGGCAACTGAACCTTATTTCAACATTATCAATGTTCCTTCCATGTGAGATTTTAAAGCTGGTGGATCACAAAGAGGCTTGCATGCATACTGAAATATCAAGGTACATGCATGGTATATGGTGTTGTATACAGAATTCAAATTCCTGGGGGTTTTCCAGCTTTCTGGGTTTTTGTAATGTAAGCTTGGAGTCATTATGGCTGTGAAGTTAAACTTGAAAACGTGTGAAGTTCCAGAAAGGGAAAGAGCAGTGACCACATGATTGTGGTGAAAAACTTAATAAAAAGGGGGAAAAAATTAAAAAAAAAGAGCAGTGACATCCAGCAGAGTAGTTGTCCCTCAGTAAAAATACATCCCAGCAGAAGATATTACAAAAGATAGGAAAATATAAGCAAATTTGCCTAATTCATCTGAGATGCATAAGTTGTTGTTTCTTTGGTCCTGAATTTGAGATACCTTCACACAGGGCTGAGTCTGGATTTATTAGCATATTCAGTTAGCAAGCTCTCTCTGAGATACTCCCAAGGAGAAGAGCTCTTATTTTTCATATAAGCAGATTGAAACAAAACAAAAATTGAGTTCATGTTATTGTAACCCATCTCTGATTTATGTGGTAGATGAATTCATGTGCTTCTTTAACACTGATGACTTTTATTTTAAACTGACAAACTTAACTAACGACTAAAAGAACTCCACTTCTACAAATGATGAATAAAAGATCCCACCCCGTGTCCATCCCAAACCATTCCTCTTAAAAGAACAACACCAGTCTCTCATTGGTTGATCTTGGGGTTCTACTAAAATTTAAAAATTTGATGAGGCACCCATGATCTAGATATATCTCCACTTATAATATTGACATTTGAAAAGTTTTCCTGAGCATCTATAAAGTGTTTGAGAGAGCATCTTAGTTGCAGGACCAGGCGTCGGGCTCCCCATATCCCAACCCATGCAAGTAAGAGACCAGTAAGACTGGCTATGGGTCAAAACAGACCACAACTTTATTGAATACAGATGAAAGAGGTTTGGCTTGGGCATGGGGCAATCTAAATACTTCCGGCCCGCCCGCTGGAAGTGATGTGTGGTCAATCCAGGTGGGGGTCCTAAGTCTTACATCAAATAGAATATCTGAAGAAGTGTGCATGCACACGAAAGCTCATACCAAGAACTTAGTTGGTCTCTAAGGTGCTACTGGAATGAATTTTGTAATCAAATAGGGTGACCCCCGCAGGGACCGCCGTCTGGGGCTAGGACCCTGGCCCTGATAGGTGGCGGGGGCTTATGCTCCCACCGCCTATCAGGAAGGGCACCGCAGTTCCAGTTCCCTCGTTGGGGCCCCAGTGAAGCCTCCGCTGTCCTGCAATGCCACCACACCAAGAGGGGTGAGCAGACTTATAAGACAATTTAATATCTCATCAGGGAAAAAGAAACCAAATTCTTTTTTTCCAGAGCCATGATGTACTCTTCTCTGACAGTGGCTGTATTGTAGAAGGCTATTTATTTACTTATTTATTTAGTCAACTTGTTAACATACCATCAGCATGGACCCCCCAGGATGCAGATTTTAAAAAACAGCATGGAAATTATTCAGCATTTTAGTGTGACTTTCTCCTAATAAACACACTTTTGTCTGCACTTTTGACTAACAAACACATTTTTTGCAAACAGCTTCTCCTGATATAATGCACTTTTGTAATTCTCACTAATATATTCATTTTTATAACCTATTCCCCTATTATGTGCATTTTTGTAAACACTGTCTGGTTGAAGAACTGTCTTGCAAAATTCATGTAAGTGTGAATTTTGATGGACAGCTGTGTTTCAGTTCTCATATTGTTTTGGAAAGTGCAAATTTGATAGATTCAGCTGAACTGAATTTCTCCCTTAGCCCCACTCCTGGGGGGCGCCTGCCCATTTGAGCCGCACCAAAACTTGCCATTTCTCAAGTATATATTTGCTCAAAAAGTGCAAAACATACCTTCATTATATTGAAGGGCAACAGAGTTCTCTGCATAATAATAAATAAGCAGAAAATGTTAACTCTCAGAAGAAGTGGTATTTGGAACAAAATACATGGAAATTCTGCAGTTAAAAGAAACCCTATTGAATTTATTGCATCCTCATATGTGCTCTAGCTCCAACTTGGACTTCTCAGTTACTTGTCTCCATCCTGAGCTGGAGGGAAATACATTCTTGGGGGAGGGGGTGTCACACTCTCCTCTCTGCATTTTTTTCATGCAATGAATTTGCAGTTAGTTACTCCAATTCTGTTGGGGGCACTGGCATCATCTCTCAATGTCGCTCATCTGCTGCTGGTTTTATCTCATTTCCTTAGCATTCAAACCACATCCTGTCACCCCCACTGAAGAACACATGGCCTCCGAGTTCCCTAGCCTGATAGTGTTCATTGCTGTTCTAAATTCTCTCAGGAATGTGTTCAAATATTATTGACACTTAACTGAGACATCACAGGTCACGGGCAACACAGCTACCCCCACCACCTGTGCTAGTTTTTTGAACTTTAGATACAAACTTTACTTTGTTGTTGGAACTGTGTGTGGTGGCTCTTTGGTGGCTGTGAAATCTATCGATATTACCCCAGGGTTCAGTAAAACTAAAATCCTATACACACTTACTTGGGAGGAAGTAAGTCCTGTTGAATTCAGTGTGACTTGATTCTGACTGAGTAACCGTACCTATGATTGCTCTTTAAATCAGGGGTGAGCAGAAGGAAGACTGGGATCTACTGGCAGATCTCTTGGTGATCTGCCGTAGATGAGAAAAGGATTTCTGACTGTCAGTTGTCTATAGCAATTCTTTAAAAGCTTTCCCACTTTAAATTAGATTGCTGTAAAATACTGCTTGTGGGGGAAACCAGGCATGGATTTTTGTATGGAAGGACTTGTGAGCTTGGTTCTGGTACTCATCAAAAATCCTTGGGCTGAGCATGTTCTCGGAGGAACCCTTTTCCTTAGCACTTAGCATAATTCTACTCTGCTGAGATCATCTTAAAGCAACTCACTTGGATTCTTAAGGGTGAAGGGGGACCTCCAAGTAACTGGGTCCCAGGCTGCTTAGGCCTTTACAGGTCAATGATTGCACCTTAAATTGAACCCAGAAACAAATGGTCAACCAGTGTTAACTGCTGTAGGGTAGGTGTACTGTGAGCTTGACTGTCTTTGTCCTACTAGTACTCTAGCGACTGCTTTTTGCAGCAATCGAAGTTTCCCATCTGTCACCCTTTAAGGGTAGCCCCACATAGAGAGCAATACAGTCTGGATGTCACCAGTGCATGAGCTTGGATCCATTGCTCTGAGCAGGACCCGTGGCTGGTGAATCAACGGCAGCTGATCAAACCTGCTCCTGGCAATCAACATCTCCTGAGCATCTAAAGAGAGAGCCTTATGCTCAAGGTTCATTCTGGCCACTAGAGGTATTACTGATTCTAACCCCCCTACACAGAAGCAACCTCAACTACTTCCTTACTCTGGTGCCCTCCAGATGATTTGGATTACAACTCCCCTTAGCAGGGATGTCAACATGAATTAAATATTGGGGTGGTAGGGAAGCCCCATCCTGCATAATCAATCACATAAAGTGGTGCACACATACCATTTGAACGGCAATGTCCATCAACTGGGGAGGGGGGGGGACTCAAATATTTTATGGCGGCAAAGGGACCTCGGCCCCTAGGAGTTGACTCCTATGCCCCTTAGCTCCAACCAGCACAGCCATTGGATGCTGAGGCTGATGCAGTTCAAAGCATCTGGAGGGCACCGGGTTGGGGAAGGTTGCATTAAACATTGCACAAAGCACTTTACCGTATTATTCATTCTTATTGCAATTTTCCCTTACTGCAACCAAGTGAGAGAGGGGAGTGGCTTGTCTGAGGTTCCCTAGTCAGCTTCATGACTAAGATTTGGACCTGCTTCTCCCACAAACAAACCCAAAGCTACACTGGCCAGTCTCCTTTCCATGCTTGACTGAAGGCGCGAAGGTGAAGGTAAAATTCCCATTTTACTGCCAAGGTCTCCAGTAGGCTCAGTGATTTCTTAGGAGAGGGGCTTCTGATGTGTGCAGAGACCTCTCTGACCTGAGCCCAGGGACTTCCCCAAACACTTCCATTGATGGAAACAGGTCTTAACGGGTGTTCCTCTGTGTGCACAGTGCTGCTTTTTCCATTGAGATGAGTTGGGCAGTCCACATCCACAAGAGGTTTGTGTGTGCACCAGAGCAGAGCTAAGGTTTTTCACAGGTGCCTTGTCTGAGCCAAAGCAACCTGATGCAGACTGCATTACCAGGTACCAAATAGAATCATGCAGTTGGAAGGGACTCCAAGGGCCATCTACTCCAACCCCTTGCAATGTAGGAATCACCCAAAGCATCCATGACAGATAGCCACCCAACCTCTGCTTAAAACCCTCCAAGGAAGGAGAGCCCACAACCTCCCAAGGGAGACTGTTCTAACAGCTCTTACTGTCAGAAAGTTTCTCCGTATGTTTCGTCAGAATCTCCTTTCTCGTAACTTTGAAGCCATTGGTTTGTGTCCTACCCTCCAAAGCGGGAGAAAAAAACCTTGCTCCATCTTCCATGTGACAGCCCTTCAGATATTTGAAGTTGGCTGCCATATCTCCTCTTAGTCGCCTCTTTTCTAGGCTAAACATACCCAGCTCCTTCAAAAGGTCCTTGTAAGGCCTAGTTTCCAGACCCTTGATCATCTTCGCTGCCCTCCTCTGCACATGTCAGCATCCTTCTTAAATTGTGGTGCCCAGAATTGGACACAGGGTGATGTTTGCAGATAACTGGGTAATAATGTTATCTGCAAGCATAACAACAACAACAACAACAACAACAACAACAACAACAACAACGGGGTGATGTTTGCAGATAACTGGGTAGTAATGTCATCTGTAAACATAACAACAGCAGCAACAGGGTAGCTGTGGGAATCCCAGATCCATTTCCAGTCACTCAGAAACCATGGATGGGATTCAGTTCTGTGTTAGCTTGTGGGCAAACCAGAAATGGATCCTAAACCATGTTGAGCCCAGCTTTCTGATCCCTGACATTGTCTTGTCTGCACCGTAGGATAATTTGGTACATTCTCTTTTTCGCATTTTGCATGTTGTTGGTAGTCCTTCCACAGATCAGCTTAATTTTGTTATTTTATGTTTTTACATAAATGGTATCAGAATTAAACTTCTCTCTCCTCTTTATACTGAGAGTGCTTGCTGTAATCGCCCTCTGGTGCTTTTTTCTTTTCTTTTTTTCTCTTTTCATTAGTTATGATTTTTTATTACTGTAACTGATTTATACCATATTTGTCTCTGCTGCACACATCTATTTGGCTGCTTTCAATCTCAAGTGAGTATCATTTTATAAATATTAAAATTATTTAATATTTGATACTCGTTCCTTTTTTGTTTTTAGTTATTACTTTCATCACTACTTCTGAATATACACAGCCTACATAAAGCATTTCATGAGCCTTCTCATCCAAACCATTTAAATAATAATAATAATACAGCCAATGCTACAGAATTCTTTTAAGTTGGGTAATGAAACAATCACTTTTTAAGCTACTGGAAATTGCAAAATATGTCTGGTCCTGGAAAAAACTGACAGTTGTGGAGAACCCCATGAAGGAATCTGGAATGAATAGCAGTGATTTTCTCTGTTCTCTGCTTGGTCTTATTTTGCTTTTCTTCAGCAGTGGGGTGTTATGACCCAATAGTACCAAAAACTCTGATTCTAACCCAGCAATCACTTCTCCTTCATTAACTCCTGTAATGTTGTCCTCCACTGAAAAGATTCATTATCGCTGAGATAATGCAGTACCACAGCTTGGCTTAGTGACGCCGTGATCAAAACCAAACACACATTTCTGCACAAAATTGCTCATGTTAGGGCTCATTCAGGCTGATAAGAGTTATTTTCAGCCACATGTTTTCCTTTCCCCCACTATTATCATTCTGGAATCCTGAGCAGAGATGAATTAAATATTTGCATTCCCCAAAGCAAGGAGGCTTTCCAAGAAGAGATCCTGGCTGCTTGAGGTATGATCTCCATAAGCTCAGTGGGGGGTGAGAGAGTCCAATGAAGGAGACGTAGGTGAATGAACCTGCTGCATTTATTGGCCACGCAGCTCCTTCAAGCCACCTGTGACTGACCTCAAGTATTTACCTGACCAAGCTGAAGCAGATAGACCACATCTGTAAAGTAAGGATAATGCTGGTTTGTTCTGGACTTCACTACTATTTGCAAAAGCACATCTTTTGAGATCCCCTGGTATGAAATTCTGGAGTAGTATTATAAGGATTGTTTGGGTTTCAGCGCTGCTTATTTGGAATTTCTCTTCATATTTTCCCTGAAAGGTGGCCTGCTTTTTCTCTGTTTTCTTCTGGAAAAGGTGGGTGGGAAAGAGAGAATCCTCTTTCTTGCAGTGAGAATCCAGGATGGCAGATGAAGAACACTTCCTGAAGAAGATGCTACGCACTGACCACAAATTTTGGAGGGTGGGTGGGGGTTTTCTATTTGTATTTTCCACAGTGGTGGCCTTCAGTAGGGATTGAGGGATCTGTTAAATTCAGTTTCTCCTGCTTCCAATCTTAAGTTCAATTCCTATTTCTGCATCATTTTACAATAAAAAACTACAGAGAAAATTGTGTGCATTTTCATGCACGTTTCTCCCAAACATAGACATTTTTGTACACAATTTTGCCTAATTTTTGTTTTTGTTTTTCCTTTTATAAGGTTCCTTTCACTAATGTGTACATGCACCTTCTGTTAACATAAGCTTTTTATGCACATTTTTTTTGGCAAGCTGCATTGCTAGTTTGGGAAGTGTGAGTTAAGTGAGTTTGCGTCAAAATGTAAACCAAAACAAATTTCTACCCCATCTCTTGTCTTGGGACAATAATTCCAGAATATAAAAGGTTTGTACCAAAGAAGGCAGCCTAGCAAAGTACAAAAGTCATATTTATGTGGTATTTTTTTTAATTTAAAAAAAGAAATTATAAGTCTTGATTATGAGCGAGCCACCTGGTCAGTTCTTCCTGCCACTTTCTCCCATCTCATAACAGGTGAGTATCTTGTCTGTTTCGAACTGCAACCTCCTCAAAATGTGATTGTGTGTGTTCTAATGGGCTGGGCTTCAAATAGTTCGCCAACATGCATGGCACCCCACACCTCGACTTCAGCTTACTGGGAAATCAAGACTGGCCCAAGATTATCCAGTGAGCATCTTGGTTAGTTGGGATTTGAACTCAGCAGTCTGGTGCCCCCCAGATGTTTTAGACTATAATTCCCACCAGCTCCATCTAGCATGGCACCAGGTAGATGAAGGCTCAGCAATATCACCATCACATTACATTGGCTCTCTGTTGCAAATGGCTCTATATTGTTGAGATAGTTGCATTTTTGTAGCCAGCCTTGCTTGGCAGCCAGGATGTCTGGAAACAAATGTGGGATCAAATAAGGATCCGCCACTGCCTCTTCCAAGATGGAGAGTTTTCTGTGCAGTTGTAGATCCTGTCCTCCGGTTTGATCTGAATTGGACCATTTGCCTCTCAGCAATGCAGTCTCTTGAGCAGCCCTGATACCCTGTAGCTATTAGATAAGGTCAACTGTTTCAATATGCACCAAAATACACCCTGGGTATCTGGGAGGCATCTAATTCGGCTTTTTGAAGTCACCCCTGAAGCCAAATTGGAAGGCCACACATTATGTTAATCAGGGAGAAGTTTCTGCTGGAGTTAGAACCAGGGCATTTGTTCTCCAACTTGCCAAACCTCATTCAGGCAGAAAGGCATTTCCTTGTTAATCCACCAACAAGAATCTGCATCCCCAAATTTGGTCAGAGTTTTGTCAATGTTTCAAGCTTCATGCCTCATCATGCAACTGACTGGAGATTCTGGATCCCACCCTGGAATTTGTAACTGAATATGGATTGTGCTTCTGCTTTGCCTATAAAATAGTGATTCTTCGAAACAGTTCAAGCCAGTGGAGATAACAATGGCTTGTTAAGCAAGATTTCATATCTGGAGTGAGACTTTTTCTTTAATATATATATTTTTTAAAATCTTAACTAACTCCTTTTCTGCAGTGAATACAACATTGTTCAATGCTTCAGTTCCACTGGCCCCAAACAACACTAACATTTCTGTGGTAAGTAGCTGGGATTTGTTTTCTACTCTGCCTTCCCTCCCATATATAATAACTGCTGCTTGCATATTTGTTTACATGTTTTACCTAACTCCATTGAGTAGGCAAAATTAGATAAAGCCAGTGGAATCAGGGCTACTTCCATGAAGATAGAAATCTTTGCTTGCATTTGTAAAACTTTCTTTTCTGGCATCTCAACAATAACCAGGCCAAGTTCAGTGTGTTTCTGTTGACATTCAATGACCTGAACAGCCTTGGGCCTAAGTATCAGACTGAGAAGGCCTTCTCTTGCATTCACCTGCTCAGGCACTAAGATCAGAGGAGCAGGCTCCCCGGTGGTCTCTGTGTCAGAGGAGGTGGCAGAAGAGCCTTTTCCGTGGTGGCTCTGTGCCCATGGAATGGCCTCCCTGCTGGGGTGCATCTTTACCCCACATTTGTATTCTGCCATGGATGCTTTAGCTGAGATTCCTGCATTGCAGGGGGTTGGACTAGATGACCCTTCGGGTCCCTTCCAACTTTACGATTCTACGGTTCTATAATTCTTCTGAATGCCAAGTGAAGGCATACCTTTTTTGGTCAGGCTTTCAGAGGCTGATGGCTTGTCATTTGAATGATGATGCTAATTACATTTTAATGTAATCTATGAGAACCATGTTAATGTTTTGCTTATTGTCTTTTTTAAAATCTTATTTATGGCCCCTGCAGCCATTTTTGGTGAAGGGCAGTAAAATATTAAGAAGTAAACGAATAAAAGAAGGGAGAATTCAGCCATTTCTTTTTCACTTTCTGACCAGTGTTTTCAAAGGACAAGCAAGACATTGGGAACAGCCCTGACACAGCAAAACAAACATGCATATTCTATATCAGATTAAACGCACCCTAGATCAGGGTGAGGGACGCAGGTGGCGCTGTGGGTTAAACCACTGTGCCGCTTGGGCTTGCCGATCGAAAGGTCGGCAGTTTGAATCCCCACGATGGGCTGAGCTTCCGTTGCTCATTCCCTGCTCCTGCCAACCTAGCAGTTCGAAAGCATACAGTGCAAGTAGATAAATAGGTACCGCTCTGGCAGGAAGGTAAACGGCGTTTCTGTGTGCTGCTCTGGTTTCACCCGAAGCAGCTTAGTCATGCTGGCCACATGACCCAGAAAAACTGTCTGCGGAAGCGGACAAACGCCAGCTCCCTCGGCCTGTAAAGCGAGATGAGCGCCGCAACCCCAGAGTCGTTCTTGACTGGACTTAATTGTCAGGGGTCCCTTTACCTTTAAATCAGGGTGAGGGATGTGGGTGGCGCTGTGGTCTAAACCACTGAGCCCCTTGGGCTTGCAGATCAGAAGGTCAGCAATTCGAATCCCCGCAATAGGGTGAGCTCCCATTGCTCGGTCCCAGCTCCTGCCAACCTAGCAGTTCGAAAGCACGCTAAAAAGTGCAAGTAGATAAATAGGGAAGGGTAAGGTAAACGGCGTTTCCATGCGCTGCTCTGGTTTCGGTGTTCCGTTGCGCCAGAAGCGGCTTAGTCATGCTGGCCACATGACCCGGAAACTCTGTCTGCGGACAAACGTTGGCTCCCTTGGCCAGTAAAGCGAGATGAGTGCAGCAACCCCAGAGTCGTCTGCGACTGGACTTAACTGTCAGGGGTCTTTTACCTTTACCTTTTTTATATCAGGGTGAATCTACAAAGCATGTAGATTAGGCTGAGAAAAAAATATTTGATTACTTCCCCGCCCCCAGATGTTTTCGACTACAGTGCTCATCGGCCCCAGCTAGAATTGCATAATTAAAATTTCCCATCAACTAGAAACACACCAGGTAGCCAAAGGCAAGCACAGGAGCAAACTTCCTTGAGCACACCTGAGAAGTTGTTTAAATCGTAGAACTGTGCTGTGAATCAACCAAAATTTCCAGGTACCCAGTTGAGCAACGATGACTGCTGCCACCCAGTGGGTATTTTGCACTGCTTGAGTGGATTCTTCACTCTTTATCTGCCTTCTAACCCTGCAGCTGCTTTTTTCAATGGGATTTGGTAGTGTTATTTCATGGATTGCAAATGGCAAAGGAGTGGAGTATGATTGCTCATATAAATCAGAGCAATCAAAAATGTTTTTAGATAGGTTAAACTTGTGAATGTTAGTTGTGATAATCTTCAAAATAACTTTTCTTCAATTTTCAAGACTTTATTATGAAGTTAAAATAGTCCAGTAAGAAATATGAAATAAAATAAATAGGAATTAAAACACTGTACAAAGCAAAACAAAAGTTTCAGAAGAACTTTGTGCAACCTTGAAAAACTGTATTACCAGTCAATTCTGCTACTACTACCGTAATATTCCTACACTTCCACCTGACAAGCTTTTCAGACAGGACAGTGATTAGGTAAATTCAAGAGATTTGTGCCTTTTAAGACTAACAGCATTTTATTTGACAATGAAAACATATTATTGTTTAGCATCCTAAAAATACTGCGGTTTGTTTTCTTCCATCTTTCAAGTACAATCCTATTAATGTAACAGCTCTGGACTGGACCCAGCTCAGCAAAAAGGAATGTCTGAAATATGGAGGAAGTCTGGTGGGGAAGTCCTGTAAATTTGTCCCTGACTTGGCCCTCATGTCTTTCATTCTCTTCTTTGGGACTTATTCCATGACTTTGACTCTGAAAAAATTCAAGTTCAGTCGCTACTTTCCTACAAAGGTAAGTAAAACCACAATCTTCTCTCTCAACTAGCCTTCCCCAACCTGGTGCCCTCCAGGTGTATTGGACTACAACACCCATCAGCCCCAGCTAGCACAGATGAGATGGCTGGAAGCTGATGGGAATTGTAATCCAAAACATCTGGAGGGCAACAAGTTGGGGAAGACAGCTCTATACTCCAAAAGCAAAACTTTTCCATCACAAAATGCAAGTTGATCCGCTAGAACAGGGGTGTCAAACTCCGGCCCTCCAGATGTTTTGAGACTACAATTCCCATCATCCCTGACCACTGGTCCTGTTAGCTAGGGCTGATGGGAATTGTAGTTCCAAAACATCTGGAGGGCCGGAGTTTGACACCCGTGCGCTAGAAGTACTGTCAGGAAAGTGACATGCATACAAGCCTGAATCCAGCAGTGAGCTCTGTAAGGGGGCACAGAACCAGGTCAAAGGGCATGACGTCTGGGAGGGGGGCAATTGATCATAGAAGTGTATAGCTGGAAGGGATCCCGAGGGTCCAGTGCAGGAATCTTTTTACCCAACGTGAGGCTCAAACCTATGACCCAGAGATTAAGAGTCTCATTAGGAGGAAAACAGTTTGAGTCCCCCAAAAATCTATAGGCTACATGTTAGTTCTATCCAACACTCCCCTCAACTAGATCAAGGTGGGTACAATTTTATTTTATTTTATTTTGTTTTATTTATTTTATTTTATTTTATTATTTTATTTATTTGCCTGCTCTTCACCCTAAGCAGGGTTACAAACAGTTTAACACAGCTGCACAAATTTAGTAAGAAAAAGCACTTCCAACTCTAGGAGAAGGCACGTTTATACAGAAAAAAGGCAATGATTTCATCTGAGCCAATGGGGTGTGAAACTGAAATAAAATGAGGTGTGAACCAGTTGCTTTAACCAGCCTGAGCTTGAAACCTCTGTGTGTCTGCTCATCTAGCTCTCAGAAGCTGCAAACCTGCAGATGCTTCCTGCTTACCTGCTTACCTGCGTGGCAGCAAAAATGATGCCAAGGATCCCTCCGTGTCATCACCCCTCTTTATTTGCCTTTTCCTTCCAAACCCTGTCTCCTCTTTTTTTAGGTCAGGGCCCTGATTGCTGATTTTTCCATTGTCTTCTCCATCCTGTTCTTCTGTGGAATAGATGCCTGTCTGGGACTGGATACTCCCAAATTGCATGTGCCCAGTATAATTAAGGTTCGGATTCCCTTGTGGGTTTTGATGTGCTCATATCTCCTGATGCCCCTCTGTTGCACCCCTTTGCTTGCTTCTTCCAAAAACTCCTCTGTGTAGCCTCAATGTTTTGTTACTGCTTTGTGGTTGGCTGGCCCAGTTACTTGAACAACAACCAGCAGTCAAAGTGAACTAGTGTATCTCAGGAATGGGGGAACCTCAAGCCAGAGGCAGATTTAGGGCAGTGTGACCAGCTCCACACACATGGTGCCAAGCTGAGAGGGACACCCCAGGGCGCCACAACCATGATGGTAGTGCACATGAAGAACAGAAGGCGAGAGGGCAGGGTGTCGCATTTGAAAGATCAAGGACTTCCTCTGCTCAAGCTCAGGGCCAAAGGCTCTGCCCAGCCTTTGGGACTCTCCTCAGGCCACACCCCCTCTCACTGGGTCACGTCCCTTGCTGGTCCTGCTCTGCACCCTTTCCTTGAACGCTTTTGCCTGGCTGGAATGTGTCTCTGAACTACAGTGATACTCCTAGCTTGCCTAGAGATATGTGTATGTCGGAGTTATAAACACCTGACTTATTTGTGTGGCTGGAGTGTAGTAGTCATTTGCGTGTCGAGGTCCCCGAACCACCCCTCAAATAATTCACACATCAGGCAAATTTTTTGTTTTGGTTTTTGGCATGATTTTGGCCACAACTTTATTAAAATACAAACAATGTGAGTGGTTGCTTAGGCACTGGTTAAGACTATCTGTCCCACAGGGGACAGAACTGACTACCGTCAGTAAGGGGAAAACCCTCTGGAGAGATAAAGGGAGCTGGGTGGTCTGACCCTCCCCTCTCCCTTCAGGTTCCCAGCTCTTGCAGGTTCCCAGGCCCTAGCCCCTGACCGGGGGTTCAGACAAGAGCATCGAGCCCCTGGATTCCTTTAACGGAATTCCCCTAACACCAGCAACAATTGGAGGGGCAGATGCACTCAATCTTAACCCCTCCTCCAACCAACATAATAACCAATGCCTAACCGCCAACCTTACAAGTTGTGACTATTTGCTACGCAGTAGGCGAAAACCAGATGGCTCCAGCCAATCAGCCAAATGGAAAAATTCCTACCAGGCCCCTGCCCCAACAGCAGACGACCCCATGACAGGCATAGCAATGTCAACGCAGAGGCCTAAAATATAGGGAGGGAGGGAGGGTGATCAGAAGCATGCAGCCAAGAGGGGGATCACGTTGCAAACCCACCAATATATATCCGCTGGGCTGTCCATCAATAAATTGCAACATACAAATTTCCCCAACAACACCCTGGGTCCAATCACAACAGTGGCCATCCATACGATCCTGCCCAGCAACAGAGGGGTGACTCGCTGGCCCCCACCGCAACACGTGCTCTCCATGAAGGAGAACACGCTTTGTCACATCTGCCCACTTCTGCCTCCAGTTTCACATACTTTTTTTTCTGGAAACACCCACAAAGTTGTCCATGAGAAACCACATTTCTATATAGTGCAAACAGATCAGTGTTTGGTCTGAGAGTTGCATGTAGGATTTTCAGTGTCTCAGAGAATGCAAAGCAAGTTGTGCTTGAAAGGGATTGGGGAGGGCAGAATGATCTGGACCAGCAGTCGCCCTAATTCAGACCCCAGTATGCTGAAAAATATTGTAACTAATGTCCATAAATGATGGTTCTCTCTCCCTTCAAAGTGGAATAAGAATTTTTTTGTTTGTTTTAAAACAATTTCTCAACTGAAATCTTTTCTTTCTCTCTTACTGAATCCTCTAACATGGCCACTTTCTGCTTTCTTTCTGGTGTCTGTTCTCTTCCTTTGCTCCTTTCTAGCTCCGAAAGCTTATTAGTGATTTCTCTATCTTCATGTCCATACTAATGTTTGTTGGTCTTGATTGTCTTTTTGGACTGAATACTCCAAAACTACAAGTGCCTACAGATTTTAAGGTAAAATCAATGCATGAGACCATCATAGAGGCAGATCAGATCAAAACGCCAACTTGCCCCAACTAGAACTGGATGAATTAGTCAATTTCGTTTCTTTGTGGTTCCATTTTTCTAATGTTAAATTTAGTTCTTCACATTTCCACATCCATTTCAATTTTTAAAGAAGTCCTCATTAAAAATTGTCTGCATTCCTATTTCATTTCATACACACATTTTAATGCAATCTTGTCCAGTATACACATTTTTGTATGGCAGTTTCCCCTAGCATAATACATACCTTTATTCTGTTTTCTTGGCTACCTGCCTTTCTGTCCACACTTTCCCCTAATATGTATATTTCTGTGCATGTTATTTGGTTGGAGAACTGCACTGCTGAATTCAGAAAAAGAAGAATTTCCAGGGATAGCTGTGTTTTTGGTTCACTTAATTTGTGCAAATCAAGTATTTTATTGCCCATGCCCATAGCCCCAGTGCCTCCACCAACCCCTTATAAATTTGCACTGAAGTAATCAATTCATTTCAACCTTTCTTATTGTTTGTTTCAATATGTCTTAAGATATAGGCCTGCATGGGCCATTCTAACATCCCCTCCATCCCATCACCATATCATCTTGGGCTCCCAGGCTGTATAGCTTCCCCTGTCCAGCTACATTTCTGCTTTCCATTTGAGCCCTTTTGATGTTGAAATCTGAAGTGAGAGAGAAATTGCCCTGCCATACAAGGCAGACCTGTGCTGTGAGGCAGCATACAAGAAATGTAGGTCTCCTCCCGCCAGTCTTGCGTGCCATACTCATAATGTGGTGATAGGTAACCTTCTACCCTTGAACTGCATTTACAGCCCACTCGCTTAGACCGTGGATGGTTTGTGTTCCCATTTGGCAAGAATCCCTGGTGGATCTACTTGGCCAGCGCACTCCCCGCTCTCTTGGTCACCATCCTGATCTTCATGGACCAGCAAATTACAGCAGTCATAGTGAACAGGAAGGAGCACAAGCTCAGGGTATGCTTTCCTTTCCCTGCCTTACATCTTGGGTGTTCACCAATTCTGAACCCACTGAGAGAGAGAAAACTGTCTGCTGTGAAACCTGGAAGAAGGCATTGATGATGGAGCCATGGTGGGCATGGAGTTCAAAGGCCCATTCATTTGGAAAAGGGAAGGGTTGGGATCAGTATACAAGGCCAGGAACTTTGCCTTATCCAAAATCAGACCATTTGTCCATCTGGCTCAGTATTGTCTATACCAGTGGCCCCCAAAAAAGCGTTTCCATGCGCTCTGGTTTCCGTCATGGTGTTCGGTTGCGCCAGAAGCGGTTTAGTCCTGCTGGCCACATGACCCGGGAAACTGTCTGTGGACAAATGCTTGCTCCTTCAGCCTGAAAGCGAGATGAGCACTGCAACTCCATAGTCGCCTTTGACTGGACTTAACTGTCCAGGGGTCCTTTACCTTTTTACCTTTTACCTTATAATTATTGCATTTTAGAAATTTCATTCATTGTTTATGTATCTTTAAATTTTGGGGGAGATTAAACTTGAATTCTATTTTATATCAATTTTAATAGCAATCCATACATTTTCTTTTGCTCCAGCCCAATTTTGTGGCTTTAGAGGTTGGGTCTGGCATTCCCTTTTGTGTGTCCTGTGTATTGTTCCCAGCTTTACCTGGAGATGCTGGAGATTAAGCCTTCTGTATTCAAAACAGATGTTCTGCCACTTTGAAGCAGACAGGAGTTATCACAGCTCTTTTTTCCACCGCCCCATTATTATACCTGAGCATACTTCTGGCTGTGCCTTAATCTTCGCTCTAGTTTTTCAAACAGATAAATTGTTGCAAATGCTTATCCTTAGGGTCCCAGCATCCTCCACAAATCTTAGTTTTAATGTGTTTTATTGAGAGCTTATTTGGCTAAAGGGGTAGAATCCATTTCCTTCTATGAAAACAAAAGTGTGTCCTTTTGTTTCAGAAAGCTGCAGGCTATCATCTGGACCTCTTTTGGGTGGGCATCCTTATGGCGGTCTGTTCATTCATGGGGCTACCATGGTATGTAGCAGCCACAGTCATTTCCATCGCACACATTGACAGCTTAAAGATGGAGACAGAGACCAGTGCGCCAGGAGAGCAGCCTCAGTTCCTGGGAGTGAGGTGAGGATTCCTTGAACTCACCTGTAAAGGGCAGTTGTGAATAGAAGCGCAGTGTAACAGTGCTCTACATACGTTCCTCCTTGACTATGAGGGTTTGGGGGGCATATTATTATAGCAGGCCTGTTACACATCTTGCAGTTCACCAGACTGTGTTTCTGGCTGCCTCCTGTTCACCTTGCTTAGATCTCAGTTCAATGGTCCTGTTATGCCAGCAGCCACTAAAACTGGCCTGCCATCAGCATAATGTAATCAGAATCCTATGCAGTTCTGCCATTCGAATCAACAGTACAACAATGTTTGTTTGTTTGTTTGTTTCTTACTTACTAAATTTGTAGATCCTTTCTCAGCCATACACCAACAGGCACTCTTAACAGTGCTTATGCTAGGCAATCCATGCACAGTGATGACCTCTAGTAGAGCATCGCAAGAGTTTTAGGCTGTATCCTGTGCACACTTACCTGGAGGTAAGCTCCACTGAATGCTGTCCAAGTCAACATTCATGGGGCTGTGCTGTAGATTATGGTGAACCACAAACAGAGAATGTGGCAACAGTTGAATCCTCAATTTCACTGCTTCTGTTCTTTTTCAGGGAGCAGAGAGTCACGGGAATCATTGTCTTTGTTCTGACTGGGATATCTGTCTTCCTGGCTCCTATTCTAAAGGTAACACATTCCAGAGATTTGTGTCATCATTTTAGGCTTGGGCTTAGCATGTGGTTTCTTATTTTTATCCAAAACATTGGCCCAATCTGAACATCTACATCAGATTAATTTCAGTTCAACCCTATATATATATATATTTACTCAGATCAAAAGTGAGCATTCATAATGTTGCAGCCTTCAGTGATTGATCATTTAAAAGGCAGATTAATCAAGGGAACATGCCTTAGCAGCCCTTGCAAAAGCATTTGTGGAAATGTCTGATAAAGAGGAGGCCTCACCTGCCTTCTCTCTCGCTCTCTCTCCATAGTACATCCCAATGCCTGTGCTGTATGGAGTCTTCCTTTACATGGGAGTGGCGTCGCTCAATGGCATCCAGGTAGGAGCATGAATTGTTCTGGCAACTTCATAATGATTTGGGCAATCACCACCTTTATCTACCCACTCAGGTTTCTACTTAGCAATGGGATAGTTTGCTCAGAAAAGTGTAGGCTACGTTTCTGCAGGGTTTTTGGAGGTCCTGTGGGCCCCACCTGCTTCAGAGAGCCCATCTCCTTACTGCACCAAGCCCAGGGGATCCTTGTCTGTGGGGCTGCTGCTGAAGTGCAGGTGCCTGGTTGCTCCAACTATTGATGCCAGCCCACTACCAAGCTGTCAGGGACTGGCTGGATGGTGAGGAGTGGGGGGAGGCACCAGCTGGCAAATCCCCTAGGAAAGCCTCAGAGGATGAAGGTACAAGCTCTGGGGATGGTGGTGGGACACAGATTACAGTCAGAAGACAAAGGAGGGGAGGGATGGTGGGCTGCTGAAGAAGCAACAGGCGTGAGTGAGAGGGAAGAGCCAAGGGCAGACAGTGGTTCAGACTCTGCACGGGAAGCTTCCCAAGAGCTTGCCTGTCTTGCTGTACAGTGGTACCTTGGGTTACAGACGCTTCAGGTTACACACTCTGCTAACCCAGAAATATCACCTTGGGTTAAGAACTTTGCTTCAGGATGAGAACAGAAATCAGGCAGCGGCAGGGGGAGGCCCCATTAGCTAAAGTGGTGCTTCAGGTTAAGAACAGTTTCAGGTTAAGAACGGACCTCCGGAACGAATTAAGTACGCAACCAGAGGTACCACTGTATTAGTCTCCTCTCCCCCCCCCCTTACCTCCAAGGACACAAAGAGCTATGCATTAGGGCTGGGTGTTGTCTGCTTTCCAACATATTAATATACAGCCAGCTAAACTTCGTGATATGGTGGTATATTATAATGTCGGAAAGGAGGTGGGGAGGAAGAAAGCAGTTGCCGGCCATGGAGATGATTAGCATCACAGTGCGCAGCTTCTGCCTCTTCCTGAAAAGGCCAAGCGGGCAAAGTTCCCTCCCACCATAGCTTACGTCTATGTTGGCGGCCTCTGGAGGAGGAGTGGTTTTAGGGAGAAGCAGGACTCAGGAACCATCAGTCTTGGCAACTGTGCTATGGAAGCTGGTCCTGCCTTGAGGGTTCCCTGTGTTCTTTGCTGTTTCCTTGAATAAAAAATTAAACTTCCTGCTCACTTCTGCATTTGAGTGCTGACCTGCATCTGAGCCAGCCCTGACAGCAGCCCACAGAAAATGGACTTTATAAAATTCTGTGCTTAGTACAGATCCTGGTACAGTGGTAATAATAATGATGATGATGATAATATTAATAACAATTTTATTATTATTATTTATACCCCGCCCACTCTGGGCGGCTTTCAACCGAACATTAAAATACAACAATCTATTAAACATTAAAAGCCTCCCTAAACAGGGCTGCCTTCAGATGTCTTCTAAAGGTCTGGTAGTTGTTGTTCTCTTTGACATCTGAAGGGAGGGCGTTCCACAGGGCGGGCGCCACTACCGAGAAGGCCCTCTGCCTGGTTCCCTGTAACTTAGCTTCTCGTAGTGAGGGAACCGCCAGAAGGCCCTCGGCACTGGACCTCAGTGTCCGGGCTGAACGATGGGGGTGGAGACGCTCCTTCAGGTATACTAGACCGAAGCCATTTAGGGCTTTAAAGGTCAGCACCAACACTTTGAATTGTGCTCGGAAACGTACTGGGAGCCAGTGTAGGTCTTTCAAGACCGGTGTTATGTGGTCTCGGCGGCCACTCCCAGTCACCAGTCTAGCTGCCGCATTCTGGATTAATTGTAGTTTCCGGGTCACGCGGGCAGGGAGGGTCTCATCCTGCGTACCAGATGGAGCTGGTAGACAGCTGCCCTGGATACAGAATTAACCTGCGCCTCCATGGACAGCTGTGAGTCCAAAATGACTCCCAGGCTGCGCACCTGGTCCTTCAGGGGCACAGTTACCCCATTCAGGACCAGGGAGTCCTCCACACCTGCCCGCCTCCTGTCCCCCAAAAACAGTACTTCTGTCAACCTCAATCTGGTACCTCGGGTTACGAACTTAATTCGTTCCGGAGGTCCGTTCTTAAGCCGAAACCGTTCTTAACATGAGGCGCGCTTTTGCTAATGGGGCCTCCTTCTGCTTCGGAGCTGCCAACGCGTGACTTCCGCTCGCATCCTGGGGCAAAGTTCGCAACTAGGGGCATCTACTTACGGTGCTCGTTACCCGAAGCATTCGTAAGGACGACGGTACGTAACCCGAGGTTCCACTGTACATTGTTAGCATTTAACAAAACCTTCAATGATTGCTTCGACATCTTTGCCACTCCTCATCACTGGCCACCCCCCAGAACTAGTCTTCATGCCTTCCTTCCATTTCCCCCAACAGTTTTGGGATCGCTGCAAGCTCTTCCTGATGCCAGCCAAACACCAGCCTGATTACGTCTACCTAAGGCATGTCCCCCTGCGGCGAATCCACCTCTTCACCATGGTTCAGATTGTCTGTCTGGCTGTCCTCTGGATCCTGAAATCCACTGTGGCAGCCATAATCTTCCCTGTGATGGTAGGCAGCTATGTTCACTGTTGACTCCTGTTCTAGGGCCCTCTGGGAGAAGGTTTTGGGATGTGCACATCCACCCACAAACCCAATGATCTGTTGCCCAAAATGTGTCTTATTCAGAGTTCTTTTGTTACTACGGTAAAAAAAGCAACTTTCCCAGGATTTTGACTCACTTGTAGTGTAAAAATATTATTGGAGTACGGCTGAATATGCAGTTGTAGATGTCTAAAATGAGACCCCCATCGAGGGGGGGGGAGTCTCGAGATTCTGAGAATCACTTTATATAGATTTGTTTTTTACAGTTTTTGTTCATTTATAAAACCAATAAAAAATATTGCATAAAAAAAGAAAGCAACTTTCCCCAGCCTGGTGCCCTTCAGATATTTTGGACTACAATTCCCAGCAGCCCCAGCCAGCACGGGTGGGAGTTGTAGACCAAACCAGGGCTCTAGTTTGTTGGATGAAATTAAGCAGTGAATGCCAACTTCTATCCAGAGAGAGAAATATATCTCTGTTTCTGTGGGATGGGAAGCAGTTAATCTGTAGACCATCTCCTTGTCTGAGTCAGGGTGCAAAAGAAAAATGGTTCCACCTAAGAGTTGGAAAGTGCCAGGCCCAATCCCAGCCTCTCTGTGCCTTCCACATGTGAAATGTTGAGCAAGGAGTAAGAAACATGAATGAACTCCCACTCCAAATTGCATCCCCTCCAAAGAATTTGGCCTGCCAGGAGTTCTCGTCTTGCTGCTGCTTCTACACCAACCCAGGTCTGCCACAGAATCAGCCCCTGCAAGGAATTATGCTGTAACCCACTGAAATTTGATCTCATTCTTAGCACTTTGGGTACTTGAATTCTAAACAACTCACAGTCTTCATGCTAGATTATTTGAGCCTTGTTTTCCTTTCTCTCTCTTTCTCTTTTTCTCTCTCTCCTTTTAGATTTTAGCCTTGATTTTAGTCCGGAAGATGCTAGACCTTATCTTTTCCCAACATGACCTCGCATGGATTGATAACATCATCCCTGAAAAGGATAAGAAGAAAGAGGATGACAAGAAGAAGAAAAAGAAGAAAGGCAACAAAGGGGAGGATGATAGCAGTGACGAGGTGTGTCCGTGACGCTTGGGGGCAGTGTGGTGGGGCATGTGTTTCTTTCTTGCCAGCCAGACCCATTAAATCAGGGGTCCCCAGACTTACCTCGCCTCGGGCCGGTTCCTCCGGCGCTGATCGTGTGGCGGGCAGGGGAGCGCGCACACTCGCTTTTTCCAGCATGGCATGGCACCAGAAATAGCCTGTGCGCATGCGCACGGCCCTCCGCAGACCCGGAAGTGCACCGGAAATGACGTTTGCGCATGCGCAAAAGCTATTTCTGGTGCTGCACCATGCCAGAAGTGTGCCGGAAATGACTTTTGCACATGCGCAAAAGCTGTTTCCAGTGCTGCGCCAACCCAGAGATGGGCAGCCGCGCTGGTAAGAGTGGGCGGCGGGGGGTGTCGGGGGCCAGATAATTGGCTCGCTTGGGCCGTATCCGGCCCGCGGACCTTAGTCTGGGGATCCCTGCATTAAATCATGGGTAGGCAAACTAAGGCCTGGGGGCCAGGTGTGGCCCCATCGCCTTCTAAATCCGGCCCGCGGATGGTTCAGGAATCAGCATGTTTTTACATGAGTAGAATGTGTCCTTCTATTTAAAATGCATCTCTGGGTTATTTGTGGGGCATAGGAATTTGTTCATTTCCCCCCAAAAAATTATAGTCCAGCCCCCCACAAGGTCTGAGGGACAGTGGACCGGCCCACGGCTGAAAATGTTTGCTGACCCCTGCATTAAATGGTCTGCATTGGCACTCATTGGAGTCAACACAAGGAGCAGTTCTTCTCTGAAAAGAAGCATTACAGAGTGTCTACCTCTTCGGACCATTTGAGATCCATTGCCACATATATAGTGTTTCCACATAAGAAAGTGCTTCTTCACTCAGTGCAGAGCTAAATCATGAAGATTAGACAAATTCCTGGAGGAGAGGGCTATCAACGGTTACTAGCCAGGATGACTCTGCTCTGCCTCCACAGTTGGAAGCAGCAATGCTTCTGAAGACCAGTTGCAGGAAACCACATTAGGGGAGATTTGTTCTTGTGCTCAGGTCCTGTTTCCGGGTTTCCCACAGGTATGTGGCTGGCTGCTGTGAGAACAGGATGCTGGACTAGATGGGCCCACTTTGGCCTGATCCAGCAGGCTCTTCTGATGCTCTTAAGCACCAGAAACTAAAGCAATGCAAGTTCAAAGACCTGGTGTACATCTAGTATGTTTCAATGTATGCTATTTAACTTTTTTTAAAAGAAAGAATAACTCACCAGCCCATTGCATTCATGAAAATGCCTTTCTCTCAGAAATAATGGTTTGGTTATTTAAATATATAAACAATTCAACAATTCAATACACATTATGACAATTCAGTGCCCCAGCAATGAATTGCTTACTAAGTTTGTTCCTATTTTTAAACTGAGGGGTTTTTTTACTTAGTTTGTTTTTGGGTGACCAAAATTTTCAAACTGAAACAACATTACTGCAGTCCCTGTGAAAGAGTTTTAATTTATTATGAGAAGTGCTTTAGAAAAGTCATGGTAACTTGGCTGATTTTCTGCCCAGCTTCTAATATGAATCTGAGTCTACCTTGTGGAGGATGCGATGTATTCGAAATACCCAGATTGTTATGTGTTTTCCTTTGGGTTGGGTGTTGTGTCTGCTTTGCCATGATAAACCTGAACCTGCCAACACCACTGGACATAGCTGTCAACTTTTGGATTTGAAATAAGGGATTTTTCCAAACTTTCGGATTGAAAATAAGGGATGCCGCCAGGGCGGTGCAATGGCACCAAGTAGCCTCGCCACCCTGCGCTCCAGAGGCTGCGCGTGAACGGGTGAGCGAAAGAGCGAGCGCGTAGACGGCAGGCAGACTGTCTGTCTGGTTGGGCGTGAGGGTCTGGCTGCACAAGGCATGCAAGCTCCGCCCCCAGTCGGTCTCAGACTCCTTATTGGCAGCCGAGCAATGCAGCTGAGGAGCCTCCCTGGCCGGCAGGGAGGGAGAGGAGCTGCTTCCTTTGGAATCCGGGAAATTTAAGGGATATCAACAATCCGGGATAGCAGCGGGAAACAGCATTGGAATAAGGGAGTTTCCCGCAAAAAAAGGGAGGGTTGACAGCTATGGTTGGGTGTTGTGTCTGCCCTGCCATGATAAACCTGAACCTGCCAGCACCACTGGAGTTGTTCACTGTCTCTCTTTCCACTTTTCTCCCAGCCCAAGCTCCCCACTCCCTCTGTCATAACCATCCCACTGGACCCTGTCCCATCTGAACCCCAAAACAGTACGCATTGCATTTCCAGTAAGTAACATGCTCATGCTCTGTCAGATATTTAATTAACAGCTAACTCAACAACTTAAAAACCTTTGGACTTGCTTGACCAGAAACACAAGAGCCACTGAACTGAACTGGAACTGGCCAAGAAGAGGAGAAGGCGTGTCTTCTCGCAAATTTCCCCTTCATTTCAGTGGGGCTTTATCTTTTGTTGGTTACTAATCACACTAACCCATGGTGAGAATGAGACATACCGGTAACTTGACTTCACGTTGCAGCTTGAAGTAAATGCGTGCATGTTTGCAGGGTTGGGGTAAGGAGACAGACAGAGCGTTTGGGTGCTTTTAGGGTATTCTCAGCCTCCAGTTCTTCAAATAAATTCTCCCCCCCCCCAGCGCAGTTAATTTTCTAGTTTGCCTCTCAGTTAATTGACTTGCAGGAGGAGGGTCCTTTAGACCATGGGTTCAACTCACCTCCCACCAGCAACAGTTGTTACAGAGAGTTCTGAGTCCATGATCATAGAATCACAGAATTGTAGAGTTGGAAGAGACCTCCAATGGAGAGACCACCACATTCCAAGGTGGTCCATTCCACTGTCAAACAGCTCTTGCCATCACAAAGTCTTTCCTAATATTTAGTCAAAATCTCCTTTCTTGTCACTTGAATCCTTTGGTTTGAGGTTTGCACTCTGGAGCAGCCGAAAACAAGTTGGTTCCATCTTCCTTTTGTTATTTGAAGATGGCTGTCCTTTCCCCTCTCAGTCTCCTCTTCTCCAGGCTAAACATACCCAGCTCACATGATGGTGCAGTAGAGCTCTGCAGAGGCACCACTTTAAGGCAGGCCCCAGGCAGGATCCAGCACTCTGAACACACCCAATGATACTCCAGGTTGCCATTTAGAGCTTGCAATTTGGAGATATTATAAGCATTTAGCTGGCTCACAGTCATCCTAGGGATGTTCAGGATTTCAAGAACAACCTTAAATCTCTTCTGTTGCTGACACTGGATACTATCTTTCTTGCCACAAAACTATCCCGGGCTGCCTCTAGAGGCAGAGGATATTGCAAATGGGGTCATTTGAATATCACAAATGGGTACTTAAAGGTAAAGGTAAAGGGACCCCTGACCATCAGGTCCAGTCGTGTCTGACTCTGGGGTTGCGTGCTCATCTCGCTCTATAGGCCGAGGGAGCCGGCGTTTGTCCGAAGACAGCCTCCGGGTCATGTGGCCAGCATGACAAAGCTGCTTCTGGCGAACCAGAGCAGCGCACGGAAACGCCGTTTACCTTCCCGCTGGAGCGGTCCCTATTTATCTACTTGCACTTTAACGTGCTTTCGAACTGCTAGGTGGGCAGGACTGATAATACTGGGTAATACTGATGGCCGAGTCCTTTGTTTCTAGTTGCAGGAAATGAAGTTCTGCACTAAAACACTTCTCAGAAGACCATTGTCCAGTTCCTCAGCAGTAAATCCATCAGCTGGGCAGAGCTGTGTTTCTCTTGTGGAGGCAAAGAGGCGTTCAAAACCCAGTGGGAGTGAAAGCATGGGAGTGGGAGATGCAGTGGATGGTGGAGAAGAGGTTAATCACCCCTCTGCACTCCGCATGGAACAGCCTTTCCGGCTCTCATCCTGCTCTTGGGTGGAATACATAGCATTAGGCCCTTATGCACTTGAAAGGATTTGGGGAAGGATCCTGAGCTGTGGCCAGTAGTCACCCACCAGCCACCCTATGAGCCTTTTTGGAAAGGGCAAGCCAGCGCAAAAAACGACGTGCTGCCTCTCTGAGATGAGCTGAAGAGCATTCAGAAGAGCCAAGGTGAACAGTGTTCTGGGTTATTCAGGACTCGTAAATGCCTGTCTTCCGTACTATGCCTATGTCTGATATACACACTTCACTTTTTTCCTGCAAGAAGGCTCCAGTTCAGTGGAGTCATCAGAGGCCGCCCTACCATGAGCAAGGTGAGAGGCAGCAGATTTGGGAAGCTGTTACCGGTGGCAGCAGAGTGGGAGTCAAACCAGCCTGGTGCTTTGAGGGCAAAGTCTGCCCAACAGTTCACCAGCTGCCAGGAGTCCTGTTGAGAGGGGTGGGAGCTGGGGCAGAGCAGCAGGGGCCCCACTCACTTCAGTTGGGCTTGCACAGGTGGATTGCTTGTGCCCCGTGTTAATTTCTGGAAGTGGGGGTGCCAACAGGGGCCCGGAGGTCATGAGCTCCCAGAAATCTCATGGTGTGTCATGTTCTCAGGGAGCCCACACTCCCTGCCCTAAAGCACTCCCAGAGCCAGAGGGGTGGGATGGGGCTTTTGCATTTTGGGGTGGCCTCAAGCCACTGCTTTTAAAAGACTATTGGAAGAACACAGTTCTACTACAATTGGTAGATGCCAGGGCAGGGCATGCAAATTTCATTAAATCCAAAATCCTTTTTTAGTAAACAGTTCCTTCCAAGAAAGTGGTCAGTGATGGATGGAGGCACCTTGGGAATGGGTGATGAGAACTTGGTTGGAAACAAGCTGGGCCTTTCCTTCTGCAGCTCTTCCTCTCTCTTACTCATTTCATGCTTTCCTCCTCCCCTGCCTTGAAACAGTTTCATAGCCATCTCTGTTTCTCTGCAGGAAAGAAGTCTTCCAGCTGCAGCTTTGCGTTCTGATACATCTCCTAACGGGTCAGACCTGGATCGCAGGTAAACAACACCCTTGGTCAGCTGACAGTCTTCCTACTTTAATGTAAAGAAATGCAAATAGAGAATCCTCCAGATCTGGGGGGCGGGGGGGCAGAAAGCAGCAGCAGATGGGATTATAAGGGGCAGTGCTATATTTATAGAAAAAGAGGTGCTGTAACTCAGCATGAATGCCACCCTTGTTCTCTTATAATGGCAATGGCTGAGTTCTGGTGAGTTCCGATAGGGGGGGAAAGTCCTGATAAAGGGGAATTAAGAATAGGAAGATTATTAACAATTGTTTATAAAGGGGGTAGCAATTAAATGCCTCATTGCTATACCCCTTTTCAACTTGCAAAGGGTTCTGCCATCTCTTACTTCTACGCCCTTCAACAGGCATAGACAAACTCGGCCCTCCAGATGTTTTGGGACTACAACTCCCATCATCCCTGACCACCGGTCCTGTTAGCTAGGGATGATGGGAATTGTAGTCCCAAAACATCTGGAGGGCCGAGTTTGCCTATGCCTGCCCTACAATGTTAAGCAGTCATGGCGCTGAAATGTTTTATGTAGCACTTTGAAACAGCACACAAATTGGAGCGCAACTCATCCAGGTGAACATGTCCAAGTGGGGATTTCCAGAGGGCCCCCAACCCTCCATCTTCTAGACCAGGCATAGGCAACCTTGGCTCTCCAGATGTTTTGGGACTACAATTCCCATCATCCCTGACCACTGGCCCTGTTAGCTAGGGATCATGGGAGTTGTAGTTCCAAAACATCTGGAGAGCCAAGGCTGCCTATGCCTGTTCTAGACCACCATACCACACTGTCGTGTAGCACAGATTGGCATAATAAAAATATGGAATGTGAGCATTTCATGGAGCAACTAATGTTTTCAAGTCAACTTCAGTGACATGACATAAAAACTGGCCCATTTGGCTCTGAGTCAAATCAAGGGCACAAAGAGTGTTGCTGCTCCAGCTGACAGCTGGAAAGACATCTTGGGAGGGAGGGAGGGCTATCGCAGTGTAGGTTAGAGCACGGGTAGGCAAACTAAGGCCCGGGGCCAGATCCGCCCAATCACATTCTAAATCCGGCCCACAGACGTTCCGGGAATCAGCATGTTTTTACATGAGTAGAATGTGTCCTTTTATTTAAAATGCATCTCTTGGTTATTTGTGGGGCATAGGAATTTGTTCATTTCCCCCCAAAAAATATAGTCTAGCCCCCCACCCCACAGGTCTGAGGGACAGTGGACTGGTCCCCTGCTGAAAAAGTTTGCTGACCCCTGGGTTAGTGTTGGACTAGGACCTGAGAGACCAGGGTTCAAATTGCCACTTGGACATTAAGCTCACTGCTTGTGACCTTGGGCCAGTCACTGCCTCTCAGCCTAACCTCCCTCACAGAGTTGTTGTGCGAATTAAATGGAAAGGGGGGGGGAGAGAAGAACCATGTATATCACCTTGAGCTCCTTGGAGGAAAAGGTGGGCTATAAATAAGGAAAATTAAATACCGGTAATTGGCAAGGTAGCCAAGGTCAAGCCAACGGAGGTATGAGGAATGTTTAAGTGAAGGAGAAGGAATGAGGAAAAGGACAATGACAGTGAGGCAACTGGAAGGAACCCCACTGTTCTCAGAGTGAGGATAGAGCCTGTGCAACAAGTCAGAGAGAGATCCAGAGAGACTGGCCAAGGCACAGTATGGCCAGAGGAAGTGGACGAGTGAAACAAAGGGCAGCTTTGGCCAAGCCAAAAAGCAGGGCTGGATCCAACTCTGCCACCGCCACCATCATGGTCAGCCCAGGAGGAAGTGGCAAGATGAGAAAGGATTTGAACTGTGGGCCAGGGAGCCAAGAGGGCACCAGGTTGCAGCTGCTTCATGAGTCTTCAGGGTCCACAAGAGAGGGGTGGAAAGGGGGTTTGTTCAGATGTGCCGCATGATGAGCTGACAGGCAGAGGGACAACAAGGCCTGAGTAGAGTAGAATTTAATTCCTTGGCTGCAATGGTCTGACCAACTAACTCCCTCTTTCCTGCTTTTCTTCCAGTATTACACTTCACCTGAAGATTTCCTGCCCATCTTCTCCTGCATTTAATTACTCTCGAAATCCCATCTGTGCTGTGCCCCAGGTGAAGATAGAGATGGAGTCAGATTATGAAGACACTGACACAGAAAAGCACCCTCGGGACATGGGCAGCGAGACCACTCTATAGTCCCAGGAATGGGGGGGGGGGGTCCTTTGCATGTATAGATATATATATATAAACATTTAGCATCAGAAGATTAGACAATTTGTGACACTCCATCCTGCTTGGTCATGTGCCATAATGACCCTAGATCTCCATCTTAAGATCCATCCAAGCAACATGGAAATAGGACTTTAAAAGTCTGCGGGAACAAAGGAACTTATTAGAACTTCAGCTCCTTGGATGGAGGAACAGTATCATTTTTGGACTTTCTTGTGGTCCGCAGCAGTTCCTTCCAATTTGACCTGCTGATCTTTTCCTCTGAAGGCCATGGATTTCAGTGGGACATCTCTCAGTGGAGCCAGTAGCTTTTTTATTCACTTCGTAGCTAAGCGTATAAAACCTTCCACTCCTGTAGAAAAAGCCTCTCTCTCACTATCAACCATAGTATTGCAGAGGCAGGAGGAGCCGGATTACTGCCATCTTCAAATGACGTATCATTTCTCTGAATGCTGCACATGCTTGTCGACGAAGGCTGAGGAGCAACAGAATCCAGTTGCAACAAAGCAGATTTGGACTTCTGATGACTCTCAACAATTTGCCCAAGGAGACACCTCCCGTGGAATTCCTTCATGAGAAATGCTGGTTGTTTGTGCATTTGCCATGAAGGCCCCAAGCTGGTTTCAAGAGAACCATCACCTTCGCCATCTGAACAAGAGGAAATGTGGGTAAGCCCTTAGTGAATGAGTGTTTTCTGTTAAGAGCTGGGGGTTCCCAGCATGGCACCCCTGGCCAACCAGAGTGCCATTCCTCGGTGTGTGCCAATACCATTGTCCCCAGAAAATGGGGGGTGGGCTTTAACAGCCTAACACCCCTTTTAAGGGACTCAAGTCCCCCAAATTTGTTATCAAAGAACCATAGAGTTGGAATGGACCAACCCCCTGCAATGTAGGAATATGCAGCTGCTCCATACAGGGACTGAACCTGCAACCTTTGCATTATCTGCACTACCGGTATTGCTCTAACCAACTGAGCTATTATTGGTCAGAGACGAATGAGCTGAGGCAGGATCCAGTGAAAGCAAGGCAGATCTTTATTATTCTGTTGCAACAGAAGTCCCACCCACCCCCCTCTGCTTGGTAGGAGGTGAGAACCCAGATCAAAGGAGTACAAGAACTTTTAAAGGCTTTAGAAATTGTCCCTTAGCCAAGGACCACCCAAACAGCGTCACATGTGTCACAGAAAAAGGCGGTCTACAGCAGAAATGTGAGTGTGGCTGTCAAGCTATCTGATTGCTGTTGGCCTTACCTGGCTTAAAGATCTTTCCTTCTACCTGTCAGAAACACATCTTGGCGTCAGATTTTTTTTCCAGTTACCATTTCTTCCCTATTGTGCAGTTTCAAAGACTTGATGGTTTCTTTGGAAAGGATACTTATGTACAGAATATTCTGGCCTGCTAAATATTGCACCTGGTTTGAACCTGTGTGAAATTGATGCAATTTCCTTGTAACTTTGTAAATATTGAAGTCAAAACAAAAGGAAAACTTGAATTTAGCATCCTATTTATCATATTATGTCAATCAAGTACCCGTTAACTGTTGGACAAAATTCAACAAAACAGTGTTTTACGCCAGGGCAACAACTTCTAAATAGAATTAACTCAGCCTCCCTGCAACTTGTGCCCCATCAGTCCATTGCAGCGTGGCCATGCTAGTGGAGGTTCGTAGGATTTGGATTCCTAAACCATTGGAAGGTGCCAAGCCAGTGAAGGCTGCAAGAACAACTTGAACTTGAACATAGCCTTGTATATTTTCCTTACTTATTTTGTACCAGTACTGTGTGCCTACTGTTGCACTGCTTAGTGGAGGCTGCTTTAACAATACTGTTATATAAAGTTTTAGCAGGATTTGTAAATCAAAAGGGTGTTTATGGAAGCCAAGTGTTTCATGCACCTGTGCTTGTGAAATCTATTACTCCCACCATCAGCTACTTAGCACTGCGGTGCTAAATGCCACTAACAAACACATACACACAATTTCAAAAGCAAAAGATTTTCAGCCCCAGAGCTATTACATTGCTTGCTATAGTAACATTTATAGTCTAATAAATTTTTGAACCTCTTCCATTTGTGTTGTGCTCATGAAAATCATGTTCATCTTCAAGAGCCAATTCAGTATTTTGCTAAGGATTCTCAGATTTATACCATCTAAAATGACTTTGGTGCTGTAAGCCAGGATTCCACACCATGGTGCTCCTGTAGACTACAGTTCCCATGACTCATGGCCAGCATAGCTGGATGATGCTGGGGTTGATGGGCACTGTTGACCACATATCTAGAGGGCACCAGGTTGGGGAAAGAAGAAGAGTTTGGATTTGATATCCCGCTTTATCACTACCCGAAGGAGTCTCAAAGCGGCTCACATTCTCCTTTCCCTTCCTCCCCCACAACAAACACTCTGTGAGGTGAGTGGGGCTGGGAGACTTCAGAGAAGTGTGACTAGCCCAAGGTCACCCAGCAGCTGCATGTGGAGGAGCGGGGAAGCGAACCCGGTTCCCCAGATTACGAGACTACTGCTCTTAACCACTACACCACACTGGCTCTGTAATAGCAGTGTGTTATCAGATGTAGTCACATACTGTATTGGAAATGTCAAGTGTCACAAAACATGGAACACCAGACTGCAAAAAAAAAACCGCACGGGTCACACCGAGATTTGGTATTCAAAAAAACCTGGGGACACATTAGCATCATTAGTGGACACTAACTGGCAGCTGCTTTCCAGGAGTTCAAGCAAATGCCAGGAATTCTACTTGGGACCTTTGGCACACAACACATATGCTTTACCACCGAGTTACTATTCTTCCTTGGCTGCTGCACAATTAAGAGCTGCCCTTGTCAGTGCACACATTGGAATGCAAACGTTTGAATGTGCTATGCGAATCGCTTTTATTCAGATGCAACCTCAAAGCTCCAGTAACAGCCCATGTAAATAGCAAGCAAGCTTGAACAGAGAACTTCACCCAAGTTTTTGCAGGCTAACACAACACTATATCTCAAAATACTGTCTAGCTTTTGAGTCCATCCCATCTTTGAAAAAAATGTTTAGGAACTGAGAACTTTTGTTACAAGAGCTTCGAAAGGTCATACAAATAAGGCTTTGTAGAAAATAGCAACATCTGACTCCAGAACAGCTGTAGTATAATCCTGGCAGATAACATAGTATCTCCTGGGTTCAGTGGAGGTTGGTGAATTGAAATTGCACCATGTTCACACTAAGACACATTTTGTACAATGAACACACACACTTGGCCCCCCCGTTACAGCTTCCTGCTGGGTTTGAGAGATTGCACAATCACTCCCCTGTATTCTAACCTCAAGCTTGGTTCCTGCACATAAATGCAGACGCTTAAATGATCGGAATCATAATGTATCATGTTGGACCCTTTTGCCTTGAAAAACAATTGCTTTAAAATAAATACTCCAGAGCGAGACTCTCTGATGACCTTTCAGCCAATAAATAAATATTGCATTGTCCCTTAGGCTGTGTTTGGGAAGAGATTTGGAATGGTGCTGCGTGCCACTAGGAAGTCCAGCATCAGGCACTTAGGGCTTCGAGCTCCTGAGGCCGCCACATTTTCTTTGCAGCAATGATGGTGTTCTTCATGAGCATGGCAACTGTCATGGGCCCAACCCCACCAGGGACTGGAGTGATGTAGCTGGCTTTCTGCTTCACACCTGGAGAAAAAGATGAAAGGAGATAATAGAGCACAGGAGGAAAACAAGTGTCAAAAGCCCTAGGAGGAGGCTGCAAGCAGGACAGAGGCGATTCAAGGACAAAATTGTTGTTGTATTTCTATACTGCCTTTCGCCGAAGGATCAAAGGGCAGTTTACAATATAAAAATGTGTACCATAGGAACAAACAAAAACAACAACCCCCCACCACCATTTAAAAGGCCATAGATTGTTTAATTTGTTTAATTAGCCAAAGGCCTGGGAGAAGAGGGATTTTTTCGCCTGGCACTTAAAGATATGTAACAAAGGCATCGGGGAAGTCTCCATGGGGAGAGTATTCCACAGGCAGAGAGCCATCACAGAAGATGGGGGGTGCAGAGGGAGGCTGCCCCAAAGAAGCTAATTCCTGAAATCTCTGCTGGGAAAGGCTGTGGTGACACAACAGGGTGAACATTGGGGCAAGGGGGCCAAGCAGGGCAAAGTAAGGGCCACAAGTGCTGCTGACCACTGGAAAGCCACCCTAGACCTCTTCCAGATTCAGAGACCTCTGGGCTTTTGTCTCCCAGCTAGTTGCCAAATAAAACAAAAACAAAATATCTAAAACATAGCATTGTGAGATAAAAGGTAAAGGTAAAGGGACCCCTGACCATTAGGTCTAGTCGTGTCCGACTCTGGGGTTGCGGCGCTCATCTCGCTTTATTGGCCGAGAGCCGGCGTAAAGCTTCCGGGTCATGTGGCCAGCATGACAAAGCCGCTTCTGGCGAACCAGAACATACCTATAATTTGTATCCTTGTCCTATGAGGCTCAGAATCCTTATTAACCTTTACTTAAAAAAAAAAAAAAAAAACCCTAATGAGCTAGAGTGTCCTTCAAAGTCCACAGCCTGCACCCCTCATATTCTCCATTCTAGATGGCTTCCATAGTTAAGAGTGTTTCCATATTATCAGCCAGAGTAATTGGTAGGGGAAGTACTGCAGGGGCAACAGTGGAAAGGGAGTCAGGCCCTTTTGCCAGAAGCCCCAAACCACACAGTGGTGTGCATTCAGCAGGAGTTCTGGGCAGCTACCCATCCTTACATTACCAAAAAACGAAACAAAACTGGCCAGATCTAGGTGTTTCTCTGTCAGGCAAACTGTCTTAATATGTTAGCTGATATTTACAGTATCAAGAGCTGCATGTGCAGCTTTCAGAAATTTGAACTCCTGCCATTACTTGCTGAAACAAGGTCACACGCAAGAGTCCACTCCGTGCTGCCAAGAGCACACACCAGATTCAAAATGCGCAGCCCACCAGCTGCTCCATCCGACACAGAAGTTAAAGGATGAAGTTACAAGGAAGAATTACAATCTTTTTTTTATGTAAGATATCAAGTAACCGGATATATTCTGCATCAAGCTAACCCACTGCCTTATAGGAGAAGCTATGCAGCTCGTTCAAAACTGCCTCCCTCCCAAGGATAGTTGAGACAGCAGGAGCCTATCTGCCTAACCCAGCCTTCCCCAACCTGGTGCTCTCAAGAGGTTTTGAACTACAATTCCCATCAGCCCCAGTCAGAACAAGATGGATGGGAGGCATACTCCAAAACAGCTGTATGGCCTCAGGTGGCCTAAGGCAAGGCAAGATCAGTCACTCTGAGGGTTGGGGCTCCAAATATGAAGCACCTTGCATACCTTCAAAATCCACATCTCCAACAAGTTTTGGTTTTGCAGTAACAGGGTCCCGGACTCGGTTTATGCCAACATCAATAACCGCAGCTCCTTCTTTGATCATATCGGCTGTAATCAGATTAGGGATGCCTGCAATGCAACATTTCAGGGGTTAACATTTTAATTCATTCACTTTCGTTTTTGACCCGCCCTTCAGCATGTAATGTCTAAGGCAGCTACCGGTCTTCATTTAATGCGGCCACAGGCAGATGCCCACAGGACAAAGCCCAAGGGTGCCTGTCATCCATCGTAACGTAGAAAAAGAGGAGGAGTTTGGATTTGATATCCCGCTTTATCACTACCCGAAGGAGTCTCAAAGCGGCTCACATTCTCCTTTTCCTTTCCTACCCCACAACAAACACTCTGTGAGGTGAGTGGGGCTGAGAGACTTCAGAGAAGTGTGACTAGCCCAAGGTCACCCAGCAGCTGCATGTGGAGGAGCGGAGACGCGAACCCAGTTCACCAGATTACGAGTCTACCGCTCTTAACCACTACACCACACTGGCCACCGCAAGCCACTAGCCATCTGCTTGAAGCAGCATGTGAAATTCCACAGGCAGAAGTGTCGGCATTCAGACTCCTAGCAGAAGCCTTCCTAGTTATTCTTAGCACGGCCACTACAGGAATGGCAGCCGTGTTCTTCAAGGGCTTCTGCTTTCAGGCTGTTTTTCTTAAAGAAGCCACCCAGAATCTTACCTGCAGCTGCAACCACAATGTCAGCAAGAATCGTGTGCTGCTTGAGCTGTTCCTTTGGAGTGTAGCGGTGAGAGATGGTTACTGTTGCATCCCCTGAAAAGAGAAGTTACAGTGAGAACAGGACACACTGGGCCTCCTGGCAGAAGCCTCACACGGCCTTCGGAAGGGCAAGCAACAGCTAGGGAGGTGGAATGGGGCTGCATCTCCTCTGGCAATTCACCACATGCTCCTACCACCCACAGAGTCTGCATTCCTCGCACCCGCCTCATGAAACAGTTTGGATTTGATTACTTTGTATACTCCCACTAAGAGGTCCAGCAAGACCTCCCAGCGCCTCAAGAAAAAGCACATTAAAAAACAACAACAGTTTAACGATTCGGAGTTAAAAGCTTCAGTTGAAGAGGGAATGTGGGCTATGCACACCTTCCATATAACGCAAGGGTGAAGAAGAAGAAGAAGAAGAAGAAGAAGAAGAAGAAGAAGAAGAAGAGGAAGAGGAGTTTGGATTTGATATCCCGCTTTATCACTACCCAAAGGAGTCTCAAAGCGGCTCACATTCTCCTTTCCCTTCCTCCCCCACAACAAACACTCTGTGAGGTGAGTGGGGCTGAGAGACTTCAGAGAAGTGGGACTAGCCCAAGGTCACCCAGCAGCTGCATGTGGAGGAGAGGAGACGCGAACCCGGTTCCCCAGATTACGAGTCTACCGCTCTTAACCACTACACCAACACTGGCTCTCTTGGGCAACAACAACTTTATTTCAGCTTTAAGCTCATATCAAAAACAAGACAGAAAACACAGACAGAAAAATTTCACTCATATCAGATTTAGAAAATTAAAACGATAAGATTAGTGGGAATAAAACTTAATAACTACCCAAAAAATATAGATAGTTATTTCCAAGCAATTTCAGATTCCTACTAAAGATCCATTACGTCTCTTGTGTGTCAGAACGGAGGTTAGAAATTTTGCCATTTGTGAGGTTACAAATTGGTCAGTATCTTGCAATAGGAAGGTAAGAAGAAAATCAGCCGGGTGCCCAGATAGTTTTTGAATTAGTGGTAGCACTAGGTTCTTCCGGCTATCATCATATAGGGGGCAGTTGAACACTATATGGTGAAGTGATTCTGTCGTTCTGTTATCACAGTCTCTTGGGCAACATGCAGGCAGTGGGCGGAGCGACAAGTGTGGTTCTTAGCTTTGTACTGTAAAAGCCAGGTTTGCACATGCAGCCCCCACCCTTTTCTATCCAGGCAAGCAAGAGGCAGTATCACAGCGCAAGGACACAACCAGCCAGATGAAGCGGCTACAGCAGCCCAGAATCACAGTGGACCTGTCAGTCTGGAGCCACACAGCGACAAGAACTCACAGCAAATACGACTTGCTGCCTCCTGCAAGATCAGAAAAGCCCCCGTCTCACCAGGAAAGTGTACCAAGAGGAAAAGAATCCCTGGGGAAAGCAGCTCACCCTTACCTCCAGGGCGCTCGTGCCGCCCATCCGTGTGAAGCAGCATCGCAATGGGCATCCCCACATTCTTTGACCGGCCAGCCACAACCACGTTCTTGCCGAGGGTCGGGATCCCTGCAACACAGCACACCCAAGTCAGGCTCTGCCTTCTTCCAAGCGACTCAAGGTCAGCAGTATTTGCACACCAACACCTACCCGTCCTCTTGATGATTTCCCACACGCCCCAAGGTGTCGCTGGCAGCATGGAGTATTGGTCAAGGCACATCCGGCCCACATTCACCACATGAAAGCCATCCACATCTTTCTCTGGGTTCACAGCATTGCAGATCTTCCTCTCATCAATATGCTCTGGAGGAAAAAGCGGGGGGGGGGAGAGATTTTAGTGCAAGGAGTCATATGCATGTAATCCCAGGAACAGGATGAACGGAGGGGGGAATCAGAAGCTGACACTTATTGGTACGTGTCTAGGGATGCTGGATGAAAAGCTTCTCCCAAAGCACCACACTCACCAGGCAAAGGGAGCTGAACCAGGAGGCCATCTACATTTCTGTCATTGTTTAGCTTGCTGATTAAATCAAGCAACTCCTCTTCAGTGATGGAGGCTGGCTTCAGGATCGTTTCGCTGCTGATTCCTACAAGTACCAAAAGTGATGAAAGAGGGTCAAAAGACGATTGAAGTTGGTAAACCATACTTCATGAGTATAAGCCGAGGAATGGCTCCAGTGTAAACTTTATTCTATTTTATTTGGAATTGGGGGCAGGAGGGGAGAAATCAAATAGAATCCTGGTCCAAAGCCATTTACCATTTTTTTAAATAAAAAAAAAAGTCATTATGGAGGAAAAATGCAGAAAAGAAGGAACACAATAGGCAAACAGCAGCACACACAAAATTAAGATACGAAACAGATCCAGATGGAAACACAGAATACAATAGATTTTGAAATGTTTGTTAGAAAGGTATTCTGAAGAAGCAAAAGAAATAATAGATGCAGTGAGCAACACCCCATTTTGGCTTTTCCAGTGAACACTGTGCCCTGGACTATGGGTAAGGGCTTTTAATTGTGACATCGTCCACGAGTTGCTGAAGCCCAAGTGTCTTTATATATGATCTGGACATCTGGACAGACAGTAAGCCTATGCCTTTTGCCCCTGGTTAGCACTTCCCATCCCAAAACACTTAGCAGGCTTGCAAACTATGCAAGGGAATTGCTAGAGCCAGCTAAACGAAGCCATGAATACCAGAGTTGCTTAACAGTGCAAAAATGTTGTGTACATTCTTTAGGATACATGAGGCCCACTGTCCTCATGTCAAACTACAGCAAGAGTGGATGAGGCAGTGAAGATCCAGTAACTGCAATCTGACCGGTGAAATGAAAACCTCAAGTGGCTGCCAAGCCCTGGGGTCTTTCTCCTTTTACATTTTCCACTCAAAAGTCACATCTAGAGTGAAGCCCCAAAAGCAACTGCTGCCTAGACAGAGTTCTGATAAAGCTCAGCAACCCAAAATATCATTTTAAAGCGTTTAGATCTCTACTAATACCACCATAGTAGCAGGAAGTACTAAAGAGGAAACACTTGCTGAATTTTTCAGCTTGAAACTTTTCAAGTCCTACTTCAATTTCCCACCTCAAGCTTTGAAACAATTACTGACACAGAAGTGAAACAGGATTATTAGAGCAGCAGCATTAGGGATGAGATGGCAGAAGCCAGAGAAACCAAAATTAAGTGGACTGTGGTGGGGCAGAGTTTTGGCCAAACCCTGCTGCAGTCTGCCATATAGCTGAAAGGCACATCCGTCTGCACCCCAGCCCCTTCACTGCCCAAAATTTAGAGGAGGGCTGTAGCTCAGCAGCAGAGCACTTGCTTTGCATACAAAAGATCCCAGGTTCAATCTTGGGTGTGTCCAGGTAGGGCCGGGAAGGATGCCTCTCTTAAACCCTGGGAACCACTTGCAGCCAGTATTCCTGAGGTAAGGCGAAGTTACACTGCTCAAAACAAAGGGCAGATGTGGAAGCAGCAGCTGAGAGAGGCTCCAGGAGATGGTCAGGAGGAGACAAACCAAGCTGAGTTGTGGGGACTGACACTTATCTGAGACCTTTTTTTCTGCCAGCAATAGTGCAATGACTAATACTGCACAAGACCCTGGCCAGGAAAGACATACCTACATCAGCCGCAGCCTTGGTTTTGTTCAGGACATAGGAGTGGCTAGCAGGATTTTCACCAACTAGAACCACACTGAGATGGGGCCTTTTGTTTCCATCTGCAACCCACTGCTCCACTTCATGACGGGCTTCTTGCCTGATCTGCCGAGCCAGCTTCCTCCCAGAAATGACAACTGCTTCATTCCTGCAAGCAGAGGTTTTTTTTAAAGCATTTGATCCCCAAAAAGCTTAGGAGTGTCTTGTTGGAAATTCATCACTTGCCCACAGAGCAGCTTACACATATTCCCAGGCTATCTGATGCAACACTTAAAGGTTCACAGATCTCATGGGAGGCAGGATCCTAACAAAAGGGCAGGGACTTGAGGGGGGGGGCAGCCGAATGCATGTACTCTACAACCAACAGTTGGCAAAATGGAGCAAGAATGCAAGGGAGCTAAAAACTTCACACGAACAACTGCCACAAAGGCATTACATAACTGCCTTCACAGGCACTGTGAAGAGCAAGAGAATGAGCTCCAGAACAAGGTCAGGCCTTCTCTTGCTCTAAAAAATAGAAAATACCCAATTCTACATGCAATTGCCATTGGAGTATCAGTAGAATGACTTCACAGTCCATTTGGAAGAACAACATTTAAATATATTCAGGCAAAAGCATTTTACTCAAGCTACTATCTCTGTGCAAACAATGGAGGATATTTTGGTGCAGCCTCAGAAGAAAGTTTCACTTATTGCTGCAGTGAGGCAGGAAACCCCTTTGCTGCGACGTGAGCCAACATGCTGGGGTTTTGGCTAACATGCAATGGGTCTTGGTGAATCAGGTACACGGATACCTACAGGGCAAATCTGCTGTGGAAAGAGATCATCTTTCTCTCACATTCCTTTTGCACACTCTTCAAACGTCCAGAATCTCAAAAAGTGCCTGGGAAACTTGTTTGCCCAACACCAACCAAGTTCTCAAAGCTATTTTTCATCAAGTGGGGAAAGTGCAACTGTGCTCTGCGGAATATTATCTTGCATGCCAGCAGACCAGTCTTCCTCAAGCGATAAGAGCACCAGGGAGAGAAAAACATGACAGCTGCCCCTTTTCAAATTACGGCGCCACACTTTGCCCTTGAAAGTCTTGGGGCACACACACCCTCCACTTCCGCAGGTTTCTAGGGACAGAATTCAATACTCCTTTTCAAGCAACGACTATTTATGTATTTATTTAATACCCCACCTTTTTTCTCCAAAGGGCTCAAGGCAACGCATGTGGTTCTCCCCCTCCTGCTATAATCTCCCACAACAACCCTGCGAGGTAGGATGGGCTGAGAGACAGTGACTGCTCGCCCCCCCCCCGTGAGCGCTGATGGGCCAACACTAACCATTACACCACACATTGCACCTCCAACTCTTTGCTCCTGGAAGCCTTTATAATAATGATTATACAGCATTCCCGTGACCCGCCCCATCAGCTTCTCTTCCAGAAGCAACCCCGGGCTGGCGGCGCGAAACTCCGCGGCAGAAGCAGCTCCGGGCCGAGCCATGCAAGCGGCCGGGGCGATTTCATCAGCCTGCCGCCCTCCGAGCCGCCGCCAGGGGGAGTCGCGTCACGAAGCCCGTCCAGGGGGGGCTCCCCGGAGAGAAGCAGCGGGCGGAGAGATGGACCCGGGGAGGGGAGGGGGTCGCGGGGGGGGGTCACCGCCAGCCCCTCCTGCCCCCTTTCCTCTCACAAGGCGGCGACCGGGCGAAGCCAGGGACACGCGGGGAAGAAAGGCAAGGAAAGAGAGGGGAAAGCCTCGAAGCCCTCTGGCCATCCTCATCCTCGGGTAGCCTGCGCCCAGCCCTGGAGGATCCACCACTCCACAAGAGCCCCTCCCTGTTTCTCCTGCTGGGCCTCCGGGGCCACGCGGGAAGGGCGGAGCGGGAGGAAGCCTCGGCGCGCTCTCGGCTCTCCCGCTCTGTGCTCCCAGGTAGACTGCGCCCGGCTAAGGAGGCTCCACCACCCAACGAGACGACCCCCTCCGCCGGACCCCGGTCCGTGCCTCCGCCCGGTACCTGGGCGCCGTGAGGTGCAGCCGGCGAGCTCCCCGCGGGGCAGGAGGAAGGCGCGGGCAGCAGCAACTGGCGGGGACGGCCGAAGCGCCTCGGGCCAGGAGGCGGAAGAGCGGGAGCGCGGAGACGGTCGTCATGGCGACAGTTCTGGGCTACGCGGGAGAAGAGAGAGGGGCGAGGAACCGGCCGCCGGCGCGAGAGCAAGGCCTTATAAAGGCTCTGCCCCGCCCCGTTTCCCAAGCCGGCCTCGCCGCCATTGGCTGCGAAGGGGAAGATTCGCGGCTGCTGTGATTGGGCGAGGGCCGGGAATGACGCAAATGCAGGGCGGGGTGCTTCCGAGGAGCGCCCCGTGGCCTCTACGTACTGTAACCGGCGGGGGAAAAGGCTGATGCAACCCGGGAAGGAGGGGCCCCTTGAGGCGGGCTTAAACGGCCATCGGAAGTCCTGATTGGTAAACGCAGGAAAGAAGAGCGCGTTTACAGGTCCCGAAATAAAGCAATCTGAGGGAAGGGGCGTGACCATGGCTTGCGCAGGCAGGAAACCACGCGGCCGGCGCTTCCTTTTCTTTTGCTCTGAAAGGGGCAAGTTTCCACTGTGGTGGGAACACGGGACAAGTTTTTTATTACGGCTATAATAGTATAATATAATATTATAGTATAATAGTATTATAATAGTATAATAGGGACGCAGGTGGCACTGTGGGTTAAACCAGAGCCTAGGGCTTGCCGATCAGAAGGTCGGCGGTTCGAATCCCCGCAACAGGGTAAGCTCCTGTTGCTCAGTCCCTGCTCCTGCCAACCTAGCAGTTCGAAAGCCCGCCAGTGCAAGTAGATAAATGGGTACCGCTCCAGCGGGAAGGTAAACGGCGTTTCCGTGCGCTGCTCTGGTTGGCCAGAAGCAGCTTAGTCATGCTGGCCACATGACCTGGAATCTGTATGCCGGCTCCCTCGGCCAATAAAGCGAGATGAGCGCCGCAACCCCAGAGTCGGACACGACTGGACCTAATGGTCAGGGGTCCCTTTACCTTTACCCTATAATAGTGTATCTTCCTGTGTGTTTAGTTCTCAGTACAAAAATAGCTAATACTACTGGTATTCTAAGCTGCCTCAACAGAAGTCGAGTGCCCAAGTCAAGGGAAGTAATAGTCCCACTCTATTCTGCCTGGAAAACTGTGTCCAATTCTGGGCACCACAATTTAGTAAGGATGTTGACAAGCCGGAACATGTGCAGTGGAGAGCAACCAAGATAATCAAGGATCTGGAAACTTGTAGGAAAGGGGGGGGGGTTGGCTTTTGCTGCCCAATTCTTGCAAGGACTCTTGAGTCCCATAAGTCGGTCAGAGAAGAATGGATGGAGGCAGGATCTAGTGAAAGCAAGGCAGATTTTATTGTTCTATTGCAAAAGAGTTCACCTCCTTGCAGGGAGGCGAGAGACCCAGAACAAAGGAGTGCAAGCCCCTTTATAGACGTTGCCCAACCCGTTAGCCAGACTATGCACTAAAAGCATCATACCAGTATATAAATCACAGAAAGAGGCGGTCTACAACAGAAATTTGATTGTGTGGCTTCTCTCCTTTCTGCTAGGATACCTGATAATGTTTTACTGATAGCTTTACCTGGGCAGTCTGGCCATTCTTTTGAAATGGTAAATACTTTGGTTATCGAATCCAGGTGCCAGGCCCATGCTATTCATACACAAAATATGCCCTTAAGACAGGATTTGAAAGGGAAAGAACTATTGGGAAATGTTTCTCTTCTGCAGAGGAAATACTTAGTCAAGAGTCAGGATGGCTTTTGGGGATTGTTCTGTGCGCTAAACTAATGTGTAATTTTCTCAGGAAATATTTCCTAAATTTTGAAGGGTTTCCTGTGGTGTGTCTGCTGTGTGTGTGCACTCTAAATTTTATAAAAATTCCAAGCCTTATGAGGAATAGTTGAAGGAGCTGAGTATGTTTAGCCTGGAAGAGAGACTGAGAAGAGATATGATCTTCAAATATCTTAATGGCTCTCGCATGGAATAGAGCAAGCTTGTTCTCTCCTGCTCTGGAGGGTAGGACTCGAACCAATGGCTTCACATTACAAGAAAATTCCAACATGGTAGACTCTCCTTCCTTGGAGGTTTGAAGCAGAGATTGGATGGCCAGCCATCATGGATGCTTTAGTTAAGATTCCTGCTTTGCAGGGGTTGGAATCCCTTCCAACTCTATAATTCTTTGATTTTATCAAGGCCTGCTAGGCAACTGTACTCCGTGTGCATATGGATGCTTAGCCTCAGACGACCTTGCCTGATGGAAGCTCTCCTGTTGCTTTTAGTCTCCCAGGCGAGCAGGGAGAAAAAATTTCAGGAAGGCTTGGCAAAGAACCAACTATAATATGTAACACAATTCCTGGTGGCTTTTCCCACACAGTAGCTGGTGTTAAATAAGGTCAGCGACGGAGATGTGAGAAATTTGTGCTGGGTTCTACTTTCTTTAGCATGGTCTTCTATGCAAGCCTTCCCCAACCTGGTGATCTTCAGATGGTTTGGACTACAACTTCAATCAGGCCCAAGCAGCCTGAGGACACAAAGTTGGGGAAGGGTGCTCTATGCCATGTAAAGATTAATTCGTATATTTGCTGAACATGCCTGTTTGCAAAACAAATTACCATGCTCTTAAATCAGCAAACTGTGCTAAGGTGTGATTAGAAAGTTATGTGCTTTGTATTTCTCAATACTCTCCACCCCCACAACACAACTTTATTCTTCCCACAAAAACATACATCTCTAGCAGTGAGTCAAATACTGCCCACTAAACGTGAAAAGCAGGTCTAACACCTGGTATTTTCAAAACAAAATAAAAAAATTCCTTCCAGTACCTGTACCTGGTATTTTACACACTCGTTTTTGCCAGAGGGCCACTCCCAGAGGTGGGAGGTGACAGCAGGACAATCTCCTCTGCCAAGACCCCTGCAAGTTTCAAGCTAGCCTCAAACCTTTGTAATGTGCTGAGGAGGAGAAATAATAATAATAATAAGAGGCATGTAAGCGGGTGGTGCTGTGGGTTAAACCACAGAGTCTAGGGTCGGCGGTTCGAATCCCCACGACGGGGTGAGCTCCCGTTGCTTGGTCCCTGCTCCTGCCAACCTAGCAGTTCGAAAACATGTCAAAGTGCAAGTAGATAAATAGGTACCGCTGCAGCGGAAAGGTAAACGGCGTTTCCGTGCGCTGCTCTGGTTCGCCAGAAGCGGCTTTGTCATGCTGGCCACATGACCCGGAAGCTGTACGCCGACTCCCTCGGCCAATAAAGAGAGATGAGCGCCGCAACCCCAGAGTCGGTCACGACTGGACCTAATGGTCAGGGGCCCCTTTACCTTTAAGCTCATCTTGCTTTCCTCCTGCTTGTACCATGAAGCAAGGACGGCTCCACTCTCCGTGGAGACTAGTTTTACACCAATATTTTCACTGTTCTCATTACAATGTGAAGCCAGTCTGTTTCCAGGCCAGTCCCCTAAGTCCATCCGTAGTTTCACTGTTGTGCAAGTGAACAGGGACATTTAACATCTCGCTGGTGCAAAATGAAGATGTTTCTCTTCTCCCAAGCATTTGAATGTTAAGGTCATTACAGCTCCTGCAGGCATTCATTTACGGTGACCAAGCTTATCCATCGTTTCATTTGTTTATTAAATATTAGGGGATTATATTAGTGGATTTTAGTGTTAATTGCCAATTTTAAATACTGTATTTTTATAGTGTTGTAAGTTGCTTTAAGACTTTTGTGGAAAGCAGTCAAGAAAATGAATTAATAATTGACTAGAACTCAAGATTCTCTGATGAAACAGCTCCAAAACACGTCTTAAGCCTTCAGTGATAAAGTGATGTTACGTTTTATTTGAAGAAATGCTCTCATTGCTGTGATAAAGGTTGTAGCACAAGCTATGTTTTAGGATCACAGTGGGTGTTTTATAGTGCCAACAGACAATAAGGTGATACGATTCTCTCTATTAACATGACTAAAAGACAGACAAAAGTGTGTTTAGGCACAGATGTATGATCTGCCCCATCATGTTCCACAGCCATTTTGTAACTTTAATTACTTAGCAGGTGGTATCCAATGCTCACATTCCATACTGTGTTCTGCCTGGCTAAGTGCTCAGAACTGTTGAGTATGAATGGCAAGTGACCACAATCGATAGCAGCTCTTAGGGGCTTCCATCTTCCTTCTCCTCTGCACCTCATTCTGCTTCCCTTTCAACACAGGCTGTTGTTGGCAAGCTCTGTATGTGGAAAAAGGGGATTCAATCCCCCAGCTGCAGTGAGTGCAGGACTGTTTATGTAATGAAAACATGCATGTATCTTCCCTTCAGTTCTTGATTCCAGTGAGATTTACAGAGAACTAAACACACAGGAAGATACACTATTAAAGTGGTAATTAAAAAAAAAAACTTGCCTTGTGTTGAGGACACCACGGCGGTTCAAACAACAGTGAAAGTGCTGTAGTACCTGCCAGTTTGAGTCTCATCTGTGTGATGAGTAGTATGGCATTACAGGGGTACCCTGGCACTATGCATGGCTCGGTTCCTGGCACGCAAGGTTAGTGTGAAGGCACCCTAATGCTGCAGTGTAATTGGTGGATGTCAGCAACATTGCCATGGTTGCTGAGGTTTATCTAACGCTGTTGCTGCATTCTCTGTGGCCTGAAGTGATGCTGTTGCCCTTTCAACTTTGCTGCAGGGTGTGCAAAGGATCCTATACCAATATTACAGTGGGTTGCATCACAATGGTACTGGCGGTTCCCAGAGACCACAGTGTGATATATGGCTAATTGTAGTTGCAGTCCAACAAGTCCCTTTTGTATTCCATGCAGCCCACTATACAATACTATTAAGAGTACAAAGCGCTTTGCAGTTAGACTGGAAGAAAACTTGAGTAGCATTTTTATTTTAGATATTCAGAATTCAACACTTCTGCTCATGCTAAAATGACAAATGACTCTTCACCAAAGATCACACCTCATTTAACATTTCAAGAAACTAACTGCAGTAACAGTTAGAAAGGTCATGGCAGGCAGCCCTGCTCAACACAGCTAATAAAACAATGTTGCTAGGATCATTTAACCCTAGAAAACTGTGCTGTTTGTAACAGCTGGTTTAAAGCAACCTCATTACAAGGAAGGCACTCTGTGTACAAGGCCTCTGCATTCTTCTTTCAGTAATCTCTCTAAAGTTGTTGTTCTGAAATTCCTTTTGAGCTCAATTGACATAAACCCCAGAAACAAGTGCAGCATATTTCATCTATAATTTTCCCTTGAACTTTGGCATACTTTTGCATAAAGAGGGGTGGATATCAAGGAGTACTTCTTCCTGTCTACAATATTCTTCATTCTTTCTCTAGAGCTGTTGGTAAAAGAGACATACACGATACTCTGATACGAGTCTTCTTGGGGAAAAGAGGTTAATCAATGCAATTAAGAGAGCTGACCTCTGCATCTGAAATAAACACTGCTTTTGAAAAGAGCCTTAGGTACCCTTATTTTACAGCACATCAGCACAGTGATTTTATTTGTAGATTGTAGGTCAGAGGGAGATGGAGAAGCACGGGAGGGTGGAAATAAAGGCATCTGGCTGTATCATGTGCTAAGCAGCATTCTCTCAGAGCCTCACCAGTTTCTGGAATATGAAAATCTTGCACGTTGTCAGCCATTCCTAGCTGCCACGCTTGGGAACAGAAGTAAATATCCGTAGTCCATGCATTGCTTTAATTTCATCACTTAAAGCCTAGAAGAAGAAAGCATTGCAAGCAGCTACACAAAAGTGGGGTGAAACAACCTCAAAGACCAGAAGGCAGCCCCCAAGCATGGTTCAAGACACCCCTTCAAGCACAGATAGATTTCAAAGTAGCAGCTTCTATTTGATCCAACGTATTTTGCTTTCAAAGTGGGGAAAGGTGCTTCTGGCCATCTGCTTGTGGAATTTAAAAACCCAACTAGTTCAAAAACAAAGCTATTTGTGTCCAGGTATGGATGCTGTTTACTGCAATGCACTGAGCAGCAGGTGAATTGTTACCGACCTTCAGAGTACTCCATCTCTGTTGTCATTATTATTATTTATTGTATTTGTTGGTCAGTTTATCTTGTCCAAGGCAACCCAAAACTTATAAGCATGCTCTAAACATCTGGCCATACAAAAAATTATTCTACTGTTTGTATTAGTTCATCCCAGCTAAGGTCGAAGACTTGAACAATTAAGTTAATTCAAAGAAAATGGAATAGGGAACAGTCTGGGGGAGCTTGAACAGAAAACAGCAGATTATCCTGGAAAATGCTTGAAACTCAAAAACTCAAGATCCATCAATGAAAATGAAAATGTAATATAATTTCCCACTGCGTTAACACAGAGATAGACAACCCAGAATATGTTAACCTGCTTACCTGATTGACCATTTGGTGTTGCTGTACCATTCTCTTTTCCTTAAACTCTTCAGACTCTATATGGATTTCATACATTGCTCCACAGCCACCTTGACAAAATGGATTTGATTTTACCATATTTTCAGCTATTTTATTTTAACAATCCCCTATGCTCTTTAACTTGATAGCACTTTTAAATAGGGGTTTTAGAGGGGGGTGTCACACGATCAACCAGGGAAAGAAATCTACATGGTAACAGAAACCACATGACAATTTATAATAACTAACTCTACAATATATCATTTGTGCCATTCTGTCATGTAGGATCTAGTGGAGATTCCTACACTGCAGGGGTTGGACTAGATGATCCTTGGGATCCCTTCCAACTTTACAATTCTATAAGCCTATAATGATGGATGGTTGAGGGCAAACAAGTTGTTTATTCAATGACAAAGATCATGATGGTGGCAGAGCCTAGGTTGGGAGGCTTGTCAGTTTTGGCATTATGCACAAGGTTACACTTCCTGAAGAAGGAGGAGGAGGAGTTTGGACTTGATATCCCGCCTTTCACTCCCCTTAAGGAGTATCAAAGCAGCTAACAATCTCCTTTCCCTTCCTCCCCCACAACAAACACTCTTGTGAGGTGAGTGAGGCTAAGAGACTTCAGAGAAGTGTGACTAGTCCAAAGTCACCCAGCAGCTGCATGTGGAGGAGCGGGGAAGTGAACCTGGTTCACCAGATTACAAGTCCACTGCTCTTAACCACTACAGCATGCTGGCTCTCCAGCTCTTCAGAATACAGTGGGGTTCTCTTTGGTGCTACTTTCCTGTTAAGATTCTCAGCTGGTGATAACAGAAGGTGCTGCTCGCCATGTTTGGTAGCTATGGAAAGTCACAGTGCAATATCACTTTTATTCCAGTCCAATATGCTCTAGGGCCCAATTCAACATCCTGGCAACTACCTTCATAGTACAGGTCCTCTATACTTTCAGGATCCTTCCATATGTTCTACCCCACTCTCAAGTGAAGCAATGCTCTGTGCCCCAGCTTTCACACTAGTGTGATTTGTGGGAGCACAAAGTCAACCATTCTCTGTGGTGTTGCCTGAACTTTGGAATATATTTCAGTAAGGAGCATATCTGGGCCACTTTGCTCTTCCTGTTTTAATAGATGGCCCAAACCTGGCTTTTAAAATTTATTTTATTCTAACATTTAACTTTATTTTTAAGTTTTAGAATTCATTCAATTTCATTATTGATTATAATTTTGCCAAGGTGATTTTTATTTTGTGTTCTGTGCTGTGTATTGGCAGCCAGGACGTGATATAAAGTATTAAATAATGAAATGTTCATGACTGGAGTGGATACCAAATGAAAACTGCACTGTATTCTGCATGAGCTAAGAGGAAGGCACGTCTGTGATCAACTCCTGCCCAGAAACCTACCGGTATGTCCTCACTGTGGAAAGATTTGCAGCTCCAGAATTGGCCTCCACAGTCACTTACGGACACACTGTTAAGACCATATTCATGGAAAACAATCTTACTCAGCTACAAGTGCTCACCAAAGAACAAAAACAACATGGGAAACCTAAGGCAACCAACTGTCGGTTAGTTGGACTTAGAATTTACAAGATTGGGGGGGGGATTCATCTAGCCTTTTCATTTCTCTCTACATGTTGATTCTCTAAGAGTACTGCCACTGCATTTTTCAATGTACAGTACCTTTGTTAAAGGCATCCAAGAGCAAAATGAGAAAAACAGTATTTCTCATTAGGCTAATGTAAACCCCCAGGGTAGACTAAGGAGTACACAATGCCAACTCTTAATCTTAACCCAAAATTACAAATCTTATCTACAGAAATGATTCAGATCACAGGAAAGCCTGCAGAATGGTAAGTGTTCAGACAGAGCCTGAAGCTTTGCTAATTACCTGATATATCTACTACTTTGATAGCAGCAGCCTGAGGGAACTTTTCTTTAAGGACTTGTGCCACCCTGATTTCTCCCTCTGTCTGTGAAGCAAAGGTTCGCACTATATTGCGCAGCAGAAAATGGATCTGACGAGAAATGGAAAGAGTTTGCGTTAGTTGGGATATCATCAGAATAAAGCCAACTATAATCATGGCAAGGGACCCAGGTGGTGTTGTGGGTTAAACCACAGATCCTAGGGCTTGCTGATCAGAAGGTCGGCGGTTCGAATCCCTGCGACGGGGTGAGCGCCTGTTGCTCGGTCCCAGCTCCTGCCCAACTAGCAGTTCGAAAGCACGTCAAAGTGCAAGTAGATAAATAGGAACCGCTCTGGCGGGAAGGTAAACTGCGTTTCCGTGTGCTGCTCTGGTTCGCCAGAAGCGGCGGCTTTGTCATACTGGCCACATGACCTGGAAACTGTACGCCGACTCTCGGCCAATAAAGCGAGATGAGCGCCGCAACCCCAGAGTCGGACACGACTGGACCTAATGGTCAGGGGTCCCTTTACCTTTATAATCATGGCAAAGGATGCAAACGTCCCTATGGGAAGCTGCCACCACCTGAGTCACACTGCACCTAGCTCCGTATTGCCTACACTGCCTGGCAGTGGTTCTCCAGCGTTTCAGCCCCAAATCTTTCCCAACCTTACCTAGAAACGCTGGGACCTTCTGCATGCTAAGGGCATGCTCTACCACTGACAATCCCCTAAATCACAATGGCACACGCAATAAAATAAAATGCCTCGCTCTCGCACAAGTTATTCCGCACTGGGATCCCTACCAAGAATAAACCAGAAACTCGACGCAGTCAAGTTATAAGTTCTGACCGCGGGAACGATTGGCGCGGCTTTTCCACAGCGGATAGCCAGGCGCACGAGCCGGGGGGCGGGGAAGGGGCGGGGAACCATGCGCAGCGGCAGCAGGCTCCCCGAGCGCCTCGCCTTATTGCCCGGGGGGCGGGAAGGCCAAGGAGAGGCTCTTCTCGTCCTTGGGGAAACGGCGCTGCTCCAGAGCCGAGGGCTCCGGGGGCTGCGCCTGGGGTGGCGGGGGCAGAGGATCGGGCTTGGGCGGCACAGCCTTTCCCCGGCCCTGCCTGGGGGCCTCCCCGCTCCAGGGCCTCCGGCGAAGAGTGTCGCCAAGGACGCCGCAGCTCTCCGCCCACAGATCACCGACCTTCCCCCGACAAGCGGCCATCCTAGCTACGGCGGCGGCCATCGCGCCGTCGCGTCAGAAGGGAGCGCATCTAGGAGGCGCTGGAAGATGACGTTTCGCGCGCGCACGCGCCGTGCAGCCGGGTTTCTCGTCTCGGCTCTTCTCAAGCCTCCCAAGAGCACAGAGTTAGGAAACGTGTAGAGTCGCAATGCCTCCCCTTCTTACGGCTCTCCCAAGAGCATAGAGTTAACAAGGGAAAGCCCGGAGTCATACGGTTTTCTCCCCTCCGCTGCTGAAAATCCTCCACGGAAGGAGAGTCCGCCACCTTCCAGGCGGTCTTACTCCATATACGCCCCTGGATCGCTTCAGTCGGCGGAACTGGCTCTGCCGCTGGTGCCACGTGAGACCTCTTCTCCCACATTTGCAAGAACTCCACCTTTGAGTGCGGCAACACCTACACTTTGGAACTCCCCGCCTATTGACACCAGGCAGATGCATTCACAGTGTGCTTTCCAGAGCCTGCTAAAAACATTTTTGTTCAGACATGCCTATCCAGATGCTTGGGAAGTTGATGCGAGTTTTAATGTTTTCAGTCTACTGTTGTTTTAAAGTTTTTAAAGTTTTAAATTATGGTTATTATTCTTTCTTATTGATAAGTTTTCTTGTATATTTTTAGTAAACTGCTTTAACCATTAAAAAAAACCCAATAGAGCAGCGTATACATTTTATGAAATAAATAAACAAACAAACAGTGGTTGCTGCAACACTAAAAGATCAATTTCTTGCAAGTACAGAATGAAATCCTGGGAGAGCTGTTGTGCCCTGAGAGCACAAGCCCACAGCACTCTGCATACATTACGGTAGGTAGGTTGTGTCCGTATGTGTGCGAAGTAGTCTCCAAATTTTCCTATTTCGTTTAGGGAACAGGCATCCTGGCTCATCGAGGCAACAGGAGAATGTTAGCTTTGCTTTTAAGTCTGCTATTTGTTAGGCTACAGCACCCTCTTGTGTCTTTGTGCAGTTCCTGCACCCTCCTATGATTTTCCCTCTGCACCCTCTTCAAAACAAGACCTCGGGGTCAAGGTGGTGAAGATGCCATGTCAGCAACTGAAAAAAGTGCATCCCATGTTGAGGATCACAAAACTTTAATCAAAACGTATCAAAAGATCTACAATGAGCCAAGAAAGACTGAGTAACCGAGCAATACTGTCCATGGAGAGAGCTTTCAGTGTAGATTTCAAGACTGTTATTGAAAAAGTTGCACAAATTTAAACCAAGCGATTTTAAATACATTTAAGTATACTATCATTTCCTGCCAACCTAGCAGTTCGAAAGCATGTCAAAGTGCAAGTAGATAAATAGGTATCGCTGCAGCGGGAAGGTAAACGGCGTTTCCATGCGCTGCTCCGGTTCGCCAGAAGCCGCTTTGTCATGCTGGCCACATGACCCAGAAGCTGTACCATGTACAATAATGTGAGATGAGCGCCGCAACCCCAGAGTCGGCCATGACTGGACCTAATGGTCAGGGATCCCTTTACCTTTTATACTATCATTAAATGCATTTTACTTTAATAACATCAGTTTTTTCTTAAAATACAATGCATGTTCTTGTGGGTAAGAAGGGGTTCAATACTGGACTGGTTGAAGGGACTCAGGGAGTGCTAACGGTCCACAGGTTGGGGGTACAATGCTTGCCTTGCCCTGGGCATTGGCAATCCACACTATGCCACTGCCCAGAGAGTCGCTCTCTAAGCCCAAGGCAGAGGTAGATCTATCCTGGGGTAGCCCTAATTATCACCTGATTGAGAAAGCGGAAGGCAGTTTGTGTGTATGTGACACAGAGGAAAACAGGCACTGGACTTTGCATCAGAGGCATATTTAGGCTCTCTAGCGCCCTTGGCAAGGAGCTGTATCAGCACCCACCCCCAGTTTCTTGCGCCCCTCCACCAAGGTGGCCAGAGGAGACTGCACTCCTCAGCCAGCCAGCCAGCCAGAGCAGCAGAGGAGCGGCCCAGGGAGTATGCCGAGCCAGAGTGGAGAGGAATGATGTTTACACCCCCTGGGTAGAGGCGGGTTTAGGGCAGCACAACTGGTTCCCCTGCACTGGACACTGAGCCAAGGGGGGCACTGCAGGGTGTCACAACTAAAACTCGGTGAACGTGCAGAAAATATGGCATGAAGCGTGTGTGTGTGTGTGTGAATTTTGGTCTCACAGAGGGCACTGCTGAAATTTGAAAGACCACAATCTACCCCTGCCTTGGGCCTGTGCCATTGGCGGGGGCCAACTCCTAGGTACGCACCTTCTTAGCAGTGAGGAGAACCAACCCCAGAATCAGCACTGGGTCTATATATGATTATGCAGCTATTCTCTTCTTCTAAGAACTGTATCTTGAAAGAATTTGCAGTGGTTTTAAATAAGCTTTTTTTAACCTACTTGCAAGTCATTTAGCTTTTTTTATTATTTCCCCAAAAATCAAAGGGGAGGCAGACACCTGCTTTCTTGCATGTTAAAGGTAAAGGTTTTTGTTGTTGTTGTTCAGTCGTTCAGTCCAGGGGCGTTCCGTGCCTCTTGGCTACCCGGGGTGGGAAGCCAAGAGGCACCCCCCAGGGGCGGGGCGTCGCGGCGTGTGCGTGCGTCATGACGTCATGACGCACGCGTAAAGCGCGACGCCCCGCCCCCGGGGATGCCGGGCGCCAACTTCGGGAGCCTCCCGAAGCCGGCACCCGGCATCTCTTGGTGCGTGCGGCGGCTGCTCGTGCACGAGCAGCCGCCCGGCGCACCAAAGGATGCCTGACCAGCGGCGGATTCGGGAGGCTCTGCAGAGTCTCCCGAAGCCGCCGCCTGTCAACCCCCTTGGTGCGCCGGGCAGCAAGTCAGGGCAGGGAGAGGGGCGGGCCAGCGAGGAGGGGTGTCACCCTTCCTCGCTGGCCCGCCCCTTTCCATTCCCCGGCTCTGCAAGCCAGCGGCGGGAAAAGCCGCTGGAAGTGGGGGTGCTATTTTCGGCACTGCCGGGGCGGAGCCGCAGGGGCGGCCAGCGAGGGGGGGTGACACCGCTCCTCGCTGGCACCCCTGCAGGTCCACCCCGGCATTGCCGAAAATAGCCTTAAAAAAAAATTTTTTTTTAAGCGCCCAAAGTGTCACCCTCCCTCAGGGTGGCACCCAGGGCGGCCCGCCCCCCGCCCCCCATTGCTACGCCCCTGGTTCAGTCGTGTCCGACTCTTCGTGACCCCATGGACCAGAGCACGCCAGGCACTCCTATCCTTCACTGCCTCTCACAGTTTGGCCAAACTCATGTTAGTAGCTTCGAGAACACTGTCCAACCATCTCATCCTCTGTCGTCCCCTTCTCCTTGTGCCCTCCATCTTTCCCAACATCAGGGTCTTTTCTAGGGAGTCTTCTCTTCTCATGAGGTGGCCAAAGTACTGGAGCCTCAACTTCAGGATCTGTCCTTCTAGTGAGCACGCAGGGCTGATTTCTTTAAGAATGGATAGGTTTGATCTTCTTGCAGTCCATGGGACTCTCAAGAGTCTCCTCCAGCACCATAATTCAAAAGCATCAATTCTTCAGCGATCAGCCTTCTTTATGGTCCAGCTCTCACTTCCGTACATTACTACTGGGAAAACCATAGCTTTAACTATACGGACCTTTAAGTTCTTTAAGAACTTGCCATAGTTTGAAAGGTAAAGGGACCCCTGACCATTAGGTCCAGTCGCAGACGACTCTACAGTTGCAGCGCTCATCTCGCCCTATAGGCCAGCATGACTAAGCCGCTTCTGGCGAACCAAAGCAGACACCGTTTACCTTCCCGCCGGAGCGGTACCTATTTATCTACTTGCACTTGATGCACTTTCGAACTGCTAGGTTGGCAGGAGCAGGGACCGAGCAACGGGAGCTCACCCTGTCGCGGGGATTTGAACCACCAACCTTCTGATCGGCAAGCCCTAGGCTCTGTGGTTTAACCCACAGCGCCACCCGCTGTTTCATATTATTCCTTTAATAGGAAACTAGCCAAATGAGTTGAGCAAGCATTCCAGCCACATTATTCTGTGCATCAGGAAAGGTGAAGGACAGGCATCCCATGTGCCCTTTGTTGTCCATGAAGGAGGACCACACAGTTAAGTGAGTTTGTCAGCATGGCCAGGGCAGGATTCTGTCCTCTGAGGCCCAGGGCATGAGGGGCATAAGGCAGATGGCAATTCAGCCTGATGACTTGCATTACTACTTCAATACCATTTACCGGTAAATGTAATGTGAGAAGAAATCTTAAGCTTGGATGATGGAGAGGAAAAAAACACACAGAATTTGAGTGCAAAAAATAAATATAAAATTTATTAAAACACCCACAATAGTTTAAAGATATCAGGAATAATACATTTCACAAACCAGTTGGTTGTGTAACATAATAAAATACAAATTAAAAAAAGGGAGGGTCCATATTTGCAATTTTTAGGCATCCTAAAAATAAATTTTCAGAGACACTGAAGGGAGAAGTGTGAAAGGAAAAAAAATACAGACAAGAGGGGGAAATTATACAAAATAAAATTATCAGCATAAATTTACCATACTAAGGATATCTACAGTTTAATACACAAGTCCTATTGCCTTGAGACATTGTAAAATCTACCATTTGTCAACCAACCCCAGATAAACTTCATTTCAAGTAGCCACAGTCACAAATCAACAAAGAAATCTTCAAGTGTGGTCCACAAGGTGGCCTCCACTGGAGGTCTCGTTTACCAAATGTGAATTCAAAGAGACAAGAAATCAAATACATTGAGAAGTTACAGCCTTCGGTTAACTAAACTGAATTAGTCTGCCAAATCCAACATGTTTCTTTTCCTCATTTCTCTTAATTTTTTTTAAAAAAAATGTATTTAGAAGTCAGCTTTATACCTTTTTAATTAGTTTTACACGCAAAAAGAAAATAAAAAGCCAAAAGCCAGCTGGACAGCAGACATTTTCCAAAGATTGAACAGCAGTGAGTAAACTCTAAACAACAGGTGTCAAAAAAGGAGGAAAAGGATGGCAAACAAAAATCACTTGTAAAGTATATCCCTGATATTGGAGCAGAAGACAAAATTGGCCAATTTGCTTTACTATTCTTAGGCAAAAAAGAGAAACAACAATTCACATCTTGACCATGAAATATTCTTAATGCAGGCAAGACTCTTGTTGCATTCCACAGAGAACTGCCTTCATAAGAGAATACAGGAATGTTGCGCTTTGCTAGTTACCATAAGATTTATAATTTGCTGTCTGGAAAAACAAGTCACATGCTGTCTATGAAACGGTATGAAGTGGTATAGCTTTAAGAGCAATATGCTGGGGATCTGTCCCAATCTAGTACCAACATTTCATCTTTGCCCCTGGAATCTGTTTCTTAGTCCACCCAGTATTGTTATTTCTGCATTTCCAAAACTACTTAGTGGAGTAATCCAACTGGATGGCATATTTGGAAAAAATAATGCACTTTTTGCTGGCGGGGGGAGGGGGTGGTGATGAATAAAGTCAGGATTTTGCTGTTCCCAGATCAAAACATCATTGGGAACCTTTGCAAATTCTGCAGGAAAAAGAATTTGAGAACATTCTATTGGGGCAGATTTTTTTAACCAAACGTGCAGAAACTATTATTTGATTACTGATAATATAGCTGCTTAAGATCTTATTTCTAAAAATGCTTTCGCATGTGGGCCATACACTGTTCTGAGGTACTTCAGTAAAATCTACTGTTTACTGAAATGAAAGCACCACTCTCCCAGTTCACCTTTTTATTAGTGCTGTACACTGATTCCTCATTATGTTTCATTATTTTGAAAGTGAGAACTTGCCCAAGAATAGAACTACAAAGGCCATACAGTTTATAAGATGTCAAGTACAGTGTTGACGTAATAAAATACACACCTTGTTTCTAATATTTGTATCAATCCCATTAGCTATAACTGAATCACAGGTTGCCACAATACTCTGTTTCTGAGGTATTTTTTGTATGTATTGTGATAACAGCAAGCTTATTATATGATGAAAACCTGGCTTCTATACACATTTAAAACAAGTCTTGTGAACAAAAGAGAGAGAGAAAGTGAAAGACAGAGTGAGAGAGAAAATAAATAGCACCAAAAAGATATTTTGTAAAACTTTCAGACACAACTACTCACAAATAGCAATATACAAAGAAAAAGCCATCATAAAGTAGCAGAATGAAGCTGGCATTTTAGACTAAAGGGTAGCAAATCCATGTGTGGCCAGATCCTGGTTCCCTTCTCCACTATGAACCTTCAACAGGTTGGGCCCGTTTTCAATATTAACATCTATAGAATAAACCTGTTTACACTGAGATGCAGATGTGGTCCAAGAAGGATTTTTCCTTGGTTAAGGGTATGCAGGACTAAGTCATAACTTTTTGCTGTTAACTATAAAAGCAAGCAAGCAAGCTGGAGAAGACACAAGTACATTGCTTTATAAATAGCTGCTCTGTCTTGGAGTGACCTCAAAACTTCCAATTCAGCACCCATTGTTTTTGCATAATAATTACCAATACAGAATGTTACGTATACCTGCACCATGCACACTTGCTAAATTGGCACAAGTGTTATCTCAAAGTAGTTTGTAGTACCTTATTTTTCAGCTGCTTAAGGAAAGCATTTTAAATTTTACTTATTCATAGTTAAACTTCCTTGGAGCTTGATCCCAGAAGCCCTTTTCACTGGTGGTAGCTTTGCCAGCACCTGATTCCATCGAGCGAAGCAGGACTACTTGAATGAGTAAAAAGAGATCTCTCAGCATCCAATCATGAGCTGTGCTGCTCCATTTATATCAGCTAAGGATCTAGCCCTAGGATGTGGATAGTTGTCATTTACACCAAAGTAACCTCTGCTGGATCTACACACAGGTAAATGAGCTAAAAATTATGTAGCTGTAAATTTTAGACTCAGAGCATAGACTTTAAAAAAACAACATGTATTAAAAACATTGAAACTTTCTATTATCAGTTAATTGTACAGTTCTCTGGTTTGACATATACTGTAGCACCATAGCAAGATGGAATCTGGCAAAAACAAACAAACCCAAACACCCTTTTTTAAAACAAACCCACCAAGATAGCACCATTTCATCAGAAGATTTCAGTTATTAAAAATTATGTCTTTAGCCTACAGTGCAGACATTGCCTCAGCTGAAGCAACTCAGGGCTTCTTTGCCTTTCTATGGGACACAGTTACAACCTATGATAAATAGAAAGAAGGGAGCTCTCTAACTCTACTGATATATTGGGATAACCTTGTGTCTCACTGATGCAGCTCCTCAACCGTCTGCTAACCAGAGACAGCAACACAACATTCCTGTTACACACACACACAAAAGTTCATAGCAAGTTCACAAGCAATGAGTCTTTATGTCACCTTCCCAAACTGGACCCCCTGTATGCAGAATTGTTCCTTTGCCTTCTATACTGTTTGGTCCATGCATTTTTTCTTCATAAACAATTATTTACCACGATCTGCTTGAGCTCTTGATTGACCCAGGAGAGTAAGTGCCCCAAAGCAAATATTTTTAAACAGATGACACTCATGGTGGCCCAGTAGCTCAGCAAAGCATACAGAGGAAATAAGAATCCACTTATAGAAGGGACCTTAACCGACCCAAACTTTCTCCCAGAGAAGTTTAAGGGGAGTTTGCTAATAACTTCAGCTGGAGCACCACTGAATCCTTTTTTCAAGATTTCCCCCCCGGGATTATAGTTTTGTTTGTAATTTTAGCACCATCAGCTATTATGATTGAGGGTCAGTTGCTGTTAACTTGTTTCAGATCACTACCCCCAAAAAAACACATTTCAAAGAAATTTCTCACTACCGTCCTACAGACGTTGCTTTGCCTTTGACACATCAGGACAAGGGCTGCAGTCAGGATTCATGATTTCCGAAAAGGCCAACATGATGCTCAAGGCCCTGGTGGTCTTGGCTTCCCGCACCCCATAATGGGATGTTCAGTGGGCATATAGAGATGTACGAGCTAAGGCAGCCTTAGTTTCATGCTTTCCAAATGTTGCTGATCTCCGACTCCCATCACCTATGACCATGGACTGTGCTGGCTGGGGTTGATGGGTCCTTCAAGGGCACCAGGCTGGGGAAGGCTGCTCTATGCAACAAACAGCATAATTAAGCTCACAAATGTTGCTGCAGATTGAGGGAGACCTGCCATAATGGCACATCCAACTTCCCATGACTGAGAAGTGTAATCATTTTTTTAGCACTACCCCATTGGCTTTAGTATTTTCGGGCCAACATGGCGCCCTTAAGACACCGTTTATAAGCACCTCTGTAAATAAATGCATACCTGTTTCCATTTACTTTTCTGAATGACCCTGACCACAATAGGAGCTGTAATTGTCCATGTGTAAGCAAAAAGATGGCTGCCAAATAAAATAATTCTTTTTTTTTTCTTTTTCTTTTTTAAAGCAGGAGTAGATAATCTGTGCACAGTTCTATACTTCTCATAAATCTGAGGCATGGTAACTTTTCCCAACAACTGAGATTTGAGGTAGGTTATATACGTAGTGAGAAACAACCTCAGATTGCACCAAAATTGTATACTAAGTATACTTGTATACTTCTATATACTAAGTACATCAATTTATCCAGGATTTTGAGAGACGGGAGTTTTGCCTTTACTTCTAGCAGCCTTGTTTTAAAGTGTGCATGTGTGTGCGCGTGAGCACGCACGCACACACACACAAACACACGTGTCTATATATGTATATATAATGCATGTGCTGCGGGAAATTATGGTGGCATTCACATAATGGTGCTATAGATTTAATACTGCCTTTGCCAGAATCAAATAGCATGTGGATTGCCTCCTATCTGCACCAAGATCAACCAATTATACTGGCAAACACCTGGCACAATGGGGTTGGAGAGCCAGATTATTATTATTTTAAAAAAGAGAAAATCTCAGTCCAAAAGTCTTCGAGAAACCCATCTAAGATGAAGCAAATGAGAATTTTGCCTTAGACACACAATTTCAATAGGGAACAATTATTCCAGTTTTAATAACTCTGGACTTGCATCAGTGTGAAGGGAAAGCACCGTTTGGTCCTTTGGATTATTTGTGTGAGACAAAGAAAGGACTTGTCCTGCCAGTTAGTTTTTCTCCTTTTCTCTATTCCTATTGTGAAAAAACAGTGGAAATGGACACAGGCAAATTTGGAATAATTCATGGGTCTTCCTGTGTTGCCACCTTCTGACTCCCAAGACAGCTCCTGTTCTTTAAACTTGCCTCTACAAAAACATATTTCCCTCATCCAGAGATCTTAAGGGCACCATTGCTAGGTCAGAAAGTTACAACTTCAGAGCCACATTATGCCATGATCAGACAGCTCAGAAAAATCCCTCAACGGAAGCTTAACACACAATAGGATTTCAGCAGGTCAGATGCACAGCCCCATCCCTCCAAACGAAACACCTCCCTTCCCACATATATTACAATTTCTTGCTCTCTAAAGTCATGCAAATGAAGCTTCCAAGGCACCCCTGCAACACCTTTAAAATAGGAAAGTCAAATGAGACGTTAACAAGGAAATTACAGAAACAAAAAAACCAAACTAAAATGTTTTTGGAAAGAGATACAAGTCCAATGCTTTCCCCTAACTACAGCTGGCTAACGGATCCATCCTACATTAGTCAACAGCAAGCAGCCATTGGCCTAAAAAGCCTGAGAAGATGGAATATGTGGTGATTTAACTGACGGCTGGACCTACATGCTTATGCAGAGACCTCCTGGATTTGGACCACATCAAACTTCAGATAGGAGACACCTCAACATTAAACAGAAATAAACAACCCTCCCTGCATGCAGAAATCTAAAATAACAGAGAGAAACCTGTTCCACTTCGTGTAGTTGTTTATGGGGTGAGGGACCACGTGAATCTTTAAAGAAATGTGATTTTCCCACCTGAAGCCTGAAGTGGTATAATCTAGGCAGGCCTACTAGTACATGATTTGACAAACATGTAGAATGGCCTTCAGAGCAGCCCCACTGAAATCAATGGGTGATTTACACAAGTGGAGGATCAGGCCTTGCGCTGGACGACATCACTATCATCCTTTGACATTCAGAACATTTCCTATAAATCTGACTTGGAACAATTCTTAACAAGCACGATACGCTCATGGGTATGCATATGAAATCAATTATCATTCATTGATTTTCCCCTTGCCATAAAAAAGCATCTTTACAGAATACAGTAAAAACAAAAAAGGACGGAAAAGCATGTTAAATATTTTGTTTCTATTTACATTTCTCCCGCAATAATCTGTTTTAAAACATACTGCTCTTCAAGTTATTGGGTAATTTTTTTTCTTTTAAATCTTGGTGAAAGTGCTTTTTTAAAAAAATCTTTCTCTATTTACAGTTTAAAATCAGAACCACATAAAACACTCAGGATGCTGTATAGAGATCCTGGTTTTGTTTTGTTTTGTTTTTCCTGTTCCAGCGCGTGAGGATTGAGAAGGTTCCCTAGTAAACAAAATGCTATGTACAGGTTTTAATTTGCAAGCCATTTTTTTTTCTCAAAAGGCACCTGTTAAGTGCAGAAGGAGGTGGCCAAGGAATAATCAGTTTCAGATCTCTAACATGTTTGATCTTCTGGCCTTCTGCAGTGTTGAGAAATCGCATGCACAGGCTTATCAAAGCCGCAGGGGACCTACTCTGCTGAAGGAGTCAGACCTCCCATTTTTTCTACAGAAAGACCCGTAGTATAAGGCAGCAAAATACTCTTGCACCCATTGCCAAAAGAGTTGCCGCCACCCAATCTGAAAATGGCACCCATTTCAGGATGAGGAGATGCTTTGAAGGTGCTGCCTCAAGGCTGGAAGGTTCTACCCCCAATTCCAATGGAAGTTCATTGAGATTTTCTGAGCAAATTTAGTGAGAGCACCTAAAGCCCAGCAGGGACTTCATCATTAAACTTAACATTTTCCCAGTAAAGGATGAAATTCACACAATATGGAAAAGAACCACAGACACAAACTTCCTCTTACACAACACTTCTGTCCTTGAGCCCTGTCCTATTGAGATTTAAAAAAAAAAAAAAAAAAACGACAACAACCAACCCTGATATAAGTAAACTTTTTGGTGTAGTTTAAATAGTACAAGGGTTCTGAATTAGAGTGAATTTCATCCTAATTTAGGGAAGATTTCCTATCATCATTTTAGCAACACAATGCTTCTGTTGAGGGGAGGCCTGGCTTCAGAGAGTGTAGCCACTTATGTGAATCACCTATTCTTAACACAACTTGCATTACTGATGGGGAAAGGGAGGTTAACCTTAAAAAGTCGTGATTCAAAGTTTTAAAAGCACCAGCTGTTTTGCAGTAATCAGTTATCACATAACATTGATATTTCCTCTTTAAAAAACGGCACCAGAAAAATAAAATAAAACTTACAATAAGCCAATTTCATTTTTGCATTTGAAAATGTCCACGTGTAAAGGTTGGGGTGTGTGTGGACATTTTCACTTGGTAAGCATGCACCTTTTGAAAACACAGCACAAAGGAGATCTATTGTGTCCTTCCTTTTCATTGGACTCTGCACCAGAGATGATAAAAAGAGGGTGGCCATGATGGTTTCTTAAAGATACAGGACCTCAACCCGAGATTCTTTTGTTTCCAGAGTGGCTTTTCTTTTACCACGACAGAATAAAAGATTCAAAAGTGAGGCGGACATCAGTTCGAAATAGTCAGGCCTAGCCTACAGAAAAATTAAGTGTGGTTGGTTACACTGTATGATAAATTTGGCAAGAATCGAAACATTGCTAAGTGCTATTCTGTGGGAAGGCAGTGCTAAATGCTATTCTGTGAGTCCCACAGAGTGAGAGACATGAAAATCAAAAGGTCACTTCCTGGGCAAACTCAGCCCCTTCCAAATGTTGTTTTACGTCTTCTACCCGCAGTCCTCCCCACCTCCCCTTCCACCTCTTCTCCTCAAATCTATCCTTTTCTCAGTTCCTTCCTTCATGAATTTAACTGGGTAAGATATTTATGCCAAAACAGTTGATGGAGAAAAGTTGAACTAGCTTAATTTTACACAGGCTGCACAGCCGCTGCCTCTTGCCTTGACAAAAGAACTTCATTCAAGAACTTGCCTTTAAATAAAAACGTAACCACATGCAGTGGCAGAAATAATATCTTTATCTTCATTCTTTTCATTTCCACCTCCTCGGAAACTGGTTAAAGTTAGGCCACAAGCTCACAGCAAACCTGACTTTGCAGTGGTTTACATGACATAATTTTTACACAGACAGCAACATGTGCCAGCTGCAGTCATGCCAGAGGATTGGTACTCCCCTGAGATGCTCTAGGCAGACTCAGTTGTGTTGAGGATTGAAACAGGCAAATTGGGCCACCTTTTTACAGCATTCCCACTGTGTGAATGCATCTATTCTGTTGGGGCCCCCTCCCAAGTTAAGAGAAGTGTCACACAACATTTTATGCTCTGTTCAAAACCAATGAGGTGGAAACTGTTGCCTATTTGTAGTCTCTTGTCTTCTCTACTTAATTCTTCCACCAACCTTTTTCCTTCCTGGAAGAGATCTACTAATTCTCTAAGAAACCATCACACAGCAAATTATACAATTACCTTAATTGTAAGTCTTGGTTTCTGGGAGGTCTCTAAAGTGAGATTTCTACCCCACTTGGATGTGATGGATGGTGCAGATTCTTATTGGCTTAGGGTGCAGCTGAGTTTTAGATTTTGCTTCTATGTCACATAATCCCCTTCAGAGTTGTAATAATTTCTGTTAAAAATCCAATATACACATGTGTATTTGGAATGGAATTAAAAAGCTCTCCTTTGCGAAAGGACACTACAAATTTCTCTTGCCATTATCGTGATGTACAGATTAAAAATGCACAGATATAAATATTTTTAGATTACTGAAAAATGTTAACAGCAATAAGTTTCTTCAGCTCAACTCCCAAGTGCAGATAATATACTGGAAATGTCACACTTGGCGTGGCTTCGTATTTCTCTCCGACACACGAAGGAAAAAGCACCACAAACCAGCACTGCGATCCAGTGCTGCAGACTTTGAGGTAAAATGGCCCCACGCCAGCTGCGCTCTGCTCAAATCCAGCGACTGTACGGCCCAGTTACCTTGGTGTAGGCGTAGGAGGACACAGTGATAGCTGAGTTTGTTGGGATGGCCAGGGCCTGCCGGGTTGGGACAGTGTCTTTCTTCTCCTTCTGCTGGGGCTCAGGGGCCAAGCTGCCTCCCCATTTCCGCTTCTTGCCAAAGGCTTTGATGTCCTGCTGGAGCCCAAGCCTGGCTGCCTCCTCCTGCCTTGCCCGGGCTCTCTCTGCCAGCTGTTTCATCTTTGCTTCCCAGAGGGCAAGTCCATGATTGGGCTGGTTTAAGTTCTTGTGCTGGTAGAAGACCAGAGAGATGCGTGTGGGGTGACACCGGTTGGGCTTCTTCAGCGGGGTGGTGGCATGTAGCTCTCGCCTTGCACACTCTATGAGGATGGAGCCGTGGGCTGGAGCCACTGCCACACCGCCAATGTTCTCATCCAGAAAGTTGTGTTCACTGTCTGACCACACCTCCTCTTCATCCTCCTCCTCTTCTTCCTCCTTGATGTTCTTTTCGGGTGTCTCTTCCATGCTGTCATCTAAGCTGAATGAGTCCCATGGCCTTTCTTCCTGGCCAGCACCCAGAAGCATTGTACCACCATTGGCCTTCAAGGAAGGGAATGGCTTCTCCCCACACACACCTGATGCCACAGATGTCAATGAGCCAAAGGAAGCCCATGGTCTGTTGGGTAATCCTGTGCCCGGTGTAGGAGTCCTCCTGTCATCTGCTTTGACAGAACCCCAAAGTTCATCTTGAAGTCTGGAGTTTCCCTTGATGGAACTAAAATTCAGCTGCCCCAAGTTCCAGGGCTTCTCCTGAAGGTTTGAATTCACTGAAAAGGCTGAAGAGTTCTCGTTGACTTTGCAAGGGCTCCATGATTTCCCCAGCACATCAGGGCCAGGTGGCAAAGGCTGTCCTTCTGTAGGAAACATATTCCACTGTTTTTCCAAGAGGTGGGACTGTGGTAACCTGGTAGCATTTGAGTGGGAACCAAACAAGCTGGACTTGTTCTGTGTGTTTGCATTGAGAACGCCAGCATTGTCATTGGGTGTAAACATGTTCCAAGGGCTCTCAGCATGACCAGTCCTGTCCGGAGGGGACTCATTTCTGTTGACTTTGTAAGGGCTCCACTGTTGTTCTGGGCCTCCATTCTGAGACGACATGGACAAATCAGATAGGTTCAGATTTGGATTTTGGCCATTAATAGCAGCCGCTCTCTGAAAAGACTCCATGTGTGACAAAGGGTCCATTGGCTCTTGCTTGATTGTTCGGTGATTGAAGCAGTTTGTGTTTTGTGCAAATGACAGGGCTTCTGCAGGGACAGAGTTACACCTCTGGGGCACAGCCGTGGGCTTGCCTGCATGCCTGCTAGATCTCTCGTAGGTGCGCTGGTGGTGATTTTTGTTTCGTACAGTGGGTGGGATTTCCTCCATCTGTTCGGAATTCTTGTAACCATGGCTCAAGTTATTTTGCAACATTTGGACATCAGGCTTCTTCTCGTAGTTGGTGCCTGCCCAGGGTGCATTCCTTGTGTCACCGTAATTCAAAAACTGGGAATGAAACATGTGATTGCTGGAAAATCCGTAATACCCAAAGGATGGAAGAGAGAACTTTGAATGCAACCCATTCATGGAAGGCAGGTTAGGCTGTGCATAGTAGGAATGGTATGAGTAAACACTGTTCATGCTGTATGGGTCAGAGGGCCTGCAGTTCCCCAGCACCGAGTAGCTTTCCACCACAGCGTTCCCATTGTACTTGAAAGTGTTGTAGTGGTTCTGAGGTTCCACTTTGATGGAAGGTTTGACTGACCGCTGTGAATGTCCACTTTTCAAAGCCATATCTGCAGATGCAAAACAAGAACCAATGTTAATTTGCAGAAACAGGATTGCTTCTTTGGCACAAGACCTTTGAAGATCTGGGCCACTCTTCTGGCTAGTGTTCTGTTTACACTAGCAGACTTTCTGTCCCTTGCCTGAGTGTCTAAGAACACCATTTAGGAGGGGGAAACTTAGCCAAGTAGCTACATGCATTTTGTGATAGTCTGCACTATCCTCCTAAGTGGCAAAATTTGACCACCTTCAGGAAAACTGAGAAATCCTATCTCTTTGTGCACTTGACATGTGCAAGGCCTTTGCACAGTGTGACTGTACTGCCTAAGACACATCACTAGTGTTGCATCATGGATATATCTCTGCCCCCACAGACAGGGTATGAGTGAGGGAATCTCAAATCATCCTGCAAAGCAACCACATTTATTTTCCTTTGCAAAATCCTCCTGACAAATCCTGTGATGATGGCAGCAGTGCTACAATCCAGTCCCCACCGCACAAACAAAGGAAAGAGAATACTGGTGTGGGGAAGAGCAAGTTGTGATGCTCCAGAATTTTTATGGAGCATGCCATTTGCTTCTTGCCCTGGGGCTTCTCACAGCCCTGAAGATAAGCTTTCTCAAGAGGATTTCTGCCACCCAAACCAACAGTGGTCATTCACACCATAATTAATTATCAATGCTGATAATTTCGACACTAAGACAGCCTAAGAGGCTTATACCTCAAACCTGGAAGGATAAACACTCACCGTCTATTACATAATTACCTTACCGTCCTGACTACATTCAGACCTATTTCATATAGGCATCAATTTCACATGGTTCCTTATTTGGACATCTGGGTGGCTTGTATTAACTTATATGTCTCATTTTAAGATTTGTGTGCTGATGGTAACTGTATCTACAATGTGAATGGATGATGGTCTACTATTATTGGTATTATTAGTATATTATTATTATTATTATTATTATTATTATTAGTTTCCTCCCTTCTTTAATTTAATTTTTTTCTTTCATTGCAAATACCATCACCATCACCATCAACCTAGGTTCCATGAAATCCTCTGCTTTCCTGGCAGCTTTAGAGATTCACAGACAATAATGTGGATGAGAAAGTCATTGTGGTATAGTGGCTAGAGCAGGGGTGTCAAACTCCGGCCCTCCAGATGTTTTGAGACTACAATTCCCATCATCCCTGACCACTGGTCCTGTTAGCTAGGGCTGATGGGAATTGTAGTTCCAAAACATCTGGAGGGCCGGAGTTTGACACCCGTGGGCTAGAGCATTAGACTGGGAGACCCGAGTTCAAAAACCCACTCAGCCTAGAGGAAGCCTTGGGCTATTAACTATCTCTCAGCCTAACCTTCCTTACAGGGTTCTTTCTTATGAGGAGAGAACCATGAATGATTGACCTGAACTGCTTGGAGGAAGTGTGGAATAGAAATGAAATTTACAAATGAAAATAGTAATTGAGGACAGCAATCTTCCATGAATGACTCATCTACCATTACCAATCTTCCTCTAAGTTGTGCAGAAAGTGTTTGTTTGCCATGCTCTTGAGCAGTGCTTTCCAATTGGCGGTGCCTTCGGAGTAAGTCGGGTGGCATGCAACTAACTCGAAAAATATTGTTCTAAAGTAGCATTCCCAGACCTGATGCCCAGCCCTTTGGATGTTTTGGACTACAACTCCAATCAACTCCAGGCAGCACAGCCATGCCAATATGGCAGTGCTGGCTAGGGCTGATGGGAGTTGTAGTCCAAAACTTCTGGAGAGTACACAGGTTGCATAGGAAAATGGTGAGGCCCAAATGGCCTAGCTAAGAATCTGATTGGCACCCAAGAATATGTCCCAGAATCCTTTGCTTGTGCCTAGCAGTGCCTCAACAGAGACACTGATTAATAAAGCATTCCCAAAGGGCAGAAACTTTGAAAACTATTGACCAGACTGCATCCCAACAGCAGCTGCATAAGAAACCTAACCAGATAGCACATCAACAGCACAAGACAAGTGGCCTTCTCAGCTCCCAACCCCTGTTGCCCTCACCTGCATCCTGCTGAAGTGGTGGCATCTCAAAAACCTCCTGCTTGATTTTCTCAGGTGTAATCAGCTTCTCCTTCTGCATTTTCTTTTTCTCAGCAGCTGCCTTCCTGGCTTCCAGCTGCCTCTGCCTGCAAGACTTGGCTGGCTCAGGAAGCTTCCTCACCTCTCTGGGGAAGGAGCTGAGAACCTGGATTGCCCCCGTGCCCACCTTTGCAGCTTGATTCTCCTCGCTGCCAAACTCATCGGTGGGGGACATTTTATACAGTGGAAGGACATGCAGCTGTTCATCCTCAGGGATCCTCCCAGTGGTACGATTGTCTTCTTTTGTCAAGGTACACACCTAAAGAAGTGGACAGACAACACACAGGGAGTCCCAGTTAGCTAATTCAATGGGGACACACAAAATGGCAAGGCCAGAGTCTAAAAAGTGACTTCAGGCATGCCTAGAAGCTCGAGAATTTCAAGATGGCATATCTATTGCCAGCTGGTTGAACAAATACTTTCACTTTACCTGAGCCAATTAATCACGGGTTATATATTTAGGTCAAACTGATGTGATGAGATAGAGCTGCTCACACAGACTGTCTAATGAATGTGTCAGGAATGTTTGTTTTGTTTTTGTTTGTGTGTATATATAAAATAAAACATAGAAAAATATAATAACAGATGCCAAAAAAATGAAATAAAAGTAGAGTAAAAGGTGGTAGCTAAAGCTAAACATGAAGGAAAAGATTGCCACAACAAAATCAAACATAATAAATTAGTATCACGAAGCTCCAAGTAACACAAATGGATTTGCATTCTCCTGTACCTTTTACTCCAATCCTATATAATAAAGAGCAAGTGTCCCTGCGTCCACTTTCTGTGTGTCACGGAAGTGCGCTACTGCGCATGTCAGAAAGGAGACGCAGGGATTGGACAGCAGAAGCCACTTCCGCCGCCGCCTTTACTTGGAGGCTCCCGCTGCCGCCATTACTGCCTGGAAAGCGCGGGGGAAGCGGCGCGAAGCGCCGCTCCCCCTGCTGTCGGCCACCTCCTCCGCCTCCGCCTCCGCCTCCGCCTCCGGGCGGCCGCGCTCACCTGTCTCGGCAGCGGGCGGCCCGGCCCTCTGGCCCTCTCCACCCAGGCGCTCCAGCTCTGCCCCGCAAAGTAATGGAGATTCGGCAGCCGCTGATCCATAGCAGCCAATGCTGCTGCTGCTACCACCGCCGAGCCTCCAGGGCCTCCGAGGGCTCCGCGCCCACCGCATGGTCCGGCCCCGCCGCCGTTCGCCGGAGGAGGAGGAGGGCAGCCCGGCTGAGGAGGGGCGGGAGAGCTGAGGCAGGCAGAGGCGGCGCAATGAGGCGGCTCCTGCTCCTCCTGCTGCTGCTATCTGTGGAGCGGCGGTGGTGGCGGCTCCGACGCTGCCGCCGCATGAATAAAGAACTGGCCTCCGAGGGCGCCTCAAAAACACCCTCCTTTCCCCCCCTCCCCTGCTTCCTCCTCCCTCGCCTCCGCTTTTCTCCTCCTCTGGGGTAGCGGCCGAGGCTGGAGCCGGCGGCGGGGAGAGGCTGTAGGAAGCGGGGAGTGGGAGACGCCAGCGGGAGGCGGAGCCAGGTCCTCTCCGAGAACGCCTCACTCACCTCACGGCCCAAAACGGAGGAGCCCGGAGGCGGAGGAGGCGTCGCCGCGCTCTCGCTCTCCCTTCGCCCAAGCTGAGCCCTGCTGTCACCACCAGGGAGCCGGATTTTTACCTCCCTCGCCACCGCCCGCACACCAGCCTCCCCACCACCCCCTGCCCGCCTCGCGCTGCCGCCCGGTCGCCGGGGATGGGGGGGGAGGTGTGTGTGTGTCTGGGAGGGAGAGAGAGAGGCGAGCTATTTCTGGAGGTGTGGGAAGTGGGGGGGGGTGAGAGAGAGCGACAGCCGAGCTGTGTTTTTGGGTTTCCCAAAGGCATCTGATTGAACAGGCTGCTGGGGAGGGGAAGGGTTAATGGGAGGGAGAGGAGTCTGGGGAGGGAAGGGTTAATGGGAGGGAGAGGAGGCTGGGGAGGGGAGGGTTAATTGGAGGGACCGCTACACCCCCGAATGGCCCCATATGTTCTAGGGCCCGTTATCTGATAACGGGCTTAATTTACTAGTACGTTATGAAAAGGCTCCATTTCAAAATGAAGACGTTTTCTTGTTGTCTACCCTCTCTAGTTCTCACCATAGACGTAAGCTTAATCATACATACTATGTTGCAGATTTTAGTTATCCATTCTCTCATGGATGGTGTTCTCTTTTTTTTAAACCCAACTTTGACAAATAAATATTCTGGCAGCAGTTAACAGAAGTTTAGTTATGAAGTTGTATCATTTATGCGATGAATAAATAATAAAATGAGCGATGATGCTTCCTTACCACAGTACACCCATTATAAAGGTTATGCTGATCTTTGTGAGCGTGAGCACAGAAGTCCATGCACGCTGTCACACCAGAGAAGGGCCTCCCCTCTTTCAGTCCAAGCCGGCAGTCTATTGCTATATCCTCATTTGTAACCTGACGAGAAAAGATGTATGGTTTGTTTGTTTGTTTATATTAATATGTAACTTTTAAAACCTGTTTATTATTATTATTATTATTATTATTATTATTATTATTATTATTATTACTAGGTAATACAAAGCATGAAGTTGAACAAAACAAGAAAAACTCACCTAATTTCCCTAACCCTCCCTCTCCCCACAGAACACAGTCAGGAGTAGAATAAAAATAAGACGATACTGAAGTCACCCTGGAGTTGACATCAGATTGAGTTTAATTATTTTGTAACAATTGTCTTTTATACATTTTTTTATTTTTGTATTTTATCTGTGTCATTTTAATTTGTGTAAGCCACCTGGGAGAAAGCAGGCTATAAATAAATGTACATGTAACAACAGCAGCAACTCAAATGGCTTACATTAAAATAAAACAAAAACAACAAGTAAAAACACAGCAACACAAATAAAGTTTTAAAACATAGCTTTAGATGGGGGAGGAGGCAGTACTACAGCTCCCGCACCACTAGAAGAGACCAAAAGGCTGGGGAAAGGTAAAAGTCCCTGCCTCCAATCTAAAAGTGGGCAAAGATGGGGCTAGGCATGCCTCTCTTGGGACAGCTTTCCACAAGCTGGGAGAGGGGGGCATTTGTTAGAGCTGTAAAGGGACAAAGGGCTAAAATCTGAGGGCCAAGACAAAAGCAACAGCCACACTTTCAATGGACTCTTGCAGTCTTTCTCAACCTGGTGCTGTCCAGACATTTTGGATTCCAACTCCCAACAGCCCCAGCCACCAGAGCCACCCGCCCATCTGCCCTGGAATCCAACATTATGCTGCCCGGAGCTGATGGGAGTTGCAGTCCAAGACTGGACTGTCTTTGAAAACAAGACTGCACTGCAGGGGGTTGGACTAGATGACCATTTGAGTCCCTTCCAAGTCTAGAATTCTATGATTACACAAAGACCTGACCCTTCATTTACCTAGGCCCCACCCTGGGCTCCATCTTTCGTTTGCTCAATATTTTTATACTGCCTTCTCCTAGTGCCAATCTGGTTCTCTCCAGATGTTGCTGGGACTCCAGCTTCCATCAGACCCAGGCAATGCTGGCCAATGTTTTGGGAGATGAGTTGTGGTCCAACAACATCTCAAAGATAGCAGGCTGGGCAAAGACTGCTGCAAACCAACCAAACCAGTGTACAACGAATCAGAGCATTTCCTGCAACAGACCTTGGCAACAGCCTCATAGACAGGATAGGTCAATGGTTCTTAAAGGCTGTGGCATACCAGCAGGAGAGGATGCAAGCGTGGTGGGAAGATTTGAGGATAATCAAAGAAACATTTAAGTATTGTATAGTATCATTTATTTATTGCAGAATATGGATAGCTGTCTTTTCAACATGAGAGCAAGAGCATCAAGTGATGCTGCAAGCTCACGCCTCTTGTTGTGGGGTAGAATCATAGAATCATAGAGTTGGAAGAGACCACAAGGGCCATCCAGTCCAACCCCCTGCCAAGCAGGAAACATCATCAAAGCATTCCTGACAGGTGGCTGTCAAGCCTCTGCTTAAAGACCTCCAAAGAAGGAGACTCCACCACACTCCTTGGCAGCAAATTCCACTGTCGAACAGCTCTTACTGTCAGGAAGTTCTTCCTAATGTTTAGGTGGAATCTTCTTTCTTGTAGTTTGAATCCATTGCTCCGTGTCCGCTTCTCTGGAGCAGCAGAGAACAACTTTTCTCCCTCCTCTATAGGACATCCTTTTATATATTTGAACATGGCTATCATATCACCCCTTAACCTTCTCTTCTCCAGGCTAAACATACCCAGCTCCCTAAGCTGTTCCTCATAAGGCATCGTTTCCAGGCCTTTGACCATTTTGGTTGCCCTCCTCTGGACACGTTCCAGCTTGTCAGTATCCTTCTTGAACTGTGGTGCCCAGAACTGGACACAGTATTCCAGGTGAGGTCTGACCAGAGGTCTGACCAGATACAGTGGTACTATTACTTCCCTTGATCTAGATGCTATACTCCTAGCATCTAGGTCAAGGGAAGTAATAGTACATATGAAAGAGGTCTTTATAATAATATTTTGGAATGATTTATGTTCTTATGTAGCTGCATTGTTTTATACTTTCTGGATGTCCCATGAGCATATAAAGTAGATGTGTTCAATGTTACCAGTCAAGCACTGCTAGAAGCTGGCCCCCACCCCACCCCTGGCCAAAAATTCAGTGTGGCACAAGCAAATTGTATTCTGAAATATGGCCCAGAGAAAAAAGTTTGAGAACCACTGGGATCTATACTTAAATCAGCAGCACAATAGTAACAAGAGCTGTACAGTGGGCCATTCCAGGTACCTGATTTTTGTAGGCCTGGGGTGCCAGCCTCCTATAAAGTGGGGCGACTTCTGTGGCCAGGTCCTGGAAGCTTCTTCTGAGAACTTCTTCCTGCAGTGAAAGAGTGGGAGAGTCACAGTTGCTCAGGCTACCTAGTTCAATCTTGCCTCCTGTGCCCAGCAGCCAACAGCATCTCCCTGAGGCCCAGAGTCATTTCCTACCTCACTGTCACCACCTGTGATCCTTTTTCATGGGAGATGCCAGAGATTCATTCAGGCTGGGACTTTCTGCACACAAAGTAGGGGCTTTTCTACAGGACAATAGCCTCTAACCCTTTCACCTTTTTTTATTCATCCATAGTAAAGCATTTCAAAGGAGCTGCATCAAAAACTACTGCCGGCAAGGGGTACTACTACTGCCCTTTCCAAAACAAGGGGTAATACTTCCAAACATTTCACCCAGACCCAATCCTTTCTTCCAAATATTAAAAGCTAGCATCACAGAGTTGTAGCCAAATGCCAGTCCTACTCACAGTAGACCCACCAACATTAATGGGCATGACAAGCTTAGGTTCATTCATTTCACTTGATCTACTCTGAGCAGAACTTAGTTGGATGCAATCCATAGTGATCAATAACCTAGGAGTAGTAGTAAACTTTAATACGGTCAAAGACCAGCAATAATAATACAATTCAATTCATAAGTAGGATTTCTATCTCTTATATGATATTAAATATTTCACAGTTTTAAAATTTACTGTTAAAAACATGGCTATTAAAAATTAAGTTTCTGTCTCCTCTCCATCTGCTATGGATTGACTGGAATCATTATCTTTAGTGGTTGCTTTCATCCTAGCTTGTCTTATTCTTGTCGCCAAGTAGCAATACTTAGCTACAGCCCTAGTAGTCTCTATGTTTGTGTCAGCTAGCAGATAGTTGGTATAAGTTTCTTCTGATCGACCGGGTAGTATAACTAGGAGCGGTTCAATTAGCTCTTTTCTCGCCTCTCGGTATAATGCGCAGTGTAGCAGGACATGCCCTATAGTTTCAATCTCTTTGTTGTTGCATGGGCATAATCTTTGATCAAGGGGAATCTTGTTGTACCTACCAGTTAATAGCGCTGAGGGGAGAATGTTGAAGCAGGCCCTAGGATCAATAACCTATATTATTTATAAGAACTGTGAACGCCTTTCAAATGAGGAAGCAAGAAATTCATTATGGAGTAATCAGTACAATGGTTGCAATTTGTGATGCAGTTTCCCTATTAGTGCCGCCACCAGCCCCCCTCCTTCAGTTCTTAAATATTTTTGCCATTAGGACAAATTACAAAACTTTTTCCATCCACTTATTTTTGGTATGGTTTGTAGAGGCTACTTTCCAGTCCTTTCACATTTACAAGGAGGAAGCAACGACTTGCTTGGCCAAATGCAAGCAGGTATTTGGTCAGCCTACTTTGGAGGAAGTCTCCCGTGAACTTTGCCAGATTCCCATGTCATTGCTCTTACTCTTAAGAGATGCTGGTGAACCCTGGAGCCCTAATCCCCCTTGGAAAATGAACAAGCAAAACAAAGGGAGGCGTGGTGGTGGGTGGATGTCTCACTAACCTCTTTGGGGTTGTCTCCCTGAAGTCTGAATTTCCTGGGCGTTTTGCTTCGAGCGTATTTGCACCCATTGAAATACATGCTCCAAGAGCAGCCGAAGGAGAAAGAGGCACCACAGGTGTTGGGGTCCTTGCCTTGACATGCACAGGTCCGGCTGCAATGAATACAAAGGAAGGCATTTCAGATGCTGTCCACAGCTAGCCAAAGAGCTACTGACCTGTGCTCTTGTCATTCCCAAGCCACTAAATCTAAAGGTGTCAATCACAAATGAGTTGGGAGGGCCAGATCCCCCCATCAGGAGATGCCCATCATGCGAGCACAGCCATAAACCAACACTTGACCTCTAAAAAACATTGACTTATAAAGCAGTTAATAGGATTTCCTTTCCTTTCTGATAATGTGGGAGGTATGAGTTGTGCTCATATTAATGTGATGTGAAGTTTATTCCCAAGATTAACTCTTAATGTGCTTGTAACGTAGTGTGTTAACTGTTATGTATGCATGACTTACCGGTGGCTAATATGTTGCAATATTTTAATGAGCTTAAATCTTATGGTCTTTTCTCTAAATAAGTATTCATAATCATGGGAGCTTTCTAACACACAAAGCTACGATTAATTGTGTACAGGTAACTCACAACTTAGGACGTAGGTGGCGCTCTGGTTTAATCACAGAGCCTAGGGCTTGCCGATCAGAAGGTCGGCGGTTCGAATCCCCGCAACGGGGTGAGTTCCCGTTGTTCGGTCCCAGCTCCTGCCAACCTAGCAGTTCGAAAGCACGTCAAGTGCAAGTAGGTACCACTCTGGCGGGAAGGTAAACGGTGTTTCCGTGCGCTGTTCTGGTTCGCCAGAAGCGGCTTAGTCATGATGGCCACATGACCTGGAAGCTGTATGCCAGCTCCCTTGGCCAATAAAGCGAGATGAGCGCCGCAACCCCAGAGTTGTCCGAGACTGGACCTAATGGTCAGGGGTCCCTTTACCTTTTTAACTCACAACTTACATGCGTTAACATGTGCGGTTTCAACTTTACCTGGCTGAAGGCTGGCTGGCTGAAACTGCACAAACTGCACAGAATGCAGAGAGCTTAAAAGCTATTTTTGTACAGGGTATTCTGTCTTGCTTACTGGACTCTCGGAGGCTTTCATGATGTCTCACACGTTCCTGTGAGCGCCTCCCGGAGCTGGTAAGTGAGGCAAAGAACTTAAAAATTAAAAAAAAAACTTTGCCTTGTTTGGGAGGGTTAAGGCCCATTTGGCACAACAGCTCCAGGAGGTAAAAGTGCTCTGGTGGGGGCAGTTCCAACGGTGTGGTTCTAGTATTTTTTTGTCTCATGTCAAGATTGTTGTTTTTTAAAAAGGATTGCCAATTCCCGTTATCACTGAATCTGATAATTTTAAGCAGGGAAGAGCCTGGAGGGGGCAAGTTTGATATGGACCCAAGGATCTTCTATTTGGCCCCTAATCAATGGTAGTCAGGGGAGAGAAGGAAGGAGGGAAAGCAGGAGAAACTTGTTAGTTTTTGAGGTAACATGTTCACCTCTTCAGAAGCAGAAACCAGGAGTCAATAAAGGACCCGCCTCTCCCCAGTCCAAAGAACCTTTCAGTAAATCAATTCCATAGATCTCTGAGAAAATGCTGTGTCCCACCAGCCTCTTGTCTCCAGCAGCCTGGCCAGGGCTAAAGGAACTTACTCGTCGTTCAGCCCACATCGCCGGGTGGTGGGGTTTCCATATTTCGTGAGCGTGTCAGTGAGCTCCTGGTACAGAGTGTCCCCCAGGGCACTAGGGATCCCCTCCCAGGCCAGAATCAAGATAATGATGACAGCATTCTGGCAGTGATGACCAGCACGGTGTCGCACCAGGCACAAGAGCTTCTCCTCCAAGTTGTGCCTCCTGATGACCTGGAGAAGAGGAGAGGATATTGCTTGGTCAAGGAAAATACAGCCTCCAACCTCAGCCTGCCATCCTCCCCCAAAGAGGCCAGAGTGGTGCTGCCCAGCCTCCTGGGCAGAACTGCCCAAAGAGAAGTCAACATTAATGGGGCAAAGTGACACAATGTAGACTTATTTTCCATACAAATGCAGGAACTGCAGTTGCTGCTGACTACCCTGGCATGGCAGTGCTGCACTTCTGTTGGCTGATGACAGTCTCCACATCAATGCCTGAACATAAGAGCCGCCTGATGGCTGGATCAGACCACCAAAAGCCCACCCAGTCCAGCATCTTGTTTCCCATGGTGGCCAACCCAAACCCTCTGGGAAGACAGTAAGTGGGCTGTAGAAGCCTTCCTCCATTGGTATGCCCAAGCAACTGGAGTGAAGTGGCATCCTAAGTGAGAGCTCTTGCCCCTCTCCTCCTCCTCCTCCTCCTCCTCCTCCTCCTCCTCCTCCTCCTCCTCCTCCTCTATGAAATGGTATCTTCCTTCCACTATTCCTGCAATGAGAGTTGTTGAGGGTCTTTTTGGCAGAATTTGGGAACATTCTTGTGTGACTGCATAGGAACTGCTCTTCGGCCAGGTTTCTGGGATAAATGCTAAATGCCAGGGGAAAGGAGGGCAGCCACTTACCCACTTCGCGATGGGGCAGCCGCGGGAGCTTTTTCCTTCCTTCCCTGTGTAGATCACTTTTTCAATTCTGATGGCTTTTCCCTTCTCACCATACCTGGTTGGAAAAGTCACAACATTAGGAAGACAAACAGGGCACATGACTGAGAGCTCTGCTCTGGAAGAAGCAGAAGAAGAAGAAGAAGAAGAAGAGAGCTCTGCTCTTCCAAGGGAAGCCTCTTCCTGAAAGACTGGAGAAAGATTACAAGGTGGGTTGGGCTTCCACTTGCCAAATGGTTTTCAAACTAGCCAGCAGGGTCATCTTACCCATAGGCGCTAGGGGTGCGGGGCACCTGGGCGTCAGGCTCTCAGGGGTGCCAGGCCGAGTTGAGTCTGGGGAAGAGCCCACCCGTCGGTCGGAGCGCCACAATGGGCTCTTCTGCTGCGGGCGGCTCTGTGCCGTGAGTTCAGGGGCAACCGAGCCAGTGAGACGCTGAGATGGCCAGCCAGCTCCACCCTCCTGAGTGCCTGGGACTGGGCAACCTGGGGGGGCAGGCACCAGGCGGATCTTTGCACCCTGGCGCCGCATATGCTTAAGACAGCCCTGCTAGCCAGGATAGTAAGCTAACTTCAAAACCATGGTTTAATATTCTAGCTTGTTTGTGAGCTGTTCACCATAGTTTAGGAGTTTGGATGCAAAAGGAAACTGTGATTGGAAGATGAAACATGACTTGTTCAGCTGCTTATGTGAAAGGAAGAGCAAAGGGAGGCTACATGCAAGTGCAAGGCTTATGAAGCCAGGACTGGTTTGTGTATGTTTCACCCAACATGTACTCTAAAATGCTTGGGGTGGTTATTGCTTCGCCATCCCAGTGCTTCGGGGCATCATAGCTAAGAGACAGGCAAATAAAACTTCCTACCTTAGTTATATTAATTGCAACTCAACCTTCCCAAATAGCAGTATCTCCAGGATACCGGACGTCACACACTGGGGCTTTGCTTTTCACTGGGAAAAGGTTGCATTTCTCTTTATTGCAGAAGACGTGCTTCTCAAAGGGACTCACTTAGCGTGGGAGCTGTTCTTCACATCAGTTATTGATGCACAGAGGTTCTTTCCCAACCTCCACCTTTAGGATCGTCAGCCTCCCAGCCCTGGTTGTGCTGCCTGCGATGGTGATTCAGTGGCAATGTGTTTAGAGGTGACTCAGCTTCTTCAGCAGTCTATGAGTCAACTGCAGGGGAGTAACCTAATCGGTCTGAACATGTGTCGGCCCACCTGCAAGCCGTCTGCCGCACTAACCCTCCCTGCTGCCTGGGTAAAACTCCTCAATGGAAACAATAGGGGGAAAGCACCTCTTTCTTGTATGACTTATACCTAAAATTCAAATGACCTTCTGGATGAGCCAGGGAGACAACACTTCTACTGGCAGCAATTAAAAGAAGTACCTGAACATCTTACATTTTTAATGCCAAGAGGATGTGAGCCTCAGCCCAGCCTTCCCTTTTTTTAAAACATGGCAGTCTTCAGACAATTCTCTAAACCATGATTTGGAGGATGAGAAACAAGCCACATGCTCCCTCCTCCCTTCTCAGAAAATTTATGTGGACTTTATTTATTTACTTTTTTGTATTTATATCCCACCGTTTTCTCCAAGGAGCTCAAGGTGAAGTACACACCAACCCTGCGAAGTAGGGCATATGTTATCTTCCAATAGATTTCTATCACATTTCACAAGCAATTATTAAACCTTTTTTTTAAAAAAACAACAACCCTTAATTTGGGAGGTTTTTGATAATCTAAAACTTAGAGGCATATCTTCCCTTAAAAAAAAAATTAACCAAATTTACATTGAAGGGTTTATTTTCACTGAATCTGAATATGCAAAAAAGATGTGTGGTGCCCCCCACCCATGTAAATAATATCATTGGTCCTACTCAGAGAAGATCCATTGAAATGAATGGACATGACTAACGCAGGCCCATTAGTTTCAATGCTTCTACTGTGAATGGGTCTTAGTTGGAGGCAACCAACACACAAACAAGTTCAGATCAGTTCAACTGGGTTGGCTGGTTTCAGACCACAATGCATGTTGTCATATAACAGGAAGATGAAGAAGTCTGCTCAGGCCCTTTGTCTTTGGGCTGAATGCCTGACTCAGCATATATGGACCTGCCAGTCAAAACAGAGGACTGAGACTGCACGCCTGCAGCACTAAGGGCTAAAGCAGAAAGGAGAAGAGGCAGAGAGGTCTGTAGGTCCAGAGGCAGAGGAATCATCACCAAGGCTGCACCAACCTTGGCTCCCAGTACGTTTCCGAACACAATTCAAAGTGTTGGTACTGACCTTTAAAGCCCTAAACGGCCTCGGTCCTGTATACCTGAAGGAGCGTCTCCACTCCCATCGTTCAGCCCGGACACTGAGATCCAGCGCCGAGGGCCTTCTGGCGGTTCCCTCACTGCGAGAAGCAAAGCTACAGGGAACCAGGCAGAGGAGTGGCGCCCGCCCTTCTCGGTAGTGGCGCCCGCCCTGTGGAACGCCCTCCCAGCAGAGGTCAAAGAGATAAACAACTATCTGACGTTCAGAAAATACCTGAAGGCAGCCCTGTTTAGGGAAGTTTTTAATATTTAATGCTGTATTGTTTTAATATTTGATTGGAAGCCGCCCAGAGTGGCTGGGGAAACTCGGCCAGATGGGCGGGGTACAAATAATAAATTATTATTATTATTATTATTATTATTATTACTAGGACATTCAAGGTTTCAGACATATGTGGGTCACTGTTTCCGCATTCACATTTGTATACATTAATCAATCTATGAGCACTTTCAAAATTATTATGCCTCCCAAATCCATCTTGGTGCTTCCTGTCGACACTAGTAGGTAGTGCTTGATGGGATGTGTTCACACTGTGTGCCCTCCCCTCGTTTGTTTGCTTATTGCATTAATATCCCACCTTTTTCTCCAACGAGCTCAAGGTGGCATACATGGTTCTCTCTCCCTCCTCATTTAATTGCCATCACGCCTTCAAGATAGGTTAGGCCAGGCTCCCTCAACCTCGGCCCTCCAGATGTTTTGAGACTACAATTCCCATCATCCCTGACCACTGGTCCTGCTAGCTAGGGATCATGGGAGTTGTAGGCCAAAAACATCTGGAGGGCCGAGGTTGAGGAAGCCTGGGTTAGGCTGAGAAGCAGTGACTGGCCCAAGGTCACCCAGTGAGCTCCATGGCCAAGTAGGGATGTCAGGTACTAGTCCAATGCTCTAACCACTACACCACACTGGCTCCCAAATAGTACTTCCCCACACACTGTAAGTTCCAAAAGTCTGAGGCCCATTATGGGCACTGTATGCAAGTATTTGGTTATTTGTGTGTAAGCACTTCTCTAATTTAATTATGAACTACAAGTTTTCCAATATTCCAGATTCCCACAGAATCACAGAAAAGTCTACTGTGGACATGTGCACAGGTATCTGCATACCTGTCGGGCACACATTCCTTTTCATTCTTCTTTTTAAACGTACGTTTTTCAGTATTCCAGATTTGCACAGAACTTCAGTAAATATATAAAATTTGTGTCACTCCAAGTCAGGCAAGGATTTGGAGTCACTTGCATGAAAACCTTATTCTTAGTTTCTTTCCCTTTCCCTTCCCCACCTCCTATACCTGACAATGGAAAATTTCTATTTTTAACACAGTGTTTTGTGCAATACCTCTTCTGCCTAAAAGACCTGCTTTAAAAACTTTAAAAAAAATTATGGGGCACCTGCACCCTTTTCCTATTGGCTCCCTTTTATAGGGAGTTACGGTGATCACAGAATCAAAGTGTTGAAGGTTATCTATGTTGATGCAAGAATTTTAAAAGAGAAAAGAGAAGAAATCTTTTTAAACTGCACATGTTTTGCAACTTACCGTTCTTCCATGAGTTCCCTGATGGATGCCACAGTTGGTCCAGATCCCAGGTGGGTGTAATAGGGCCCTTCGTCTTTTTCCACTATTTGCTCTGTTTAAAAACAAAACCAGATGAATTATTTCACCTCGGTGTCTTTGACTTTTTATAGCAAAGGAAACAGGTGTAACTGAAAGTTTGTTAAGCTGAAGGTGGGCAGAATGAAGCCCTTGGTCAGATGCCCCACTGGAATTGCAAAAACGAGGGGAGTGGGGAGAGAGAGAGCAGAAGCACAACTCATCAAAACACAACTGGGATTTTAAACTGCACTGTGATTTACACAACATGATGAATTACAAACTACTTTGTGAAGCTTATGCTTAAAAGTGCCCAAAAATTATTTTCAATAAGTCAAATGAATTTCCATTATGCTAGCAGTAGAGGACTGGCGCCCTCCAGATGTTGCTGGACTACAACTCCCATTATCCTGACTCACTGGCCAGGCCGGCTGAGGCTGACAGAGTCCAATAACTGGAGGTTATTGGCTGGAGGTTCCCCAGTCCCAAATACTCCCTTGCTGCCACCGCAGCAGCAAGAAAGGTCTATTAGTCAGGCAGGCTGGTCGGAGTTTCATAGGGGAAGCTGTGGGAGACACCTGACCCTGTTGTCTTCCCCGTGACATCATCAAGAACAGCCTAAGCGTTATACTAATTCTCCAAGTAAGAGGGGAACTCTGCTGTTTGTGGGTTCTTTCTGCAAGCTCAATTCCAAGCCTGGCCAGGGAGGGGAGGGAGATGGGTGCTAGCCACAATGGCTATGCTCTGCCTCCACAGATGGAAGAGAGGCGAGTGCCCACAGGAATCAGACTTTGCAGCTCCACCACAGAGCCACCCTGACAGCTTCTCTGCTGACAGCCTGCAAACCTCCCCCCCCCCCCCGCCCCAGAACAAGGCATCTACTGCATGTCACAGAGCAGAGAGCCAGGCAGAAACAGATAGGGTCCCTTGGGTCTCGCTGTAGACAGAGGAAGGTGCTTGACACAGAGGTTAGAGTGTGAGTAGGGGGAGTTACAAGCCAGTCCAGGCAACTGGTTCATCTAAATCAGGCATCCCCAAGCTCGGCCCTCCAGATGTTTTGGGACTACAACTCCCATCATCCCTAGCTAACAGGACCAGTGGTCAGGGAATTGATGGGAATTGTAGTCCCAAAACATCTGGAGTTTAGGGATGCCTGATCTAGATAGCAGCAACTCTTAGAAGTCTCAGTGTTTTCTCTGTTCTGCTTCCTTAATAAAGAAACTAACTGTAAGTTAGCCGCCGTGTCACTGCCATTCTCTGTTCTGCAAATGACCTGTTCTCCCTGTCGTCTCCTTGAGAGCTGGTGGCATTTTATATTTAAGTTCAGTGGAACCCCAGGTTACCCACGCTGCAGGATGCGTACGCTCGGGATACGCACTGCGGCGACCTGGAAGTCCTCCCCGGAGCGCGTAAGACGCGCGGGTGCGCAGAAGCGTTCTGCCCAGTTCGTGCATGCGCAGAAGTGCAAAAACCCGTGAACCTCCGGGTTTTTTCTCTTCTTTTTTTGTGCGTTCGTGTTATGCACGCCCGTGTTAAGCACCACGACCCAAACGGATCGCATGCGTAACCCAGGGTTCCACTGTAGTGCCAAAGAAGCAAAAGTACAAGCTAAAAGATGTGCATCCTCCCTCTGCAATACTGCTGTGTATCTCACAATATTCATTCAAATGCCTCAAGAAACATGCAAGAGATCCTAAAGAGGCAAGGACCTCTCACCTACTTGGAGTAGCAAAAAGGACAGGTCCCAGTCTGATATTTGCAACCCCAGACAAAAGTGCAGCCACATCTTGAGGCCCTAAGCAAGATCAGGGGAAAGCCCTCCTGGTTAAGATCTCAGGTCTGCTGTCCTAGTAATTAAGGTAAGCTACAAATACAAAATTCTTCACTGCTCAAATGGCAACCCTGACTTGAGCTCAAAACTTATCCTCCCAGCTCTGAAAACAAAGTGCTTCTGTTTTCTGTTTCCACAGAGCACAACACAGGTATCTGACTGAAAAACAGGAATGCCGTCAGCTCTGCATCTCTGAAAGGCTCCCAAATGTTCCACATACACATCTTAATACGCCAGTTCTAATGAATCCCATACCAACCAGCTGGGAGCTGAGATTTACCCTTCCTGCGGCCTTTGTCATAAGATAACCTACAATTTAGTAAACAAAAACTACAACTCATTGATGGAAAAAGAGGCTGGCTGCCAATATCTTCTATTTCCTAATAAAATAATGTTATATTTATAACAATAGCAAACTGGAACCAAAATAGGATCAGCTAGCTATTTATGTAGCTATTTATTTGATTTTTTTTATTTCATAGAATTTATAAACCATTTTTCACCAGAAGAGTTGTACAACAATATAAAGGTAGTTCAACAGACCAAGGTCAGTTAAAAGCAATTCCGTACAAAAGCAGCTAGACCTAAGGCAGTATTAGTCAGTTCTCCAAAGGCCTGGGAGAAAAGGCAGGTCTTAGTTAGATGGTGAAAAGCCACAGCAACATTGCCACCCATGCCTTTGGGCTTAATTACGCCAGTTTGGTCCACCAGACCAAGCCTTTCCCATCTGACATTGCATAAATGCCAAAAAGGGCCCCAGAAGCTTTATTTGCAAGCCCCTTGAAAGCAGCTGTCAGGGGTCTAGGACAGGCATAGGCAAACTCCGGCCCTCCAGGTGTTTTGAGACCACAATTCCCATCATCTCTGACCACTGGTCCTGTTAGCTAGGGATGATGGGAATTGTAGTTCCAAAACATCTGGAGGGCCGGAGTTTGCCTATGCCTGGTCTAGGAGCACGTCAGGCCAGTTTTACACATTACACAGAATGAAATCAGGGTCCTCAGCCCCCACCGCCCTGCCACTAGGGCTTCTTCAACTTCTCATAGATCATCAGAACAATGGCAAACCCATGCTGGCTGGTGCTGATGGGAGCTGTAGCCCCCAAAAGCTGGAGAGCAGCTGGAGAAGGCCTGACTAGAGCTTAAATGGAGTTCCAAGGTCATTGACAATGGATCAGATTTTGGCCCACTCTGTCTCGTCTATTTCATGCACAAGTTGGCAATAGTGACCCAACGCCATCTGTCAGGGACTCTTTGTTGTGATTCCTGCTTTGCAGGGGGTTGGACTAGACAACACTTTAGGTCCCTTCCAACTCTACGATTCTATGAGCTTGTGGACTTTTGGGACACCATATCACTTCATACCTGGAAAGACAAGAGTCCCCACCTTGGGTTGAGTTCACTGCTATGCCACTCTCTTCCCCTCAGAAACAACAGTTTAAGTGCAAGTGAAAGGCCAAGGCCAAGGCCCAATTCTGCTGGCAGAGTCACAGGTAAAAGCCCTGGAAACTATCACTTGCTACCTTCCATACCTTCGACTCTGAGGGTAAATGGAAAAGACAGTTCATGCTGTCAAGCCCTAGAAGGTCCTGGGGGATTCACAGTCCCTTTCAGCCAACTAGCACACCAAAGGCTCCTGCAATCCTAACTGACTGGATCAAGTTACAGGTAGGTAGCCGTGTTGGTCTGCCGTAGTTGAAACAAAATAAAAAATAAAAAAATTCCTTCCAGTAGCTCCTTAGAGACCAACTGAGTTTGTTATTGGTATGAGCTTTCGTGTGTATGCACACTTCTTCAGATACACTGAAACAGAAGTCACCAGACCCTTATATATAGTGAGAGGGTGGGGAGGAGTATAACTCAGAAGGGTGGTGGGAATGGGTGATTGGCTGATAGGTGTGGTAAACCTGTTGTCAACTATTAACGACTGCAATTGGTCTTACAGGAAAAAGCAAGGGGTGATATGGCTAAAAATAGCTTTATCATGTATAATGTGATAAGAATCCAATGTCTCTATTCAGACCAGGTCTCTCCATGGTTTTAAGTTTGGTAAAGGTAAGGTAAAGGGACCCCTGACTATTAGGTCCAGTCGTGTCCGACTCTGGGGTTGCGGCGCTCATCTCGCTTTATTGGCCGAGAGCCGGCATACAGCTTCCGGGTCATGTGGCCAGCATGACTAAACCGCTTCTGGTGAACCAGAGCAACACACGAAAATGCCATTTACCTTCCCGCCGGAGCGGTACCTATTTATCTACTTGCACTTTGACATGCTTTCGAACTGCTAGGTGGGCAGGAGCAGGGACCGAGCAACGGGAGCTTACCCCGTCACGGGGATTCGAACCGCCGACCTTCTGATAGGCAAGCCCTAGGCTCTGTGGTTTAACCCAAAGCGCCACCCGCGTCCCTTAAGTTTGGTAATAAGTTGCAATTCAGCAACTTCTCTTTCCAGTCTATTTCTGAATCAAGCAAGTGCTTAGTGGTGTTAGAAACTCAAGATATATAAGCAGGGCACCAAATGGCGCTTTAAACCTAGGTTATGGTCACTACAAGAGGATGTCGATCCACAGGAGCTTGGACTGAATGACCCTCAGGGTCCTTTCCAATGCTACAATTCTACATGTTTATGATCTTGTTGTAATAATTTTAAGGTCATATATATATATATATATATATATATATATATATATATATATATATAATAAATGTTCATAAGTGTTCCAAGCAAACAAGGCCACATGTTTGAAGACAGGCCACAGGCCTGTCTCTATTTTAACTCCCAGCTGACCAGTATTTCTCTGCAAGGAAGGAGGGGGTGATTGTCTCAGTGATAATTCCTGGCTTCCTGATACCTGAGTGCCAGACAAAAGGGTGTGATTAACTTGGCTGGGAAACAGGGAAATGTAAATATCTCTTTTATTTTACTTGATGGGTTTTTGGTGGAGGGCAAGAGGAGGCATGGGGAGGGTCAAGGATGTTCAGATTACCACTACCAGACCTCCCCTTTCATGATGTAACTGTGATGTATCTGGGAGGTGGTCCTGGGTTACGCCCTTTTTTGTGATGTATGTATGATGTATAGGGGGTTGGTGCTGAGCGGGAGGGGGGGAATTTCAAAAGTCTATATAGGAGCTTGCACACCATTGTTGGGGGTTCCTCCTCCCTCCTCCATTTTGGGAGTGAGGGCCCTGTTTGCAACAGATATAATAAAGATTTTGCTTCTCAATTTTTCTCTGGTTGGCCTCTGTAATTTACTCCTACCGATGGAGAACATGAAAAGGCTCTTGTGTACCCCATAAGGGAATAAGAGCAGATTTCTGTTTATTTCAATCTCAACTACATTCCTTGACTGTAGCTTGCTCTTACAACAATTCACTTGTCCCAGTATGCAAGATGGAGAAACACACACAATGGAAATGGAAATGATATTAACTATGGAACAAGGCAGAGGTTTTTAAACAGTGGCTTGTGAGTTCCCTTTGGGTGGCCTGTGGAGAGGCTGCAGCCCAGTCAAATATCTCTGTACTCAGCCCTGCACCTACTTTCCTTGACGTAGTCGTGATTGGAACTGTGCCAGTAGCAAAATGCGCCTGGTACCTACTTGGGAATTTAGAACACTGGTGCTTAGCTCTCATCAAAACCAATTCAGCAAAAGCCACCAACCTAGTTGCAGCACGATTTCAGCTTTGTGGCAATTGTTGGAAGCTGCACCTATGGTGTTGCCTTTCCAGAATTGTGAAGCACCATCTCCTTCTTCCCATATTTGTTCTTGAAACAAGCAAACAAAAAAGCAACCAAACCCTCCAGTAAGGTGAGACTTGCTCCACTGTCTCTTTTTCCTTGCAGGCTGCAAGGATTTGCCCTCTGTTGGGTGTAAACACAGCTGGTCTTTTCTTTGAAGTCTGATGGAGACTGGCTTTGGCCAGACTACACTTGGCTCAGTTGCCAAGCTATTTTAAAATAACAAAAGACCCAAAACAGAAATCCTTAAATCTTGGCCAGTTCCATTGCTAGGGCAGGAAATGCAAAGGCATCAGCATGGTTGGTCTGTACTGACCGAATGGCCTGATCCCAGTTACTAGTGGCCAGCCAAAGATCAGTTAATCAGCGACATAGCAACATGTAAGATGGCTTTATAACTGTTAAAACAGTAAAATTGTCTTGCAAACAAGTCCACAAAAGTTGCAAGCCCACCTGCGCAGAGGTCCTAAGTTAGTAAGATATACCCAAAGAAAACAATTGGCATTGGCCCAGGTCCACTCACTGGTCACTTCCAAAATTTCTTACTCACCAGGTACATAGCTACTTACAGCCTGATTCAACCAGTTACTCATAATAATAATAATAATAATAATAATAATTTATTATTTGTACCCCGCCCATCTGGCCGAGTTTCCCCAGCCACTCTGGGGATGATCAAATCCCTTCATTGAGCCTTTTTTCAGATTGGGGGGAAAACTTGATGAGTGCTCATTACTCCTCTGAAAATACAGTGAGGAAGGAAGAAACTATGCCTGTTTTCCAGGTGGAAAAACTGAGCCTAATACCAGGCATAGGCAAACTCGGCCCTCCAGATGTTTTGGGACTACAACTCCCATCATCCCAAGCTAGCAGGACCAGTGGTCAGGGATGATGGGAATTGTAGTCTCAAAACATCTGGAGGGCCGAGTTTGCCTATGCCTGCTAATACTGTTGGGAAGCTAAGGACAACCTTACTGGACTGGGTCCAGGGCAGGGCTGAAGGTCTGACCTGAAAAGGTAGTCCCACACCAAATTGAAGGTATAACAAAATATTCCAAGAGACTTAGCAGGGTAACACAGATAGGCTCACTGTAAACAGCATGAGAAGGGAATTTCAGTGGCACCTCTGAAAGCAGCACTGCTTGGAGAGGTTGCTAGAGGAAGCTGGCAGAGGAAGACATCAATGTATGTCAAAATACAATCAAAAGATACTCACAAGAGCAGACAGCATGAAGGCCAGAGAGGTTGACAGAGACATAGAGGGCGATCAAGATGATCAAGGGTTTGGAAGCCAAACCTTATGAAGAACGGTTGAGGGAGTTGGGTCTGTTTAGCCCGGAGAAGAGACAAGCTGAGAGGTGCTATGACAGCCAACTTCATACATCTGAAGGAATGTCATACGGAAGAGGAAACAAGCTTGTTTTCAGCTGCTCCAGAGGGCAGGACCCAAACCAATGGATTCAAATGAGGAGGGAGATTCTGACTAAACAATAGGAAGAACTTTATGAAGGTAAGAGCTGTTTGACAGTGAAATGAGCCACTTCACTGGGGGGGGGGGTGTTGTTAAGCAGAGGTTGGATGGCCATCTGTCGGGGATTCATTAGCCAAGTAATTTCGTTGCCAAGTAATTTTGTTGTCCCCGAAGGGGGCAATGACAATAAAATATATTCTTTTTTTTTTTTTTTTTTTAATTTTATAAACAACTTTATTGGTTAGAATCAATCAGTACATCCAGCCAAACAAACAATCACAACAGACAAGACACGCAAACAAAAATAAAACAAGATACAGAAGAAGAAAAACAGAAAAGAGAAAAACAATAAAAGATCTTCCAACCTATTTTGTATTGCAGTGGTTTTTTTACCCATAGTTCTTTATATACCTTCTCCAATTTGCTATTCCTTTTACTTATTCATGCTATAGCCTTTTATTTGTTATAGAAGATTGTGTCTATCTATCATTTTACCGGTATAGTCTTTAAATTTCCCCCAGTCTTTCTCTAATCTTTGAGTTGGAACCCCTCTAATTTCTCCAATCTTCATTGCCATTTTTTGGTATGTTATTACTTTCAATTGCCATTCTTCTATACTCGGCACTATATTGCTTTTCCAATTTTTGGCGATCAAAAGTCTCGCTGCCGTCATTGCGTGCATTATTATGCACTTATCTTCTTCTTTTATTTCACTTTCTAGCATCCCTAGCAAAAATATCTCCGGATTTTTTTTGAAGGAGTATTTTACAATTTTTTTACTTTCATTGTATAATTTTTCCCAGAAAGTTTTAATTCTTTTGCAGTTCCACCAAATATGGATGAAAGTGCCTGGTTCTTCATTACACCTCCAATAGATATTGTTGGGCATCTGCTCCTGTCAGCCCCACTGAGCACAGCCAATGGTAGCAACATGCATCCTAGAATTGCCTTTTTGCTGCTGCTGCTGCTGCTGCTGCTGCTGCTATTAGCTGGAAGGCTTAATACCATATATTCCAGTTTTGGCCACTTGGTAACTTACAGGTAACTTTGAACATGCTTAGGAAGGCTGGCTTATGAATTTGTTGGACCCTGACCACACACAGGTCCACACACCCCAGAGCTGCAACTGATACTTCACTATGGGGCAGGAATTCAAACTAAACACATAGCCATGGTAAAGGAAAATGAACGTCATTTATATATTAAATCTATAAGGGGTGATTGACGCCAGGCCTTCCAGATGTTGTTGGATCCCAACTCCCATCAGCCCCAGGCAGCCTGGCCAAAAGTCTGGAGTGATGAAAGTTGCAGCTCAGCAACATCTGGAGGGACCAACATTAGCTACACCTGACGCAGGGACAGTAAGTGGGCTGAGGCCTGTGGCCACCATCAGAATTCTCTGCTACATAATGCACGGTGTTGGTGGAGATCACACCAAGTGCAGCTTCTTCAAACATTGTGGCGGCCGTAGCAAGAGAGTTTGGAGAAACTTCAGAACTTGCCCAGTACAACATCTGGCACATGGCTGGTGCTCCACAAACTTTACATTGCCCTTTGCCAACCTGATGCCCTCCAGATGTTTTGGGCTACAATTCCCACCATGTGGCCCCCTGGGAGTGTGCCATGTTGGCATACGCTCCTTTCCACAGGGGTTATAGCACTCTCAAAGTTGGGAGTCGCTGACTTGAAGGTTTCTGAGGGACAAAGGAACTCGTGTTTCCCCCACCACCGCCCTTTTCTCACCCAACCCTAATTTTTATTCCAAGCACATCTATGTGGCCCAGTGCCAAGAGAAAGAGAAAACAAATCTCAGCTGGACAGCAGCCATCCAGACAAACGACCAATAATGGACATGCAGCGCCGTCTGGTTTTATCACCAGCAGCTGATGGCATAAGTCCTTAGTAACTCCTCTTTGCTGCCTTCTCTCTTATTGCATTATTTCTCCCCCATATGGAGAAAGCTGGTGTGCACGGCACAAAGAGCTGACTTTTCCATGTGGCGTATTCAGCTCACAGCCACCACACTACAGGGCATAGGTGCCATCTTTGGGGGGCCCTGGGTGCCTTGGCACTTGGAAAAATTCCACTGTGGATGGCCAGCCAGGCAACCCAAAGGCAACCCAAAACATTGCATGCGTGACATCACATGGCATGACATAGGCGCCATCTCCATGGGTCCAACAGTCTCAGTCACTGCCATTACGCCGGAGAGCCAGTGGAGGCAAGGCAGTGGGCGTCACATGGTGACGCAAGTGACGCAATGACATCATGTCACGCATGAGCCGCTGGGCACCCACAATCTGGGGCCCAAGTTGGCACCTCTGCTGCAGAGGTCCTCAATGGAAGATGTGGGAAAGGGCAGAGCTGCTAGCTCAAAACCCTAAGGGGCCCTTCCCTGTAACTTCCCTTCACCTGTAACTCAGCTGAAGGCTCTTTTCCCATACAGCTAATCCCACACCTACAATCAGATGCTGGGCAGGCAACATGGCCTTACAGTTCCTTATTGTGTGCAAACAACTTTTTTAAAGCTTCCTCAATGGTGGCAATGGTGCCCCTGCACTCCTTAAATGCAACAAGTCCCATGCTTCTGAAGAAGATAAAAAGGAAACACTTATTCACTTCATTCACAGTTAACTGAGGGAACTCACTGCTACAAGGTGTGGTGGTGGTCACTGACTTAGATACAAGTAGTTTAGGCCCCATTAACCTACCAGAAGAGCAGTCAGTTAAAATGACTCAGCTAGTTGTTTTGTGAAAAGTAATCCTTTAGAAGGGACTGGCAATACAGGCTGGTTCGCACCTGTGGTGCAGATTCATTTTTGTTTGTTAACACAGAAAGCCTCAGCATTACAGTGGTACCTCAGGTTACGTACGCTTCAGGTTAAGAACTCCGCTAAGAACAAAAAACGTGCTCTGGCAGCGCAGCGGCAGCAGGAGGTCCCATTACCTAAAGTGGTGCTTCAGGTTAAGTATGCTTCAGGTTAAGAATGGACCTCCGGAACGAATTAAGTACTTAACCCGAGGTACCACTGTATTTGCAAGAGCTCAAAATCCTGATGTGGAGAGTGCAAATGTCATGCAACTCTGCACATGTGCACATGTGCGCACAGACACAAACACCCTCTTCTGAAACCCACCCTCAGGCAACACTTGTTTTCGTTTTTTAGAAATCAGGATTATTCCCTTGCAAGACACAAGGGGGCAGGGAAATCACATGACTCACCCACGCAGTCACAAGTCGGGAACTCTGCTTGAGCTCGCTTGGCAGGCGTGTCCAGCAAGCTCTTGGTTGGCGTGTCCAGGTACTTCAAGGGAGATTCCAGAAATCCACTGAGAGTAGGCATGAGCGGCACTTGATCCTTGGTTGGTGTCCCTTCCATGGAAGCGGTATCTGTGTTTTGGTTTTCATCAGAGTAAAAGCACGTGGTGGACACCACGGTAATAGCACCAGAAGATTCGATTTTTATCTGCTTAGGGGACCGAGCTGCAAAAGGGTTTTCAAAAGGCTGCCCAGCCCCTGGCAAGAGGGGTGACGTTTTGTGACCCGCGTTGGCAGCACCTGTCAAGGGCAGGGGGCAGTCCTTGCTAGCCGGAGGCTGGAGAGCTGCATCTAAGCCCACCGTAGGCTCTGGAGAATGGCTCAGAGAAGACAATGGGGGCAGAGGAGGAGGAGGAGGAGGAGGAGGGTGGGCTGAAAGTGGCCCGTCCCCAAGGAGCAGTGGGGCAGGAAGCTCAGAATTCTGAAAGCTGAAAGTTTCTCCAAACTCCGCTTCAAACTGCTTGATCAGCTCCTCCAGCTTGTCATCCATCGCAATGGAACTGTGGGCAAAGAGAGGGTGGTCTGCTGGGTTTGCAGTCCTGTGGAAGGCTTCCTCGTGCCCATTGCTGCAGGCCACAGAGGATGAGCAAGGGGCAAAGCCAGGCACAGGAGTGGCAAGGGAAGCAGTGTTGCCTGCAGAGTTCTCAGGGTAGTAGCAATGGCTCTCCTCCTGGTTGGGACAGCATGTTTCCTGAGTGTTGGGAGCTGGGCTTCTGTTTTCAAGTAACTTCTGCAATGGAGACTGCTCTGCAGGGCTGGGTGGCATGGGAAGAGGAGGCAGGAGCCTGGGAGGGGTGCTGGAGATCAGGAGCTGCTCAGGTGGCATCTCTTTGCTTGGACGCTCTGGAGTGGCAACCGAGCGGAGTCCTTCCAAGCTGATCTGGCTGACAGGGAGGAAGAGGGGCTGAGCATCCTTCTGCTTGGACCTCTTGATCTGGACTTGCTTGCGCAGTGGCTTGGCTGGAGTATTTTTATCAGGCTGGACCTTCTTCTTCCTCTCCTTGACAGGCTTTTCTGATGGCTTTGGTAGTGGTGGTGGCTGGGCCTGGGTGCCGGGAGCCCACCAGTTTGGCATCTGCTCCTGTGGGCTTCCCGGAGGTGTCTTCTGGTCCATGAAAAGGCTGCGCTTATGGTGGAGGTGGTGCTGCAGAGCCTTCTGGGTCTTCTTGTGGAAGCTCGTCTCCTGCAGGAGCTGCGACAGCTGTGGGCTGGAGGAGGCTGCCTTGGGGTAGCTGGGGCTGTCGTCCTTCTGGGCAAATGGCTCCTGCTTTGACTTGGCAGCTTTGGCTTTGCCGGGCATTGCTTCAGGTCGCTTGAACACGGATTTGATGCAGTCCGTGGCGCTGCCCAGTAGCTGCTCCAGCTCAGCCATGGGATCACTCACCAGTGGAGAAGGAGGGGTGTTGGAATGCAGGCCCCATAGGCTGCTCTTCAGCTTGCCTTCATCACCCCACTGCTCGGGGAACTCCACTTTTTGTGGGGTGGAGGAGTTGGGGAACAGCTCTGATGCCTCCAGATGTCCGTTGTTGCGATCAAGGCAATAGGGGGCCATATCCTGAGCAACCTTTGCTCCCTGCTGCCAGGAAGATGGAGCTGATGATGCAGGAGCTTGGAGCAGGTTGTGGCTCATGTATGATTTCGAGGCCTGGCTCTGGTACAGCTCAGCACCGGATTCAGATAGCACCGAGTTGGGGTGGTTGTGTGCCGGGAAACGGGAAGGCTGCTCCAGCTGTTCCTTGGAGATGAATGCCATGGCTTGCAAGGGACTCCGAGGAGGGGGAGGAGTCTCTTGGGCTGGCTCAGGAAGAACAGATGACAACTGTGTGAGGGCTTCAATAGCAATGGCTGTCTGGAGGCTGATGTTCTTCTCCTTTGCAATATTCAGTGCATTTTCTGTAAGAGGGAGGGCCTCCAGGGAACACGAAGCCTCCTTCTCTTCTGTAGCAGGCATCAGCTTATGATTAGCACCATTGTCTAAGGGGGGTTGGTGTTCCTGGCTGAGAGGCTGTGGGATGCAACTCTGGTCCTCTCCAGTGGCCAATCTGATCTTCTTCTCAAGCCACTCCAGGTAGTCTGGGCACTCGGGTCCATCGCAGTTGCAGTTGGGTGGTTTGACGCCATGCTTTGCATAATTCAGAGCAGCTTTGAGAGCAGTCAGGTCCTCGTTGCCAGAACAGGTGCTGGAAAGAGGCACTGCCAGGTCATTGTCTACCCCACTGCTGCGATTCATCTCGGCGTTGAATTTCTCATACAGCTGCATGCTCAGCAAGGAAGGGGACCGCAGAGGCACCATCCCGTGTGAAGACATGGCTGCTTCTGCTGCTGCCGAGAAATCCACCAAGTTCTGAGCGCCCTCCAAGTTGGCATTGCTGGAGGAGTCTCCCTGGCTTGGGGCAGATGGCAGCCTCTCCCAGTTGGCTTTCTGCTCAGCGCAGGAGCTGTTGAGCCATGCAGGTGTTTCCATTAGCATGGCCCCTCTTCCAGCGGCTTGGGATCCTCCTCCATTGGCCAGACCAGGCATACGGTCCTCACTCAACCTTCTTTCTTCAACATGGCTAAATGGCCCTTCTTCCATTTGGCCTGTTTTGGGTCCATCAACTGAACTGCACTCCAAACCAGTCTGAAATGAGAGAAGAAAAACAGAAATAATGAGTTCTAGCGGAGCAAACAAACCAGAGTCAAGCAACATCTTGGTGATGTTGATGGTGTTTTTATTTGAACCCCACCCATCTGACTGGGTTGCCCCAGCCACTCTGGGCAGCTTCCAACAAATTATAAAAACACAGTAAGACATCAAACATTCAAAACTTCCCTGTACAAGGCTATCTTCAAATGTCTTCTAAAAGTAGCATAGTTGTTTGTCTCCTTGATGGGAAGGCGTTCCACAGGGTGGGCACCACCACCAAGAAGGCCCTCTGCCTGATTCCCTGTAACTTCACTTCTTGCAGTGAGGGAACTGCCAGGAGACCCTCAGAAGGTGCACAAAGGTGGGCAGACGCTTAGGAATGGGGTGTTGTTTAGGGGTTTTTTATATGGTCAAGATTAAATTTTGGAGATGTTAAATTTGCTGGTATTTATGTTAATATTTTTATCTTTATGTTTAGGCTTTATTATGACTTTGGTGGGGACTGAATAATTTTGTTGCATACATTTCAATATACTATATTTTTATTTATTGCTTATAACTGCTTTTCTCATATTTTTGCAGTTATGTAAATCTTTTCATGTTTTGAGCCACCATGATTTTAACTATGGAGAGGTGGCATACAAATAAACATTGATAATGATGATGAAATATTTTGGCATCAGCTCCTGTGGATTGAACACAGGCATACCATGGAATGCCTGGGTGTAGATTAAAGAAGGCCTTCTCAGGAAGAGTGCTGTTGCTCAGGAAGGAAAAGCCCCCCATTAAGAAAATGGCCACACACAAAAAAAAGTTCCAGATGCGCCAACAGCACTTAAGTGCCAAACTTGTATGGCCTACCTATAAACATAAACATAAAATCTGGATCTCTAAAAGGATCTCTCCAAGGCAGCCATTTAAAGCCCCTCCCTTCTTCCCCCTTTTCTTTCCTTTCCTTTTATGTGCTCAGTTCAGTTATCTTAACCTGTGTGTGTGTGTGTGTGTGTGTGTGTGTGTGTGTGTGTGTGTGTGTGTGTTTAAAAAAAATATCAGATTAATATCCCACCCTTTTTCCCAGAGAAGCTCAAGGTGGCAAGCAACAAGTGATAAAACAATTTCAAAATATCTTAAAAAACAATTTCAATACAGATGCAGACTTGGAAAGATCTCAACTTAAAAGTCTTGTTGGAAGTGGAAGGTCTTCAGCAGGAACCGAAAGGACAAAGAGACAGTGCCTAATATTTCAGGGGAGAAGATTTCAAGGGGCAGACTCCACAAGGCCCACTTCCTACATTGTGTAGAATGAACCTCCTGATAGGATGGCATCTGCAGTAAGCCCTCACCTGCAGATCACAGTGATCGATTGGGCATATAGCAGGTGAGACGATTCTTCAGGTAACCTTAAAGAACAATTATCTATACTTCTTCTCTTTTCCCTCTTTCTTGCCAAGGCTCCACCCACTGAGCTCATTTTGCCTATGCAACTCAGCTCCAGAAAATGTGATCAATGTGTCACAAAAGGTGATTACAGGATGCAGCTTCCACAACTCCATTTCACAGTGCAGGAGTTATTGCCTGTAACTTATGCACATAACTTACACACATTCAGCTTTACGCGCCTGGCAAAAAAATAATTAAAAGGGGCAGAAAGCTTTGGCAATCCCATCCGCCATGAACCCAAAGAGTTTTGACTATACACAATTTTGGCTTTAGGTGTGATCTCCAAACCTTGATGTTGGGAAAGATTGAGGGCACAAGGAGAAGGGGACGACAGAGGACGAGATGGTTGGACAGTGTTCTCGAAGCTACCAACATGAGTCTGACCAAACTGCGGGAGGCAGTGGAAGACAGGAGTGCCTGGCGTGCTCTGGTCCATGGGGTCACGAAGAGTCGGACACGACTAAACAACTAAACAACAACAACAACAACAACCAAAACATAACCCCTCTGTAAGTTGTGGGCTTACTTATGTGCCACTTGGGTTCTCACTCTTCCAACTGGAGCCTCTCAACTAGGAAGAAGGTGGTGCTCTAAATAAACAGCCAGAAAATTTAGCACCCAGGTAGGTGCTTCCCCATCTCACCATTCCAGGAAAGGCCATTGCTGTACATATGGTGCATTCTTCAATTGACATTCATTTCCTTATACACTATTGCTTCATGCAAGTAGCACCATCCATGTGAACACATAGGAGAAAGGCCTGTTATTTTAGTAGTGTTGCCTAATAGAATATATTGACAGTATCTCATTTTAGGGAAACATTTTAATAGTGTTAACTGTATCCCTTAAACAGAGATACTTAGTCAATATATCCTTTAATTCAAGTTAACACAAGCCTTCGAGGCTGCTTCCTTGACCCCTCACAGCCATTCAAAATGGGCCTAAGGACCGCTGCTAAAGGTATAGGTAAAGGGACCCCTGACCATTAGGTCCAGTCGTGTCCGACTCTGGGGTTGCGGCGCTCATCTCGCTTTATTGGCCGAGAGCCGGCATACAGCTTCCGGGTCATGTGGCCAGCATGACTAAGCCGCTTCTGGCAAACCAGAGCAGCACACGGAAACGCCGTTTACCTTCCCGCCAGAGCGGTTCCTATTTATCTACTTGCACTTTGACGTGCTTTCGAACGCTAGGTGGGCAGGAGCAGGGACCGAGCAACGGGAGCATACCCCGTCGCAGGGATTCGAACCGCCGACCTTCTGATTAGCAAGCCCTAGGCTCTGTGGTTTAACCCACAGCGCCACCTGGGTCCCTAGCACCGCTGCTACTCCCGGTTAAAAACCATTACCCTACAAAGACTCCCCTACAATGAAAGTTTGCAGCATTTGGGACTTTTTAATTTAGAGAAAGTAAGATGTGACATGACAGAAGTTTATAAAATTATCCGTGGCATGGAGAAAGTGGATAGAGAAAACTTTTCCTCCCTCTCTCATAACACTAGAACTTGTGGACATCCAGAGAAGCTGACGGTTGGAAGCTTCAGGACAGACAGAAGAATGTCCTTCACACAGCACAGAGTTAAACTATGGAACTCTCTGACACAGGAGGCAGTGATGGCCACCAACCAAGATGGCTTTAAAAGAGGATTAGACAAATTCATGGAGGAAAGGCTATGGCCATGATAGCTATGCTCTGCCTCTACAGTTAGAAGAAGCAATGCCTATGTGCTTAAATCCTGCTTATGGGTTTCCCACAGGCTGGCCACTGTGAGAACAGGATGCTAGTCTAGATGGTCCACTGTCCTGATGCAGCATATGCTCTTAGGTTTTAAGATATGTTAACTTAAGCAAGTCTATGGAAGAAAAGTTTACTGTCTTCTCTCCATTACAGCCACCTACAATCCCCAAAGCCTGAGAGCAACCAAGATAATCAAGGGTCTGGAAACTAAGGCTTATGATGAGCGCTTGTAGGAGCTGAGTATGTTTAGCCTGGAAAAGAGGAGACTGAGAGGAGATATGATAGCCATCTTCAAATATCTTAAGGGCTGTCACATAGAGGAGGGAGCATGCTTGTTTTCTGCTGCTATGGAGGGTAGGAATCGAACCAATGGCTTCAAGTTGCAAGAAAGGAGATTCCGACTAAACATTTGGAAAAACTTTCTGACAGTAAGAGCTGTTCAGCAGTGAAGCAGACTCCCGTGAGAGGCGGTGGACTCTACTTCCTTGGAGGTTTTCAAACGGAGGTTGGATGGCCATCTGTCATGGATGCTTTAGCTGAGATTCCTGTATTGCAGGGGGTTGGACTAGATGACCCTTGGGTCCCTTCAAACTTGAAGATTCTATGATTCTAAGCCTTCTCTGAAGAGTTGTGGGGTTGAACAATTTGAAATGGGGCATGGGAGCTGCTGGTGGGGAAGTGATAGGAAACTTCTTTTACCAGTAATTTTATTATCTTAGAAACCATGCCTATCTTTGTACCACTATCTCCCTCCATTCACCTCCCAAATTAGGATTTTTTTTCCTGGGGTACCAAACTGCCTATTATTAATATTAGCTGTAATATTTATAAACCACTTTTCACCACAATGTAGCTCCAAAGCAGTTTCCAACACAATGCAACAGTAAATTAAGAAAAAAAAAACAGTTAAAAGCAGTGGTCAAAGCACAACACGGGTGGGTCCAGAATACCAAAGCAAATCTCACCCTCCAAAACCTGGGTATTTATTTGCAGAGGTATGTTTTGGTTAGGTGCCAGAAGCCCATCCATGATGTGACCATCTTTGCCTCCAAGGGGAGGGAGTCCCACAGCTGGAGAAGAATTAAGGAGAAGGGCCTATCCTGCACCCACACAGAGCAAGCAACATTTGCTGGTGTGCAAAGGGAAGGAGCCCCCCTGCTGAACTGAGAGCCTTAGGAACATAGGAAGCTGCCTTATACTGAACATGACCATTGGCCCATCTAGCTCAGTCTTTTCTGCACTGATTGGAAGTGGCTCTCCAAGATCCTAGGCAGGGAATGTTTCCTGGTCCTACCTGGAGATGCCAGAGATTGAATGTGGTGTCTTCTGCATGCAAAGCAGATGCTCTACCAATGAGTTATGGCTGTTCCCATTACTGGACTGGCCAGTATGGGAAGAGGCACTTCATCAAGTTCCTGGGTCCCAAATCATTCAGGACTTTGTAAGTTTATATTATATAATATTATATATTACATTTTTATACCACCATTTCTTCCAAGGAGCTCAAAGTGTCATACATAGTTCTCCTCCTTCCCATTTCATCCTCACAGCCCTGAGAGGTAGGCTAGGCTGAGAGACAGTGACCCTAAGGTCACCCAGTGAGCTTCATGGCCAAGTGGGGATTCGAACCCTGGTCTCCCAGGTCATAGTCCAACACTCTAGCTGTTGCACCACACTGGCTCTCACTAAGCCAACATTAACGCATTAACTTGGGCCCAGCCACAGAACAGAGTTACATTTCAGAGTGCTGAAACTGTGTGCCCAGGACCTGATAAATCCTCCGTCTGGGAGTTCTAACTTAGTATGGGAAAGCTCTCCAAAGATTGCAAGATTTCCCACTGTTATTTCACTCTCCTGTGCTGCTGCTGCTGCTGCTGCCGCCGCCGCCGCCACTGTAGACCAGAAGCCTGTTAAGCAACTTGTGCTCTGCACTGACAGGCCAGTGGAGTGGGCAAGCTCCAACACGCCTCTTCTTGGAGAAGCTGCCTGTGGTTGTCTTGTAAACCAGTCTTTTGCTACCCTGCACACAAACCCACTCACAGGTGTGCATGCACACACACACACACACACACACACACACACACACACACCCCACACACCCTCTGTGTGTGAGCTCTTGCCAATGTGAAGCACAGCCCTGCTCAGAGAGCAGATAAGGCAGGTCTGGAAGCTGCCTGGGCTCCTTCCAAGTCGGTCAAGGATACAGCAGCTGTTTGACCCTCCTCTCGCAAAGGCTTGCTCAGCATTCCTGAAACAAGCAGGGCTGCCAGTGTTTACTGGGGTAGCTTGTGCACAGGCAGGAAGGTGGGGGTTGTGGCTACTTCTAGTTGACCACAACACTGGCTGTGCCTGTCCTCTAACCGAGGAAATGTTATAGGCTGCTTCCCTGCTAGGTTATATTGCAGCCAAGTAGAGCCTGCTCCCAACCTATTGATGAGGCCTAATGCTGTGGAATTGAAAATAATGGGAAAGTCAGCTTCAGCTTCAGACCCTTCATAGCTTAGCATTCCTTCACATGTGCCCAGATGAAACACCAACTGGCAGGACAGAAAGCTTTCAACTGGGTTACTCCAAAGAGGTTCACTGTCCCTTGCCTATGCATTTGCCAAGCAAAACTACATACACAAACCAGACACCCCTTATGGAAGACACTCACCCACCCCACCAATTTCATGGTTGCTCAGTTGAAACCAAGACAGCCTGTTCTTTTTAATTTCCTTTGGGCTGATGGAAACAAAATTAAAACAGCAGGTGCAGTGATAGATGGCACCCAGAAAAATGCCACCACACACATTAACCGCACAATGTGCTTCAGCACACCCACAGTTGGGTAACATGCAGGTTTCCTTTATTGGATTATCTGTGGATAGAGAAAATCCAAATTTAGAAGAGGGAAATTATGGGCTGCCATTTGGAAGAGGAGAAAGTTTTGTAGATGCCACAAAAAAGAAAAAGAAAAGCAGCCAAGCAACTTCTAAGCTCCATTGTGGAAAAGCCCAGTGACTCCCCATTGTCTGTAATTCATGGGGTATGAAGAGAGCCAGTGTGGTGTAGTGGTTAAGAGTGGTAGACTTGTAATCTGGTGAACCGGGTTCGCGTCCCTGCTCCTCCACATGCAGCTGCTTGGTGACCTTGGGCTAGTCACACTTCTTTGAAGTCTCTCAGCCTCACTCACCTCACAGAGTGTTTGTTGTGGGGGAGGAAGGGAAAGGAGAATGTGAGCCGCTTTGAGACTCCTTCGGGTAGTGATAAAGCAGGATATCAAATCCAAACTCTTCTTCATCATCATAGACTTGAAGAGTTGGAAGGAACCACCAGGGTCATTGGGACGCGGGTGGCACTGTGGTCTAAACCACTGAGCCTATGGATTGCCGATCAGAAGGTCAGCGGTTTGAATCCCCGCGATGGGGTGAGCTCCCGTTGCTCGGTCCCTGCTCCTGCCCACCTAGCAGTTCGAAAGCACGTCAAAGTGCAAGTAGATAAATAGGTACCATTCCAGCAGGAAGGTAAAAGGCGTTTCTGTGCGCTGCTCTGCCTCGCCAGAAGCGGCTTAGTCATGCTGGCCACATGACCCGGAAGCTGTATGCCGGCTCCCTCGGCCAATAAAGTGAGATGAGCGCCGCAATCCCAGAGTCGTTCGCGACTGGACCTAATGGTCAGGGGTCCCTTTACCTTTACCTTTTTACCAGGGTCATCTGGTCCAACATCCTGACATGAAGGAATATTTTGCCCAACATGAGGCTTGAACCCACAATCCTAACATTAAGAGTCTCATGCTGTGCCAGCTGAGCTATTCAGAAACCTTGAACATGTACTGGTCACCAGTTTTGTTTCTGAGCCAAGAAGAAAATAATAATCAGGACAACCAAGGCAGTTTCCTAAATAAAGCCTATTTCAGAATCCCAAAAGCTGAACTGATCCATGAGTTGCTTTTTGTTTCTCCTGCAAAAACCACGTGGGGAAAATTCACAATTGATCAAGTGCCCTGAAGGTTAGGAAGGGCCATTGCTTCTCCTTTGAATTTCATACTATAATACTCCAGCACCAGTCATACAAGCAGTCTATTATGTCCACTAAACATATTGCCAAGAAACATCTGAAAGCCATTTCATTAGAAAGAAACTTGCTGGTAGGACCCAGAGGAGGCGCACCCCTCTTCAAAGCCATCACTTCAAAGCACAGGCATAATTTCCCCCCCCCCAAAAAAAAGAAAACGAAACAACTACAAGCAAAACCACTGAATATTTTCCAAGTTAAGATTATGCTGTAGAGAAGCTATCAAGTGCTGGAAAACTATTTCAGGTTCCAAGAAGCCAACCTAAAACATTTCAGCAGTAAAATTCCTGAGCTCCTCTCCCTTCCTTTGACAAATTTAATCAAGTTTATCATGGCTTTCAATGTCCTTGCAACTAAGGCTGTTTCAGTTGATAAGGCAGGTTTAGACTTTCTAAAAGTCTTTGTGTGTGTAACCAGGAAAGAAAGAGAAGGCATCAGTTAACTTCAGCAGCTCAAATGAACAAACATTTTGGGAGAGAAATGCTCCCTTTGTTTCACTCCTCTTAGTAGTTCGATTCCCAGTTCAAAAATTAAGGTTGTGAGGCAGCCTTCAACAATTTGGACTCCAGCTCCCATCAGCCCCAGCCACCAAGGCCATATGATGCTGGGATTGATGGAAGTTGTAGTCCAAAACATCTTCAGGACCAGGACCAGTGCTGGGGATTTTGGCGCCCTAGGCGAGGGGGCGGGCCACGTGACATCATTGCGCATGACGTACGGTGCCCCGCCCCCTGCCCGCCGGGCGCCCCGCCCCCTGCCCGCCGGGCGCCCCGCACCGCCGCAGTTTTCACCGCTGGTTGGGGCGGCACCGGGCGGCGAGGGGCAGGCTGGTCAGCGCCCCCTCCATTTTGGCGCCCCCGCCGCCACGGTTTTCACCCCAAGCTACTTGCTCCGCCGCTGGTTGGGGCGGCGGCGGGCTGTGGGGGGCGGCGGGCCGGCTGGCCAGCGCCCCCTCCATTTTGGCGCTCTAAGCAACTGCCTAGTTCGCCTAAATGGATGTGCCGGCCCTGTTCAGGACCCCAGGTTGGTGAAGGATGCTGTAAGGCAGGGGTTTTCAACCAGTGTGCTGTGGCACCCTGGGGTGCCTTGAATAATAATAATAATAATAATAATAATAATAATAATAATAATTTTTTTATTTGTACCCCGCCCATCTGGCCGGGTCTCCCCAGCCACTCTGGGCAGCTTCCAACAAATGTTAAAATACATGAATGGTGGTCAGGGGTGCCACGGGCAACACTGGCCTCTGTCCCTCTTTCCTTCCCTCCCTCTTCTAATTCCCTCTTGCATCCCTGCCTCCCAAAGGCTTGCGCAGCTGTTTGTTGCAGCAGCCCTGGCTACAAGCTCCCCAGGCAAATGGTGGTCAGGGGATGCTTCCCAGGCCTCTGAGGGGCAGTGTGAGGAGGCAACTCTTTGGGGCAGGGGGGTGCAGCTCAGAGACCAGGGTGGCAGCAGTGGCTGCCTGGAGGACTCCCAAAGAGAGGGGAGGGGAGGAGGCTGAGGGAACACCCCACAAGGGAGGGTGTTCAAAAAGGGGTGAGAGGCTGCCCACTCTGCAGGCAAGAGGTGACATAACTGGCCTCCTGAGCCCCACAGAAAGAATGTAGTTGGTCAAGGGAGACATGGACTCAAAAAGGTTGAAATCCTCAGCTGTAAGAGAACTGAGGTAGCATAGTGACTGACAATGAACAGAGATGCAAAGACGGGGACCAGTGGGAACGCACCATCCTGATAAACTGCAGTTTGTGGCTTGGCTACCAATGCCAGTCAAATACTGTGGAGCCCTGACCATCTGCAATCTAGGACTAGTAATACAGATCTCTAACTCACACAACTGTTTTCATAACATGATAATGTATGTTCATTATTGATATATTGTGTATAATCTATTATAGAATATATTATTGTCTGCTCTCTTCTGTTTAGCATTCCCATGACTGCTTTTCCAATTCAGACACCACAGCAAACCACAGTGTGCGCATAATTCAAACCAGGGTGGATAAAAATCAATGATTTTTTAAAAAAAATCAAAAAAATCGGATTTTTTTGATTTAAATCGGATTTTTTTGATTTAAATTGGATTTTTAAAATAAAATGCTTTTGGAAGGAAAATCTTTCTAAATATAGTCTTCTATTTAAGTTACATTGTATTCATCAGGAAATAAGGATTTGTTTTAAGTTTATCAAGTGTGCTAAAACTCAGTCTAAGGGTTTTTTTAAAAAAATGTTTAACCACATCAGATAACAAACATGGATACATATGCTATCATGTTATTGTTTTAGTTAAATAAATTGTTTAAATGGTTATTAAGGAAATGATTATTTTTCTCCTTCCAATAAAGTACAGCAGAAAAGTTGTCCAAATATAAACAGTTAACTTATTAAACCTCACCATAATTTCATAATTATCTGTCTATGTATTTCTAGTAGTATAACCAAATCAGTAATTTTTGATATAACTGTAAAAACAACTCTGAAAATTTATTATTCCAAAAATGAAATCTTCATATGGTTGTAAATATTAAGATTATACCAGCAAGAATGAGTCTTTCTGTAAAAAAATATATTTAAATCAAGCCTTACTGACTAGTGATTTAAATCGTGATTTAAATCATGATTTAAATCAAATCCACCCTGATTCAAACACTGGTTTCTGATTCTGGTTTACCAGCCCAACACAAGCCATAGTTTATCAGTTCCTTTGTCACAGTGAATCAAGTTAAGTTCCCTGAATCTATGTCTGAAATGAGCCTGTGTAGATGTAGGAATCCTGCCAACCTAGCAGTTCGAAAGCACATCAAAGTGCAAGTAGATAAATGGGTACCGCTCCAGCGGGAAGGTAAACGGCGTTTCCGTGCGCTGCTCTGGTTCGCCAGAAGCGGCTTTGTCATGCTGGCCACATGACCCGGAAGCTGTACGCCGGCTCTCGGCCAATAAAGCAAGATGAGCGCCGCAACCCCAGAGTCGGTCACGACTGGACCTAATGGTCAGGGGTCCCTTTACCTTTACCTAGATGTAGGAAAGGTTTGCCTCTGTATTCATGATTCAAAGAATCATAGAATTATAGAATTGGAAAGGATATAAATGATCATCTAGTCCAACCCCCTGGAATGCAGGAATTTCAGCGAAAGCATCCATGACGTATGGCCACCCAACCTCTGCTTAAAACCCTCCAAGGAGTCTGAGGGTGTCTGTTCCACTGTTGAACAGCTCTGTCAGAAAGTCCTTCCTAATATTTAGTCAGAATCTCCTTTCTTGTAGCTTGATGCCATTGGATAAAACAAGCTTGCTCCATCTTCCATGTGACAGCCCTTGAGATATTTGAAGAAGGCTCTCATATCTCCTCTCAGTCTCCTTTTTTCCAGGCTAAACATACCATTCTTCCTCATAAGACTTGGTTTCCAGACCCTTGATCATCTTGGTCGACATCCTCTGCACACCTTCCAGCTTGTCAATATCCTTCATAAACTGTGGTGCCCAGAACTGGACACAGTATTCCAGGTGTGGTCTAACCAAGGCAGAATACAGTGGTACTATTACTTCCCTTGATCTGGACATTAGACTTTTGTTGATGCAGCCTAGAATAGTGTTAGCTTTTTTTCTGCTGCTGAATCACACAATTGACTCAAGTTAAGCGTGTGGTCTACTAAGACCTCTAGATCCTTTTCACATGAATTACTGGCAAGCCAGGTGTCCCCCATCTTATATCTGTGCAGCTGGTTCTTCCTGTCTAAGTGTAGAACCCTACATTTGCCCCTACTGAAATTCATTTTATTAGTTTTGGCCCAGTTCTCCAATCTGTTAACGTCATCTTGAATCTTGATTCTGTCTTCTGCAGCATTAGCTACTCATCCTAATTTGGTGTCAATTGCAAATATGATCATCCCCACAATACTGTCATCCAAGTTGTTCATAAAGACGATGAACAACAATGGGCTCAGAGCAGAACTTTGCGGCACCCCACTTGTCACTTGTCACTGACAGTAAGAGCTGTTCGACAGTGGAATTTGCTGCCAAGGAGTGTGGTGGAGTCTCCTTCTTTGGAGGTCTTTACACAGAGGCTTGACAGCCACCTGTCAGGAATGCTTTGATGGTGTTTCCTGCTTGGCAGGGGGTTGGACTGGATGGCCCTTGGGGTCTCTTCCAACTCTAGGATTCTATGATTCTATTATTCTTTCCAGGATGACAAGGAACCATTAGCGAGCACTCTTTGAATCCGGCCAGTCAACCAGGTACAAACTGTCCAGCCCACAATCCCCCCCTGCCATTCCTAGTTTTGCTTGATTCCTTCAGTTCCCAAGCCAAGCAGGCCAAATCCAAGGTGCTTATGTTGCCATTTAAAGCCCGGATTTAGCCTGGGGAAGAAACATCTGAGAGAAAATCTTCTCCCCTATCACACAAGCCATGTTTTGAGATCAGTGGGAGAGACTCTCCTGGTGTTTCCTACATTAAACAAGGTATGTAGTGTAGGAATCTCTGGGGCAGCCTTTTTGGTGGTGGAGTGACCCCGCCACAGAGGTGTGTAGCTTTGTATTCTTTCAGACACCAGATCAAAACCCCATATTTTTCACCAGGCTTTCAGTGGCTGATGGGGTCAAGTAATTTTTATGGTGTTTCTAACTATGCTACTTCTATCATTTGTGAGAATGTTTTAATGTTTCTGTTTATTATGTTTGTTTTTGTAAACCACTCTGTGACCAGTTTGGGTGAAGGGCGGTATAGAAACTTATTAATAGAATAAAATATATAACAACAAAGGCAGCTGATCGCCGAAGAATTGATGCTTTTGAATTATGGTGCTGGAGGAGACTCTTGAGAGTCCCATGGACTGCAAGAAGATCAAACATATCCATTCTTAAAGAAATCAGCCCTGAGTGCTCACTAGAAGGACAGATCCTGAAGTTGAGGCTCCAATACTTTGGCCACCTCATGAGAAGAGAAGACTCCCTAGAAAAGACCCTGATGTTGGGAAAGATTGAGGGCACAAGGAGAAGGGGACGGCAGAGGATGAGATGGTTGGACAGTGTTCTCGAAGCTACTAACATGAGTTTGGCCAAACTGCGAGAGGCAGTGAAGGATAGGCGTGCTCTGGTCCATGGGGTCACGAAGAGTCGGACACAACTGAAAGACTGAACAACAATATAACAACCTAGTATTGTTTGTTTGTTTGCTTGTTTGTCTGACTGTGCTGCCTCAGCCACCATATTGCTCTAGTATTATTAATCTGGAGAAATCCTAGCTGAGCACAATCAATGCCTGGCAAGAGATATTTCTAATTCTTTCCATGCAGCTTATTCACTGGGTTGGTGAAGCAATTCATGCAGGTGCCAGATTTAAAAGGTGGGCTGTGAGTTGGCCTTTGGGGGAAAAGAGCTTCCAAGGAGGCATGAAGGGAGAAGAGCTGAGATAAAATAATCCAGGGGACAAGAGAGGAATGCAGATATGTGGCTTTGGGAGTAGTAAGGTATTTATTCACGCAGCAGCACAGGGTTAAACTATGGAACTCACTCCCACAGGAGGCAATGATGGCCAATGATTTAGATGGCTTTTAAAGAGCATTGGACAAATTGATGGAAGAGAGGGCTATTAATAGCTATGTTGGCGATGCTCTACCTCCACAGCTAGAGGCAGCAGTGCTTCTGAATCCCAGTTGCTGGAAACCACAGGAGGGGAGAGTGCTCTTGTGTTCAAATCCTGCTCGTGGGTTTCTCACAGGCATCTGGTTGGCCACTGTTAGAACAGGATGCTGGACTAGATGGGCCACTGGCTTAATTCAGCAGGCTCTTCTTATGTTCTTGTGAGGTACAAATCCAACCTCTCTCCCACCCTGTGAACCCAAAATCCTATTTGGGATCAACTTTATTTACAGTGGTACCTCGGGTTACAGACGCTTCAGGTTACAGACTCTGCTAACCCAGAAATAGTACTATTCTCAATCCATAAGCCACCACCCTTCCTCCAACCCCCTCCAGACACTCACACAGGACATTCACTGCCTGCACTGGTTCCAATTTAAAGGAGAGGTAGAGCTGGGTATCATCCACATATAGGTGAACACCTAGCCCAAACCCCCCAATGATTTCTCCCAGCAGCTTCATATAGATGTTGAAAAGCATGGGGGAGAGGGCAGCGGGAAGATTTGAGACCGGGTGATAATTGGCCATAATGGCCAGGTCCAAAGATGGTCTTTTAAGTGGGTCCAGGAAGACTCTCTCACAGAGGGAAGCATTCACCACCCCACAAAACCCATTGCCCAGTGCTTTTATGTGTTGGGAGTGGGAGCACGTGTGTCTACACCTCGAAAGTGTTCAGGGGAAGAGACATTGCTCAGTGGCAGTGTATCTGCTTAAAGAACATATGAAGAGACTGTTGGATCAGGTCAACAGCCCATCTAGTCCAGCATCCTGTTCTCACAGTGAACCACCCGATGGCTGTGGGAAACCCACAAGGAGGTCCCAAATGCAAGAGCACTCTCCCCTCCTGTGGTTTCCAGCAACTGGTATTTAAAAGCATATGCCTCTGACTGTGGAGGCAGAGTGTAAATAATGGCTAGTAGCTATCAATAGCCCTCTCCTCCATGAAATTGTCTAATCCTCTTTTAAAGCCATCTAGGTTGGCGGCCATCACTGCCTCCTATGGGAGTCAATTCTACAGTTTAACTCTGTGCTGCATGAAGAAGTTTGTTTTTTTCCAGCTGTCCTGAATCTTCCAACACTCAGGTGCAACTGCATGTGGACAAACATCAGGTTGCGAAGTAAATTCCTCCCTCAAGAACCAGGAGGAGCAGTAATAAAATGCATCCCCAATTATGCTTGCAGCCGGCGTTAAAAAAAGAAGCAGAAAATTTGAGTCCAGTCTTGGCAACAAGCTGGGACAAGTTTACCTTATCCTGAAATCACAACAATCTAACTTAGGCTGGCCAACTTCTGAAATGCTAGATAAATACACCAGCTTTTATGGAACGCTGCTGATTTTTACAAGTATTATTTTTTTGCAGATTCAATTTGCCCATTTTTGTTAACCCATTCCTGTGTTTTCCAATCCATTCCTTTGTTCTTTCACAGCACAGCAGTAGCAGCAGGGTCTGCCAGAGCCTTTTGTGCATTCATCCCCCTCCCACCCAGCTCCCTTGCAAAAACTCCATGATCCGAACAAACCCTTTGGTTTCCTCTCCTCCTCTGCAAACAAAGATCCCCCTGGAGAACATGCTGGTCCCAGAGCAAGGATCATTTATGTGGCATGCACTCCCTTGCCTCAATGTTCCTGGAGGAACCACCACCCAAAATTCAAAGTCATCCTAATGCTTTATAATAAAACATTTCCCCCACCACACCTCACCGTGGCTTGAGGGGGGGGGGTGAATAGCAATACAAGAGGAAAATGAAAGCGGGGAGGGGAATCACATATTTCCCACCCCACCCCCAACACAAAAGGTTTACATTCTTTTAAAATTTAAAACAAAAAATGTAAAGAACTCCCAACATTAAAGGGAAAATGACCTCAAGGATTTTGGCAAAGGTTTCAAATCCAACTTCAAAAAGTTAGCAGCCATTTGTGGTTTGATGCAATTATGGGAAAACTCCGCTGCAAAGCTGCAAGGTGCAAAAAAAAGCAATAAACCAAAATGACAGAGTAACCTCCACACCACGAACTGCATCTGCCTCCCTGCATACTCGGCACAATTCACTCTCTGGGCTCTGTCTGCAGACCTTCATGCCTCAACCCCTCCTGCACAGCGGCACTGCCATGATTCAGAAACAGCAAGCAAAATGTTGACAGAGGCATTTCACAGTGCTTCCAAAGTGCACTCAGCTTCCCCTAATGGTGCCCCAATTTTCTCCTCCGGTTTAGCTACAGTGCTGCAAATCCTGTTTGTTAAAAATGACATGTGTGTTTGCTGCCTTACACACCAGATTTGTGAACTCGGCTTACAGGAGGGCAGCCCATTCTGTGTGCAGAAAAAGCTGCCTTTGGCTAAGTGCTCTGTGCAAAGAACAAACCAGTCAAACGCTTCTCCAGCGAACACAAAGAAGGAGACAGACAGACATCTTGGAAAACTGCAGGCAAGAGAGGAGAGGGGGAGAAGAGGGGGAAACAGCACAAGGAAGAAGCACTTACATTTCCAGAATTCGCCAAGAGAGAACCAAATACGGCCAAGGAGAAGAAAAGCAAAGCATGGAGGAATCCCGAGGAAAATGAGATATACCACAACTGAAGACCGATTGCAGAGGAGGTAACAGTGATCTAGTTATTCAGCCTACACAGACCTCCCCCTCCCCTCTCCGAACAGCTGTGGGGGCCATTATCCCTCCTGCACATTGCACGTACATCCCCAGGATGGCTGCAGTGCTGCATAGAGTCAGAGAGGACTGGATTGCTGCAGGAGACAGGAAGAGACTTTTCCCCCCTGGAAGGGGTGGGGGAAGCCACACCCCAGCAGGCTTGGAGGAGGAAGGCCTTCACCTTTCCAAAAGGTCTTTTGAAAATATGTATTTTTTAAAAGAACAAAATCTAATTCCACAAACTGACGTATGCACAAGAAGTCGCCCACTCTTAAAAGCACTGCGTCTTGCAAGTGCTGTGTTTTCATACTGCAGACATCTACAAAACTACCTCAGATGACCCTCCTGACCGTTCTGTTAAAAGGAACCAGTTGCGCTCGCTGCAACAGAAGCGCAGAAACATGGCTGTGGCCAATTGCAGCTCCCTCGCCCCCACCCCCCACCCTATCCAAGTACTACAAGTCTGACGTCAGAGCATCGTCTCATGCTAACGAAATCCCTTCCAAGGTAAGCGCAGCGAAGAACAGCGAAGAACCTGCCTCCCATCCCCGGTTTCTCTTTCATAAATGATCCCTCTGACGTGATCCAGAAGTCCCAAGCACTGCAGAGATATTGCTCCTCCCCTAGATCTACATGGTCGCATGTCCAACCCCATTTCATGGAGCATGAAGTCCTGGGTCACACGACTCCAGGCTCAGTTCCTCGCTGCTGGTGGGAAGCGCCAAACTAAGTTTAACGACAGCAAGGTGGAAGTGTTAGTCATCACACTATAGGAGTGATACTTTCCCCATTGCAGCCAATTAGAAGCCAATCAAAGTTTGCCTTGCATCAAAGAGTCAAGTTGTTACCCATCAAAGGCTACCTATCTTATAATACTCTAGTAAGTGAAGCTTTTAAACACACATGTACAATAGTGGCTGCTACTGCAAATGCCCCTCTCTCAAATCTGCATGCAAGAACCCTGCCTATCCCACTTGGCTTGGCTTGTTCTACGCTATGTTCATGCTCCGTTAGGAGGAAAGTATCATGCCTCTATTCTTAACTGTAAGGTGCAAAAAGTGCTGCTGTCTCATACAATATAGGGCTCAGACTGGGAGTATCTCTTTAACCATTTCGGAGCACATTCTGAATCCCCCATCTTGAAGGGCCAGAATAAATGTCACATATCCAGTTGGTTCTACCAGACAACAACTATATGAAGTTTAAGCTCTTTACTAGAAAGGAGATTCCAACTAAACATCAGGAAGAACTTCATGACAGTAAGAGCTGTTCAACCATGGAATGGAGAAGGTGGTGGACTCTCCTTGGAGGATTTTGAGCAGAGGTTGGATGCTTTAGTTGAGCAGTGGTTACATATTTTTATGACCACTGCTCCGTGAAAATTTCTATCATATGGTTAGTTATTATATGCTGATGAAGACACTAACAAAACAGTGGCAACACTGTCCGTTGCCTTTGTGTTATTTCATAAGAAAAAATATATATCACTTTCAAACCATCATTGGCCGTTGTGTTGCTTATTTTTGGTTTTTAGTTGAGATTCCTGTATTGCAGGGGTTGGACTAGACTAGAGGACCCTCAAGGTCCCTTCCAACTATATAATTCTATGACTGTGAGGTATCTTAACCATTTCAAACCCCCAGTCAATTAATGAATGAACGAGGTGCACAAACCCAATTATTCAGAGGCCAATCCTTCAGCTTTTGACAGATAAAATTAGAGACATTCTTCTGACACCATAGTTCACATACCAAGGAGAACCACAAACACATACATACACAAGCAAGCTAAAAGCATTGTTCCATGTGCTGTATTTATCATGTAATAGCAATCACTTATTTACTGATTATCCCTGCCCTGATTTAAAAGCCAAGCAGGAGGCCTGCTCCCATTTCACAATTGGTTTGAAAGAACACAAACAGGCAAAACCTGCCTAAGAAAGACAAAAATGTGATGTGTGTGTACATGCTCCAATTCCGGAGCTCCATCCCCCCAAAAAATCTTCTACAATCCTCTGAATACATATTTCTTGTCTTCTTCTGAAGTGTCAGTGTTGCTAAAAGGTATTTTAAGAGGTGTTTCCTACATTTGCACACAAACCCGTCTTGAGAACTCTGGAAGGACTTGGCTATTGTAGTGAGCGAAAGGGCTTGGCTTTGTAGCCTTGAAATAATCCCCTCCTTCACCACATGGCTCTAATCAGGAGCAACCTTGGAACCACAGCTCTGAGGCTGAACTAAGTCTGTTAATAGCTCACTTATTTATATATTTTACTTTTTTAAGGGCACATGCAAATGCTGGATCAGAGAGAGAGAGAGAGAGAGAGAGAGAGAGAGAGAGAGAGAGAGAGAGAGAGAGAGACTTTGGAGCTGCCTCAGCAGGTTCTGAGTCTTTAAAGAGCCAAAGAGCATACCTGCCAACTCCCCAAAAGAAAACAAAGGGAAATTAAACATTATAGTGGGCTGGGACTGCACCAGCTGGTTTTGATATTACACTCAGACAAGCAGCAAGCAAGAGACTCAAGAGGCAAATAAGCCACTGCGAGGCCTGCAGATGGGAGGCAAACCAAGGGCTGTGGGTTTAACCATTGGGGTGGGGGAACCCAACAGGAACTTTCCCAGAAAGAGAAGCTATGTAAGAAGAACTAGGCACACATAGGGGCACCAGCTCCTGGGGGCTGAGCCCTTTTGGCCGCCACTCCGAATATGATTGGAAGAGGAGCCAGGGCCCCTCAATGACCAAAAAGTGCAGGGGCGAAGCATGGCGGTGAGAATGGCACAGCTCTAGTGGCTGGCTCCTCCTCCTCCTCCTGCCACAGAAAAGTGAGGCATCTGCCTCAGTGGCAGGATCCCACAGGGGCAGCAGATCCCAGTGTCAATCTTTCTCTCCCCCCCCCCTCCTTTATTCCTGGTGTAGATCTTCCCTGGCAGGGAAGGGGTTGCCATTTTGGGATCTGCCTTGGGTGCCCTGGTGGTTCTTGCTGGACAATTTGTATCCAATACTGATCAAATATGATGCTGCTAAGAATTTATCAGTGCCAGCCTGAGCAATGAACTCCTTTGTGTTAGCTTTCTTCGCCCATGGTTCTTCAAATGGTTCATGGAAGGTGGAAAGAAGGCCATGAGTGGCAATCCTGTTTCTAAGATGGACACACTCCTTGAACTGTTCAATGCGCTTCGTTGGCCCCGCCATGCTCTCACCACGGAAAGCTTGCAAGTTCACGAACTGTCCAGCAAGAATGCAACCTCAGAACTGTGGAAATGGAAGGAGGACAATGTTCTGAAGATGCCTGAGGAAGAGTAACTGCAGACAGAGTATAATCACTAAAGGCACAGGGTGTGCTGGTCCCGTGGGTTACCCGAAAGGCGAGGTCCAAGTCCGGTCCGTGGTCAGAGGTGCAACGTAAAGGCAGTCCGTAATAACTGAAGCTGGGTGCAGGGCAGGGAGTCAGGCGAAGTCAGGAACAGGTAGGCAAGCAGGGAACCAGGGCAGGTCAGGAGCTCAGGCAGGAAAACAGGACAGGTTTTAAGCAGGAACACTGGCAGGAACTGGTCACCAACGATGTTGCTCCTGCAACCTAGGGCCGGCCGGCTTTTATCTGCCCCGAGGCATAGGGCGGCCCTGATCCTCTGGTGACTCGCCTCTCCTGGCTTGGAGGCGAGCACTCCTCCTGCGGGAACTCAGTTCCCTTCGCCTCTCTGCCCTGAGCCTCTGCAGCTCAGGAGAGGCTGGAGGGTTACCAGACCCAGAGGCAACCTCAGCTTCCCCTGACAGGGCTGGGAGTGGAGCACCTGCAGGCAATGGGTCCTCCATCCCATCAGGAGCCAGAGCAGACTCAGCAGATGCCTGCACCTGAGGATCCAGCACAGGTGAGGACCCTTCAGACTCAAGCCCTAGCCCCGGCTTTGCTGGTTCTGGAGGCGGGGAATCCTGTGCAGGCTGGGATCCCTCAGGTTCAGCATCTGAGTCTGAATCCCAGGCCATCACACCGGGCTTCGTGTCCCCTTTGCTTGTCACCATAGCACAGGGAGAACGTTTTCAGATACCTGTGGTTAATCTGCTCTGCATGCTTTCCAAAAAAAGGCTGGAAAACTCAAAGCAGCACAAGCAACTGGCCAGAGCTCCAAGCCCCAAAGAGTCCAGTCACTGCTATGCCCAGTTCACATACTGGGCATCCTCTCTTGGGCAACAGATGTGTTCCAGTGAAACCCAGAGAATACTGGAAGTTTCATGATGCTGGGCATGAGTCAGTGCCCTTCTCACATGACCCGCTGCAAGGCCTGCCTGCACATCTGCAGGACAGGAGCCTAATCTAATCTTGGTTTCCTCCTTGTCCCAGGGCAGGATGGTGTGGAGCTTGCATGGTACACACACTCTCTCTCTCTTAAGTTTCTGCATGCCTGCTGCTCAAATTCTATGCCAAGAAAAGCAAAATCCTATGGCATGATTTCTTACTTTGCCCAATTTGCCATTTTTCTTTGTGCGTAAAGGAGAAAACCCTCTTTAAAAGGGTGTTTCCTATATCTGTAATGGAAAGGGCATAGGTTCAGAGGCAAAGTATATAGATGGTGCACGAGTGCGTGTCAGTCTTCCAGTTTCATTTCATTTTGTAGTGAAAATGCATCCTTAATTGGAAGAAAAAGAACGGTAGAAAGGAGGGGTGGCTAAGTCTGCGCCCTCTTATTCTTTCTCCACTCAAAATTGCCTTTCAAACTGCTTTTTTGGTGTGGGGGGGGGGAGTCTTAGGCGCTTCACAGCCAAAGGAATGCACACAGCATACAGTTAACTCTTGATTGTCAAAGATAACACAGTTGCTTCTACAGCTCTGGATGCCAATCTAGCATCCAGGCTACTATTCCTAGGTCAACACCAGGGGTCGGCAAACTAAGGCCCGTGGGCCGGATCAGGCCCACCTGGGTCGTAAATCCAGCCCGCACGCCATGCCGCAAAGCCGAGACTCCCAGCGATGGAGTCTCCCATCTTCTCCTCCTGCATGCTGTTTTGGGGGTTCTCTCCCCAGAGCCAGTTTGTAGGAGGTGGTGGAGAGAAGCCCTGTTGCGCTAGCAGAAGTCCTTGTGTACGCTTCCACTGGTGGGGCTCATTAGCTGAATCCCACCCCTAAGCATGCTGCTCATGCAAAACATCTTTGGTGGTCTCCATGCAAGGCCCCTTAATTTTCCAACAAGAAAGCCCCTCTGCCACAAACTTGGAAGTAGCTGGGAGTAAGGAAGTTCCCGATGTGTCTTGCTGTAAATTGCATCATGCGCACAAACCTTCCGGTGACAAAGTGAAACCACGATGTCAGAGAAAAGGGCTGCCAGGGAAAGGAAGTGTCTTCAAGAACACAGCCATTCAAGCTGGTGCCCAAACCGTAACTTGAACTCCCCATCATAGTATCCACACAGTGCACAGCAGAAGCAAGTATGTCCAGGGAGAAGCCAGCTGGCAGGACAAACCTTGTGGCTTTCCAAGCTCCTTGCAGCAGCTGCTTGAGTCAGAACTTGATAGAGCAAGTTCCAAGGGAATAAAAAGACTTGGAGTCAGTCCTCTCCCTTACATCTAGACCAGCTGTCTCCCCTAGCAGAAGCACTCTTAGCTTCTGAACTAACGTTTCCAACACTTACTCAGGGAAGGGAATGAGTGGCTTAAAACAAACCATCAATTCTTCCTCTGGCTATGCAATTCTTCCTCTGGCTATGCAAACACTTGGAAGGGTGGCTATACCAGGTTAGCAGTAATGGGGGGGGGGGGAGAGAGAATTAAGCAAAAGTAGTAAGGAGGCCTTTGAATGACAATAATCCTGAGTTCAGACACCCCCCCCCAAAAGAACAGAAGAGCCTCCAAACTCAGATCAAGCAATTCTTGAAGAGCAAAGTAAAAATGCTCTAAATCAGTGGTTCTCAAACTTTTTTGGGCCCTGTGCCTCCTATCCTATCCTATCAAAAGCATTATTCAGAATAATGGTTTGCATAGTCCACAAACCATTTTATGCAAAATCCAATTAAAACTATTTAATTAATTCAACAAAATTGATGAACTTGATCCAGTGACACCAACTTTTCAAGTCTGATAGTCATTTACACCTCTAGTGCCCTCCTGCCACCCCCTTGCCTCTTAGTGTCCCCCTAGGTAACCCTATTGCCCTCCCCCGCAGGGGGCACTACCACTCAGTTTGGGAACCACTGCTTTAAATAAATGATTTCCTAATATTTAATCTGTAACATTTCTGAACACAGTTACTGTATACATCTACAGAGGTCCACTTTCCAGGCAAAGGGGTAAATGTATTCAAAGATTACTATCATGTTCCAAACTTTCCCATATCATTCCAATACTTCTGGCAGCTGTGCACTTTCCACACTGTTTAGCTGTCAATCCTCTTAGCCAGTCTTCACCACTCTGATGCCCTCCAGATGTTTTGAACTGAATCTCCCATCATCCCCAGCCAGTATGGTTCAAAACATCTGGAGGACACCAGGTTGGGAAGAAACTGCACAGATAGTATTTGTAACAAGTCAAGAGGGCCAGGCATCCTTATTGCTGTTTTTATTTTGAAATGTGTGTCCTGTCACATTCACTCAGTTCTCAAAACAGCTTCTGCCATTAAAGCACACAGAAATCCCAAAATCCAAGCACAACAACAATATAAATAAGGCAGAAGGACAACCCAAAACAACCAGCAGCAAAGCAATCGGTAACAGGTACACCCTCGAGGAAAATACTCTTGTAGTCCAAAATTCTACTGTATTCCACCCCCCACTCCAATACAGCCGGAGCACAGAAACCTTCTCTGTATGATCCTCCATAAAGAATGGGCCATAGGGTGCCACCACTGAAAAGGCCCTTGCCCTTCAGCCTGGACTCAAACAAGGTCAGTACCGGTACCTGGATTAGAACCTCTTCACCTAATGACATCAATGCATTGCAGAGCTCACAGACAAAGCAGGAACAGCCCTTAAGCTATGATAAGCTATTTCAAACAAGTGTTGCAATACTTCTGGCTCATTCTCATCAAAGGCAAGGGGACACAATTTGAAACAATGTAGGTGTCCAAACAATCTTCAGCAATGGCCCCACATAGAGTCTGTTAAATCATGTGGTAACTGATAGGGTGGGCTACTGTATCACAATGGTCCTGTTAGCCTTCTTTAGAAGTGGCTGAAGTTGACGTAGCTACCAATGTACAAAAATGCATCCTGAAACGTTTTTCAACTTTGCTCCCCCATCACCCCAAGACACACACAACAGCACGACCTCAGTTCCAAATCCAGCTAATCCAGAGAGGTTTTTGGAGTCCCCTCTCCCCTCCCTACCCCCCAAAGTCAGATGCCTGGCATACTCATCCAGAATGGGTGGTACTTTCACACCCACCCTTTTTCTAAAGCCAGTTTCCCCGCTACTTGAAACACAGCTCCAGGAAAGGAAGGGGGAAGGGACTGTATGACAGCCAATTAGTACTCTTCACAGCCGGCTTCTATTGGAAACAGGAAGAGCAGTTTGCCTGACAGTTGTCTTCTCTGAGAAAGTTGTAGCTAGATAGTGATTCACAGCAGACTTGCCATTCAAGCCATGTATGTCTATGTGTCTACACTCCTATGTTATAAAATTCTACCTGGGCCTTCAGGAGAAGAGCCCCAAAATGCTTTCCAAATAAGAAACTTTAAAAAAGAGATCCAAAGGACTTCCAAAACCATGTACAAACCCCATAATTTAAAGTTGAGGGGCTCTCCTAGAAAGGGCAGCACTCTGGGGCCAGTACCAATGCAAAAATTTGCAGTGCTCAGGTTGTCTTTGAGTCTGACTTGCATGGCAGTGCACAATTTGCTCATGAGTGTTCCTACCAGGATTGAATGTCAGAATCTACTTCCCAATGAGACATTCCCCCACCCCATGTGCAACTACAAGATTTGCTCCTGAATCAAGCATATATACCATATATCTTTGCAGAAGTACAGAAGTTGAGGTATTCTCTCAACTAGCTTAATTGGCCCGCCTGCATAGATTAACTTTCTTCCAAGAATTTGGAGAGGCACGTGTCACATCATAGGAACAGTGCCTGCTGAACTTCCATTTACCATTTAATGGCTACGGAGAAGGCAAAAGGAACCTTGACATCTTTTGCTACTTACTCATCTTCAACTGGTTCACACATACAGGAACGCCACTTCACTGCTCTCACCTTGGTGAACAGCAATCGGATATTTGTACATGAAAATCACAAGGCTGGGACAATGCAGAATTTTATGAGGGACAACAGATCTGCGAGAGCCCATTGGCACACACAGGTTGCCACTTGATATAGCCAGAAGCAACAAACATGCTTCTGGTTAACCCTACCCAAAATACTGACCTGGGACCTACTTCTGGCACTGAGTAAACGTAATGCAACATGGACGAGCGCTATGTAAAAGCTATGTAACTATCTACAGTGGTACCTCTGGTTATGAACGGGATCCATTCCAGAGCCCCGTTCGTAACCTGAAAGGTACGCAACATGAAGCGCCGCGTCTGCTCACGTGTGCGATGCGATTAGGCGCGTCTGTGCATGACGTCATTTTGCGCGTCTGCGCATGCGCGAACTGCTGAACCCAGAAGTAACCCGTTCCGGTACTTCTGGGTTCAGCGCATTTGTAACCCGTGACGAACGCAACACGCAGCGTTCGTATCACAAGGTACGACTGTAAGCCAGCCTCCCGCAACCTGGTGCCATCCATATGTTTGGACAACAATACTCACCAGCCCCAGTGAGCACAACCATGTGGTATTGTGTCTGGTGGGAGCATGCTCAGGGTGGCTGGGCCTGATGGGAATTGTAGTCCAAAACATCTAGAGGGCACCAGGTTAGCAAAGGTTGTCATAGGGCAAGTTGTATCAAGTGAGACCTGTTTACTTTCTCCACTCCACTTTCCAAGCGTGTCCTATAATGTGAATCATATTTAAGGTCACATGAATTGGATGTATTTACTAGATCACAACAACTTGATAGCAAGTCCTTGCTTGATATCAAACTGGAAGGGAAGGGAAACTTTTAATGGGCTGACACCATGTAATGGTGGTTGTGTCAACGCTATTGGTGGGCCTCTGCTATACACACAGCTGCTAAAAAGCCCGCCCCTCTGCTTTTCTAAAGTGCTTTTTCAACATGATCTAGGCATTGCTGGCAGGGGCTGATGGAAGGTGTAATGCAAAACATCTGGAAGCCACAAGGCTGAGGAAGGCTGACATGGGCATAGCCAGGATACTATTTGTTAGGGGGGTAGCAAGCTTCTGTTAGGGGGGGCAGAACGTCAGATTTGTATTGATTTTGGGGGGCAGCTTCCCCCTCCTGCCCCCCTTGGCTACACCCATGAAGGCTGACCTAAGCAAAATGGGTCTATTGAATTAATCTAAAGAGCACCTCAAATTCCAGGCTTCTAGGAAAGACCACATATTTCACAAAAGGTCTCTAGACCTTTGCCAACAACTCACCCAAGTTTTAATTTGCATGTGTTCAGAAACACACTGCGTTCCTGATGTAAGGACAGGTTCAGCCTGGTTTTGGTACCCAAGCTAGCCAATTCAAGTGACACCTCCCCTCAACTAATGAACACAGGGCACAAATCAGTTTGGAGAAAGAGCCCCTCTGCAAGCCCCACTGAAAGGAGCACTTCTGTGTTCTTGGACAGTTAATGTCCATGACTTCCAAAATCTAGCACCTCTGATAGTTGCCTCCCCTTGCCTCACAATAAAGCTGCCCCCACTACAGAAAAGCTCCCAAAATCTGAACACAGCTGTAAATCAAACAACATGCATTCAGTGTGCTTCAAGAATTAATGCGGCTAAGAGGCCTCCAAGAAATGGATGCCAGAGAAATTCCTCTGCGTCTCTCTCAATAGTCATGTTGTTTCCATTAAGGAATATATTCTTCTCTTCCAGCAGATCAGGCAACAGACACACACACACACACACACACACAGAGAGAGAGAGAGGGGGGGGGGGAGAGAGAATATATTGGTGCATTATTGAGATAAAAAAGGATCTCTGGCTAAACCCCAAATCTAGTTTTCACACCCCTCCTCTCATCCTCCCCTCCCCAGTGCCAGAGGATCAAACGTGAGCTGCAGGGGAAATCTTGCTCACGCACAAGAGCTATGGCGTCACTCTTTTTGCCATTAATGCCTGGAGACGGGTGGCTAAAAATAGCCCTTGTGGAAAAGGCACTCTTCAAATGCAGCAGCAAGGAAGGGGGAGGAGAGAGCTCTATTTGCTGCTGACATACTAAAGCTGAACCAATACAACGTTCACTCACCCCACATCTCCCCTTCAAATAACTGATGTGTTTTGATTGTGGTGGTATCTCCTGCCTACCCTCTTTTCTAAATTAGCTGGCTCTAGAGGACACAATTTACTAGGTAGCCTTGCTTGTCAGAATTGGCCAGGCATCATTATTTTCATCTGATATGAAGCATTTTCCGTCTTCCACTTCTTTGTCCCCCAATCTCTCAGCTCCATTTTCCAGTCACTCCAAAAGCAACAAAATAAATTTAAAAATAGCCAAAGTAATTAAATCCCAGCCAGTGTCCAAAAAAAGCACAAACTTCCATCTTCCAAGATGCTTTTATGGAAATTTGTTTTTTAAAAAAACACAAACAGCAGGCTGAACATGAAAATGTATTTCCCCCATTATGTAGCAATAACAGTTGGTCCAGCGTTAAGTCCTCATATTTTCTATTCCCAGTGTGCCGTTCCAAAACCTAATTTGCAAAAAGCAGGCACTTAAATAGTTTTCTACATGCAGGCAAGTGGAGGTGGGGGGGTGAGAGGTCTGCTTCTACAAATCACTTACGCAGAGGAGAATCCCACACACTTTCTGGCAGCTCCATGACTTGCACAGGTTTCCTGCTGCGTCTCCCAAGTAGCCAGATGAATCAATAGGAAAGGGAAAGGGAAGGAACCTGCTTAGAGCAAGATAGGTTTTGGTGCCGCCATCATTTCAGGGATTGGGTCCAAGAAGCAAGAAAATGCTGCTCTCCCTTGTCTTCCAGCTTCCCACCCACAATCTGCAAGCCCTAGGACCATGCTGAGGTTTGCTGACTCACAGGGAGGTGTACACACAGCCTGCAATGTTTGTAAACCTAAAAGCCACGTGCGTGCTGGCAGGCGGGCAAGCAAGCAGACTGCAGCAAGAACCAATGGGTAGTTTTGACTGCCAACCACCGCTGCGTAAGGGCCTCATCTCCAGGCAGGTGGGGAGGAGGAGGAGGAGGAGGAGAAGGGATACTCTTTCAAATGTCCCAAACACTCTAAAATGAGGCACACCCATTATCCAAAGTGCTTCTGCAGATTTGACCAGATTTGTGGCCTTAGGAAACCAACGTGGGAGAGAATGCCACGGCAGAAGCTGAAAGCTCCTCCCATTTTAAAAGGGCACCTTCCTTCCTCTCTTGATTTTGCATTTAATGAAATAGTTATACCATGGATCAAGAAAGGCAAATTCAAGCTATGGCTCTGCAGAGCAATAAATGATTGATGTTGCGTATTGTAATACTTTACCCAGGTGCATACATAGAAGGAGAAGCCAGTAATGTTATGTAACATGCTTTATTTAACCACTAGAAATGAGTTCTATAAATGCTAAATATTATCATAATTTGTCTTCCAGTAGAGGCACAAATACAACCAAGGATAAGCAGGTTAGGTTTACAGGTATAGAGAATTTTGGAATATGCATGCTTGGGGGGGGGGGGGAGAGCACTGAATGGCTTAGATCAATTCTCCATGTTCCAAAGAACGATAGTAGAAGCAGCCAGCAGAATCTGGGACAGTTCCACTTCAGACTGCAATGGCGGGTGGGTGAGGGAATCATGTTTTTTGTAATGCTTCCCACTTCAATACAAAGTTACTAGCAATATCTGAGAGAACGTTTTAGAATAGTAGTTTTTCAAAAGCGAACAAACGGGAGGTGCAATCACGTAATATAGCATACCCTTACTTCTGCAATTATTATTTTAGTGCATACTCAAATAACTAACTCTGCAGACAATTGCAGTGCCTGGAGACAGCCGGTCAGGGGTCGTGCATCCACAGCAGTGACCAGAGAAGGAATGACCACTGGGAGGAGCGCAGAGAGAAAAAACTCCATGGTGCATCAGATGCTTGCATCTGCCCAAGCTGCAGCAAAACATGTCTCTCCCATATTGGTCTCGAAAGCCACAGCAGGCGCTGTGACTTCACCCCTGAAGGTGCACTCTTCCATTGTCTTCTGAGACAGACAGATGCCAACAAAGATACTCAAATATATTTTAATGTGACTGCCCCCCCGCCTGCTTTCTAACATGGGACAACACAGAATTCTACTTGTTCAGTCTACCACAGGGATGCAGAACTCTGCAGGTGCTGTTGAGTGACAACTTCCATAATTATTTTACGTATTTGTAAACTTTCCATACCATAACAATGGTATGGAATATATTATTGTGGTGAACAGCACAATATCAGCAATAAAAATTACATAAAGGCACCACAAATCAGATCAGCTAGATCAGCTTAATACAAGGGGCGTTCATTAAAAATTTCCCCTGACATACTTCCCGTGGACTGAGACAAACGAAACTGGGCACAGTTATTAGTCCTTCTCTACATAGCTCCGGCGGGAAGGTAAATGGCATTTACGTGCGCTGCTCTGGTTCGCCAGAAGTGGCTTAGTCATGCTGGCCACATGACCCAGAAGCTGTCTGCGGACAAACACCGGCCCCTTGGCCTATAGAGTGAGATGAGCGCCACAACCCCAGAGTCGTCCGCGACTGGACCTAACGGTCAGGGGTACCTTTACCTTTCCCTTTTACATAGCTACCAACAAGAACCTGTGGAGACCTTGTGTCTGTAGAAGTCAGCAGGTTGGGTCAGAAGTCATGACTTGACCTCAGAAATCAGCATTTCATCATCTAGAAAAAGCCTGCCCTTCAAAAATAACTTCATGGTTGGAAAGAGGTGGAAGTCCGATGGTGCAAGGTCAGGAGAATAAGGGGAGTGAGGAAGGATTTCATAGCCATAGGACCATGCTTCCGTCTGAGCAACATGTGAGATGTGAATCGGGCTGTTATCCTGCATGATGCGGACACCTTTGGTCAGCATACCATGCCTCTCAATTTTGATAGCCTTCCGCAACCTCTGCAGCAGTGAAGCATAATATGTCCCAGTAATTGTGGTACCCTTTGCCAGGAAATCCATCATCACTACTCTGCGCTGGTCCCAAAAGACCGTGAGCATGACCTTGCCCGCTGACAGTTAGACACATGCCTACTTTGCAGGTGGTGAGGCAGAGTGCTTCCATTGTTTGGATTGGTCTCTGGGTCATAATGATGGACCCATGTTTCGTCCTGAGTAATTAATCTGGTGAAGAAGTCATCATGGTTTTTGTGACACGTGGCCAAAAGAGCCCATGAGCATGTGACTCATTCCTGCTTCTGGAAAGGCGTCAACAGCCAGGGAACCCACCGTGCAGGCACCTTTCCCATGTGCAAATGGTCATGGATTATTTTTTCTACAGAGCCCACACTGATCTTGAGATCTGCAGCTAGTTGGCGAACGGTTATGTGACGATCCTCCAAAATGGCGGCCTCCACTTGCTGGATGGTGTCTTCATCAATGGAGGAATGTGGTCGCCCAGGAATGGGAGCCATTCCACCGAAATTCGACCACACTTGAACTGACGATGCCAGTGCTTGACTACGTCATATGATGGGGCATCCTCCCCATAAGTCCCTTTTATCTCATCGAACGTCTCCCATGGTGTGCGCCCTTTCAAGTACAAGAACCTGATGACCGCAGCATGACGTGCAGACATTACTGCACATTAGCACCCATAACAGAGAAACTGTTAGGAGTTCAGAGCTACAAATTACTACGTTACCTATGGAGAGATGTATCACTATACATGTGCAATTTCATCCTCCTATGATAAGCGGTTTGAAGCCCCGCGACGGGGTGAGCTCCCGTGGCTCGGTCCCTGCTCCTGCCAACCTAGCAGTTCGAAAACACGTCAAAGTGCAAGTAGATAAATAGGTTCCACTCCAGCAGGAAGGTAAACAGCGTTTCCATGCGCTGCTCTGGTTCGCCAGAAGCAGCTTAGTCATGCTGGCCACATGACCCGGAAGCTGTACGCTGGCTCCCTCGGCCAATAAAGCGAGATGAGCGCTGCAACCCCAGTCGTCCGCGACTGGACCTAGCGGTCAGGGGTCCCTTTACCTTTACCTTTTTTTATGATAACTGGAAGTGAGTCAAGGGAAATCTTTAATGAACGCCCCTCATACATCAACACAACTGAATCACCCTCAAGGAAAGTCTGGGTGAACAATCAAGTCTTCAGTGGGTGTTGAAATGCCAATGCCCACCTGATGTTCATTGGGAGCACATTCCAAAGGGCAGGTGCTACCACACTAAAAGCCCTGGTCTTTGTGGACATAAGGCAAAACCTCATGAGCATACAGCACTACTAATGATCCTCTGCCAAGGATCCCCCACCCAACCATTGGCCATAACTAGCTGGGACTGATGGTGATTGCAGTCAACAATACCTAGAGGGTGACAGATTTCCTAGCTGGGCACATACACATTTCGATATGGGCTCTCGAAGAATTAGAGATCCAACCAAACATCAGTGTCCAATTCATCTGTGGGACAGGAACAGTCCAAACCCAGGAATCAGAGACAGTAACCAGAAGCAGACTATCACAGATGGCTGAAGAAGATACTGGGGGTAATTCATAGGTTTCAAAAAAACTCTTATCTCTGCTTTAACTTGGCATTCAAAACTTTATTTAAAAAAGAAAAACTCCAGGTTTGCTCTGGACTTCTTCATTTCCAGCAAATTAGCCTGTTTCTCCACAGAAATAAAACAAGAATTATGCTAGTGACCTACCACATAGGGTTGCTGAGAGGATACATATGAGATAAGGAAATGCTGCTGTCCAACAGAGTTGCACAGGACAATGAACTATGTGTACTTAAAAATATGAAAACCAACATCCTATACCAGGAAATTAGCTGAGATTCCTTCATTGCAGGGGGTTAGACTAGATGACCCTTTGGATTCCTTCCAATTCCACAATTATATGAAATGCAGGATTCTGCGACCTGGATCAGCTTTGTAAATTAAAGTTTATATATATGTCTTGTTCTGCATAGTTTATCCTGATCTACTTGCAATGAGAAATGCCTGGAGTGTCTGCATCAGGCACTAACCTCCCCACCCCCACTGCCACTGGAATTCATCGCTCCTGCACCCCCCCCACACACACACATACACCCCAGGTAGCTTCCGACATCCCACCATGTATGGTCCACAAACTTGGTTCAGAAGACATGCTATGCAATTTGCGTTTTTTTAAGAAGGGGGCGGGACTGGGGTTTTCAAGAAGCCATTTTCTGTGCTCAGTATTAATATCGTACTCCCTTCTGGGCCAGAGCTGCAGCACCCACAAAGCCCCAATTATAAAAGTACATACATACACATATTTAACAGGCCTTGGGTCTAGCTGCAGGAGACAAGAGGATGCATCTCTCATCTTTTTCTTTCTTTCTTTCTTTCTTTCTTTCTTTCTTTCTTTCTTTCTTTCTTTCTTTCTTTCCCTTTCTCTCTCTCTCTCTCTCTCCTCCCCGCCCCTGACTTGTTCACTTATATTTGTCCTTGATGAGAAACTCTGATAGTTGGGCCCTTCAGAGATTATTACTTGTTTGCTGCAGTGTACATAGCTTGCTTTGAGCTGGATTGCACGATGGGATGGTTCCTGAAGAATTAAAGGTCTTTTGCAACTTAAAACAAGCCTTTGATCTTTTGAGCACACACCCACTGCCTCTCCTCCTAACAGCAGCACCTGGACTTATAAGAGCATTTGATGTCTTTTTGGCTTCCAGCATCTCTGCTTCATCCTGCACCAGCTCCTTGTCTTTGTGTGACACTTCACACCAGAGCAACTTTCCCCAGCCTAGTCTCCCAGCAAATGTTGTTGGACTCCAACTCCCATCATCCCCAGTCAACATGGTCAATGATCAGGGATCATAGGAGTTGTAGTCTCAGTCGGAGAGGATCTATAGCTCAGTGCAGAAGCACAGGCTCTGTAGGCAACAGTTCACAGATTACATTTCCAGCATCTGGCTGCAAAAGGACCCTACCTGGACCTTCAGAGCCATTATCAGAGAGGGAAACCTGGGCTGTACTGACCAATGGTCCAACTAGGTAAGGCAGCTTCATCTATCACCATGCCACCAGCTCAGTTGCAACACAACAAGTATTTTAGGAGTCAAAGATGAAAGAGTAGGAGGACACCGTCTGAGTCTAGATTATTGCTGCCTCCACACATCAGCAAAGCAATCACAATTAAAACCCTCTCCTGACAGCAAAGTGGAGGAGTCACCTTCACCTCCTATCTCACTCATTAAGCTAAATTGCATGGGAGTCAAGTATCCTCAAAGTGGGATGCAAAGGAGACTGCCAGTGGCAAAGAGACCTTCCTCTGCCTTCCTTGCCCCTCTGTGACACCCACGCAGCTCAGCCAATCAGAGACCACGGCCTTCATCAACATCTGAAAATCCCATACAGCATTACAATACAGACATAGGGGGCTCAAGGTGTTCAGTCCTGTGGAACCCTTACACTGCTTGGTCTTTCTTGCCCTACTTTGTGTTTTGCTTTCTGACAACTGCAAATAAACAACAGAAAATGATTTGTCAAACATATATAAATTTAGAATATTTTCTCCTGGACTGACCCAATTACACAAGCAATCTAAACAGTTGCTTGGGGCAATTATATATAATTAGGAGCACAAGCAAAACCTCTGAAAGTTCCAGGACCTCTTGCTACATCCCAGAAAATGCTTGGCTCATAAGAGGCACCCAACTCTTGGATCATGAGCAGCAGAACCTTGGCTTAGTGCAAGACACTGCACCGAGTATTATGGTCCCCTTTCACAAGAGCATTGGGGGGAAACAGTCTAACATGCAATGTTACAAGTATGGGGCTATAAATATCCACTGAGCTACAGCAAGGGAACAGGTCTCAGAAAGGGGTCTTTTAATCCAGACCCAACAGAGAAGGGTCGTAACTCAGTGGTAGAGCATCTGCTGTGCATGCAAAAGGTCCAGATTCAATCCCCAGCATCTCTAGGTAGGGAAACCCGGGACAATAGCTGCCAGTCAGTGTTCAATGTTCTGACTCACATCTGGATCACCACACATGATGGCAGGCACAGAAGAAATTGGAACCCAACTGAAAAAGTTTTACCCAAACATAGGTAAAGGTAAAGGGACCCCTGACCATCAGGTCCAGTCGTGTCCGACTCTGGGGTTGCGTGCTCATCTCGCTCTATAGGCCGAGGGAGCCGGTGTTTGTCCGAAGACAGCCTCCGGGTCATGTGGCCAGCATGACAAAGCTGCTTCTGGCAAACCAGAGCAGCGCACGGAAACGCCGTTTACCTTCCCGCTGGAGTGGTCCCTATTTATCTACTTGCACTTTGACGTGCTTTCGAACTGCTAGGTGGGCAGGAGCTGGGACCGAGCAACGGGAGCTCACCCCGTCGCAGGGATTCGAACCGCTGACCTTCTGATCAGCAAGCCTGTGGTTTAACCCTCAGCGCTACCTGGATTGGATAAAAAATTGCCAGCAGAGAGGGCAATGTCTTTTACCTTGTGGGAGGCAGTGTTTCTGGCCAACACGGGCACTGGCAATCTCAAAAGGGGTGGCAAAGGGGAGCTCACCCGGGGGGGGGTGTCACAAGGACTACCCCGTTAACATCTTTCTTGAAAGGTTCTCTCCTCCCTCCCTTTTTGGGATGTTGCAGTTCCAAGGAAAATCTGCTTTCAGAGAAGTTGGCAAGAGCCCAGTTATGTGCCACCAAGAGCTCAGTTATGTGCCACCAAGAGAGGATATGAATTTCCAGAGGGCCCTACAAGCTATTCCAGCAGATAATGCTGGCTCTCCAGTTGAAGTCCTGGTTGAAATGTGGAATGCAGAAGAGAGCTGAGCAGCAGCTGACCCAATTGCTCCGGAGAAGGCTTCCTTGTCTTGCAGAGCTCAGAAAGCTCTTTGGTCTGCCCCAGATCTGAGAGTGATGAACCAGGCTGGGAGGCAGACTGAGCTCAGGTAGGGGGGGAAATCCCAGTGAAGACAACCAAACACTGGTATGTGTTCATGTTTCATGCCCACTCAGTAGCAATGGAGGTGATGGGGGAAACCCTCTTTTCCACCTCCACTGCATCCTCTTTATGCCATCCAGCTTGAACTTTTCCAGGTAGTTTGGAGCTCAAAGGAGGCTGAATAGTGCCCACTGTACCATATCTGTAAGGTATTTCGAGGATAAAACTGCTTGCATGTACTAGGGAACATGGGCGTACCCAGGGGGGGCAGAGGGGGCAGCTGCCCCCCCCCAAGAAGGCAGCCCTAGAAGCAAAAATGATCAGCGTCCATTCAAAGCAAACCTGAACGACCATGGCTTGCCGCCCCCCTAGTTTGGATCCTGGGTACGCCCCTGCTAGGGAATGAATCCCACTATTAGAGCAAGGGTGAGATCTAGAGAAGTATCTCCTCTCTGGTTTTACTTGAATGAATTTCTGCTAGTGAAGCCCAAGGACAAAGTGCAATTCTTGTTCATGCAATTACTTGTGTATTGGATCCTTGTGTCTTGTGGCTCATTAAAATCCAGCCAGGTGGTGGCAGCTCAATGTCTCCTTGTGGGAGGGAGAGGTCCTAGGCTACCTAAAAGAGGCAATGATACCCTCCCTGGACCTGGAAGACTTTAACAACTTCAGGACACAGGCAAATTCCCCCTTCCTTGAACCAGCCAATTTTCTGGAGCCATTTCAATTGGGGAAGAGGCCTAGTTTTGGCATAGTGACTGCTTTGGTCACCTTGTACCAGGAGAGGGGTGGGGGAATCTGACCCTGTTGGTTCTCCTTGATCTGTCAGCAGCTTTCCATACCATCAACCATTATATCCTTCAGCAGGGGGTGTGGACACTGCTTTGCACTGGTCCTACTCCTACTTGAATGGGCAGCTCCAGCTGGTAGTGCTGAGGGGATATTGCTCAGCCCCACCGATTCCCCAGTATGATATTCCCCATGTTATTTACCGTATATACTCGAGTATAAGCCGACCCAAATATAAGCCGAGGCACCCAATTTTACCACAAAAAACCTGGGAAAGCTCCATAGGAGCCACTGCCTGCCTCACTCGAGTATAAGCCGAGGGCGGCTTTTTCAGCACAAAAAATGTGCTGAAAAACTAGGCTTATACTCGAGTATATAGGGTAACATCTGCATGAAACCATTGAGTGGGGTCATCAAGAGGCTTGGAATGTTCCGTCATCAGTGCACAGACAACACACAGCTCTATTTTACCTTTTCATCCTTAGCAAATGAGGTGATTAAATTTTTTCTTACGTTACTGGTCAACAAAGAGCAATATAAGAACAGAACCATCACCAACTCCCCAAAGTGCCCCAGGATACGTGGCTACAGAGTACTCTGAGATCAGAACAGATTATAGCTTAAGGTTATACCAACCAACACTTTTGCAGTGTGAAGGAGACTCCAGCATGTCTTCTTTAGTAAAGGCACACCAATCCATTGAAATGTGTCCTTTTGTTTCAAACCCCTCACTAATTTTAACTTTTTAGTCAGATATTTTTCACAAGTGCTAACTGGCAGGCTTCCTTATACCATGTGGTTATTGCCGTTTCCCTCCAGAAATTTTCAATATCTTCAGAATACCAGCCTAGCCGCTGGTATTCTGAAAGGCAGATTCATATTGTTTCATAAGAAAATATTAAGTAAGTCCTGGGAATTTAGCCATACTGTTTTGTTTCTAACCTTTGCATATTTAAATTGTAAGACACCTTGAGCCTTTCTCTAGAATAAAGTGTCTAGGAAATTTAATAAACCAAACTCAAGAGGAACCTGAGTGTGTAGTGTAAGGACCGCCTGGGAAAGGACAAAACCTTGGATAACAGGAAATAGAGAAATGCAACCCACACATCACCTGCGTTTGGTAGGACAGCAACTCTTGCCAAATCTTAGGGTGGTTGTGTGACCTTCTATCAGACCAGTCAGAAAAGTTAGCCTCTCCAACTCACTTTCCCCTCCCTCTCATATCTACCAAGAACACCCAACCGCCACAAGCTGCAATGCTGAGCTTGGTGTTTCATCATCACCATAACTGCCTCCTCTTAGGGATTTTCCCACGAAGCAGCTCTCAGATCTGGAACAGCCCATGAGTCCAGATTCTGTTGGGGGCGCATGGAAAATAAGCTCTTCAGTTGTCAAGCTGCTCTTCGCAAAGATCAGCATAACAGGAGGCAGAAACTGGCCTTGACCTGAACAAGCAAATGATCCAACTGCTCACCCGCTTTCCCCCTTTTTGATACCTCCCCAAAATTAGGAGAGGGAAAGTTCCTGTTTTGCACCAAGCGGTCACTTCAAGCCACATCACAGAAAGGTTAAGACAGTCACCATGGTTACATCAGGATGATGTCACACCTGTTTCAAAGAGTCTCGTCTCCTTTGATAATTTTACAAGCTTATACAGAGATCTGGGGAACAGGGAGAGAGAGAAAGAAAGAAATCATGGCTTGCCTGTCATAAATCTGGGGCACCGTTTTGATGCTCTTTGGATGCAAAGAAACTCCAAAGAAACTCCAAGAAAACCAACACATACACACCAACTGTGGATGAGAAGGAAGCCTCAGAAACTGACAACAAGGAGGGGTGTGTGTGTGTGTGTGTGTGTGTGTGTGTGTGTGTGATTTAGTGCAATATTACACACACACACAACCACACACACACACACACACACACACACACACACAATCATCTTTCACAGTTGGCCGTACTTCACTTCCAAATCCCCCTTCAGTGCTTTTGTCTTTTTAAAAGTATACAAAGAAACAGTACCTCCACCGCTGGCTTTCGACCCTGTGTGCTGGTGTCTTTATTGTCCTTTATTTCCACCTGCAGAGGAATTTTTTTAAAATAAAAAGAAAGAAAGAAAACAACAACTATCAAAACTAAATTTTAGAAAGCAGCCGAAGCAAAACAACAACAACAACGAGGTGTCCATTAAGATGCAAGAGAGCTTTAATTTGCCAGGCCTGCGGTGGGTTATTTAAATGTCCATCCTCCATTTATAATAATCCTCTCAGAAGGAGGAGGAGGAGGAGGAAGGGGATGGTGCGGGAGGCTTGCAATTTTTTTTTAAAGGTCTTTGAACATAAACATAAGAAAGGAATCCATTTGTTACCTCGCCCAAAACCTTCCTTCTGCAGCTTCCCACTCTGCTGGCCCTCCCAGCCGGTTCGCCTCCCCCCTCCCCGCAAAAGCCAGCCTTCCTTCAGCCCCAGCGAGCCTCCTCCATCGCTACCAAGCAGCCATCTTGCCTCATTCTCCTTGAAGCGGCGTTACAGACACCCTGGTGCAGTCAGGGGCTTTTCTCCTGCCAGACGCTAGAGTCATTATCATACTGCCGAGCTCCCAGCCCTCTTCCCCCCCTCCCCACGAAACAAGCAGGGTGGACGTGACATGCATGCCCAGGCTTCCGCCTGCCTGCCTGCCTGCCTGCCTGCCTCACAGGAGGAGGGGCAGGATGAGGAGAGGGGTGGGGGAAACCCAACCCTCCCAGCAGCAGCAGCAGCAGCCAGAGCAGGAGGGCGGGCGGTGAGGGTGGGCAGGGCTTTGCAGCTGCCTCCCTCCCCAGAGCTCTCACCTGCCTCACAGAGGCAGCAGTCCAAAGCAAAGAGAAGGAAGAGGAGGGTCACCCAGAGCTGTCACCGCTGCTCTACTGACCCAGTGCCACTCCGGCCAAGATCTGTCCACCATTCCCCTGCATGGACACGTTACTCAGGGAAGCAGCTCTCGAAGGAGGAAGTCCAGAGCAAGGATGAGGCCATTCACTCACGTGGGCCGATTCTCCTCGTGGAGCAGGAACCGCGCCTGCCAGGGCCAGTTTGGCAAGGAGTAAGGCAGGCATCTCCAAGAATGCCATGAACGCCTGGCAAGGGCGCTACGGCCACATGTGGCTCTGCACGAAGCAAATAATGCTGTGCGTTTTTCTGTGGTGTCCCCCACCACCACAGTTTCTAATATTACAACAGTACAAAAATTTTAATAGCAGATTGAATGCACCCACAAATAAACCACATACAAAGAAAAAAGTTCAAAAGATATGAAGTTCAAAGACTTATTTATCAATAATTTTTCCTATTAGAACTCTTTAGGAATGATGCAATGCATGTAATCATGAGAAACAGTGTGGTGTAGTGGTTAGAGTGCTGGACTGGAACCTGGGAGATCAGGATTCAAATCCACACCTGAAACATTACAAAGCCACCCTTTGACTGGGGAAACAATGTATTTCCCCCCTCCCCCGGCCACAGTGTTCAACAAATGGCTTCCAATTTTATTGCTGGGTTGTTGTTTTTTGCTCACAAATAACACGTCATAGATTTTGCCATTACAGCAAAGATCCTAAACCTTTTCTAGCAATGCTCTGCATTTTTTAGTGTTCAGAGCAATTCCGCTTCCTGGTCAGGTAGGTCACCCTTTATATTCCCCACGCTGCAGGTCTGTATTTCATGTATCAATTCTCCTCCGCACTTTTGTGGGGAAACCGTCCCTGCTCCAAAGCAAGGAACCCCTCACTCTAACGCCATCATTTTCTTATCAGCAGGTTCAGATAAAAGGAAGCACTCTGCTACCATAAAATGATGGTTGCTAGGTTCTTTCACGACTGTGCTTTCAGATATTCTTTTTTATTATTATTACATTTATATCCCACCTTTCCTCCAAAGAGCTCAAGGTGCTGTGCATGGTCTTCCCATTTCATTCTAACAACAACCCTGAGGCAGGTTAGGCTGAGAGCCAGAGATTGGTCCAAGGTCACCCAACAAGCTGAGTAGGGATTTAAACCATGGCAGTCTTTACATCCACAGTCTCCAACCTGGTGCCTTCCTGATGTTTTGTACTACAACTCCTATTAGTTCCAACATCCTACAGCTCCATCGTTTGAGGCTGACAACATCTGGAGGGCCGCTGACTGGGGATGGGTGCTTGAGACAGAGACGGTACATCTGGGAATGCCAGATGCTGGATTAAAACAAACAACAGGGGAAGACCTTTTTTGGCCCACTTGTGAGTTCCAAAAGGTGGGACTAACCAACCATTGCTGTAATCCAAATGCTGAACTAGGTGGATGTTTGGTCCAATTCAGCAGAGCTCTTCTAGTTCGCAACAGATTTCCCCCCCTGACAGGTAGGCTTTCTAATTTGCAATTCCTCACATCCAACTCGAAACGGAGCAATCCAACAAAGCTTTTGCTACTCAAGAGTCTGCTGAAAGTATAAGGTTATAAACTTGATCTAGGTGGCAGGGTGTGTGTAGAATGTGAGTCTTCATAGTATCATAGAATCACAGAATTGGAAGGAATCCCAAGGGTCATCTAGTCCAACCCCCTGCAATGCATGAATCTTTTACCCAATGTGAGGCTTGAACCCACAACCCTGGGATTAAGAGTCCATGCTATACTAACTAAGCAATCCCAAGATAAAGACTATGTTTCCTTAGGCATGTCGTACTTAGGCTGATGGATCACAGTTTGCAGGCAATGTTTGCAAACTAACATTATTCCTCTCAGAATGGTCTTTGTTGTCTCATTCAAACAAGAAAAAGGTGTGTCCCTTATTGCAACAGAGGGCCCTACAGGAACACAGCAGACACAAAAGGGTGACACCCAGCTCCAAAACACATTTGCACAATCAACCTTCATAGCTTATTCCTCATGCATAGGAACATCTCAGACAGCCATGCACATTCATGCAGACATGCAAAATACATGGAAATATGCTCTTAAAGAGAAAGCTGCATGCCCAGTCACATTCTGCTCTACAAGATCTGCACAGACTTGTCCCATCATCTGTAGAAATCCGTCCCAGATTGAAATCAGCTGCCTACATGAAAAGAATTCACTCTACCACAATCCAGCACATTTCTGGAATCGGCAGATGCAAGTAAACTGGTTGCCAGACCTGTTTGTGCATGCCAGAGGCTGAATGCACCTCATGACTACAGGTGCTGTGCAAGGGGGTGGCTAGCCTTTTCAGCTGGAGGCCTCCAAGGGTTGCATGCCAGCAGTGGGTGCGGCCAAAGCAAAAGTGGGCGTGGCCAACCCATATTCACACAGTACATGAGCCCGCATGCCAGCAAGCAAGCACACACTACACACTCCCAATCCCAGTTGATAAAGCTGCCTCCAGGGAAGAAGCCACTGTGAGTCTCTGAGGGAAGAGACATCAGTGATGCTGAAAACACTGGAGAGCAGAGTGCACTGGAAACGTTGCCGAGTGAAATGTCCAAAGCCAAAGAAGGCTGAGGAGGAGCTCCAGCAACCAGGAGGTCGTGAGCCTGCCTGATGCCCTGCACCCCTGTCCACTGCTCTCTGCATGCCCAGCAGAAGGAGAACGCCTTTTGCCAGCTAAGATAATACAGTATGGGTAAAGCTGCTTAATTTGCATAATGCATACAGGTTGCAAAGTTCAGATTTTCTTTTTTCCTTTTTCCTTTGTGATTAAATGAAGCACAGCCCTGGGTAGCAACAAGAACAACTATAAGTTATTGTTGCAAGGTATTGGAGTCTTAGAAAGGAAGGAGAAAGATTGACACATGCGGTAAAAAAAACACACCACATACAACATAATTGGGTGCCGTTGAACCTGGGTCTGAAACAATTGCAGATTGCTACTTAGGGCAGTCGAGCTCACAGAAAAAGTTAACTGGCTCACTTATGCTTATATTCCAAGCAGAACCAGACATCCCAGGGTCTTCAAAGTCCTGCGCACTCTGGGGACCTGCCCACTCCCCCTTCCACCCTGCAACTCTGCCTTGTTTTGGTGCTCTGCCACTCACACTGTGCAAGTGAAGAGCTCCAGACTTCTCCTCAGGAGTCCAACAGAAAGGCTGTGGCTCTTCTAGGTGGTGGAACAAATAGGAAGCCCCAGCTGGAAGCTGAAGAGGTGGGTTTTCCCCCTGCAGCTGTGTCCAACTTTTGAACATCCATATGCTCAATGCAGCTGCCTCTGCCCCCACCCTGCCTCTAAGCAGGAGAGGAGGTGGAAGCTCTGCTCATCGTCCTGGCTACAGATCTTCCATCATGACATCCCTTCCAGAGGGATTGTGGAAGACTGGGCAGCATATGTGGTTGCCACCATTTTACCTTCACAACAACCTTGTGAGGCAGGTACGGATGAGAGGGATCATGCAGCCAACTGCCATCAGGATTTCAATCAGGGTCTCCCCAGGCCTGATCCAGAACTCTTAATCACCAGAACACAGTGATTCTTTGTTAGCCATCTAAGGCCAAAAAGCAAGAAAAGAGAAATCATTAAGCACCTCTATCTACTTGTGTGGAAGGAGCAAAAACTTCCTCCAGGCAAAGGACACATTTGCAAGCCTGTTCAAGAGCAATTTCATCAGCAGGAAAGCCAGCAGGTATTAAGCTGGTCAATGAGGAATCCTATAGCTTTCACACTCCTCTGCCATCCTTAGTCTCTCCTTTTCCAGCTTGGTGTCCTGCAGATGTTTTGGAATATAGTCACAGCAAGACCACACGTTTAAAGTACTCTTACCAGCCATGGAGATTCTTTGGAAATGTAGTTTGTTGGGGATGTCAGAGCTCTGTGAGGTCAGCCCCCTTAACCAACAGTATGGCATAATGGTTAGAGGGTTGGGCTAAGACCTGGGAGACCAGGGTTCAAATCCCCACTTGGCCACAAAGTTCACTGAGTGATGTTGGGCCAGTCACTCTCTCTCAGCCTAACCCACCTCGCAGGGTTGTTGTGGGGGAGGAAGCGAACCATGTAAGTCACCTTGATCTGCATGGAGAAAAAGATGGCATATAAATGCAACAAATAAATAAATTAGAGGAAGCCATGGCTATTATGGTGTTTTAAGAGTGTTTTAAATATATGGTATGGATATGACCATATAACTTTCATCAGTCTGTGAGCACAGCTCTTGTAGTCAGAAAGATCTGGGAGGCACCAGGTTCGGAAAGGCTGCCTTAACCTGATCAAAGTTGCCTTCCACTGACAGAGATAATGTGAAGCACTTAACACTCAATTGCTAAGAGAAAGTGTGAATATTTCTATTACTCTAAAAGTGATACTTAACCACTGATGGAAAGTTCCCAGTGCAATTATAGCTCTGCTATAATTTTGGGGAAATGAATCAAAACTAGCTTAAGAACAATTTTTCACTGGAGAGAGGCTTCAACCACAACCAGTATCTTTGCACCGCAGGGGTTTGGACCAAATGACCCTCTGAGTCTCTCCCGACTCTGCAATTCTATGATCTCAATCAGTTACTGCCTCTGCAATGAACTGGGTAGGTCTCAAAACCACACAAACAACCAAACTTTAGAGCAACTGGACCCACCAAAAACAAAGAACTCGACACGAATGGCTCACACATCCTGTTCCCGACATGGGCTTTACCACTGACCCAACTGCCATCATCACCTGAAAAGCAATGAAGTCACTTTGGGGCTGAGTGGCTGCTTGGTCATTAACCAGCACCTCAATGTGGACAGCAGCTGATGTTTAAATGAGAAAGTCTCACTGCAGTAAAAAGGGAAAGGGTGAGGGGAGAGGACAGGTTTTCATGGGTCAGTGAGTACTTGCTTCTTGCAGTGAAGATCCCCCACTGTGATCTTTTGTAATAAATAAAAGCCATGGTCATTCACCTTTTCCCCTCTAATCAATAGTGACCTCTAGAACAAAACAGGCGGGGGGGGGGGGAGACACCCATTCCTTTTTCCCTTTGCAGAGGTCCATGGCCCCTGCCTGCCTCCAACACACAAGCAGCTGAAAATCACCCCTATTCGCTACAGAAACACTGTATCGTTCCTCCCCTTGCATTTAAACAACACCCGTGACAGCCCCACTGAAAGAGCTCTGCTAAAACCCACCCTTTATAGCCCCAACGTCCAGCAGAAGAAAAAACACAGAGCAAGCACTGTGATGATAAAATGATAGAAGCGACTTTTTGAGTTACACAGAACTCTTCTGCAGGCATGGACTAAAAAAAAGGTAAAGGTAAAGACGCGGGTGGCGCTGTGGGTTAAACCACTGAGCCTAGGGCTTGCCGATCAGAAGGACGGCGGTTTGAATCCCCGCGACAGGGTGAGCTCCCGTTGCTCGGTCCCTGCTCCTGGCTAATCCTGGCTTAGGAAATGTGTGAGAACAGGATTGGCAGTGCACTTCTTTTTAAAAAAACAACAACTGCAACAACTACAACAACTAAAAACAATCCAGTCCAAAAATAGTACTTTCACTATGGACATGATGCATCACATCAAGATTTGGGGACCAGATGATCAGCCAGATCTATTCCAGATTTAGGAAACGCCTCTCTCTCTCTCTCTCTCTCTCTCTCTCTCTCACACACACACACACACACAGAAGTTCAGGTGCAAGTTATTCTTCATTTGTTTATATGATGGCAGTGTAAAGGTAAAGGGACTACTGACCATTAGGTCCAGTTGCGGACGACTCTGGGGTTGCGGCACTCACCTCGCTCTATAGGCCGAGGGAGCCGACGTTTGTCCGCAGACAGCTTCCGAGTCATGTGGCCAGCATGACTAAGCCGCTTCTGGCGAACCAGAGCAGCAGACGGAAATGCTGTTTACCTTCCCGCTGCAGCGGTACCTATTTATCTACTTGCACTTTGATGTGCTTCAAACTGCTAGGTTGGCAGGAGCTGGGACCAAGCAACGGGAGCTCACCTCGTCACGGGGATTCGAACCGCTGACCTTCTGATCGGCAAGCCCTAGGCCCTGTGGTTTAACCCACAGCGCCACCCACGTCCCAATGGCAATGTACAACAGGGCAATTAGACACAGAAATGAAAGCAAATTTATACAAGCCACAATCACTACCTATCAATTTTTTCCAAAGATGGACCCAACTTATTTTCACATTCCTTATGCAGCTGGCAAACTCACACGTATACCCTGTAAACTGACTGGCATGACACCACCCAGCCACCACACTAATATGAGATTGCCAGAAAAAAAGCAATTTTAGACAATTTGACAATATCATCACTGTCGGCATGGTAACACAGCTCGCACTTTCCCAACTACAGCATCACTCTCAAAACAGCCAGGGACGTCAGTGATGCCGCAAGAAGGGGAGAGGTGGGTGGTGAATCTCTGCAGAAATCTCTTGGCTTCAGAGAGAGATGTGGGAGTAACAGAAAGCTTCGCAAGGATCTGTAGGGATAATACAGCAGTTGCAGAGAACTGCTTTTTGAAAGTGAGCATTTTCTGTGCACTGTTTGAAGAGTAAAGTACAGGTGAAACCAGCAGCACTTCGACAAGGATGCTCAAGCCCTTGAATGAGCAACCACAAAAGGCAACTGAAAGCTGGGATTTGTAGCAAACTGTCTATTTATAAAGCTACACTAAGGTGGCTCCACCTAATCACATTTGTATTTTATTATTTGCTAAAGCACAGGATGAAAAAGCTTTTAACTGACTAAATAAATAATCTAGCATTCTGTTTCCAACACTGTCCAGCCAGATGCATCATGGGAAGCTCACAAGGAGGACATGAAGGGAATGGGCCGTCTGACAGGAATCTGACAGCTCAGTCGGTAGAGCATGGTACTCTTAATCTCAGGGTCATGGGTTCAAGCCTCACATTGGGCAAAAATATTTCTGCATTGCAGGGGGTTAGACTAGATGACCCTCATGGTCCTTTCCCACTCTACAGTTCTATGGTTCTATTATTCTATTATGCTAGAAGCAATGCTTTTGGGGGTCCCAGCTTATCCTTCAAACAGGAGCACAAGGGGCTTGAGGCCACAGGACCCATGTGTGCATTGTTACTTTTTAAACAAATAGCATTTTCAGAAAGGTGAGTCAGATGGCAATATTGATATTTAATATTGATAAGATGGCAAGGATTGGCTCCTGACCTTTCGTGAGCTATTCCCACACTTTGAAAGGTATTATAAAGCTGCTGTGTTAAACCATTTACGTTCATGGTTCACCTCAGACAAAGCAGCTAGATTGGAGGAATAGACACTATCAACACCTCTTAAACATTTTCTTTGGTACTGGACCAAAGATGATTGAGCTTCCATGAGCTTTGATCCCTGTCTCAATGTGCTGCATAATATCTGGTGCATTTATAAATGCAAATTAACCCATTTTGCCTACTGTGAGGATTTTTAACAGTTTCAATATGCACTGGTTCAGAGGCTTCATTCTGCATCCTCCTTCCTCCTGCTCCACAGGAAGGAGCACAGCTCAACGTATAATTGCTGTAACAACAACAACAACCATTATTCACTTTTCATCAAATTTATATACTGCCCTTCACCCAAAGATCATAGGGAATTCACAACATAAAAATACAAAACGAGACCACAAAATACACGATAAAAACAAGAACAAAAACAAACCAATAATCCCCCTCCCACAAACACATTTAAAATGGTATAGAATGTTAATCAGCTAAAGGGCTGGTTAAAGAGAAACATTTTTGCCTGGTGGCCAAAGATATGCAATGAAGGCGCCAGGCAAGCCTCCCTGGGGACAGCATTCCACAAGTGGGGAGCCACCGCAGAAAAGGCCCTTTCTCATGTTGCCACCCTCTGGACCTCCCATGGAAGAAAGGCCATATGGCATGCCTACACCACACACTGAAATCCGTTTCAAAAACTACTTATCAACTATCATGGCTCCCATCTAAGAAAACTGGGCACCTGCCAGAAGCTGTGAACACACAGCAACAAATTCCAGTTCTTTGAAGGGAAAAGGATGCTATTTAAAACAGCTTTCCAACTGGCTTAAATCTTTAATGAACACCTCTCTGTCCCCAAGCTTTAAAAGAGGTTGTGTCTCCATAACAGAAGAGATGGAGGACTTGGGAGGACCTCAATTCATGACTTGGTGAGCCTTTTGCAACTATCAAGACTCAAGTCATCAAACAATTGGTGGTGAACCAGGTCTGAATGCCTGCCTGCCAGCCCCCCAGTCACCGGCACAAAACCCACTGAACAACCACATCCTGGACACTTGTGTAAGGCCCACAAAACAGTGGCACAGCCAGATCTCAGAGAAGGTCTCGAGCTCCCTCTGCCTGCAAGCCACTGTACTCCACACCTCTGAGCTGCTGGAGGGAGACCTGGGGCAGACTAAATTTTCTCTGGCTCCAAACACCACGGCCGGCTGATTTGGGGCAGGGCAGGGGGAGCCAGAGACAGAGCATAAACATGTCCGGAGCATGAGGCGAATCTGGGGACAGGACTGAGTGCACCATAAGGCAAGCTGAGGCGGCCTGCCTCTGGGGGTGGCAGGGGAAGAGCCAGTTGTCAGCAATTGTGCTTAAAATGTAGGCAGCTGTCTTGTCATGAGTTAGCCCACAGATGCTTCCAGCTCCACTCGATCTATAATGTTAACCCTCTGCTCCCCACCCTGACACACATTGCCAACACGATAAAAAACCCACCTAACTCCTATGTGTGGCAATCAGGCTTAGGGCCGGGGGGGGGGGGAGCTTCCATAGACACCAATGGGAGCTTTTTAAATTTAAAACTGAAATCAAAACCCTAATTGCCACTCCAGGGGAAGGAGAGAGAGAGAGAAGGAAGGTGAATAGACGGAAGGAAGCTGTGTGTGTGTAACACCAAAAGCTGATGATTCTGAAAGCTTCCCCACCCACTGGACACCCCCCCCCAACATTGCCCCCAACAGAATGTGGCCCTTAGCAGGATGAGGGCATTCCCACCCTTCACCCACACTGATCAGCAGCAGCCTCTGCTCTCCACAGTCTCTGGCTTCAATCTTTCCCAGCCTGACCCAGAGATGTCAAGGCATGAACCGGAATATTCTGTGCGCGCAGCATGTTTTCTGCAACTGAGCTAAGGGTCCCTCCCCACCAAATAATAGAATTCATTATTTTAACTTTTTTGGTGGCAGGGATGATGTCATTTAGATTTTCTGCCTCGGGAGCCAAATGCCTTTGGCTGCCTCTGGCTGGGAAGAAAAAGAGAAGGCAAAGGGAAAGTGAAAAGGGGGGGGGGAGAGAGAGAGAGAGAGAGAGGGGGAGAGAAAGGCAAAAACAGACACAGAAGCTTCTTGTGCTTGTTGTCGTCACAAGCGGGCTTTTAAAGGCAAGTGTTGACCTGCTCACCGATCTGCTGTGTGGGTGGGTTTGGTAACTAACAGTGTAGCATATTTCTGATGAGTGAGCCGGTGTGCTTAGTAAGTATGGGATGATGTGTCGGCAGTGCTGTGAAATCATGTGCATCATTTCACATACCCTGTTAAGCCCAACTACGCTGGCTCCTCCCCAGCCCCCACCTACAGTCGACAGCCACTGTGTTGAAGGGCAAGTGATATAGTGGGGAAATGTGCGCTCCTGGATGTCAGAGCAATTCTGAGTCATGCTGAGACGTGCTGCGGTGGCGGGAGCTCCTCTGCAGGTGGGTCATTTCTAACCCCTCCCCCCAAAAAACCCTAACCCTTCTCTGGTGTAAAAGTGTGTCCCCAACTTTGACATAGGGAAAGTGCATGCTTCAGCAAGCAGCATTTGGGGGGAAACATGCTCAAAGCATATTTTCTGTTGCTCCAGAGGGCACAATCCAAACCAAAGGGTTCAAATGACAAGAGAGGAGATTCCGACTAAACTTTAGGAAGGGATTTCTGGTGATAAGAGCTGTTTAGCAGTGGAATGGAATCCCTTGGGAAGGTGATGGACTCTCCTTCACTGGAGGTTTCCAAACAGATGTTGGATTGCGAACTGTCAGGGATTCTTTAACTGTGATTCCTGCACTGCAGGAGGCTAGACTAGATGATCAATGGGATCCCTTCCAACTCTACAGTTCTGTGATTCTATGGAAGAATGGAAGCATTAGCAGGAAGACCAGGCATGGCAAATCTGCAGGATGATGATGATGATTAATTGTATTTGTTTGTCACTTTTCTTACAAAGGTACCTCAAAGCAACTTACTTTAAAAGCAATTTAAAGCAATAAAAACCTATCGACACCACCAGTATAAAAATGATGGGGAAAGGATTTGTCTGGCACCAAAAACTATATGGAGATGGCAACAGGCACCATTCCCTCCATGGGGATAACATTTCACAAACGGGGCTACCACCATCAAGGCTTGTTCTCCTGTTGCCATCCTCTGAACCTTCCATGGATGAAGCACACAAATATGGGTAAGGGGTCCCACAGGCCAGGTTGTGCTATAGTGTTGGGCTGCTGATTCTTCCCTGGATTACAAGCATTTGGACAAAGCCTCCCAAAGACCTGCACAGGCGCTGTGGAGCACACTAGAGTGGCCTTCTCTCTTGGGGGACTTGACTTGTGGGCACATGCAAGTCAAACTTCAACTAAAGTACCAATGTGGGTGATGGCCACCAACTTGGATGGCTTTAAAAGAGGACCAGACAAATGCATGGAGGACAAGACCATCAATGGCTACTAGCAACGATGAGCATGTTCTTTCTCCAGTGTCAGAGGCAGCATGCTTCTAATTACCAGTGACTGGGAAACACAGGTGGAGAGGGCACTCCCTATCTTGTACCCACAACAACCCTGTGAGGTAGGTTAGATTGAAAGATGGTGACTGGTCCAAGCTCACCCAGTGAGCTTCATGGCCAAGTGGGGATCTGAACCCTGGTCTTCCAGGTCACGGTCCACTCTAACCATTACACCACACTGGCTGTCCAAATGAGAGAGCTGCAAGTTGCCTTCTCTAAGGCTTGAACTCAGGACCTTCAGATTATAGGACTGACACAGTGTCTGATGTGCTAAGAAGGCTTCTGGCTGGCCGCTGTGAAAACAGGGTGTTGAACTAGATGGGTCATTTTGGTCTGATCCAGCAGCTAGGCTCTTCTGGTGTCCTTGGGTGGGTACCACGTGGCATAACGTGTGAAGGTGGCTCTAGGCATTGCAGCACCTTCCTCTCTCTCTCCTCCCAAGTAGATAAACGTTGTGAGTCAGAAGTTCCTGCCTGTGCTTCTTTTCTCTGGCTGCGCAAATGCAACATGCAAAAATTGGAAAATTAGTCACTAACTGACAGGAAGGCCAGCACCAGTGGCTTACAAGACAAAAAAGCACCAACAGAGGAGTTTCCTTTCTCTGAGAAGCAGAACTACATAATGCAGAAGTGTGACAAGGGGTTTTAAATTTAGTTTCAAGTCTCCCTTTCACAGAAATACTCTCTCCACATGCCTCCTACTTCTAGCATAGAAGAACAGAACAACAACAGCACTGTCTCAGTTTTCATAGGGCAGGGAATAAGGGGGAAAACCCCACAGAGCATATCCAAGTGGTGAGTATGGCAGATCCTTCTCCAACCTCAAAAGGCTACAAGGGAGGCAATTCTTGGCTGCAAGGCCAGTGAGGACTTAACCACAACCTGCACACACACACTTAAACAAAACCCTCACTGCTTCAAAAAACATTAGGCCCAAATCCCTGCTATGGTTTTACTGACCAGACAATTGGTATGCCTGCCAGTGTACCAGCAACTACAGACACAGCCACCAATTCCCTGCCATCCTAGGGGGGAGCAACTTTCAGATTTATGGGATTTACTTCATTTTTTACTAGAACCTCAAGATCCAAATGCAAGAGACATACATTTGGAATAATGAAAAGAATTTTGAGTCTGGGGATTTGCTTTGAGAGGCAGAACTGAATGGAGCTGCCCCACACAAATTCAGACCTGATTCAGAACTTAATAAGAGCCAGCAGCCCATCTCTCTAGCATCTTGTTTTCAGAGTGGCCAGCCAGGTGACAGGTTATTCCCCAGCTTTCTTCATCACAACAATATAATTTTGGAGTTGGAAGTCATTTTGTTGTTGGCATTATTAAATGACTGGAAGTCAGAAAAGTCAGAAACCTTGGCCTATCTGCTGCAACTCACCCAGAGATCTATCAGTAAATCCTTATGTATCTTAACGTTATCTGCCAAGCCCTGCCCTACACAAACAAAACCATCTCCCTCGCGCTCTAGTCTCCAAAATGGGCAGCGCCAACCACCAGTTGACAGTTTCTGGCATCATGACAACTAGATGGAACTTTCTACTTTGTAGAATGAAGGCACACAACCACAGTAAGGAAGGAGTCACGCTGGTATATGGTTGCAGGATGACCCAAACCAATCAGCCAAGTGCCTTGACTGCAGATTACATCCATTTAAACCTCACTTTTTCACATATATTTGCAACCAAAGTGGTGTGCATCAAAGTAAATAGAGACAATCTCATATGTAATTAAAACAAGATAATGTTTAAAAAGATATAACAAGCAATCCTACTATATTGGTACCTCGGTTTAAGAACAGTCCTGTTTATGAACGATTCGGTTTATGAACTCTGCAAAATCGGAAGTAGTGTCCTGGCTTGCGAACTTTACCTTGGTCTAAGAACGGAATCTGAATGGTGGAAGGGCACCGGCGGCGGGAGGCCTCATTAGGGAAAGCGCGCCTCGGTTTAAGAACGGTTTCAGTTTAAGAACGGACTTCCGGAACGGATTAAGTTCGTAAACCAAGGTACCACTGTATTACAAACAGAATACTATTGCAACTAACAACAGAAGGGGAGGCAGGCTTTCAAGTCCATCTAAAAGGAGGAAAAGAGGGGGCCCAACTGATCTCTCCAGGGGGACCCCTACTAAGGTTTGGCACTGCCGCTCATAAAAGGTCCTGCACCTCATAGCTGGTGCAGGACTCCCAATGCCAATCTCATGGCTTAGGGCAGGGGGTCAAACTCCGGCCCTCCAGATGTTTTGAGACTACAATTCCCATCATCCCTGACCACTGGTCCTGTTAGCTAGGGCTGATGGGAATTGTAGTTCCAAAACATCTGGAGGGCCGGAGTTTGACACCCGTGGCTTAGGCAAAGGAGACGCTTAAAACTTACTTGACTCCAGGCCATTAAAACCACCAGCACTTTAAAACTGAGCCCAGAAGTAATGTAGTTGATAATACTTTCTCTCCCTCTCTTAAAAGATCAAAGAAGTTGCCTTTTAGAATATGCAAATGAACAAGTTAAGGTGCTCCATTCATTCACTCTCTCTCTCTCTCTCTCTCTCTCTCTCATTCTCTTTCTCCACCATGCCTGGTTGGGTCTCGAACACATCTACCGGTACTCTTGCCTAAAAGATTTGAGGGTTCACTTGCCTAGGTTCTTGTCTGCATGAGAAAACAGAAGTCTATAGGAATGTGCCTGGACCTGGAAGGTTAAGCCACTATCACTCAGTGGCAAATATCCCCCTTTCAGGGCAAGATGCTTAAGAGGATGGTGGCTGTCCAGATTCCAGCACACTTGGAGGAGGCTGAATAATGGGATACATTTCAATCTGACTGCAGTGGGACCTGGCTCGTTCTTCTTGCCTTCTCCCCAGCTCCCCAGTGATACCACTGACCACAGTATAATGGAGCAGCTCAAGGAGAAGGGAGTTGGGGGCACTGTACTTCAGAAAATAGTGATGGGGGGCACTATCCAATGCGATCGATGGGAGTTGTCCTGTGGTGTCCCACAGGGTTCTATCTTGCTTATCATGTTATTAACATCTATATGAAACCTCTGGGAGCTGTCATCAGGAGATATGGAGTGAGGTGACACAGATATGTAGATGACACCCAACCCTGTTCCATCTGAATCAGGAGAGGTGCCTTAGATCAGGGGTAGGCAACCTAAGGCCCGCGGGCCAGATGCGGCCCAATCACCTTCTCAACCCGGCCCACAGACGGTCCGGGAATCAGTGTGTTTTAACATGAGTAGAATGTGTGCTTTTATTTAAAATGCATCTCTGGGTTATTTGTGGGGCATAGGAATTCATTCATTTTTTTTCAAAATATAGTCCGGCCCACCACATGGTCTGAGGGATGGTGGACCGGCCCATGGCTGAAAAAGGTTGCTGACCCCTGCCTTAGATGCTAGACAGGTGTTTGGAGGCAATGATGGGCTGGATGTGGGCAAAAACTTTGAGGCTGAATCCTGAAGAGACACAGATGTTATGTGTTCCAAGTTCTCAAATCCAGGAGGTGGGAAGATGGCCTGTTCTGGATGGGGTTGCACTCCCCCAGAAGGAACAGGTTCGTAGCTTGGGGGTACTCCTGTTCCAACATTGTCACTGGAGCCTACAAATGTGTATTTGCAGCGGGAGCTGTTTCGTCATCTACAGCCCCTTTTGAACTGAGATGCCTTGGCCATAGTACTCCATGCTTTGACAACTTCCAGACTAGATTATTGCAATGTGCTTTATGTGAAGATGGCTTGGAAACTTCAATTGGTTCAAAGGGCAGTGGTCAGTTAATTGGCTAGGTTGCCTCGTATAGCCTCATTCTAAAACAGATGCATTGGCTGCCAGTTCATTTCAGGGCCCAATTCAAAGTGCTTATTGCTCGAGTGTAAAGCCCAAAGTGACTTTGGCTCCAAATAGCTGGGAAACTGCCTCCTTCCCTACAGATTCTCTAGGGTGTTAAGCACAGCAGAGGAGGCCCACATAGTAGTTCTACCTCCCTCAAAGTTTGGGGGTAGTATTCTCTGTGGCGGCCCCTGCTGTGGAATTCACTCTGCACAGAGATGCCTCTGGTACCTTCATTATATGACTTTTGGTGAATGCTGAAGACACATCTCTTTACCTTGACACCTGAGGTAACAAATGTAATAATAATAATAATAATAGTACTAGTAGTAGTAGTAGTAGTAGTGTTAGAAACTCAGAAGTATAAACTTAATCACCAAATGACACCTTAAACCTAGGTTATGGTCGCCGCAACAGAATGTCTAGGTGCCATTTTTTCACCAATGAAGTTTCTTCTTCTTCTTCTTCTTCATTTCATTTATATCCTGCTTTATATTTTAAAGAAAAAATCTCAAAGCCGTTTACAACACGTTGAAATATAAAATAAAATAATCCAGAATGAAACAAATTCAGGCTTCAAGGAAAATATTTCAGATCCTTCTCTGAGTGACATTTTGCTTTCCCCGTATTTATTTACTTACTTATTTACTTACTTACTTACTTACTTACTTAATTCATATAGCTGCCCCCTAGCAGAGGTACTCCAGGAAGCCAGTGTGGAGTAGTGGTTAGAGTGTCGGACTACTCAGTCATGAAACTCAACCTACCCTACTAGGTTGTTGTAGGGATTAACTGAGGAGGGGAGTAAACTACATACTCCTTGGATAAAAAGGTGAGATATAAATGCAATAAATAAGTTATTCTGCTTACTTAATTAAGGAAGTTGGAAGGGCCTGGCAGATGGAGATGTCAGACGGCAACCTGGCATCCAGAAATCTCCATGTGGTCACAAAATCAACTTTGAAAGTGCATTGCCTTCATCTAGAAGTGGCGTTTAGCAGCAGCGTAGTTTGCTTTTGCTGCTTCTACAGTTTCCCATACTCTGATAAGAGGAAGCAGCTTAAAGTCTTCCACCCACATGAGTTGCTATTATGTCATGGTACTAGCAAGCATATCCATGACACACCTCCCATCTGGCTGAACATCATGTGTCTAATTGCTAACCATGATGTAACAACCACCTTTATACGGACAGAATCCCTTATTAAACATTCGCTTTCAAGGTTCCCAGCTATGAGCTACAGTATCCAGACTGAAGTGCAGGCAGCTGCTCTCTAGAAGCTCCCACCACTCACTTTGGCAGTAAAAAAGCAAGCATGGCTCCTTTGGTAGAGCATGAGACTCTTAAGCTCAGTGTTGTGAGTTCAAGTCCCACATTAGGCAAAAGATTCCTGCATTGCAGGGGGCTAGACTATATGACCCTTGTGGTCGCTTCCAACTCTACCATTCTACCACTCTAAGACTTAGAGGCTTTCCCAAGAGGGTTTTGGCCCAACTATACAAGCAACCATTTCAAGACACATGTTTTTAGGGAGACTGACAAGGCAGAGCACAATCAGAGGAGTGCACCCCATGATGACCCCTCAAAATGGCACACAGCTGTGGCTCTTCCAACTATGTTCTATAGTCAACCACACTCCTAGTTTGCTCACCCTTTTGCAGACCACCACCATATAGCAGTTAGGTGGGGACGGTGTTCAGGACCGGTGCTAGCGATTTTGGCGCCCTAGGCGAGGGGGCGGGCCAAGCTGCTTGCTCTGCCGCTGGTTGGGGCGGCACCGGGCGGCGGCGGGGGGCGGGGGGCAGGCTGGCCAGTGCCCCCTCCATTTTGGCGCCCTAGGCAACTGCCTAGTTCGCCTTAATGGACGCGCCGGCCCTGTGTTCAACAAGTGCCTTGGTCCAAATGCATCCCACCCAGGAATCAAATTCTGGTCCATTCAATTTTGTTCATCCCCCTTCCATTCTTTGAACACAGTCACATGCAGAATAGGATAGCAGCCACTTCTTTTTAAACATTAAAAGTTTACACTGAAAAGTGGGCTGTCTCTCAGGTTACTCCTAAGAAACCTCTCGCTCATCAGCCACTGCCCTACACTATTCCTCACTGTAGTTTCACAGAGCATCTGAAAGTACGCAAGGAACCCACATGTAGCCCAGATCCACACTTCTGCCAGTGCCACAGTGGGAGCTGAGCCACATCTCACAGATCACGTGCAACTGGCCACAATCCAAGAGTGCACATCCTCTTCAATATTGCAAAGGGTCCCGGGGCTCCCATCACTCCCAGACTGAGCAGTGCCACAGCAGCCCGGCAACAGAAGGAATCCGTTCAGTAGACGCTGCCAGGTTTAAACAAACATCTAAGAAGAGGAACACTTACCTCTCTCATGCACCCCAATTTCTTTTTCTTCAGAGCTTCACATTTCCTCATCTTGCAGACCTGGTGGCTGGTTCTTCGATTCACACAATGGGTGCAAGTCCCACAATTTTCCTTCCTTAAGCAAGGTGTGCAGAGCCCACAGCGCTTTCGTTTCTTCCGGGATTGGGAGGCAGAGTCCACACCAATGCAACCCTCATTCTGCACTGTTGTTGGGAAACCACCGCTGGCTGTGCTCAGCATCTCACTGTAGTCAGGGTAGTGACAGGCCCCCTCCAGTGTGCTGCTAAGTGGCGGCGCTAAACAGATCTTTTTCATGACTTCGCAGCGGCAGAGAACGGCAATGGGTGATGCCCTGTCATGAAGCTGTGCAAGACTTTGTACCTCTTCAGAACAAAGATCTTAAAAACACCTTGGTGAATAATTTGGGTTAGCTAATGAGTCCAACTCGCTCCAAGGCAACAACAAAAAAAGATATACTATTCTCCTTGCTGTACTTCATCTACATTTCTTTCCCGATAATCTCTCTCTTCTCAGGGTGCTATACCCCCAAATGGTGCGATCTTTAGGACAACAGAGGTCAGAGGTGCTCTGAACGTGGAGCATCCTGGAGAGAAAAGAACTTTGGACAGGATGAGTATCAAGAAAGAGTTCAGTTTGAGCCTCCACCTGGTGGTCCAAAGTCACCCTTCCTCAGCAAAGTATTCTAAAGAGGAAGGTGGCCGGAGTGGGGGGTCATTACTCACAGCACCCCCTCCATATGCACATCAAGGTTGGATACACACGTCAGCCCAAGCTCATTCCACCTCAGACTGGTGGCAACACAGCACTTTTGGGTTTCCAGGACAGCAATTTTTTTTAAAAAGTGTCGTTTTTGATTTGTTTTGAGGAGAAGGAAGCTCTTCCCTGGGAACGCCCTTTAAAAACTTTCGAAGCGCGACCCTACCCCACCCCCCACGCGAGATCCCAGCGGGAATCCACTCCCTGATGGACGTTTTGCGTCAAAAGAAGGATCTTCCTCCTGGAGCCTCGCAGGCAAAGCTAGAGAGAACTTTTCTCCCTCCTCCTTTTGCTTTCTAAAAGACTCTCATTCCGCAAGAGAGAAGAGGGGGTTATGTTTCGGGCAAACTAGTCTCTCGGCTGGCCAAGCCCCCCCCCCCCGAAGGAGCTTCCAAACGCCGCCCCCGCCCAAGACACAAAGGAGCCCTTTATTACCACCAGCGCGAGCCGCTGCCGCCGCCTCCTCGGAAGGGGAACCGCTAGGATCGGGCCCGTTGGGGGGGGGAGAGAGGCAGGGAGCCCCCGCCTGCAGCTTGCTCGGCGGGGCCGGCGGAGGGAAGCAGCAGGGTCTTGAAGGCGGCGGAGCAGGAGGAAGCGCACGTTGCTGCTGCTTCTTTGTTCTGGAGGTGCCTCTCTCTCCCCCCGCCGGTTGCTGGGCGGGGGCTGGGCCGGGCCGGGGGGAGCAGCGAGCGGCCTGCTGCCGGCGCGGGGCTGACTCAGCGCCGCCCGCGCGATGCCAGCCGGAGGGGCGCGCGGCACTGGCGGCGGGGCGAGCGCTGCTCCGGACTGGCCGCCGCGCCTCGGGCTCGCCAAGTCGCAGCTCCTCCGGCCGCGCTCCGTGACCCGCTCCTGCCCACGGGGGTCCCCGCGGCGCGGAAGAAGGGACCCGGCCGCGGACGAGCGCTTCTGGGAAGGACCTCCTCGCAAGCCAGCGGGAGGGCCAGGGTCCCCTGGGTGCAGCCGCGTGGCCACAGCCCGGCTACCGCCGTCGGCGCGCGCTCCTCCCCGGCCCCGCGGCGCCTTCGCACGAGACGCCTCAGCTGCACTTTTCAGCCTCTCTCGCGGGGTGAGGGAAGGGCTGGAGAGGAGGAAAGGAAGCCGGGGGACCGTCGACGGGCATTTTAAAAACTTGTTTGGGCCACACTCGCGCTCCGGAAAGTGGCGGCGTTCTAGAAATGCTTCAGCTTCTTGAAGAACCGAGCCTGTTCCCACATGAGCCATTCACACGTGCACCCACCAGGGCCCTTATCTGGCACGAGCGCGATCCCGCTCCTGCCCAACCAAACCCACCTTGGAAAGGGGCAAAGGGCCGCAGCTTTCAGGGGCTTTTTAAAAGGGGGGGGGTTTGAAAGTGTGGCCGTGCTGGGCCACTCCAGCCGTCGAGTATGGGCTCAAGTGATTAAACTTCATGCACGACAGAATAGTAGCATCATATGTAACCTAGCCACTATAATATTAGTTTGTTGTGTCTGAAATTTTTGAGGGTTGTAAGAGCATTCATTCAGTTACAGGTGCCCCCCCCCAAAAAAACCTGCAGAATAAAGTGGTGCCGTCCAATCACACCATGACCATCTCAGTGTCAAGTGGACTGAATGGGCCTTTGCGCTGATCCAGCAGACTCTTCTTGGGTTTTTATGCTAGGTTAGGGCAGTGTTTCTAACCAGGCATATGCGCCCTTCCCCAGTGAAGTGTATGGGGGGGGGGAGAGCATGGCTGTTTCCAAAAATATATACAATGTAAGTGAAAAATCAACAAAAATAAAATTGAAGTGTTATGCTCAGAAGAGGAGATTGTGTGTTACATGATCTGCACATCACCATGGGCGTAGCCAGGATTTACCCCCAGCTGTGCCCACACACAGCGTCACAGGTCCATCGTAATTCAGTATTATCACATAAAATATACAATATAAACAGTATAGCAGTTCATCACACACTCTGCAGTTGCATCTTGATTTGTGCTGCTCTGTGGGGCTTGCCAGTGAGTAGGAGGGTGAGGATCATAGCAATGTTCTTGTCATCTGGCAACACTGCAAAGAATATGACCTTGCCCCTCAGATCTATGGAGTGCACAAGCAACACACTCAATTTTATTAAGGAAAACTGATTTTTATTTTTGTTTTCTTGGAGAAGTGCTACACTCACCAGTTCTCCCCCCCCCCCCCGGCAGCACCAAGCTGTCCCATATGGGGAGTTTAGTGAGCAAAGCCAAAAGGGAGTAAGGAATTAGAAGAGAAGAGATGGGAAAAGCAGCAGAGGGAAATTAGGAGACAGAACTTCTACTAATTCCTTACTGCCTTTTGGCTTTGCTCACTAAACTCCCCATATGGGACAGCTGCATATTCCTCCATTGCAAGGGGTTGAACCCTCAGAGTCCCTTCCAACTAGTGGTATAGTGTGTGTGGTGGTGCCTGGGGCAGGAGGGCGGCTGCGCACCAAGGGGGCAGGGGGCAGAGCACGAAGAGTGGATGAAGCCCATGCCCAGCCCAAACCGCCTCCGACCCCCTGCCAAGCGAGGCTGTGCTGCACCCCTGCCCGCCCGCAGCCCTTGGAGGGTACAACAGGCATGCACCCAAAGGGTGCATTCATGCATGCTGCCCTGAGATGCTGCAAAGCTGCATGAGGAGGACATCCAACTCTGCAATTCTATGATTCTTGGGGGAAGCCATGTCTGTTCAAAGTGTTTTGATAGTGCTTTAAATGTCTGGTGTGGACGCAGTCCTAGTCTTACCCAAACAGGTCCCTCCAAAGCTGTCCATAAGTCATCTGGTGACTCGGGGTCTGTTCCTTCCTTTTTAACATACTGTATAAAGCATGTATAAAGGGACGCGGGTGGCGCTGTGGTCTAAACCACTGAGCCTAGGGCTTGCCGATCAGAAGGTCAGTGGTTCGAATCCCTTCGACGGGGTGAGCTCCCGTTGTTCGGTCCCTGCTCCTGCCACCCTAGCAGTTCAAAAGCACATCAAAGTGCAAGTAGATAAATAGGTACCGCTCCGGTGGGAAGGTAAACGGCGTTTCCGTGCGCTGCTCTGGTTCGCCAGAAGTGGCTTAGTCATGCTGGCCACATGACCCGGAAGCTGTCAGTGGACAAACGCCGGCTCCCTCAGCCAGTAAAGCGAGATGAGTGCCACAAAACACAGAGTCGTTTGCGACTCGACTTAACTGTCAGGGGTCCTTTACCTTTACCTTTACAAAGCAAAAGTCACCAGCAACAAAAACAATGCCACCAGGATGCCCTTTCATTGCTTTCAGCTCTTTAGTCAGCTTTCCCATCAAGGCATTTGGTCACACCTTTGGAACTTGCACCTCTAATGTACGGTAATATTTGCTGGTTCCACCTTAATTCACATGCTATAACTTGACAGGCTGCCAGCAATAAAACACTTGAGTTCTTTATGCATCAGTTACACATTTTTTTTAGTGTTGATGTTTTTATTGACATTTTTATTATTTTTTGTTGTTATTCACTTTGGAATGTTTTGTGGGAAGCGATTCTTAATTCATTAAACAAATAGTATGCATAGCAGCCTCCAGACTGTAAAAATAATTTTTTAAAGCCCTCAATGTTAAAGGAGCAGTCAGCTTCTCCTGGCCTGAACACCAACTCCTCTGAGCAGGAGCCTCCTTACTTTCAGATTAACCATGTGGACAGCAGTCAACCAAAAAATATTTAACTTATCACACCTATCTGGGTAGAAAAAAAACATTTGCCTCCAAGACATCTCCCAGCCTGGCAGCGCTTCACTCCCATGCTAGGACAGAGCTGTGTTCTTCCAGAGTCTGTCAGGCTCTTGAGCTGAAGCACTTAATTAAACTCTAGTGTCAGGAAAGTGAGTTTGAAATAAAGCACCACCTAGTGTGCGGCCACAGCTTTGAACTTTTAAAATGCATTTACCAGACCAGTGAAGCTCCACTGAATTCAAATAGTTATTTCCCCAGCAAAGCAATTTTAGAGTCAGTCTATTTACATACTGCATCACCAAAATCAAGAGGCAGATTTTTAAAAGGAATTTCCTCTTCACTGGCATCTTATTCCAGAGTGTTGTGAACTTGTCGTGTTCTGCAGGGCTCTGTGCTATCTTTTTGACTAAATTAGGAAGGTACTAACAGGGACACGGGTGGCGCTGTGGTCTAAACCACTGAGCCTTGGGCTCGCCGATCAAAAGGTTGGCAGTTTGAATCCCTGCAACGGGGTGAGCTCCCGTTGTTCGGTCCCAGCTCCTGCCCACCTAGCAGTTTGAAAGCACGTCAAAGTGCACGTAAATAGGTACCGCTCCGGCGGGAAGGTAAACGGCGTTTCCATGCACTGCTCTGGTTCGCCAGAAGCAGCTTAGTCATGCTGGCCACATGACCCGGAAAAACTGTCTGCGGACAAACGCCAGCTCCCTCGCCCTGTAAAGCGAGATGAGCACTGCAACCCCAGTCGTTCGCGACTGGACTTAACTGTCAGGGGTCCCTTTACCTTTACCTAGGAAGGTACTCCATTGTCTCCCAAGGCAGATAAGTGCCAACAACAACAGTAAATACTTTAGACTCAGCTGACCATCAATACTTATTTGCTGTTTATTTGTTACATTTCTATCCCACCTTTCCCCCAAAGAGCTCAAGGTGGCCAACATAGCTCTCCTCCTCCCCATTTCATACTCACAACAACCCTGTGAGGTAGGCTAGGCTGAGAGCACATTACTAGCCCAAGGTCACCCAGTGAGCTTCATGACTGAGTGGGGATTTGAACCCTGGTCTCCCTGGTCCTAGTCCAACACTCTAACCACTGCACCACACTCACACATGCTTGTGCCTTAGCCTGAACCATTTGCTTTCCAACTGCGTGGACAAAAGCTGGCCAGCAGCCATCACTGTGACATCAGGTGGTTGGCATGTGGGGAGCCCCACCCACCTGTCAAACTTGGCTTGGTGTATTTGTTTGTGTGAGAGGGGGGGGCTGGGAGAAAGAGAGAGGAACGGAGGGGGAGAGAAAGAGCAAGAAGGTTCTACTCCCTGCTGGCAGGATCCAGTTTCTCACCCCTGCTTTAGAGAATAGGCTCCACACTCAAAAGCCATTGGGCCAGAAAGCGGGAGACTGTTTCAGCGTCAGTCAAAAGTGTTATTTGTAAGTCAGAACTGCTGGATGCACATGACATGAGGGGCTAGAGGAGAAACAGAAGGAAATACCTGGCTGGTTAGCAGCCCTTCAGAGACAGCAGCGGGGAAATGGCAGAGGAGGAATCCTTTGGGATCAGACCAAAGGCCCATCAAGCCCAGAGTTTTGTTTCCACAGCCACCAACCTTTAGGTGCCTTTGGAAAGTGCATGAACAAGATCGGTGTGCATGGTCACCCTCCCTGCACATGGTCCTCAGGAACAGGTATTCAGAGGCATCCACCTCTGAACTTGGAGGGAGCATATTGTGTTGCATGCACCCCAATCTCAAAGTGGCAAGAGATTTCAGGGTCAATTCTCTCAGATCTTGCAAGCCCACACTCCGTTTAACATTAGAGTAAGATCAGGGTAAGAACATGAGTGCATAACAGCCCTCTCCCCTCCTGTGGCTTAGACTGAGCAACTGGTATTGAGAAGCATTGCTGACTCCAATGATGGAGGCAGAGCAGAGCCAGGATGTGTGGTAGGCATCACTGTCTCCTGTGGGAGCAGGTTCCCTAGTGTGTGAAGAATGACTTTTTAAAATCTGTCCTGAATCTTTCAGCTTCACTGGATGTCTACAAGTTCTAGTGTTACGAGAGGAAGGCAAGCTTTTATTTACTCCCTTTCTCCGTGTTTTAAAGTTACTCATTTACTGATTTAACTGTTGTTGTTGTTGTTTCGTCGTGTCCAACTCTTCGTGACCCCATGGACCAGAGCACGCCAGGCACGCCTATCCTTCACTGCCTCTCACAGTTTGGCCAGACTCATGTTGGTGGCTTCGAGAACACTGTCCAACCATCTCGTCCTCTGTCGTCCCCTTCTCCTTGTACCCTCCATCTTTCCCAACATCAGGGTCTTTCCCAGGGAGTCTTCTCTTCTCATGAGGTAGCCAAAGTATTGGAGCCTCCGCTTCAGGATCTGTCCTTCCAGTGAGCACTCAGGGCTGATTTCCTTCAGAATGGAGAGGTTTGATCTTCTTGCAGTCCATGGGACTCTCAGGAGTCTCCTCCAGCACCATAATTCAAAAGCATCAATTCTTCGTCGATTAGCCTTCTTTATGGTCCAGCTCTCACTTCCATACATCACTACTGGGAAAACCATAGCTTTAACTATATGGACCTTGATTTAACTGTAGCATTTTACAAATTTGAGAAGAATGCAGTTATCTACAAATGAAATATCAGCATACTGAATCTTTTAAAAAGCACATTATAGTGGTACAGAAGCAGCCTTCCTCTTAATGAGGGAGGCTGAGATGAGTAGAAGACCGGAACACAGAAGTCAGTTCTTTTTAGAATTGGCTTAAGATGAGCTTGAGTCTACATGGCTGACACCACTTCTGTGGTTGCTCGCATTCAACTCCACGAAGCACGTCCATCTTTTGCCCATGTCCTTCAGGGTCAACTGCATGTTTACGCAGAAGCAACACGAAGAGGGCTGCAACCAGAGGATTTTGTAACATGCTAATGATATCCTAGCGCAGGGACAGAAACTATCAACTGGATGTAGTAAAAAACACAAAGGAGAAAAGTGTTCCGGAATACTCCTCCCTGACCACTGGGCTAAGCTGTCTGGGGATGATGGGAATTAAGAGTCCAACCACACCAAGGGACCCAACATTCAAGAACACTGTGAGGAGGGGGTCTCCAGCAGCTGCCTCCCCTTCAGCTGCAGTAGATGTTGATGTCACCAGTGCAATTGAGTATATAAGGACAATAGCCCAGTGGCAGAAATGGTTTCTCCAAAACTTTCTAAGGATACTGCAAGCAGCTTTGGAAACAGAATCTCTGGACTTCAACAGACCATTGGACACAAGCCATAATCACACACAGCAGCCTTAAAAAAAATACAATAATTTTATACATTAGAAGGGAGATAAATTAAATGTCGACATTACCCATCATTAAAAGCGAATGAATGGTTGGCTGTAAAAAGTACAGCATTAAAAAGGGAGCGTTTTGTACTGTAGCTTATTTATAACTGGTGCATGAATTTTAATGCTATGTACAAAAAGTAAGGAGGTGACACGTCATTCCATCTACTGCTGCTGAACTTGCATATATAGGTTTACTGAGGCTTGGAAAGGCAACATCAAACACAACAGGACTATTTCTTGAGGAGAAAAGGATGGAACATGCATGGACAGAAACACTTGGACATCCATATTCCAGGTCAACTTGGTGAACTTTACTATCCACAAAGAGGCACTGGGCATGTTTTTCATATCCTCTCTGCAAAATTCATGGTGATGTGTGCATCTTAAGATAATATACCACAGGGCTATCCTAAACTTTAAACTGGACTGCTCATAGATAGACATCCTGTTTATTCCATTTCTTTCAAAAGGAACTTTGCAGATGTTTGTGCTGAAGGAAAATCTGCAAAAAATTAAAAACCTTTGTATCCATGTTGCCCCTTTGCACAAGCAATGAATGAAGAGGGCCATGGTTGTAGGATAAACTTGATAAATTTGTTGGAAATGTGATAAAGGCAGATAAAGAAGGTGAAAAGTATTATTGAAAACAACGTGCAGTTGCTATATTTGTGTGTGGCATCAACCATGCAGTGGCCTTCATGCACAGAGATGCTATAGCCCAGGAGGCCTCCATCACATAGGTAAGAGTAGCACTGAGGGTGGGAAGCACCAGAAGAGACAACAGCCCCTTGAAAAGCTCAAGTACATGTCTGTTTTTTTACATCTCTGCCAGATACAGACACTAACACAATTGTACAGAATTCAGTCTATTCTTCACACTCTGAACCTTCCAGATTCCTCGGTTTGTCCCTGAATTGTTTCAGTGTCAATCAATTTCCAATCTCTCTTCTCCAAGGGGGAGGCTATGGATGCACAGACAATGGAAAGGTTTGCAGATGCACAGGAACTGGGCACTGTTAGACGGTCCCGCAGTGCCTAGGAAACTCATGTGGGTGTCTAAGTGCAGGGTGCTTAAAAATAATATATTACAGAAGTGAGCCCAAGGTGTCTATTGCTATCACTCCACGTCATAGTAAGTAGCAGGAACTGAGGGCACATATAGACTCAACAACTTGAGACTCCACACCCTGAGAAAATGCTGCAGCAGTAGTTGGGGAGGGAGCAGGTCCAGAATCATGGCAAGGGAGCCACTGGTAGCCAGTGCCAGCAAGATTAAGTAGATGCACCACTGCCCAAATCTATTAAATGGGCCACCACTCTCTCACGTGGCAGAGCACCCTGCCAGGCCCTTTCCAGGCAAGAGATCAGAGGACTGATCTCTCACTTGGCCGACAGAGGACTCTGCATGGCTTCTGAGCTCACCCAGCCCAAGTGAAAATGCCCCCAACATCCCTCTCTTTCCCCTGTTGCAATTCTACTTTCCATCTGTAGACTAGGTTGGGATTTTGCTGCCCAGAGGGCTTCTGTCCCCTGCTCAGAGAGACCTTTAATTCTCGCAAGCACCTCTGACCTGCCCGAGCTGTTAGCACCCAATGGAGTTGACCATCAAGGACTGCTTTCTCTTGGCCTCTTCTTGGTGGCCATCCACTCAGAGGAGCCTGCTTTGAGATCCTGGGCTAGGAGGCAGCGGCAGACGCAGAAGGGAAAGCCTCCCCTGAGAGAGTCTTTATAAAAGTCTTCACCTGCGAAAAGAGGAAACAGATCTTCAAATAAAATCCAAACAATTGTTTGTTCAGTTGTTGCCAAATTAGTTCCAGGGAATAAGAGACACACAATTAAGGCAAATTGCTAGCTTACGGTGCCAACTTTAATCTGATGGAAGAATATGCAAGTTTTGTGTATTATACCAAAGCTTTCACATTTCACAGAAGTGAAACCTTACCTGGGACATAAGCCTTCCTTGTTCATTTGTGTCATCCTCAAAATCCTTTGTGACATCAAGCAGCAAGACTGGAGCATTTCTTATGTTTTCAGAATGAATCCTGTGGGGGCAATAAGAATGTTATTTCCTTAATTCTTTTCACTATACAATCAATATTGTGGCTTCAGTTACTTCAGCTCACTTCCTTGAATGATCTCATCTGCATTGACTTTGAGTTGTCTCATTAATTCACCTCATTCCCTTCTGTGCACTATATGCCAAGGTTGTTGAAAGCCAGAGCAAGGGGAACTTTTCGCAGACCAGGGGCCTTCTAGGCAATCTTCTGGGGGTCACATACTGGTGACGGAAGAATGAATGGAAAATTTACCTTTGTGCAGTAGGGTAGTTTCTACACACACCCCTCCATCATCCATCCAGACAATCAAGAGTTCAAGCCTACATTCCAGCCAGGCCAAAAAAGGGTGTGAAGCAGAGTCATTGAGGGGTATGGCCTGGGGAATGTTCCAAGGGCCAGACAAAGAGGTCTGGGGGGCACATTCTCTCTATGGGCCCAAAGATTCCTGCCCCTGTTGTAATCCTCTGTCTCGGCTTTACCATATTGCCACCCCAAAGCAATTTGGAGATAACAGTGGCTTATACTATACACCAAAACTACTCCTTGAACTGTTGATCATACTGTGAAGTTAATAAAACCAGCAATAATTTTAAAAAACAGCCTCTCTTGCAGCTTCATGCAAGGATTGCAGATTATTACACACAGAGAGAGAGAGAGAGCTTTCAACATCTTAAAGCATAGTGCATATGTTGACTATTATACACCCACAGTGAAGCTAAATTTTGCTGCCTTGCACCATCACCATGACTCATATAATTCAATGGATTTCCTTTAAACAAAGCCAAATACATTATACCTTCAGATAAAAAAACGTTTGTTAAGGCACTTACTAATTTCATTACGCACATCCTAAAATGTAGAAATTATAACCTAAGGTGCCAACCTTAATTTCTGCATCATGTAAGCAGTTAGCATTTTCTGCAATGTGCTCACTTAACAATCTAGCCTCCATGCACCCACGCTCTGCCTCCATCTTTCAGCCCCAAACTTCTTTGTAACACTGAGGCTCACAACACCACAGGTCACTGGCCACCTCACTGCAAGCCAAACCTCTGCATTCTCTATTTGCCGTCACTTAGGATACAGGGAATGGTGTGTGTTTGTAGTGACAGGCTATAGAGGAAGGATGGGACAAGCTAGTTAATGGCCTGGTTTGCACCTAACAGTATGTCATAGTCAGAAACAAACTATAGTTTACTACGAATGTGCTAGCAAGCCGATACATGCTGCTCAAATCACACCCACTCTGCTCATCCATTTGCCAACTGGGAGGAAACAAACAACAGCGCTGGATTAGAGTTGTGTGCAAACACTAATCTAAACAAACCATGGGCAGAAGTTAAGGTTTGTTCTTGACTTTTCAAGGTTTGTTCTTGACTACTACTCATAGTTTCTTTGGAGAGATGCAAACTACCAATGCTGGTGTGGGATCAAGCAGGTGCTCTGGCACCAACTTGCACCTGCCACGTGACACAACCGCATGCGATCAAGAAGAAGAGGCTCAAGCGCAGAGAGCGGATGCTGCCTGCAGAGCCACAACTGCCTTTCCAATGAAGCCAGCCCTCTGCTGCTCTGCCTTTGACTCACTCTGTGCTCTTCTCCATGAGCCAATGTTCGTGTTGATTGTGAAGCTGCTCCAGGTAGCGCAGCTGGACCTCCTTCTCTTCAGGCCTCCCTCTCTGGCGCAATCTTTCCATGCAGATCTGAAAGGAGGGAAAGGGAAATTCATTGGCCAGCGCCATGAACGCCAGAGCCCCACACTGCCTTAAAACCAGCACCTCCTGTTCTCCCAGAGAGAGAGGCACGCTTCACTCTCGTACCCAGGAAGGTTTACCAATGGAGCAAACAGCTGGCCTGCAAGCCTGATCCAGCCCCAAGTGACTTTCTATAGACCCAGAATGCAGAAGCTGTGAAAAAAGCAAATTCCATTCTAGGGATCATTAGGAAGAGGCATTGAAAATAGCGTTGTACAATAGGATATTGTAGCGCTGGGAAAGCTCATGAAAACAGCAACCAAGGGGATGCAGAGATTCCCTTACAAGGAAAGGTTGCAGCATTTGGGACTTTTTAGTTCAGATAAATAGTAATAACAACAACAACAACAACAACAACAACAACAACAACAACTTATTTGTACCCCCCCCATCCGGCTGGGTTTCCCCAGCCACTCTGGGAGACTTCCAACGAAGATTAAAATACATTAAAATGTCACACATTAAAAACTTCCCTAAACAGGGCTGCCTTCAGGTATTTTCTAAAGGTCAGGTAGTTGTTTATCTCTTTGACCTCTGCTGGGAGGGCGTTCCACAGGGCGGGCGCCACCACCGAGAAGGCCCTCTGCCTGGTTCCCTGTAACTTGTCGCAGTGAGGGAACCGCCAGAAGGCCCTCAGCGCTGGACCTCAGTGTCCGGGCTGAACGGTGGGGGTGGAGACGCTCCTTCAGGTATACAGGACCGAGGCCGTTGAGGGCTTTCAAGGTCAGCACCAACACTTTGAATTGTGAGTAACTAACAACAGGATAGATTGAAGTTTATAAAATTATGCATGGTGTGGAGAGAGTGGATAGATAAAACGTTTTCCCTCCCTCTCTCGTGACAATAAAACTCTTGAACGTCCAAGGAATATGAATGTTGGGAGATTCTAGACAGACAGAAGGAAGTCCTTCTTCATGCAGCCCACAGTTAAACTAAGGAACTTGCTCCCACAGGAGGCAGTGATGGCTACCAAGCTGAAGGGTTCTGAATATCAGTTGCTGGAAACTACAGGAGGGGAGAGTGTCTCTCGTGGCTTTCCCTTTCCATGGTCTTCTGCGTTCTCCCTCTTGAATTGGAAATGCGTTCTGGGTTGCAATGGGGGGAACTGCTGCGTTTTTAGCTGGAACAACCAAGTACCACCCCCTCCTTCACAATCTCCGTTCTGCATGTGTGCTCAGTGGCATGGCGTGTGTCGCGCGTGTGGTGCTCTGATGTGCGCGCACACGTATGTGCAGGTGTGCTGGTCATCACACCCACTTTTCTGACAATGCCCAACATGTACTGCGGCCCCTGGAGAGCTTGCTGGTACAAAATGTGGGCCCTGGGCTAACAAAGCAGAGCCACTGCTGATGTATACAAGTAAAAACTTGCCACGATTCCTGCATTGCAGGGGGTTGGACTAGATGACCCATTGGGTCCCTTTCACCTCTAAAATTCTATGATTAAAGAAGTCCACCCAAACCTTCATGGACATGCTTCCTGACTGGGAGAAGGTGCACCCAGGGAGCCAACTTGGAAGGATCCATTCACATCCAATGCAACAAGCCTGCCGATTTACCTGCCTTCAGCTGAGTAGAAGCCAGAGCAATGACTCAGACAGAGATGTAGCAGGCAGTCTCCTACATGAGACCCTACCTGCCCGCAGACTGTCTCGCCAGAGTGCTGCATGCTCTAGTTATCTCCCGCTTGGACTACTGCAATGCGCTCTACGTGGGGCTACCTTTGAAGGTGACCCGGAAACTGCAATTAATCCAGAATGCGGCAGCTAGACTGGTGACTGGGAGTGGCTGCTGGGACCACATAACACCGGTCCTGAGAGATCTACATTGGCTCCCAGTACGTTTCCAAGCACAATTCAAAGTGTTGGTGTTGACCTTTAAAGCCCTGAATGGCCTCGGTCCTGTATACCTGAAGGAGCGTCTCCACCCTCACCGTTCAGCCCAGACACTGAGATCCAGCGCCGAGGGCCTTCTGGCGGTTCCCTCACTGCGAGAAGCAAAGCTACAGGGAACCAGGCAGAGGGCCTTCTCGGTAGTGGTGCCCGCCCTGTGGAACGCCCTCCCAGCAGAGGTCAAAGAGATAAACAACTATCTGACATTCAGAAAATACCTCAAGGTAGCCCTGTTTAGGGAAGATTTTAACCTGTGATATTTTAATGTATTTTAATATCTGTTGGAGGCCGCCACTCCCAGCCAGATGGGCGGGATACAAATAATAAATTATTATAAATTATTATTGTTATGAGTGGACCATCTGGCCTAACACTTGCTTTCAATCTTCATTTTTGTAAATAACTTTGACTTTCATTTTTGAGGGTGGGAGGTGGCGAAGTGACTAATACCGGTAAATATAACAGTCGTTTTCAGTTACCTCTGGAGGTGCCCGTAGATAAAGGAAGCCATGGATGTCAAGCTGGTCCCCGAATGCTTGTTGGAGAAAAGTGTGCCAGTCCTGGTAAATTGCCCACTCAATCTCTGCCAGGTGGCCAATCTCAAACAGGTTTTTGGCAAAGACGTACCTGGGGGAGGACCATGTAGTTAAACCACCCGCAGAGCAACAAACACAGGAAGAAGAACAGGCAAGTCAGAGATAAATGCGAAACTGCCAAGCTTCCCAAATATTGTATTTGCAATGGGCATCCATTCATCATTACAAAATGGAAGGTTTTCCTCTTCCTCGTGGGGAAGAGGCTCCAATGGAAGGAGTGGCAAAGCTTTCCTTGCTAAGGGGGCACTGTTAGTTTCTCCAGTTGTAAGCTGAAAGGAACTGCAAGGGCATTCAACAACGATGAAAGTGTGGGAAGAAACTGCAGAGCACTCTGCACATGGAGAGGGGGCACTGAATACTTGAGAACATTTCCAAAGGGGCTGTACAGTTCTTTCAAAAGGCAAACATCTCCCCACTTCCCTTGGCATGTGGCCCTGTCTCACTGTTGCTGCTGCCAACTTCAGGAACAGGATTGTGGCCCCATACCTATCACTGTATATAGATCTCTCAAAAACCCGCACGTGGTCCCACATCTTCCGGGGCTTCACAGACAGGGGCTCCAGCTGGGCCTTGAGCCGACTCAGACACGAGTAAGTCTGGAATGTGTAGGACCATCGCGAGGGCTCCTGATACATCATTTGAAGCAGGTTTGCAAAGCTCTGAGATGGAGAGGCCTGTGGCGGGGAATAATTTAAGAGACAAACATTTAAGAACCGAACGGAACAGGAACCACAAAACAAAGTGTGTTTTCTGGGGGGGACGCCACAGCAGGGCCTGTGAACCTGTGCTATGCGGAGATATTGCAAGGTTCCTCTTCTCTTCGCCTCCCTCCAGCTCAACCTTCTCCCACTTGGTGCCCTCCAGATGTTTTGGGCTCCTATCAGCCCCAGCCAGCAAGCTGGGATAAATGGAAGCACAGCACATAAGGAACAGCACAGGGGATGATGGGTGGAGTCTTTAAAGATCTTTGTAGAAGTTTTTTTGAACTTTATAAAATCATGCATGGTATGGATAGAGAAATATTTTTCCACCTCTCTCAGAACACTAGAATTCGTAGGCGTTCAGGGGAGCCAAATGTTGGAAGATTCAGGAAAGCTAAGGCTATTGATGGCTATAAGCCATGAGGACAGTGCTCTGCCTGCACAGTCGGAGGCAGCAAGGCTCTTGGAAATCATGGGAGGACAGAGTGCTGCTCCTGCAGTCGTTTCCTGCTGGAAGGTTTCCCACAGGCATCTGCTTGGCCACAGTGAAAACAGGATGCTGGACTCAATGGGCCATTGGCCTGATCCGGCAGGCTCTATTGATGTTCTTATAACCTAGATGTTTTGGCCTACAACTCCCATGATCCCTAGCTAACAGGACCAGTGGTCAGGGATGATGGGAATTGTAGTCTCAAAACATCTGGAGGGCCGAGTTTGGGGGTGCCTGCTTTAGCACAAAGAGCTGGTCCATGGGGTCACGAAGAGTCGGACACGACTAAACGACTAAACCACAACAACTCCAAAGGAAGTTGCACGAGCCAAAGGAAGTTGCACGAGAGTGAATGGTTATTTTATCTGAATGATTGTGTTGGTAAGAAGGCAAGTTTCCCCTTTGCTCAGAATTCTTGTACTGAAGAAGAACTCCTCCCAGGCCTGCAAACCTACCAGTGCCAGTTGATTGAATACAAGATTCTGAACCAAAACAACTCAGTTCCTTACAGACCTAACAAGTTTTACATCTGGACTCTTACCTGGTGGGAACCAGCAGCTTGAACTTTCTGCCACTTGGACACTGGCTCCGAGGTCATGGACCATTCTGGAAAGGCTTTCCTGAGCACTCTCACAAACGTTGACTTCCCCACCGCTGGAGGAGCAAAAAGCACATATGCCCATTAGCCAACATTTCCTTACAAATATCAGCAAAAGGAACAGCAACCTCGTTCTGTTTACGTTGTGCAGAGAATGAGCCGTGGAGATGGGATGTAACCTTCACACCACACACTTGGAGCACATGACTTACCCCAAAGAATCATTCTGGCAAACAGCTCTGAGGGTGTGTGGGGTGTTTTTTTTCCAGTCAAGCGGTATATAAATGTTATGCATCTTATATTAAAAATCTGACAGTTCCAAATTACCGAAGGCTATTTACAAAAGCCAGATTTTTCCTTCTGCAGTGTTGGATGGCAGATTGAGAGGAGTTCCATACCAGGACAGACTATGCTCATGTGCCCAAGACATATTTTGCTGCACTGTGTGAAATTCGAGCAAGCCAGGGCTGAACTGATATTACCCTTGCTAGTACCTTTCCGGGGAAAATCAGAGGCTTACTATGTCAGGTTCCTACTGGAAGACCGGACAAATGACAGAACATTAGCAGTGGCGAAGTTTCTGTCGGTGGTTGCAAGAACCAATGATCCCTATTCCTAAGCCTGAACAAAATGCTTGTGTAACCTGAAGGTGGGCTGTCGAAATTGTGTATTGTTTTGTAATGAATTGTTGGGTCTCTGGACCGTAATAAAGATTTGATTGATTGATATAAATGTTATGAAATAAATAAAATAAGAACATAAGAAGAAGAGCCTGCTGGATCAGGCCAAAGGCCAATCTGGTCCAGCATCCTGTTCTTACAGGGGCAGCCAGATGCCTGTGAGGCCTGCAAACAGGATTCAAGCAACAAAGCACTTTCCTCTCTGGTGGTTTCCAGGAGCTGGTATTCAGAAGCACTGCTGCTTCCAACTGTGGAGGCTAGCAGCCATCAACAACCCTCCCCTCCATGAATTTGTCCAATCCTCTGCTAAAGCCACCTGGTTGGTGACCACTGCTGCCTCCTGTGGAAGCGAGTTCCATAGTTAAACTACGGGCTGCATGGAGGAGGACATTCTTTTCTCTGCCCTGAATCTTCCAACACTCAGCTTCATTGGATAAAGAATCCTGGGACCTGTAGTTTGCTCCTCAAAGAGCTACAATTCGCAGCACTCTTAACCGACCGCAGTTCCCAGGATTCGGACGCCATGTACTTCAAACGTATGGTGTGCATGTGACCCACTTTGCACCTCACCCTGGCCCCACTCCCCTTCTGCATATTATGGGGCATAATAATACCGCCCAACCTAACAGTGCTCTTGTAACAACAACAACAACCAAGTTCCATTCACTTCTGAACACTCGAGGAGGCACCAGCTCATGCTTTAAGCATGACAGCTGTAGTACTTTGTGAATTCTGTGATATGGCATTTGCTGTAATTGTGCTGTTTAGCCTATTTTTTAGTTGATGGTGTTCTATGGGTTGCAATTGTTTTACTTATGATTTGTTATCTGTTCTTTATGATTTGCGTTGAGTTTGGAATGCTCTCTTATGTTCTAGTTATTTACTGTTTGTAACTGCCTGCTATTCATCTGAATGAAAAGCAGCATACTCTGGTTTCTCTTCAGATCGTATAAATCTTTCGCAGCATAGAAATAATAGTAAATACATAAATCACCACCCAACCAAGATCTTTCCTGGAGGCTCGCCAAAGCCTGAGACTGCGGGTCTTCCCCAACTGCTGCAAGACGGGGAATGGGGCGGAACATTACTCCTAATGCATATATCCTGCAACCGTGCAAGGACCCAAGTCCTGGTGCATCCAAGGCAATAATAAGGCTGCCTCTGAGCAAGTGCAGAGTTCCTCCCCCCTCCCCCCCTCCGGTTGGACGGGCGCTTCCAAGCCGCAGGATGGCGCTGCCTACATAAAATGGAAGAAAAGACCCCCGAACTCCTCCTGCTCCCCCTCCCCAGACCCATTACCAATGTTCCCTTCGATGGCGAGCCTCTTGCCGGCCTCCCGCGCCGCAGCCATCACGCAGAGCAGCACCGGCAAGCGCCCAGCTGTAGGGAGGGTCAGCCGAGCTATTGCGCCTGCGCCACCGCCCTGCCGAAGTCGCTCGTGTCTTTCCGGAGCCCGTCGAACCCAAAGGGGCCCAGTTCACTTTGTTCCAGCGCTGGGCTCCGCCAGCTCGGTGCAGCAGTACTCCCGCTGACGGCCATTTGCGGGGCAGGAGGGCGTGCTTGTTGAATGCGGCACCCTGGAGGCTGCGCGCATGTTTTGAGAGGACCAGGCGCCTGCAGCGCCACCCCATGCATGTCTCCTCGGGAGTAAGGCCCACCTGCGGTGCTCGGTAGCGTAGCCACCTCCTCTCTCTGCAGCATGTAACAAAAAAGCACGAGGGAGTCCACTTTTCCTCTCACAGCTCAGGAGCAGAAAGGGTGCCATTCGGCAAACTCTGCCTTTCTGGGATATAAAACAGCCTCGGACCATTTCCTGGTACGCATTTGAGTGGCATTTCACAGCTCTGTGCCACAGAGGTAAAAACAGGGATCCTAGCATAGCTGTCAACATTCGGATTTCAAAATAAGGGATTTCCCCCAACTTTCGGATTTGAAAATAAGGGATGCCGCAAGGGCGGTGCAATGGCACCAAGTAGCCTCGCCACCCTGCGCTCCAGAGGCTGCACGCGAACGGGAGAGCGAAAGAGCGAGCGCGTAGACGGCAGGTAGTCTGTCTGTCTGGTTGGGCGTGAGGGTCTGGCTGCACAAGGCATGCAAGCTCCGCCCCCAGTCGGTCTCAGACTCCTTATTGGCAGCCAAGCAACGCAGCTGAGGAGCCTCCTTGGCCGGCAGGGAGGGAGAGGAGCTGCTTCCTTTGAAATCCGGGAAATTTAAGGGATATCAACAATCCGGGATAGCGGCGGGAAACGGCATTGGAATAAGGGAGTTTCCCGCAAAAAAAGGGAGGGTTGACAGCTATGGATCCTAGAGAAGAAGGAAGTTGCCAAAGAACTGGAGCCGGCCCACCCATTAGACGGAATGAAGGAGCCGCCCGAGGCAGCAGAAGAGCAAGAGGCTGTGCCCTGTCCGTGGAAGGCGGTCCGGGTGGGGGCAGAATGCAACACATTCCCCTTTCACCTCTGCTCCCTTTGGTGATGTGTTAAGCCCCCTTCATGTGTCAACTGTGCAAAGGGGTCTCCACCAGAGCAAGGGGCCAGGGGAACATGCTGCTGGCCTTGCTCCAGATGCTGCCCTTTCCCCAGGCTCCGCCCTAATGTCCACACCCTGGACATAGGCAGCAGGGGAAAGAGGTAGGCTTCCCTGAGGCAGGTGGCCACACTCAGCATGTGCAGGTTGGAAGACAGCCAGGAAAGCCACGCAGCACCTGAGGGTGAGGCCAGTGCTTTGCACTGAAGAAGACCCCTTGGCACAACAAATGTGTGAAGGGGCCTTTCCAGACTTGCTTCCGGTGAAGTGCAGAAGATGCAGCCAGCTTGGTTCCCTCCAGCTTTTGTGGGCTGCTGTTGCCATTGGTCCCAGCAAGCATGGCCAATGGTCAGCAAATGGTTGCAGCTGCAGTCCAGCAACATCTGGGAGGCACCACATTGACTACCCCTACTTTAAGATATGTAGAAAGGTTTCCCACATGGCTTGTATCCAACTAAGCACGGCTCACAGTGAACTTACTGTAATCAATGGACATAACTAACTTAGGCCCATTAATTTGAGTGTGAGTAGAGCTTACCACCCCATTGTTGCACATAACATGCTTCTTCTTTGTGTGAGTGAGTGTGGTCACATGCCCAAGACATTGTAAATGCGACTCTAGAGTTGGGAGTAGAGTAGGGTACCCGCTAAAGCAGTGGTTCACAACCTTAGGTCCCCACATGGTTTTGGCCTACAACTCCCATCATGTCGTCAACCCTAGTGGTCAGGGATGATGGGCGTTGTAGTCCAACAACATCTGGGGACCCAAGGCTGAAAAGGTAAAGGGAACCCTGACCATTAGGTCCAATCGCGGACGACTCGGGTTGTGGCGCTCATCTCGCTTTACTGGCTGAGGGAGCCGACGTACAGCTTCCAGGTCATGTGGCCAGCATGACTAAGCCGCTTCTGGTGAACCAGAGCAGCACACGGAAACACCGTTTACCTTCCCGCCGGAGCGGTATCTACTTGCACTTTGACGTTCTTTCGAACTGCTAGGTTGGCAGGAGCAGGGACCGAGCAACAGAAGCTCACCCCTTCGCAGGGATTCAAACCGCCGACCTTCTGATCGGCAATCCCTAGGCTCTGGTTTAGACCACAGCGCCACCCGCGTCCCTTATAATGTTGAGAAAGGCTGCGCTAAAGGCTGCTGGCCTATCGTGGTCTTGATTCAGCCCTCTTAAGATGCCACATGGCTCTGTTGCTTTTCATGCAACAGACTAGCACAGTTCATCAGCATCTGAAGTACTGAATTTTCAGGCAAAGGTATATTTCATTTGAACAACCCCCACTCCTCTGAATTGCATACCTTCCCTTTATAAAACATACGGTAAATAAGTTCACTCAAAGGAGCCAGATGTGAAGATCAATGGCAAACAAAAGACCTGACCACTGTACTCCATGCTCTGGTAAATTCCAGGCTGGATTATTGCAATGTGCTGTATGTGAGATTGGCCTTGAACGAATCAGCGACTTCAATTGGTCCAAAATGCAGCATCCAGATTATTGGCTGGGGTTCTGTTTAGATCTCATGTAACTGCTGTTTTGAAACAACTGAACTGGTTGCCAGTTCATTTCTGGTCCCAATTCAGGGTCATCACATCAACGTTTTTAGTCCAAAAGGGTTAATGCCCCAAATGTCTGAAAGAGACCACCTCATTGCTACAAACAGATTTCTAGTCTTAAATTCAACAGAGCAGGCCCTCTTGGTAGTTCCACAACCCACAGAAGTTTGGAGGGCATTCACTGTGGCATTCCTTCCCCACAGAGGTACACCTCGCCCTTCACTATATAGTTTACATTGTATGCTGAAGACACGTCTTTTTATCCTAGCACCTTTGACACCTAAAATGTATATTTTCAGGAACTCACACTGTTTTTTGTGATTTTAAAAAACTGGTGTGTGTTTTAAATTGTTGTAACCTGCCCTTCAACAGCAGCAGCAACAACAACAAAGTGCTACAGGTAGAGTTTGAAAAACGTTTTAATGCTTATTGAAGGGTTAGAAAGAATTGCAAAAGGAGGAGGAGGAAGAGGAAGGAGTCTCCATGCTCTAGAAGAATCTAGCTCTAGCCTCTAGAAGCACTTCCGGTGGACAATTGAAGGACCAGCCTCATCGTATTCTGGTTTGCTGATCCACATCTGCTGGAAGGTGGAGAGAGAGGCCAGGATGGAACCACCAATCCAAACAGAGTATTTACGCTCAGGAGGAGCAATGATCTGTGAAAACATTTGTAGAAGAAGGTTAATGAGTGACATTTTTATGGTCATTTGGCTACTGAATAAGTAAGGTGTGAGACTGAGCACAAACAAAAAGTCAGTTCTGACCTGAGGAAATGTCAAGACCCACAGCTATCATCAGATATATGCCAACTACTACAGATAGTTTTAAATTTTGGATTATTTCCATAGGCATGTCAGTGGGCCAATACCCATCAGAGCATAACAGCAAAGAGTTCCCTGTGGTTGACCATTGGAAGGGGCACAGTCCCAAAAACTCATGGGTAATCCCCTCCCATAGCACACTCATGGATCTTTGTTCCCATCAGTATGTGCTGTCCTGCCAGGTTGCAGGTGGGATGGGACTGGGCGGCTGCTAAGGGACAGTATTTCAAACCCTGAAAGAAAATAGGGCAGACATGCCTTTATCTTCATTGTGCTGGGAGCCAAGGCTGTAATTTCCTTTTGCATTCTGTCTGCGATTCCAGGGTACATGGTGGTGCCTCCAGAAAGGACGTTGTTGGCATAGAGGTCTTTGCGGATGTCAATGTCGCACTTCATGATGGAATTGTAGGTTGTCTCATGAATGCCAGCAGATTCCATGCCTAGGAGGAATGGTCCAAAATCAGTAGGTTGTCCCCACTTCCGATGGGAACTCAGTAAGACTAACTTCCTCTGGCAGTTCAGCACTGATCATTACCCAACTGATAGGTACATAGGAAGAAACCTTCACACTGAGTCAGACTACTGCTCCATCTAGCTCTGTATTGCCTACACTGACTGGCAGCAGCTCTCCAAGATTTCAGACAGAGGAGACTTCCAGCCCTACCTGGAGAACCCAAAGACTGAACCTGAGCTATTCATTCAAAGACTGAACCTGAGCTACTCTAATGAAAGCCAAGAGACTGATATTGATCAACTGGAATAAATATATAATCCCCTTTAATAAATGGATTGACAATATGATAACACTTGCAACTTAGGAACTGACTGCTTACAGACATAGACTCTGCTTGGATAAATATGACAATATTTGGAATGAATTTATACAAAATGTAGTATGCTATTAATATTTACATATGTATTAGGATAATAACATCAAATTTATATAAGAATGTATGGGTTAGGGTATTTTTCGTATATTGTATATATTCGTATATTGTTTCTACACATTTTTATGCCTTTTTATTTTTATTTTTTTCTTTGCATCACTTTATTTCTTTATAATTGAAACCTTTTCAATAAAATATTAATACAAAAAAATGATTCTTCAGGTTGAAATATCACAATCAAAGAAAAGAGCCCCAAGAGAGAAGGAAATATTGTTTCCCATGCATTACTTCAGATTCTCTGACCCCAGACTCCAGAGATGCAGACTCACCTATAAAGGAAGGCTGGAAAAGAGTTTCTGGGCAACGGAATCGCTCATTGCCAATGGTGATGACTTGCCCATCAGGGAGCTCATAGCTCTTTTCCAGGGATGAAGAGGAAGCAGCTGTTGCCATCTCATTCTCAAAATCCAGAGCGACGTAGCACAGCTTCTCCTTGATGTCACGCACAATTTCTCGTTCAGCTGTGAAAGACAGAGGCATGTTATACCACCTTATAAGTGGTATATAAATTAATAAATGAAGATGATGATATGATGGTAGATGAACTAAGGCCTACCAAATTAAATTTGTTTTAATTTACTTTCCCCAGTAGACTGAACCTTGGGGAAAGTCCTCTGTCAAGATTCTCAGCACAATCCCACAAGGACAACTCCTGGCGAACTCTCCTCACAGTGAAAAAGGCCACAATGCGGTAGTTAAAAGCGACTTAGCACTCACTTATATTTGCAGTGAAGGTATGCCCTAAGTCAGCCTTCCCCAACCAGGTTCTCTCCAGAGGCGGCCGTGCTGACGCGGGCTGAAACATTTGGAGTGCACCAGGTTGGGGAAGGCTGCCCCAGGTTAACAAAGCTAGGCATGATGTTGAACAGTAAGTCACACAATGCACGTACCCAAGATAAAACACACCCATTTGTACAGCCTTCTCATTTGTGGGGGGAGTACCGTATACCATATGTTTCCACACACCCACACAAACACCATGCAATATGTAAGCTGATCTTCGTAACAGAAAAGAGAATGCAGACAGAATTTGCATCTCTAAATACTGGAAGACTGAAGTGACTGCCGCACCCCACCAAGTGAAAGAATGGCTAAAGAAAATATGGCAAATGTTAACAGCTGTTCAAATGGAATACTCAGGAAGAGAAGTCAGAAGTCAACAAGAGAACAAATTCCTAGAATGATGGGTTCTTTTCATAAGCTATTGGAATGAAAGGGTTGAAGATAACATCTCCCCTCATTACCTATGTTCAACTATCTGACTTCTGAATACTTCTCCTCTGCATTACATACACACATATTCCCCCCCTTCCCTCTTTTTCTTCTTTCCTTCCCTTTTTCCTTTTTCTCTTCTTTCATCCTTTCTTTGCTCCTTCCTCTTTGCCCCCAAAGGTCTGTCTTATATATCCTCTCTTTATATAAATATCCTATATATTCCCAAGTTACAGGGAACCAGGCAGAGGGCCTTCTCGGTGGTGGCACCCGCCCTGTGGAACGCCCTCTCTTCAGATGTCAAAGAGAACAACAACTATCAGACCTTTAGAAGACATCTGAAGGCAGCCCTGTTTAGGGAGGCTTTTAATGTTTAATAGATTATTGTATTTTAATGTTCTGTTGGAAGCCGCCCAGAGTGGCTGGGGAAACCCAGCCAGATGGGCGGGGTATAAATAATAAATTATTATTATTATTATTATTATTATTATTATTATTATTAGTTATTATTGTTGTTACTGTTAGTTTTCTTTCAATACACCTCTCTCTACCCATTTCCTCTCAGTGCGTGTGCGTATGTCTTTTATATTTTATTGTACTATTATAATTTCTAGGACTAGATGAACCTTGTGGTTCCTTCCTACTCTACAATGCTATGATTCTAATGGATGGGGTAAGGCAATCCCGTCTAACAAAATGTGTTATTTTTCTCCCCATTGACTTTCAATTTCCCCCCTCCAAAAAATGCAACGAGGAGACAATGCTAAGATGTCTGAGCCACATGACAATATAAAAGTGCTTATCTGAGCTTTTCTTTAAAAAGTAAAACATTAATGAAGAAAAGAAACGCTGGAGCAGCCCCATCTAGGTCCCTGCCGTCAGCTCCAAGGATCCAGCCCCTCCTTACCAGTGGTGACAAAAGAGTAGCCCCGTTCTGTCAGGATCTTCATGAGGTAGTCTGTAAGGTCGCGGCCAGCCAGGTCAAGACGCATGATTGCGTGAGGCAGGGCGTAACCTTCGTAAATGGGCACGTTGTGAGTGACGCCATCCCCGGAGTCCAGAACAATACCTAAAGAGGAAGAGGAAGGAAGACTGTGACACAAATGCAGTGGGTCCCCAACCCCCATTTCACTCTTCTTACGTCAAAATACTACTCTGGAAATATTACCCGCTGTCTTGTGGGGCATTTTAGGGGGAAGAAAAGGCTAAGGACCAGGCATAGGCAAACTCCAGCCCTCCAGATGTTTGGGACTACAATTCCCATCATCCCTAGCTAACAGGACCAGTGGTCAGGGATGATGGGAATTGTAGTCCCAAACATCTGGAGGGCCGGAGTTTGCCTATGCTTGGATTAAGCCCTACACAAATCTGGAGTTGGGTCTCTAAGACGATTGGATGGCACCTTGTACACCTCTTTCTGGCAACTTCAGCAGCCAAGCCGGTGCCAAATGTATTATGCTGCTTTCCTTTGCCCTTTGTCTGGGCAGCCCAGGACCTCCATAAACATTGTTCAGCCCTGCGCCCCATGGGAGGTCATTTTGGTACTGCTAACACAGCAAAAAACATGGGAGGCAGCAATTACTAGTTATCAGTCTACAGCCACAGCAGGCGCTGTGATTCTCCAGCAGTTTTGAGTTCAACCCTGGAGGTCCACTCCATTGTCTCTGGGAATCCAATGAGCTGTCAACCATCCATATCACTGAATTGTAAAGTGCTTGGTCATCAGCACACCATCAGGAGCAGGATGAACTCCAGGCTACCTCTGCTATTGTGCCAGTGGGCTTCCTGAATGAGTGAGGATTCGAACCCTGGTCTCGCAGGTCCTAGGACGACACTCTAACCACTACACCACACTGGCTCTCTTTCATCTCAAATTTGTGTGGACTTGCATGGATTTCAGACTTCTGAAGACTCAGCAATTGAAGCTAAGCACTCACCGGTGGTGCGGCCAGATGCATAGAGGGACAGCACAGCTTGGATTGCGACATACATGGCAGGGACGTTAAAGGTTTCAAACATAATCTAGGAGGGGAAAAGAGAGAATGAATGGCCCGCCACTCTTCCAAGGCTGGATAGAAGAGGCCTTGGTCTCTTCTTGAACCACATTCTGTTTCCAAGGCCCTATACATGTGTCCCCTCTGGCGACGCTCGTCATGCAATACTTGGGGGGCCTGGCACAGAGAACCCAAACAAGACCTGTCCCCCATTAATCAAAAGGGCACATTCTGCTCTCCTGCACAAATCTTACTGAAATGAAAAGGAGCTGCAGAAGGCATCTCAATGGGGCTTGAGTGGGACCCCCCCCCAGCTCCCACTTGAAGCAGATGCATCTTGGTAGTACATGTTCATTGTGCATTGTCCAGCTGAGCAGAACAGAAGGTTTTACCTGGGTCATCTTTTCTCGGTTTGCCTTAGGGTTCAGCGGTGCCTCTGTCAGAAGTGTGGGGTGTTCTTCAGGAGCCACTCGCAGTTCATTGTAGAAAGAATGGTGCCAAATCTGGACAAAGTGGACAAACAAGAGTTGCCTGCTGCAACGTGCCATGCTTTGTCTCGCCTGGCTTCATTCTCAGTGCGTCACAAGCTCTAGTTCAGGTTGGTCAGTGATTGTGAAAAGACTCCATAATGTTACATCCATCTTTGGGTCTTGCCTGTCATGCCCAGCTGGTGCTGCTGACTCAGATAAGCCATTTTTTATTTGTATGCTACTGCTATCAGGCACTCTTTCCCTTAAAGCAAAATAACCTGGTCAATTTGCCTCTATGGGGGGTTGCTCAGGAAGCGCAGTCATTCCTCAGACCAATGCCACTGTCATTCCTCCATAATGCCCAAACACATATGTTCCATAACTGTGAATATTTTATGACTGAATGGCACTAATTCCCTTATAAAGCCTAGCAACCTGAATACAGATCAGATTGTGCAGTATCACATGGACCTGGGGCAATGGCCTGGAGAATTGCTTTCCTTACATGGACCTCATTGGATCTTAGGATCCAAGCCAGGCATAGGCAAAATCGGCCCTCCAGATGTTTTGGGACTACAATTCCCATCATCCCTGACCACCAGTCCTGTTAGCTAGGGATGATGGGAGTTGTAGTCCCAAAACATCTGGAGGGCCACGTTTGCCTATGCCTGATCCAAGCCATAAAGTCTGGTCACCCCAGCTGCTAAGATCAGATACACTAGGGTATCTGATACACTAGGGTCCAAAGAAGTACAGAGGATGGTGACTATATGCACTAATACTTTAAAGCTTTTTTGGCGGGGAAGAGCAGCAAAACGCTTTATTTATAAAATCGAAGTAGGTACTGAGCAGACTCAGGCCATCACCACGTCATTAAGTTTGCTGTGTCATGTCTTCAGACCATCACATTGGCTCAGCTAAATGACTGATTATTATCTAGCCACTGTTATGTATGAAGTTCCTCTAGTTCCTACAATACTTCTGGAATTGGTTGAAAATGCAATTGGAAAGCCACGGAATCTAGCAAGAAGTCTATCAATTGCCATTCATATGTTATCCTATTATTTGTTTGATCCTATCAAATGATACAATATTATTACAAACTCACAGAAACATCAAGGCTGGAGAAGGAAGGTTTAGTAGGTGCTCTGCTGATCTACACATTATACAAGACTCAGAGAAGTTATTTTATTTCCTGGCTATTGTCTGTGTTTTTCTATTTTAATAAAAAAAAACCTCCCATTCAAAATCTGAATTAAAAAGTTAACGAAGAGCAGAGCTTGTCACCTTTTCCATATCGTCCCAGTTGGTGATAATGCCGTGCTCAATGGGGTACTTGAGGGTCAGGATCCCCCTCTTGCTTTGGGCTTCGTCCCCGACGTAGCTGTCTTTCTGGCCCATCCCCACCATCACACCCTAGGAACCAAGAAGAGGAACATCATCAACTCCCCTCTCCATCCTTCCCCAGGTATTCAAAGAAAGGGAAACAAACTGCGTCATCCAACACCCACTCATCTGCCACCAACATAACTTCTCCCTTCTGCAGACCATTTACTGTAGAATTTGCCCTTCTCCAACCCACTTAGAACCATCTGAGGACAGACTGGAAAATATGTTTTTCAATGAATAAGCAAATAAATAAGAAGAAGGTGAAATTTTATATTGGATAGGAGTGTGATGCACCAGGGAATCCTCAGTTCAAATCTCAGCTTGATCAGACGCTCATGGTAAGTTTTGGCATTCTGCCCCACAGCACTCTTCATTCCATCCTGCTAAATGGGTACAATTATGTTGGCCTTCACAAGTCTCATTTCCCAGAATATGGACTATTTCAGCCTCACAGACAGAATAACAAGGACCAGTTGTTGAACATCAATTACTCTTCCTCCCTACAGACATGGGAATGTTAATAATAATAATAATAATAATTTATTATTTATACCCCGCCCATCTGGCTGGGTTTCCCCAGCCACTCTGGGCGGCTTCCAACCGAACATTAAAATACAATAATCTATTCAACATTAAATAATGTTCTCATTTGGCAATCACCTTGTCACTTCCTGCATGGCATTAATGCAGTCACATGAATAGCTGTGGAAACTAATAGTCAAGGGCACTTGCCATGGCCAGTTCAGCTACAGACTGAGCCATTTCCAAGGCTTCTCACATGGGCAGTGCTTTTTGCTTTTTTTATAAGGTGCTGGTACTCACCCTGAAGTTGTTACAGTAAGTGCCACACTTTTAACAGGGGGGGGGAAGGTGCCAGTGCTGCATACCCATGAGCACCCCCAGAAAAAAGCATTGCACATGGGAAACCTTAACCTGTCAGAATCCTTTGCCCACAAACAGTTGCTTGTGACCAAAACATTCAAAACAGATCCTCTTCTATCTTATTCAATCAAATAATTTGCTGGAATCTATTCCCTGCTGAATTTCTGAATTGGCTGGCTCTGAACTCCCTTGATTCTGCTACCCTGGTATTTTCCAAATACTGTATTGGTAAATTTGCTCTACCAGTTCTTTAAGATGGGGGCAGGAGAGAGACTTTGCAAAGCTCTGGGATACTCTAATAGTGAAAAAGCTGCCAGACTTTCAGCAAATCTCAAGGTCCATTTAGCTGATGAAATATGGGGTCCTACAGTATCTTATATGAGAAATTACTGGTCTATGAAACTACCAGTTTCTTACATCCAAACACAGTTGTACAATTACTTCCGACTATGACCTTTGAATATGTATTCTATTGATGGTTCCTAACAAACTGTAGTGTTCCTTTTCTTTTTGATTTAAGATTTATAATTCTTCATCTTGTGTTTCTTTTGATAATTCATTTGTACACTTATACTTTTGGTAATAATAAAGTTTATCCCATATATATGCCATGCATCAGCCTTTGCCAAGCTGGTGCCCTCCAGAGGTTTTGGACTATAGCTCCCATCAGCCCCACCCAGCATGCTGGCTGAGGCTAAGGGGTGTTATAAGTGGAATCTACACACATATAAAAACCGTTCTGAAAATGCCTTTTTAAAAGCTTTTTAAAACATACATTTAATTTTCCAGTTACAGGTAGGTAGCCGTGTTGGTCTGCCATAGTCAAAACAAAATAAAACATAAAAAAAATTCCTTCCAGTAGCACCTTAGAGACCAACTAAGTTTGTTCTTGGTATTGGTCTCTAAGGTGCTACTGGAAGAATTTTTTTAATATTTTATTTTGATTTAATTTTCCATAAGGCTCACCATCGCCATCTGGTGCCACATTGTATATTACACTTAAAACACACTTAAAATGTTTTATATCATAGAATCATAGAGTTGGAAGAGACCACAAGGGCCATCTAGTCCAACCCCCTGCCAAGCAGGAAACACCATCAAAGCATTCCTGACAGGTGGCTGTCAAGCCTCTGCAGCTGTATAGCTTAGTCCAAGGCTGGATCTAGACACATCAAAGAAGTGTTTCAGTTTAAAGCATTGCAAATTTAAACAGGGAAAATAGGTAGAGAAAAACGGGATTCCACATTGCCATTTGGTGGCACAATGTTATATCGCACATACAACGCATATAAATCGCTTTCTCTTTACCAGTCGAACCGAGTCCCAGCTCTGAGCAGTGCTATTTTTCTAGGAAAAGAGGTGCCGGAACTCACCATGAATGCCTCCCTTGTTCTCTTGTAATAGCAATGGCACCCACTTGAGATGTGCCGTGAGTTCCAGCTGGAAAAAAATCCCCCATTAAAAGCACCCAAAGGGAACTCTGTGCACAAACCTGGTGACGTGGGCGACCCACAATGGATGGGAAAACGGCACGGGGGGCATCGTCACCGGCGAAACCAGCCTTGCACAGCCCAGAGCCATTGTCACAAACAAGGGCAGTTGTCTCCTCTTCACACATGGCTTCGACTGAAGGTGGTGCTGGGACACAGGAGACCTGGAAGAGGGAAGATCAGGAAGGATGTGTAGTGAGTGTGCAGGAGGGGTCTTTGCTGGTGAAAGCAACACCAGCCCTGCCATGATTAGGCAAAGGCATCAGACAGCAGATGCTCTAGGGAGTGGCAATGAGGGGTTTAAAAACGGAGATATGTGTGCACTTTGCCCTCCAAGCGAGCCTGATGTCCTCTCACCAGTGCTGAGTGGGAGTTGCTATTATAGTGGGCAGTCACTGCATATCTGGGGAGAACACACATGTTTTTTACACAGTGGGTAGATCATTCCTTGAAAAACCCATTTTCTTTCTGAGGTAGAGGAGAAGGAGGAATTCGATTCAAGATTCACTTAAAGCTGAAGCTATCAAATCTGCTCGTTCCAAAACAATATGCGAACCAAAACACAGAATCATCATTCAGAATTCATGGTCATCTGAATTTTGTGATGCAGTTTGCCAACCAGTGCTTACAAAAATGCATATACTGTACTAAGGGAAGGTGTACATAAAAATTAATATAGTATTGAAAATGACATACAAAAATGCATCCTGTTGGGAGATATTGCTGCTTATAGAAGTCAAAAATATGTTTATTAGGATAAATTTGCACTAATCATAGAATGCTATAATTGTAGAGTTGGAATCTTGTGTTTTGGCTCAGGCAGCCCTGAATGAAGGACCGGCAGAAAGGGATTCAATTATGTTGCAAGCATTAAACACAGAGACTGACCAAAGAACTGACTTGAAGGCAGCCAGTGCATCCAACCGTGAGAGGATACCCCATAAAGCATGTCTGCAGTGCAGATTTAGTTTGACAGTCATTTCCTTTCTGCAAGGAACCTGCTCTGGGACCCGTACTTCTGTGAGGGTGGATTGCTAGCAGAATTATTACCAGGATGTTCACCAAAATGCCATTCTTGGGATTCTTTGAGGGGAGCCATGATAGTTTTGCTGGCATAAAACAGCTGAAGGTTTTTGATGGAGCTATTGTGATCAGAAAGAATTTGTCCCCTTGACCCAACCTGGCGTCCACCATATGCTTTGGACTACAACTCCCATCATAGTATACGGGGACTGATGTTGTAGTGCAGAACATCTGGGGGGCCCAAGGCTGGGCAAGTCTGCTTTAGCAACTTTGGGGCTGTCCTCCAATTCCTTTTCAAGGCACCAACTGAAAACATCAAGGGATGCGACCCATCCATTGGAGCAAACTGCAGAGACACAGAAGGCCAGACAGAAAACCCCTTAGCAATACTACTGTGAGCAGGAGAATCATGGCAAGTAAGCCCCATGTGTCATGAAGCTGAGCTGATGGGGAGCTCATGAGCTAGCTGGTCTCTGGACAGGTGATTCCGATACAAATAGGACCCTCCTTTGATGGTTTCCATTCACAAAAGCTGGGGAAACAACTGCAAGCTGCAGGAAGCAGCTGAAATAATTGAAGCATCCACTCTCGCTTATAAAAATGGAATGGATGAATTCATGGTGTCTAGGGGTTGGCCATTAGCCACAATACATTTGTGGAGACTCTGTGCAGAGGCAGTATACCCAGCACTATTTTTCTAGAAAAAATGTGCCAGAACTCACCAGGAATGCCTTCCTTATTCTCTTATGACAGCAATGCCATGCACCTGAGAGGTGCCTGAACCCAGTTCCAGCCCAGCGAGTTCCAGCCGAAAAAAGCCCTGAATATACCACTGAATGCCAGATGCCGAAATCAACAGGGGAAAGCCAGGCCAACAACTGTATGCCTGCCTGCCCTGCTTCTCAATGGGGTGGCCCCTCTTGCAAACTGATTGTTGTACTAGATGAGCCTCGCTTGGCCTGATCCAGCAAGGAAGACCTTATGTTCTTTCTGCGTATCCAGAGGGTATCCAGCGTATCCAGAGCTGACCTCTACCAGCCAGTTCCTCCACATCTGACATCCTGGCCTTCACATCTCATCCCTTGCCTAAGGTGCCATCGTGACCAGAAGACAGCTGCCTCAACTTCCCTGCCGTTGCCATGGCTTGTTCCACTGATTCGGCTTCTACACATTCTGGTTCAAATGCCACTCGGGTTTAAAGCTTGAGGTTCTTATGAGTGCTGTAAATGAGACCATTTCCAAAGAAGCCAAGATTGAAGTGACTAGATATCTCAGCGCATCTGCAGAACAGGTGGTGAGAGTTCCAGTTACAGGTAGGTAGCCGTGTTGGTCTGTCATAGTCAAAGCAAAATAAAATAAAAAAATTCCTTCCAGTAGCACCTTAGAGACCAACTAAGTTTGTTCTTGGTATGAGCTTTCGTGTGCATGCACACGAAAGCTCATACCAAGAACAAACTTAGTTGGTCTCTAAGGTGCTACTGGAAGGTGGTGAGAGTCTCATCTTATTTAATTAATTTCTTTATTTCTTGCATTTATAGCCCACCTTTCCTCTAAGGAGCTCAAGGTGTTCTCCTCCCGCCCCCCCCCCCCGCCCCCCATTTATCCTCACAACAACCCTGTGAGGTAGTTCAGGCTAAGAGTAAGTGAGCGGCCCAAGGTCTCCCAGGTCCAAGTCAGGCCACTCCAGCTACTCCACCACAGTGGCTGTCTTAAAGTGTCCAACTTAAATACACACGAAAGCTCATACCAAGAACAAACTTAGTTGGTCTCTAAGGTGCTACTGGAAGGGATTTTTTTATTCTTTATTTTTGTTTTGTCTTAAAGTGTGTTCTTAATGTTGTACACCACCCTGGGATCTTTTGATAAAGGGCAGTATATAAGTTGAATAAATAAAATAATAAATACTAAATAAAAGTGGGCCCCCAGGACTTAACTGAACCTGGGCTCCCCAACTCTCAGACTCAGATTCTTTTCCTAATTCCAGGATTTTACCAGAGGGAGGTGTCACAGAGCAGGTGCAGAGGGCAGTTACTTTCATGCTAGGTTTCTACACGAGAATTTTCACACACCAGAGATTTTGGATCACTTTACTTCAGATTTCCTTCCCTGGAGGATGCAATTGTATCACATACTTGTATTTTCCTTTTCCAACACACAAGCCTTGTTCTGTGTCCTCTGGAATTTTTCTAAATTTTCCACAAGCTACAGGCATGAATCAGAGAGCAAGCATGGCATCCCACGCCAGGACTCTGGGCGAGAGTAAACAGAAACACGAGGTTTCTCACAAGCTTTTCCCAAAAATGGAAATAATCTCTCCAACCCCTGGCTTCGAAAAGGAAAAAAGGCCCCTCCCCACATATTTCCTTCAGATTTCAGGCACACCAGGCTGCTTTTATCATATAAAGAAAGATGAAACAGTCACATCTTTAAAACAGCTAATTCTGATTTCAGCTGGTATTGAAAATAAAGCAGCTGCATGGAATCCAGAACTCGGTGGGGGGAGGGGTTAGCCCTAGGCAATCAATAGCATGTGACAGATAATCTCAAATTATTCAGCATCCACAGGAATAGTAGTCAAAAACTTCTGGCTTTCTCCAAAAGTGGTATCCAAAACACCAGGCTGCACTTTTAAAAAACAGCAACGACTTGACACCCTGATTGCACGTTGGACCATAAACCCAATAAGTCACGGTCTTCCCCTCCGCCTCCAAAGTGTGCCTTGGAGAGAGGCAAGACACAGCCGCTAACACTTGCACAAAGACAGGCAGCCACAAAAACCAGCAGAAACCTTCAACAAAGTGGCAGAGCTTAGGGCTGAACTGCTGCTCAAGGCCACTCGCTTCTCCAACAGGTGCCCCCAGGGAGCAATGTTCAGGTGCCTTCCAAACCTGGCTAGCCAGCAATGTGGTTCCCAAGTCTCCCTTGCCCTGCACAACTCTTGCCTTGTCCCTGAAGGAGGCAGTTTCCAAGAAGAAGGTTCATGCAAGCAGAATCTTTCTGCAGTTACTCACCAAGTGTACAGGAAACCTCCTTTCCTCGGGGACTCTGTTCCAACGATGCCTTTGGTATAAATACCAGTGAGACTATAAAACCTCAGAGGCGGATCTTCTCCAAGCCAAGACCCTAAAAAGGCCAATGGATAGTATGTTAGCCATATAAGGTGTTTTATTTCATTATATTGACCTTGGGCTGGTGGTAGAACAGAGCCCGGTGAATTATTATCTTAAGAAAAATGTATGCAGGGAAAAAGTTGGGAAGCAACGCCTCATTTGTGAACTGACTCCTTTTATGCTACACTTCAGTAAACAAGTGAGGGGCAAGTCCTTATAAGCTGCATGGGGAAAGGAAGTGGCAGCCTGCTCCAGGGACAGAGGTGCGAAAGTTACCAAGAATGGCCAGAGTCAGACCAAGACATTCTGGTTCCACAAGCAGGAAATCCAAATGCACGCCCTTCCTCTTCATTATCAAGGGCCCAATCCACTGAGACAGGAGTGGAATATGGCACCCTGAGCAAAGGCAAAATTTGGCGCGCCCCTAAATATTTCTTATTTTCACAGTTTCTTTTTATGGATCTTCTCAATAGGTACCCATGTAAATGTAAGTTGTTGTTGTTGAGCAGGGGTGCGTGTGTGTCCACACTGCCCTAAATCCAGCACTGACAGCGCACACTGGAACTATGGAACTCGCTCCCACAGGCCACCAGCCTAGATGGCTTTAAAAGAGGATTAGACAGATTCATAGAGCAGAGGGCTTTTGATGGCGATTCCTATGCTCTGCCTCCATGATCTGAAGCAGTTACGTTTCTGAATACTAGTTGCTGGAAACTGCAAGAGAGGAGAGTTCTCTTGTGCTTAGGTTCCACTTGTGGGGTTCCCACAGGCATCTGGTTGACCACTGGATCAGGCCTCATGGCCCATCTAATCCAGCATCCTGCTCTCAAAGTGGCCAAACTGATGCCTGTGGGAAACCTGCAAGCAGGATTTGAGCATAAGAGCGCTGTCCTTCGCTGTAGCTTCTAGCAGCTGGTATTCAGAACATAGCCACTGTAACTATGATAACCCACTCCTCTATGGAATTATCTAATCCTTTTCTAAAAGCCATCCAAGTTGGTGGCCATTACTGACTCCTGTAGCAGTGAGTCCCATAGTTTAACTATGTACTGTGTGAAGAAGACTTTCTTTTATCTGCCACTAGCTGACCCGTCCACGCCTTGCTGTGGCTATGTGTGTGAATGCTGTGGTGTTCCCCTGTTCAACTTCCGTCTGCCCCTTCTCTGTCCCCACCCCCGTTTTCTATTACCCTCTTCTCAGCCCCCCCTTTTCTATTACCCTCTTCTCGGCCCCCCCTTTTCAATTACCAGTTTGCGAGCTTGTAAATGGCCAATGGAGCTCTAAGGTTTTGAACTTCAACTTCTGTCTGCCCCTTCTCTGTCCCCACCCCCGTTTTCAATTACCCTCTTCTCACCCCCCCTTTTCAATTACCGCTTTGTGAGTTTGCAAATGGCCGACGGAGCTCTGAGGTTTTGCTGGTGATGTCTAATAGCTGCACCAGTTTTTTGCTTTTGTAGCTGTAGTACCAGTATAGCCGTCGCTAGAGGGCGCTGTTTTGCTGGTGATGTCTAATGTGTGCGCCAATTTTTTTGCGTTTTTTCTTTATTTTAGGTATGTCAGGTGTGGTTTTTTTTTTGAATTTTTATTATGCCAGATCCTTCCTTGATGGTCATGGTACACTGTGTCCTAATTTGATGAGATTTGGTTCAGCGGTTCTGGAGCAAGGTGGTTCCGCCGCGCACGCAATGGGAACATTTTTATATATATAGATTAATCTTTCAAACATTCAGCTTCAGTGGATGCTGAGGAGTTCTCGTGTTCTGAAAGAAGGATAAAAACTTTTCTTTATTCACTTTCTCCATGCCATGCATGATTTTATAAACTTATTTCATGTCACCTCTTACTCACCATTTTTCTAAACTAAAAAGTCCTAAGTGCTGCAACCATTCATCATATGTGAGTCACTCCATCCCCTTGATCATCTTGGTTGCACTTTTCTGGACCTTTCCCAACTTCACAACACCCTTTTCTGAGGTGAGGCAACCAGAACTGTAGACAGAAACCACGAAGGGTAAAAGGTCTTGGAGCACTGGCTCCCAATTAGCTTAGTACTGCAGAAACCTGTTTTTCAAAAGCCAAGGCATAGACTTTTGAATGCTCTTTGGAACATTTTGATATCTCTATGGTTGTTTTTGTTATGTGAGTGATGCCACGGACCTCCTGGGTGGGTTATGCGGACCTCTGCCATCAAGAATAAAAAGGATTTTGCGTGGTACCAAAAGAACATAATATGTTGCTCCTGAGGGGCGGGGAGTGTTTCACAGCTGTGGTGCTACCACTAAGCAGGCTCACTTCTCAGTTGCCCCCTACCTCACATGTTGGGGGTCCCTGGAGGAGAGCTTGCAAAGGTTACCCAAGCACCCCAGAAGTTCATGGTGGAAAAGGTGGTCCTTCACCTGGTTCCCTGGCTCCAAGCAACACAGGGTATTCAAGGTAGAGGGTCTTCTCGGCAGTGGCACCCGCCCTGTGGAACGCTCTCCCAGCAGATATAAAGGAAATAAACAACTACCTGACTTTTAGAAGACATCTGAAGGCAGCCCTGTTTAGGGAAGTTTTTAATGTTTGGTGTTTTATTGTGTTTTTAATATTCTATTGGGAGCTGCCCAGAGTGGCTGGGGAAACCCAGCCAGATGGGTGGGGTATAAATAATATATTATTACAAATTATTATTATTATTGTTGTTGTTGTTGTTGTTGTTTAGTCGTTTAGTCGTGTCCGACTCTTCGTGACCCCATGGACCAGAGGACGCCAGGCACTCCTGTCGTCGTCTTCTTCTTCTTCTTCTTCTTAATCAATCAATCAAATCTTTATTACCGTCCAGAGACCCAACAATTCACTACAAAACAATACACAATTTCGACAGCCCGCCTTCAGGTTACACAAGCATTTTGTTCAGACTGAGGAATAGGGATCATTGGTTCTTGCAACCACCGATAGAAACTTCGCCACTGCTAATGTTCTGTCATTTGTCCGGTCTTCCAGTAGGAACCTGACATAGTAAGCCTCTGATTTTCCCGGGAAAGGTACTAGCAAGGGTAATATCAGTTCAGCCCTGGCTTGCTCGGATTTCACACAGTGCAGCAAAATATGTTTTATAGAGTCAATGTCTTGGGCACATGAGCATAGTCTGTCCTGGTATGGAACTCCTCTCAATCTCCCATCCAACACTGCAGAAGGAAAGGGCCTGGGGACAGGGAGAAAGCCCAGGAAGCTGTTTCAGCACCAGCAAGGTAGATGCCCCTCTTGACTTCCAGACTATCACTATTTTCCAGGAGGATTCAGTCACGTACCATGCAATTCAGGTTGCGTAACTCAAGTTGACTGGGAGGCCTTGCAACCAACTTCCCCCAAAGATCAGGCTTTGTGCAGAAAGGGAAGTGAGAAGGAAAGGCACTGAATGCCTCTTGGGCACCTAGTACAGGATTGTCTATAGCTGACTGGCAATGCCACTCTGATGGCACTCAAGATGGAGTTGCTCTGGCCCCTTGATCATTTTGGCTACCCTTTCCTGCACCTTTCCCAGCTCTAGAATACCGCTTTTGAGATGCAGGGACCAGAACTGAACTCAGCCTTCCAAGTGGAGTCACACCCTGGGTATGTATAATGGCATTATGATATCAGCAGCTTTATTTGCAAGCCTTTCCCAAATTGTTCTCTAGCAGTCGGCTCGTCACCTTTTTCAGAGCAGCCACACATTGCACCGATGTTTTCCTCAGGCTATTGGTCACAACCCCGAGACCCAGCTAGGCATATACATGAAGGCGGGTGCTGGGCGGAGTGTTGCCCCATGTGCATAATCTTATGCCACTTTGATGCCCACCTCACTAGGTCCCTGGAGCATTTCACAACCTCTCTTTGTTTTAACTGTGCTGAACCATTTGCCATTATCAGCAAACTTGGTCACATTATTTATTTCATTAATGAATCGCTTCCCACGAGGCATCTCAGTGCAATTTGCAATGCAGCAACAGCATATATGAAGCAATAACTTACATCAGGGGTCAGCAAACCTTTTCAGCAGGGGGCCGGTCCACAGTCCCTCAGACCTTGTGGGGGGCTAGACTATTTGGGGGGGGTGAACGAATTCCTGTGCCCCACAAATAACCCAGAGATGCATCCTATATAATAAAGTGCAAGTGTCTCTGCATCCAGTCCCTGTGTCCCTGGGATTGCGCTACTGTGCATGTGCCCCACGGACAGCCGTTGGGACTTGGAACACAGAGACTTCGGGCAGCTGGGCAAAACAGTTGAGGCGGCGGGTGTGCGCGGGCACGCGGCGGGTGCAGTTCTCTGCTTCGAAGCAAGTCCCACCGAGGCTTTGCTCCCGAGTAAGCGAGAGTCGCGCTGCAGCATTCAGGGACCTCACTCCCGGGTCATATCGCTCAGCGCCGGGGCGGGAAACCCGCCTGCCAAGCAGCTCCACGCTCGGCGGGGCCTTCGCCCTCGCCCGCCCCCAGCTCCACCCTCTCCGCTCCCTTCCGAGGCGCCGAGGCCATGGCGACTCACTGGGCGTCGCTGGGCCTCCGAGCCCCGCTCGCTCGCCCTCCTCCTCCCCACCGCCCTCGCTTCCTGCTAGCGGCGCCCGGCAGCGCCCGCCTCGGCAGCAGCAGCGCCAGCTCGGGCGCAGGGGCGCTCGCCAGTTCCCTGGTGCGCACCGGAGGCTTCGTGGGAGGCCGCTGGGTGCAAGCGGCGGCCGCCTTCCCCGTGCATGATCCGGCCAGCGGCACGGAGCTGAGCCTGGTGGCGGACTGCGGGGCGGCGGAGGCGCAGGCCGCGGTGAGGGCCGCTACGAGGCTGGCGCTGCTTGGAGAGGGGCGTCTGCCAAGGTGAGGAAGGTTTGCGTGGCGCGGGGAGAGTTTCCAAGGCAGGGGGAGCCGATCATGCAAGAGCCCCACTCCAGGCTCCCTCCTACATGTGTTCTAGCGCCCGTTAATTTAACGGGCTTAATGTCTACTAGTTTTAAATAAAAGGACACATTCTTTTTTTTCTTTTTTTTAATTTTTTATTGCATTTTATTCCATACATCTCCACTGACAACACACCAACTACATACATAACCACAACCACCTCTACAAACACATAATACATACATTCAACAGCACATATACTGCTTATTTACTTACATAGAAATAAAAAAAAAAAATTAACATAATCATAGTCTAATCTGGTTACATTCATTACAGTATGTTTCCAATATATTTACCTCAGCTTCTAATACACTTCCCTTGTCGCTCTCTCCATTAATCCATAAACTTATATAAAAAATAAAAAAATAAAAGGACACATTCTACTCATGTAAAAACACGCTGAGTCCCGGACCATCTGCGGGCCGGATTTAGAAGGCGATTGGGCCGCATCCGACCCCCGGGCCTTAGGTTGCCAACCATGCAAGGGTTGTACTTGATGACCCTTGTGTACCTTCCAACACTGCAATTCTGTGACTCTATAAAAATCTTATCATGTGATAAACTTAGCCTCCTCAGAGCAAATGCCACAATCTTCCCTTAAAAACAGTTAAAACCATGTCTCATGTAAAAAATTAAAAAACAAACAAACAGCAATTAGATATAAAACAATTAAAATGCTTTAACAAATCAATGTAATGACTACAGAAGCATAACAGGGCAGCTGTGGAGCAACTAATTCAGTAGCACAAGATTTGCCAAACTTTTAGTGGTCCCCCATGCCCCTGAGGTTTGGTTGGCCTTTATTGTGCCTGATTCTTTACTGGGGGGGGGGGCTGCCCTGTGGTACTCCCTTCCGGGTCACTTTTCTGTGGGAGCTTATCATAAGTTTTAAGTGTCCATACACTTTTTGTATCTATAAATTTCAATTTTACTGTTGTATATGTTTTAAATGTTTGTTTTATAGTTGGGATTGTATCCCCAAGTATGTTTTATCTGCTGGTCTCCGACCGTAATAATAAACTATCTATCTATCTATCTACTCCCTACCAATGTAAGTTTGACAGGAGCAATCCCTGTGTTCCTGTATGGAGAAGGAAGTTATTACCTGTACTAGATGCAGAAACACTAAGGAGAATCCTTCTCACTAAAGCTGCAGAGGATCTTTGCTAACGGGACTTACTTCTGAGTAAATATAATATAAGCATGGTGTGCGGTGAGTAAAGAATTAGACAAAGATTGTCAGGCGATGAAGAGCTATATTAAGTACTGTGTGAAGCTATTGCTTTAATTTAATCCCAAACATATGGAGGAGGCCAGGTTGGCGAAATCTGCCTTAAAAGATCCAACCAGAGGCTGAGAAACTCCCTGCTGCCTTTTTAAGGAAAATAAATGTACACAGTAGCCAGGCAGAGCCTCCTAGGTGTGGGCAGCAGCAGCAGCAGCAAAAGAGGGAGGCAAGAGTTGCAGATAGATGCTGATAGCTCACAGTGGCAAAGGGAAGCCTTCCTTGTGACCTGGGAACAGGCAGGGGGATCTACAGTCAATCACTTTATTTCAGCTTTAAGCTCATAAGAACAACAGAACTAGAACAAATACACAGTACAATTAGATTAAAAAAATTAGAACCAGTAAAACTTAGGTAAAGGTAAAGGGACCCCTGACCATTAGGTCCAGTCGTGTCCGACTCTGGGGTTGCGGTGCTCATCTCGCTCTATAGGCCGAGGAGCCGGCGTTTGTCCGCAGACAGCTTCCGGTTCCGGGTCATGTGGCCAACATGACAAAGCCGCTTCTGGCAAACCAGAGCAGCGCACGGAAACGCCGTTTACCTTCCCGCTGGAGCGGTACCTATTTATCTACTTGCACTTTGACGTGCTTTCGAACTGCTAGGTTGGCAGGAGCTGGGACCGAACAACAGGAGCTCACCCCATTGTGGGGATTCGAACCGCCGACCTTCTGATCAGCAAGCCCTAGACTCTGTAGTTTAACCCACAGCGCCACCTGGGTCCCACTCTTAAGTAAAACTTAAGAGAGTACAAATTAGAAATAGATACTATTAAGAAATTTTCAGTTTCCAAACAGCAGTCCATTACGACGTTTATATGTCAAAACGGAAGTTAAAAATTTCGCCATTTGTAAAGTTACATGCTGATCTGTATCTTGCAATAAAAAGGCCAGGCGAAAATCTGCCGGGTGCCCAGGCAACTTATGGATTAATGGTAACAGTAAGTTCTTCCAGACAACAGAATATAAAGGACATATAAATACTATATAGTGAAGTGTTTCGATCGATCTATTATCACAGGAACATAAAACCAAGACTTGGCCCCTAGAAAATCTACGAAAAAGGGAATTCGAAGGGAAAACATTAAAACGTGCTTCGATAAAGGCAAAACGATAACTGGCAATAGAAAGGGATGATAGGTAAGATGGCACATTAGTTGGAGAAATAACTCCCAGGGGGATCTACAGTATGCAACAGATTGTGCAACCTATGGTGCAGCAAACAACAGTGCAGCAACCTGCTTATGCATTCTCTTGTGCAACAATGTTCCACAAAATATTTCACCCATGGAGTGAAATATAAATCAAAATGACTTTAGCACAGCACCACACTGGATACGACCCAGAGCCATTTTTAACAAACATTATTTTATTGTGCTTTTGTTGTTGCTGCTGCGGCTGTTGCTATTGTTAATGCCAATAAAACAAACGCAACATCAAAAAGCAGCCTAAACTAAAAAACCCATGCCAGCTGGGGAGGAGTGGGCCAGCAGTCGTAGGTTATGCTCACATTCAGTTGATGGAGGGGATGGGTATCATCAAATACCTCTAAATTACGTGATTCCATATAGGCTTATCATACAGCTTGGAAATTATCTGACTTCTCTAATTAATGTGGGTTTGGGGGATCCATCTGGAAAATGTCCTGAGTCCCTTCTCATTCTGGTGGTCTGGTACCCAGTGAGAGTTAGAATCTAACAGAGGAGGTTGCTGGACATGTCAGACAAATTTCTTTGTAAGGCATTGACCTTAGCTGGCTGCTTAAGTGTCTTCATTAGCATCCCAAAAGAATGATGGGGCCTCCAGGCTAAGGGTGGGTCTTTCCTCTACCCCCCTCACCTAGCTGCTGGGTAGGAGAACAAGAGCCAGGAGTAGCATGGGTGAGCTGAGCTGGAAACAGGAGGGAAGCTGTACAGGCTCAGCCACTCCTCCATTTGCCCCACTGCCTTACCCCAGGAAAACCCACGGTTTACTGCTGAATCAAACCAAATGGCAATCGGGGTTTTCATGGAAAAACCCTTTCAGTGGTCAAGACAAGAGTGTGTTTTCCCAGGGAAAGCTGTGGGGCATGCAAAACTGCTCACACCAGTGTCTAGAAAGAATGGGGCAAGCAGAAGTCCTGATGAGCCCAGAGACCTGCTTGCTCTGGGCTGGATCCAAATGGAGAAGCAAGTTCTATTGGGATCTTAATGCTGTGAGCCCCTCCACCTTATGCTCAGGTTGTACAAGGTGCGACCAGAAAGTTCGGTGAATGGTCACAGAAATCGGACAGCAAGAAATATTCGAATATACAGGTACATACCTTACAGGCCTTCAAAGTAGGCCCCCTCTGATACAACGCACTGTTGACAACGTTCGTAGAACTGTCGGAAACTTCTGGATAAGTCCTCTATTTGTACTGCTTTCAGTTCCCTCGTCACAGCAGCCTGGACGTGTGAAATGTTGGAAAATCTGTGCCCTTTCAGTGCAGATTTCAGTTTTGGAAAAAGAAAGAAATCCGGTGGGGCCAGATCGGGAGAATATGGAGGATGGGACAACTCAGCAACCTCAGTAACGATTTCATGCAGAATATGCAATTCTTCCGCCATCATTCGGACGGACAAAGGCCGATCCTGCATCAATAACTCACAAACTCTGTCGACATTTGCCACCGTTCTGCTGGTCAGCGGTCTGCGAGATCGAGGGTCATCTTCGATGGTTTGCCACCCTTCATGGAAACGCTTAAACCACTCATAAACTGCCTTTTGAGTTACAGCTTCATCTACGTACACAATTGTGAGCCTTCCTTGGGTTTCCGATGCCAATTGGATGTTCAAATATTTCTCAGTTTCCGATTTCTGTGACCATTCACCGAACTTTCCGGTCACCCCTTGTATATATGTGTAAATAAAACCATATATCCTAAAGACACCACCGTTTCCGCACACCTGCATTCTAAGGAAACCAAACCTGAGTAGGTGCCTGGAACCCTCAGACTGACACCTCAGAAGCGCGGCTGAGGTAGAAGCAGCCATTTTGCAAGTGAAGCATTAGATGTTCTTTATACACTTCTCTTTGTTTGTTTTTGCTATGATTTCACTTGCAAGCTGGCCCACTCTACTTCAGATCAGCCCCATTCCCAGTTTGCTATCTATAATAGGAACACAAGAAGCTGCCTCATACCAAGCAGGGGCAAAACTAGGCTTTATTTCACCCGGGTCAAAGACTCAGTTTGGTACCCCCCCATGCACATTTGCATACACACAGAGAGAGGCTGGGAGCTTCAATGGCGTACCTGTGGAGGCTTCACCCAGGGCAAAAAAACCTGGCTAGCCTCCCCTCTCCCCCCCAGCTACAGCTCTGCACCAAGTCAGCCCATTGCTCCACGTTGCTCAGTATTGGGAACTTCTACATACAAAGCAGATGCCCAACCACTGAGCTACAGTCCTTCCTCTGGGGGAAGATCTACCTAGCCAGGGGTGCCAGACATCCTTCCCTGCTTTCCAGGACCGCCTTGCCCACGGCAGTCCTGAAATTGCTCAAGCAAAGAAGGAAGCCAACACCCACTGAGCTGAGCAAGAAGGGGGTCCTTCATAGAAACCCTGGGAGCTTTTGGGCGAAAAGACAACACTTGCACTTGAAAGCCCCAAACCCTGACAGGCAGTGGACAGCCTAATAAGGAAGCATTTGACCCAGGCAGCCAATCCAGCTTCCCTCGCAGCCCCACCACGGGCGGGCGGGCGCTTGGTATCCCAGCATCTGCCACTGGAATGGAATGCAGCAGCAGCAGCAAGAGAAGCAGCAGAAACCCATGACACAAAACAGGCCAGCGCCGAAGGAGGAAGAGAAGCTGCAGGGAATCCTTGGCATCTCCCAGCAGGCGGAGGGGGGGGGCTGTTGCTCTCCCAGGTTCATAGCCTGAGCTCCAAAAGCAGAAAAACCACACTTCCGGGGACTGGCCCAGGGAAGCAGCTGCCACTGGGCGATGCCTCCCAAGCTAGAGAGCACTTTACAGAAGGTTTGTGCTTTCCAGGAACCCCCTGCCATGCAACAAGCTGGCCAAAGAACTACTGTTCTGTGCTGTGAAACCGCACTGCAGTGCAAAGGATTCTGGGGCACAGGTGGTATATGCTTGGGGTGGGGGGAGCACCTCCATTTATGTGTGTGCGTGCGTGCGTGCGCGCACACACACACACACACACACACACACACACACACACACACACACACATACACAATATGTACTTGCACACCGAACAGTTTTTGTGTCCAGAGTACAGAGACCACTGAGAAAGACAGAGGTCCGAACATGTTTGGGTTCTGTGATACTTTGTGAGTTATATCTTATTAGAAAAACAGCCATGAATATTTCTAATGCAGAAAGCTTGGAAATACAAATATAAGCAACTATATGGATTTTTGTTACTTTTTATTAGATGCTATTGTCATTTTATGTTGTTTTTTGTGATTGTAAGCTTTTCAAATTGTTTTAATGCTGTATTTTTAAACTGTTATAACCCACCCTGGGATGTTACGGGGAAGGCTGGGTAATAAATAAAGGTAATAGCAATTATCATCATCTGTTCCCATTGTTTATATTTTGTCAGTATACTCTTGTTTGTGCTCTTTTGCTTTGAATATAGGCAGATATTCATTGTTCTTATTTTAATTGTCATTTGATTCCATAAAGTTATTTCTTTTTGCAATCTATTTTTATTCATAATTTTTTACATGTTATAACAAAACACTCGAATATTCCTTTAAAGAAAAATATACATATACATACATGGATATACATATACATATAGTATATGTATATCCATAAAGTTATTTCATGTACAAATTTACGTTAGGTTTGCAACTATTTTAAAACCAAACCTGCATTTGATTACCTATTTCTGAATTCTTATTATTACTTTTTTTTACAATGTGTTTGTCTTCTGCTGGTCCTCCTGCTCTGCCTGCCAATGTGGTTAATGGAACGGAGGTTTTTAACCAGAGGTTGGAAGGCCATCTGTCAGGGATTCCTTGGCTGTGATGCCTGCATTTCAGGGGGTTGAACTAGGTGACCCTTTGGGTCCCTTCCAACTCTACAACTCTGTGATGCTGAAAATAAAAAGGTGAAGTAAGATTCAACTGCTGATCAGATTCTGCAGGGGGAATGGGAGGATGCCATCTTGCCCTTTGTCTCAGGAAGCAAAATTACTTGGGTAGTGCTGTGCTGGCTGGGGCTGATGGGAATTAGAGTCTAAAACATCTGGAGGGCGCCAGGTTAAGGAAGGCTGATCTAGATGCACACAGAATTCATGTGGGGTGTTTGCCAGGCTGGCTAGGCCTCACTTAAGTGGAGTGTAACACCCAACACACACTCACATTGCATGGGAAGAGATTTAAGAAGCTGCCAAGGGAATATTGCTTCGTCTCCTGGAGCTCCCAAGCCTAGGAGCCCCTCTTGCCAATGGTTCACTTGCTTTCACAGCCGTAGTTTGTAAGCTGTGCAAATGCTTCTTCCCATAGGGCATGGCTAAACTATGGGACTTACTTTTTATTCAATTCTTACTTAGTGTGCTTTAAAACAACTTCTGCTGCAAATTCCAGAGCAACTCCAGTTCACTCTCCATATTGCAGATAGGAAGGGTCTCTGGCGGAAGAGATTGGCTTAGGACAGCCCTGCAGTGCGGTTCACACTGAATAAGAAAAAGAGGAACTTTTCATTTTGCTAGATTCAGGCAAGTAGCCGTGTTGGTCTGACGCAGTCGAAATATATATAAAAATAAAATAAAAATAACAATATTTATTTATAAATAAATAAAAATTAATATATTATTTTTTATATTTTCATTTTGCTGTTATCTTTTAGGGTATCGAGGGTGAGGTTAGACACACTGGTGCTGGAGCCAACTAAATAAAAATATTGAAATTCTCCACTGATTTCTTCTTCTTCTTCAGGGTAGCACTCACTTCTGTACCTGGGAGTATTATAGATGGCTTTCCAATGTGAACCAGAGCATGGTCTATGCAGACAAGGAGATGGGTCTTCTCCGTCTGCTTCTTACCTTTCTGTCTCTTCCTCCCTTTCCATCTTCTCCATTCTATTCCCCCTCCCAGCCAGCTGTCAGTCCCCCAGTTTCCCCTCTGCTCCCAGTAAGCATTCCATGCCACAGAGTTGTAGATGATGCTTCTCACCCACTGATCTGTTTTCAGTTTACAGACTGGAAGAAGCACCTGCAATCAAGTGACAAGGCGGGGTGGCAAGACAGGGATGGGGAACCTGTGGCCCTTCGCATGTTGCTGGACTACAGCTCCCATCATCCCTGGCCATTGGCAATGCTGACTGGGGTGGATGAGAGTTTAGTGTTGTGAAACATCTGGAACATACATTGGTTACACCTGCTTGAGAAAGAGAGAAGTGACACCACACTTGCGTTCTTTTTATAGGTGTATTTATTATTTAAAATATTTTAAACCTGCCCTTCATTGCAATGTGATACGAGGACAGGGTACAAGATGTAGAGGTACCAGAGTCATTTTTCCAACAGTAAACCTATTTTTAAATCTCTATATCGAACTAACCCTCAGTCTAGGCCTTTAGGTTGCTGGTCTAGGCCTTAAAGCATTACTTAAGGGGTTGTCCAACTTGAGCTAGATGGTTCAGTGCATATCGGCACTTGCTGGAACTGAAAGTTCATAGCACAAATCAAGTGCAGATCCATCCTTTGGCAAACCGTGCCAAGAATGGAACCAAGAAGCTATTCCTTTGGATTCTCTTTTCCTATAACTCCTATCTCCTCCCTCTCCCTGAAACGGAAGCCTGGAAGAACTTGTGATTTATCTATCTTTTGAAGAATTCCTGACAACAAAAAACACAATCTTCCTGCATATGCTCATTTCCTTCCAACGTAAACATCATTTTGTTGTTGCTCACCAGAAGACGAGCTATTGGCACAGCACTTGGGGAATCCACCAAAGGCTTCCATCGGTGTTTATGAGCTTTGGAGAAAATTCTATGTTTGCAGCTTGAAAGGGAGGAAACAGATGAATTTATGCGCTCAGCATATCGCAAACAGATTTTTATAGGTTATTAATTTGCTTGATTTTTTGATTAAGGTTCAGCAGAGTAAAGCCTGAAGAGGATCAGTGAGCAGCCAAATACTACTTGAATTAAGTTTAGTGATATCTCCTAAGAGTTCCTCTCTCCTCCCTAATTTAACAACTGCATGAGATCAGAAAGAATGTGAAACTCTTGTGGTGTTACAGGGAGAGCCTTGGGAATTGCTGCATAGAGGGGGTACTATTAGTCATCATAAATTAACGTAGAGGACAGTTAATGGCTGCGAAAGGCATGAAGGCATTTGCTTTATCGAAGGTCCAGTACCATCACTTCCTGCTCCAGGATAGTCACGTGACTGCAGGTCTGAAAGGGAAAAGGAAATGAGCAGTCAAGAGCAGGTGGGGTGGCTAAATTCAACATAATGTACAGGCTGAAAGTGATACTAATTGTAAATGGTGCATGGCAGTCTTAGGGTATTCCAAGTACCTCAACGTGCCCAGCAGATTCCCCCTTCAGTGAGAGGTTTAGGAACAATGTGCTTCCCACCCAGGTGATCTGGGTTGCCATCACACACCCAACCCCCAGCTGCCTCTGCCTCAGGGCTCCATCCCAGATTCCCTGAATAGCAATGGGACCAAGGGCTAGCCCTGGGACAAGCAAAGCACTTCAGAAGCTCTCATTGGTTGCAAGAGTTTGTGCTGAGAATATCTTCTGCAGTCAAAAGCTCCAGCATCCACTGGAATTTCTTTTTCCTGGCTGCAATCCTAACCTTTGAGTAAGCCCTCTTAAATTCAATAGGACTCACTCCTAAACAGGCATTAGGATTCCACTATAAATTCTGATATTTTTAAGGTGGAGAAAAATCCACACCATCCTGCTTCACTGGCAGTTTCCAGCACTACACAGAGAAAGAATCTCAACTAGTGGGGAGAGAAAAAGGAGACATTCTCTGACCCTAGCAGGCATCAGAACAGAAACTGGATAAAGGCTTTCCTGTTAGCATGCCATTGCAGTACAGGTAGGATTCGGGGGAATCAGCAAGAACCAGGCCAATGCACTTTGGATATACTTACTGTAAAGAGCGGGGGATCTTTGCTATGTGGATGGAACCCTTTTTGCCTACAGGAAGAGATCTCTTCCATGCCATGGTCTGTCAATTTAAAGAATCCAGTCCTAGAAAGATTGTAAATAAAATCACTTGTATGCCTCAAAACTGAGAGCAGGTTTTAGGTGGACAAGTTTTTTGTAACATATTTATTTAAAGCTCAATCATTAGCACTTCTGGGTTTCCTACATATTTTTTGTATACCGCTTTGAGGGTGTGTGTGTTTTTTAAAACAATCAAGTGATGTATAAATGTAATAAACTGAACTGAACAACAATAAAATAAACGGTATACATAAAATATTTTAGGTATCTGTGGTCTCTTCCAGTGGATGGGATGAGCGAGACTTGCCTTTTATATTTATGAATGCGTTTTTAGGGTTATCTCCATTCTGATTTTAATTTTTGTACTATTGAGTTACTTTTTGTAAAAGAAGTGACTAATAAGTGCATATAACAACAACATCATCATCATCAGAAAGTCATGAAGAGAACATAGTCTAAGAAGAGCCCTACTAATTCATAAAAATTGGAAGGCAAATCACATAGATACAGGAAAATGGGAGAGAGATCTGCAGATGGAAATCCCATAAGAAGTTTGGAAATTCTTATCTGGTAGCTAAGAATTTTAGAGAAAATTGTGGTGAAATGGCTGTATAACGGCATTGGTTGTCACGGAGGAGTAAATGGGCAGGAGGGTTAGGCAATGGGAGGCACTGGTTTGGCAAAGACAGTAAAGGAGATTTCACCTCTGTCTGGTGAAGAATGTTGGAAGGTGAGAAGATACTGAAGGATGATATTGTCATAAATGAACGAATTTAAGACAAGATTAACGATCCACTATCATGTCTTTTTAATTATGTGGACAATCAAAGAATATCCAAGAACAGCCAAACCCTCATACTGAACATATTAACATACTGATCTGTTGTGGTGAAGAGTGCAGGGCCTGCTCCTTCTGCAAGGCCTTTACCAGCTGGCCTAGGGGGCGGGGGGCAGATTCACAGCAATGAACTCTTGGGGCAGTGCTGGGGGGGTCTGCTATTGTTTTTCCTGCTCCATGCGTCTAGTGTGTTTTATAATGCTTTTAATATTATTTTAATCTGTGTGGTTTAAAATTCTGATTGTTTTTTGGGGTGGTTTTTAATGTTTAAATGGGGTTGGGGGTTATTTTAATTTGTGTGTAATTGTACATGGTTTCTCTTTTATTATTTTCTATTGGTTTATTGCTTCATTTTTTAGTTCGTATAAGAAAACTTGTTTTTAAGGGGATAGGTTCAAGGCTGGCCTGGGAGTGGGCCCTATGGCTGGGGCAGATCCTACCCGGGGGATGCATTAGGGCACCAGATCTTAGTGATCACGGGGAGCAGAATTCTCCCCATCTGTGATTCCCAGCAACTGGTACTCAAAGACCTGGTGCCTCTTTTGATTACTATGTTACTATGACTAGCCGTCAATGAGTCTTATTTAGCTATTTAGAAAGAAATCCTAGAACCGCTTATTATTAACACAACCTCCAAGGTGGGGTGAGGAACGTATGTTCTGGAAGCACAAGGATGCAAATTCATCTGCTGAATGTGCCTAATCCCCTTAGTAGAACCTAGTTCCTCCTTGCATCCTTAATTCTCTCCCCCCCCCCCCAAATTGTCCCAATTTTCCAAAATCTTTTAAAACTCTATTGAAGTGCAGCCTTGGTTAACTACCTTTCTTATGGTTTTTATCAGAGCTATTTTTCTAGAAAAAGAGGTGCCAGAGCTCCCCATGAATTTCTCCCTTGTTCTCTTAGAATAGCAATGGTGCCCACCTGAGAGGGGCCGTAGCTGAGTTCCTGTGAGCTCTGGCTGAAAAAAAGGCCTGGTTAATATTATTTTAAATCCCCCCCTTCTACATTCCTCCTAGGCCTCATCTGCCCTCTCTTCTTGGCCTAAGTACCAAACCTCTGTTAGAATGCGGTGCAGAATGGAATGAACGCAGCACATGTATTTAGTCTGCAGTACAAATAAATTGAACACTTACTCCTGGTATTTTGGCGAACAAACAATAGCTATAGACTCCGGCAGCATCATCTGATAGGAGCAGTGCGTATGTAGATCTACACTGGAAAGGAACGCTGTTTGGGTAGGATGTGTCTAAATAAGGATGGAGGAAAAGAGGGGGAAATTAAAATCAAGCACCAAGAAAGGCATGGCTAATTCTTGACAACCACCAAGCAAGTGGGAAAGGCTCCTGCTTCTCTAAGGAAACATTAACATGACCTTTCATAGCTCTTTATCAAAGTGATCACCTTCCCCACCCCCCTCCCCCACCCTGCCCTAGAAATCTAAGTCCAGACTGGGGGAAGCAGAGAATAAGCAGGTGCAGTGCTGACCCAACATATTTGGATGCTCGATAAGTAAATTCAAATGTCGTCCTGCACAAAGACTAGGACACAGAGCTCAATCTGCAAAGAAGTTTTCCTATGTAAGCCCCACTGAAATGAATGAGAGCTGACTAAGAGCACAGCCAAGGATGGTAGCCCTGGGATGATGATAAATAATAATAATAATAATAATAATAATAATAATAATAATAATTTATTATTTATACCCAGCCCATCTGGCTGGATTTCCCCAGCCACTCTGGGCGGCTTCCAACAGAACATTAAAATACAATAATCTATTCAACATTAAAAGCCTCCCTAAACAGGGCTGCCTTCAGATGTCTTCTAAAGGTCTGGTAGTTGTTGTTCTCTTTGACATCTGAAGGGAGGGCGTTCCACAGGGCGGGTGCCACTACCGAGAAGGCCCTCTGCCTGGTTCCCTGTAACTTGGCTTCTCGCAGTGAGGGAACCGTCAGAAGGCCCTCGGCACTGGACCTCAGTGTCCGGGCAGAATGATGGGGGTGGAGACGCTCCTTCAGGTATACTGGACCGAAGCCATTTAGGGCTTTAAAGGTCAGACAGATTCAGCCGATGGGTGAGAGGGTGTGGTCAGGGCCAGCCAAAACATTTTGCTGCCTGAGGCTGCAAATAATTGTCCCCACTACAAGTCAAGTTATTTGGGAACCGGAGGCAGAAAATACACAGAGCAATTCAACAACAGCAGCAGTTTGCTGCCCTTTCACGAAACTCAAAATTAGCTGCCTGAAGCAGCTACCTCACTGTGCCCAATGCAAGAGCTGGCCCTGGGTGTGATAAGCACACACACACCCCTCCCCACCATACACAGGCATACAAGTATAGTCACATTTCACTGAGAAGTTCTACTGCACAAGAGGAGCTCACTAGGGTTTTGCACCCCCCAGCAGCAGGTTGCTTTGGGACCTTCCACAAATCTCTGAATTTGTCTTCTGTTCTACAGCAGGCAGCAGCCAATCGCTTTGCGGGGAAAGCACAAGAACCTGGCAAAGACTCAGCCGGTAACAAGTACACCCACAAACAGGCTTTTGCACCTGGAAGGCCTTGAGCAAAGGCTTACATGGATCCATCCCAGAGTGATAAGGCTGTACTGATCCTGGATCAGGAAGAGCTCCTCCTCATTCTCAGTGTTGCAATAGTCAGGGCCCCCGTGCTGCTTGGGGATGATGACATGGGTTATTGTGAATTCATTCTTCATCTGGAAGGAAAAAAAAAAAAGAAGGGCAAGGAAGAGGAATTAGCAACAGCCAACAGTGCTTCCATTCAAACGCCACACAGCCCCAGGGACATAAACATAATGGCCTACGAATGGAATGGCCCAGCACCACACTCCCAGCTTCAGAGACGTTAGAGACCTGGACAGTTTGGATGTTTTAGTGAACATCCAGGAGCTTTCCCTTCTCCTCCTCCAATTACTGTTCACTTCCTGGTCTGATTTTTCAATGCCCTCTTGCTGATCCTACCAGCCTCACCTGCACTGCAATGGGCAGAATTAATGACCCTTGGGGTTCCTCCCAACTCCACAGTTCTATGAACTAGGCCACTGGTGACTAACCTTGACACTCCAGATGTTTTGGAACTACAACTCCCATCATCCCTAGCTAACAGGATCAGTGGTCAGGGATGATGGGAGTTGTAGTCCCAAAACATCTGGAGTGTCAAGGTTAGCCATCACTGAACTAGGCTGTACCTCCCCTTCCGATAAAAATGCCAAGCTCCTCTTGCTGTGTAAGGATCCCCCCCACACAATTCCCTGCCTCCTCTATCACCCATATTTTTATTCCATTTCTCTTAGCAGGGGTTCTAGGTAGGAGGGAGCCCATGGCACAGTGCCCACAGGGAAGCCCCTCTCCTACCTCAGTGTCACCCACCAACACCCCAGTAGGGACTGAGGCAGTGGGCAGCAGACATACATACTCTGGAGGAGTGCCCATTCAAATTCCCCACAGTGCTTCCAAGATAGTGGTGTTCCATGGTAAATTAAAATAGCAGCTCTCAGACACATCCCCCACCCCTGGAACACCACATTAACTTCCTATGTTCTTTTTGGGGCACTGTGCAGCGCCTGGATGCAGCTGCTGACGCAAAAATGTATCAGAAGGGTTGCTCAAGGCAGGCACCACTTGTGGGTCCTGCTGGGGCTGCAGAAACTGACTGAGATGTGGCTAACTGATCGACACCATCATTTATACATGGTGTTCCCGTAACACAAGCAACCCATGATCAATGACATGATTAATGTCATTAAACAATGTAATCATAGAATCATGGAATTGGAAGTGACGACAAGGGCCATCCGATCCAAGCCCTTGCAATGCAGGGATCCCAGCTAAAGATTTACTGACAGATGGACACCCAACCTCTGTTTAAAAACCTCCAACGAAGGAGAGTCGATAAATCAAAGGGATAAAATAAAATTTAGAAATATCCAGTATAAAAAGACAGCAACATGCCATACCATAATCAGAGAACACTGAAACATTTTTAGATAGATTAAAAGGTCTGTTTTGCTGCTGGCTCTTGATTTTACACCCCTCTGCTGCCGTGTTGTTGTTTAATTTTACTGAATTACTTTAAAAAAACCACCTGTGTCCCACTTTAAGAATCCAAAGGGCAAAAGCTGCCTAGATGAATAAATCTTCCACCTAGAGAAGTTTAAGGGAGGCTGAAGGCAAAGAAAAATGGGTAAAATTGGCTTTCTGGCTACAGTGTAAAAATATAAAAGCCAAGCTGAAAAAACCCTCAAGTGTTGGATGTTGCAAATACCGGTATATTTAAGAGCTTCATTTTAAAAAATTGAAAGAAGTGGTCCTAATGTATTACAAACTAAAGCAAAGGTTGCAGTGCATCATTTTTTTTAAAAAAAAATGATGCATTTATCATTTTACCAAAACTCATTGAAGCCACCATAACCTTCGAAGGTGTGAAACTATAAGCTGTACTATCCCATATCCAGAGCAGCATCAGACTAGGGTTGTATTGTAGGCTCCTGCACTGGTGAAATATGTGGACATCACCACCATCTGTCTGTCCATTGCCTCTGGGCTGTCTATTACCTCTTAGCCTTGCTGCCCACTCAGTCTTGCTGCTTCTCCACCACTCCTGCTGACAGCACACACCCTCTCTTGTCTCTAACTCAGGGGTCGGCAAACTAAGGCTTGCAGGCCGGATCAGGCCCACCTAGGTCATAAATCCGACCCACCATGAAGCCAAGACTCCCAGTGATGCCGACGGGAGGAAGAGGCCGAGCTCTGCCACGCCATCGCTGCACCAGGTTTACCTCATCGGCGTTTGATTGGCAGAGACGTCCCTGCGCCACGCTGAGGTAAACCAGGCACGGTGTCTGATTGGCAGAGCTGCCACCGCTCAACCTCTTCCTCCCGTCGCAAGGAGGCAAGGCAGCGCCTACCGCCAGTTCCGGCTCCTCCCGCCTCGCCACCTCCGGAAGTCCGCTTTCCCTTCCCCGCCAGCTTCTACCTGCGCCGCCAGGAGACCGCCAGGAGATGCCGCGTCTCGGCGCATAGCCGCACCCTGCCCTGCCATTGGATGCACAGACACTAAAAGCCCTAAAGACGCGCTTACTCACAAGTAAGCCGCAATTGTTTCAAGGCCACTTGTTCAGTGCCTGAAGAACTGCTCAAGCCCACTAACATGAATTGCGCTACAGATCGCGCCCCTGGGAAGGTAAGCGCAGTGGCTGGCCCCCCTCGCCTCTTCTTCCAGCCCGCCACAAGGTCTGAGGGACAGTGGAGCAGCCCGCAGCTTTAAAAATTTGCCGACCCCTGCTCTAACTCTTATACAAGGTCTCCTCCAAAAGATGCCCCTTGGTTCATATTTTTGGTACTGCAGCAAGGCAAGGAGAACTGTTGTTCAGACAAGTAATGTGATAATGTACAGTTAGATCTAAGCAGTATATCCTTTGCATTGTTAAAGGTATACCGGTATATACGGATATATATATATTTCTTTTTGTTTATGATTTTTATTTCTTTTTCTCTTTTCTTTCTTTTCTTTTCTTTTCTTTTCTTTTCTTTTCTTTTCTTTTCTTTTCTTTTCTTTCTTTCTTTCTTTCTTATATTTAAGTATTGAATGTCTGTTCCTAAATAGTTGATATTGGAATGTTTTAATTTTGTTGTGAAATTGTTAAACATGAATAAAGTTTAATTAAAATAAATAAATAAATCACGGGGGGGGGGGGACCCAAAAGCTGACTTTTTGCAACTTGTATCTTCTCAGGGTGAGTTTTTGCAAGAAAGAGTGTTCATGAACGTTCCATGACTTCACATCAGCGCAACCAGTTTTACATATATGCAACAGCTTTGACATATGCACCCATGTTCTTTAAGTGATGCAAAGCAAGTTAATATTAATAAACACAAATATTTCCAAGTAATCAAATCAGCAACTTGAGAGTCTTGAAACAGGGGACTACCAAATATTGACATGTGATTATCCCAGAAGTCACCTTACCAGCTTCCCACAAAGGATTCCACATGTCTCTACACCCCTTGCAGTGTTTGCATCCGCCAACTGGAGGAATTTATGACAGAGTTCTCTGGGGACAGTCACATGGCGAAGTCCTTCCATAGTAGTATCTGCAAAGAGGAGAGGAGAGAAGATTTTGATGTGCAATGTCACAGGCATATATCAGGCCTGGTTCTAGCCTAAGCTTTTATCCTGAACTGCTAGTTCGCTATGAGTGTGTGTGTGAGGGAGGAAGGAAGGGAAGCATTCAAACATATGAGCATAGCTGTCAACCCTCCCTTTTTTTGCGGGAAACCCCCTTATTTCAATGCCGTTTCCCGCTGCTATCCCGGATTGTTGATATCCCTTAAATTTCCCGGATTTCAAAGGAAGCAGCTCCTCTCCCTCCTTGCCAGCCAGGGAGGCTCCTCAGCTGCGTTGCTCGGCTGCCAATAAGGAGTCTGAGACCGACTGGGGGCGGAGCTTGCATGCCTTGTGCAGCCAGACCCTCACGCCCAACCAGACAGCCTGCCTGCCGTCTACGCGCTTGCTCTTTCGCTCACTCGTTCGCGCGCAGCCTCTGGAGCGCAGGGTGGCGAGGCTACTTGGTGCCATTGCACTGCCCTCGCGGCATCCCTTATTTTCAAATCCGAAAGTTGACAGCTATGCATATGAGTCAATGCCTGCAGTCTGAACTGAATGGTCCAGACACAGATTTACTACATGATCTGTTGTTTGGAAGAATAGGCCACAGGAAGATTGTTTTGAGACCAGCACTTTAAAAAAAAGTGCCAGTGGTTATTTCAAACAGAATTAAGAGGTAGCCCAAAGATGCTGCTGGTAAGTGGATGCACACCTAGAAATAAAAAGCTCAGGTGTGCTGCATAAGGTCCAAAAGCCCTTTCCAATATGTGTGTCACCCCTTACATTCCACAGGGAAGGACCTACTAACAGAACTCATGACCATCGCTCCACTGCAAAAATGTCTCAATGTTGCAGGATTCTCTGTATTTCAGGACTGCCTTCTGAAAGAACTGATAATATTTTCAGTGAGCAGATAGAGGAAAATTTAGGGGCGGGTAGGATGAAAGGTAGGCTAATATTCAAGGATTAAGTTAGAACCCAGGTTTCTCCAATCAACCACTGAAGTCCACAAACTTGTTGGGTCCTTGGAGAATGGCTGTCTTGTCACATCCTGCCCCTGCAACTAGCCACTCAGGTGCGCTGGGTTCCACCCAACAGTGGGAGGAGGCCTGACAGCGCCCGTTGCGCCCCCTCAAAGGCCCCAAAAGCTGTGGGAGGGTCCAACAGAGCCCATCATGCTGCGGAATAGAGGGGGGCGGCCCCCTCAGTGAACGTTTGGGGGGGGGCTTGGCCCCCACAGCCCCGCGTGCATGCACGCCTATGGCCACTCAAGAGCATGAGGGCAAGGCAGGAAATATGACGGGCTTGTGAGACAGCTCAGCTTCAGACGGCAAAATAGTAGCAGAGGGATCTGTATCTTCTGCAGAGAACATACCAGATCCTAGAATCAGAATTGGAGAGTTGGAAGGAACCCAAAGGGTCTTCTAGTCAACACTCTACAATACAGAAATCTGGATCGGCACAAGCAGGGGTTTAAGTGGTACAAAAGTGGTGTAATTTAGTTTTAGAACATTCTCACATTGTAGGTGAGGGGTTTGTTCATGTTTTGATGTGGAAGGGAAGGAGATCTGTCACCCAACAGCCAAACAAGGTGGGTCAAGGCATACTAACTGTTTTCTGGAGTTCCCAAAGCTCCAGGTTTCAGAGACCTGTCCACAGTGGGGGTTTTTGGCAGCACTCCTCCTCCACTGGGGCTCAAGGGCTTGAGCACGCCAGGTACCAAGGGGCCATCCGAGGCGTTGGGGATTGGCTTCCCAAACTGCTGCACGATTTTCAGGCGCTCCTTCTCCAGTTCCTGGCGCCGGATCATTTCCTCGAATGCATTGAATTGCTCCTGCTCGGCCTGCTGCTGCTTCATCCTGGCCACCCTCTGCCTCTCCTCCTCCAGCTGCTGCTGCAGAGCCAGGCTGCGGGCAAACTCTTCATCCTGCTTCTTCTGCATCAGGAACATCAGACAAGGGACCAGGTGAGAAAAGGGGCAGCCCAGGCAGCCCATGACAATCCTTGGGTCTCACAGGCAAAAGCAGATTTAAAAAGAAATCGGGCTGCTGCATTCTGGACCAGCTGAAGTTTATGGACAATTCTTCAAAGGCCACCCCATGGAAAGCACATCGCTACAATCCAGATGTAATTAAGGCATGTGTCACCAGGGCTAAACACCCAGGCTCAAGGCTGGATTCAGGAGAACACTCAGACTATAATCTGAGATTTCATGGGGTGTGTTACTCCCATTCACAACAGGCTAACCTCCTATAAGCAAGACTATCTCGTTTATGTTAACTTCAAATTTGTTTTCCCCCATCCAGTCCATTATTGACCTCAAGACACCAGAGTGGAACCTCCATAGCTACTCTGGATGAAGATGGAAGAGTTAGAGATTTTTTCCTAAATACCACCTGCTGGAATAGGGAGAGAGACCAAGGGTATGTGGGGTACAGTGCTGGGATAGCATGTTAGCTTCATTGTTTGACCAGGACCAAACACAAACAGACCCCAAACAACCATCATTCCCTGCAAGCTGTGGTCTTCAGAGGCATATCTCCTCCTGTTACTCACTTTTTGCACATTGTACTCTGCATATTCTTTGTTGTATCTTTCTAAAAGCTCCTTTTTCAGCTCTTCAGCTCTAGGAAATGCAACTTCTTTTAGTTTCTGGGTGGAGAGAAAGTAAGCATGAAAATCAAGTCCTTTAGCACTCAAACAGAAGCTGCGATCAGTAGCAGTGTAACAATAAGAACCATTATTAGACGGGCCTGGGACACAGTCTGCCAAGATGTTTGCCTAGGCAAGCTCCACTGAAATAAATCGGGAGCTCTGCAGGGAATCAGCACAGAAACTTACAAGGAAGGGTGACACACTACTTAGCGCTCTCTCGTGCGCTCCTTCTCTCTCTCTTGGGCGCCTGCATTTTGCAACATAATTCATTGCAAAATAGTTTCTATATATGCTTGTGATAGACTATAGCTTCTTCCTCATTGCCAGTGTCTGGGAGCTGCAACAGCTTTTCTCTAGAGGGAAATCTTAAAACAAAGTTTCCCCATTACGACCATTGTGGCCACTTACTTTTACTGTGTCTCTCTTCTCAGGAATGATAGCAGTTTTGTAATCACGATGCTTCGGAAGTTTCTCTATGAAGAGCCTTGGAATAGAGAGGACACAGTAAGTGAGAACAGGCAGCTGAGATGTAGGAAGGAGAACCATGATCACACTTGGGATGTTACAGCATTTCTAGGCCCAATACAATAATCCTGTGTGGCTAAGATCAGGCCTACATACCCTGATCATGTGGGGACTCTGGGATCAGAATTTCAGTTTACATTTTTTACAGCAAAATTCCAGGATACAATCCTGCTCTCCACCACAAACTAAAGACATCCCTTTTCTAGCACAGGCACTCCACAGGAAACTGCATCTCAAACAGACTCAAAATATAATATCTAGAGCTTTAGGTCACAGGATCGTAATCTCTGTGAAAAATTGCATCTGTGTTGCTCATATAGCTCTACTTAAATGGCAAACTTGCTCCCCAAGAGAAATTTGACTCTCTGCATACAAAACAGTCCCTGGGCAATTCTGCCACTTCCTTCTTCTAATGGAAATGGTCACCACAGTCAGGTACTGGAGCAGACTATAATTTGCAAATCTAGATATTCTGTTCCTCCACACAAGCAAAGACCAAGGGAATTATTTGTTCAAAGGAAAAACTGGCCTGCCAAGTAGCATCAAAGCAAAGCTCAAGCCTACTTCAGGCACAAGTTTGCATAAATGGAAATGGGTCAACCTCCTGCAGGTAACTGACAATTCAGTTTTGAGCTGCAGTCTTAAGGGTCCTATTTTAGCAACTTAAATGTACTTTCATTTAGGCCAGGATTGGCCAACGAGGAGTTCAGTCTCCAAACAACTTTATCCAACCCCTCCAAATTCTAAAGAAAACACAGTAAACAAAAATGTTTCTAGGTTTACCTCAGTTTTATTGTCTTGCTACTGCATTTGCCTTCCGGAAAGGCAGGATGAACTCACCACTCTGCCCCTGGAGAGGACCCTTTGGGAAGCACATTTGCCTCTCAGTACCTTCCCATATGGGACCCAGGTGGCGCTGTGGGTTAAACCACAGAGCCTAGGGCTTGCTGATCAGAAGGTCGGCGGTTCGAATCCCTGCTACGGGGTGAGCTCCCGTTGCTCGGTCCCAGCTCCTGCCCACCTAGCAGTTCGAAAGCACGTCAAAGTGCAAGTAGATAAATAGGAACCACTCTGGCGGGAAGGTAAACGGTGTTTCCGTGCGCTGCTCTGGTTCGCCAGAAGCGGCTTAGTCATGCTGGCCACATGACCCGGAAGCTGTACGCCGGCTCTCGGCCAATAAAGCGAGATGAGCGCCGCAACCCCAGAGTCGGACATGACTGGACCTAATGGTCAGGGGTCCCTTTACCTTTACTTTACCTTCCCATTACAACCTCCCATCATCTGAGCAAATTTGCTCTGCACCTATGAAGAGCTTCGCAATGGCTGTGCCACCTTCATTCACAAGTCTGAGCATCCCTGGTGGGATCAGGTTGATTACTGAGCAACCCTCCAAAAATGGATAATTTAGGCTAAGCTAATGCTTAGTCCTCCAAGACGAGTTCCCTCACAGTAAGGACAGCCCTGTAGAAGGCCTGACAGAACAGAACCACCATTTATACTGCAATCCACACAGAGTTTCCTCACTGCTCCTGCACTTGTTACTGCAATGGCAGAATCACAGTTGGAGGATTTGTTTAGTTAAAGGAGGCTTACGTGGCTGCCAAGAGGGAGCAGAGCTGGAAGGGATCCACCAAGTTTTACACTTAGCAGGTCCCTTGGCCAGTTTCTCTTCCCAGAAATGCCCATAAAAGAGGAAGCATGGAAGGTTAAGCAAGGCTGAAGGTGATGCTAATCAGGAAAAAATGTACTGAATGTAATGGGGCTGGAGCAGGAAAATTGTGCATAGAAGATGCCTGGGTAATGGTGGCAGCAACAGCAATTGGAAAGGAGAAAAGACTGAGCATACCAGCCCCCCACTCCCATTTTTGGAACTACCAAGAATTTAACATTCGCTTAGAGAAGATTTGAAACAAACTGTGAAGCGGATTGTCAGCATGTTAAAGGATTTCAACAGCACCTGAAACCCTAAAGCTGCAACTCTATGAATACTTACTTGGAAGTAAGCCCTAACAAACTTGGTGGGACTTACTTCTGAGTAAACACACAGAGGCCACAGACTAGCCCACAGTACTAAAGGGGGCGGGGGCGGAGGAGCTCAATGCAATACACTGGACTCTGAAGGAAGGCAGCCAATCACATCCAAGACAGGAAAGAAAAGGCATTTTGCTTGGGAACTGAATGAATGCAAAGGTTGTGAAAGCGAGTAACTGCATGGGAGGTTCCTGCGATATGCATGACATCACCGCCTGTGAAGAGTGCCAATATCCCTTCTTGGCTACAAGGAAGGCTGCTCTTGTGGAATCCGGATCCTGAGGGAGGATTTTGAGGTACTGCTAAAAAACTGGCTGAACTAATGTTACTGGAAAAACCCCAACAGCACAGCTCACTAGAAATTTGATATTGTCTCCTAGGAGTATGAAGATTCCCACTCCCCCACCCTGCCCCAAGCTTTGACTCCCAGATCTCTCAAAGCAAACTTAGAAGATTGTTAAGACTGGTATATGTGGCATCTTAACAATAAAAAACAGGCCTTTGGTTGGGTAACCTTAAACTGCAACTCTGAGCCAGCTAGCAGCTTTTCATTCAAACACTGAAGGGAAAATGTGAACCTCGCAGCTCAATAATCAGTGAATGGCAGCAAGTGAAAATGTAGGTCCTCTTTCCCAGGGGAGAAATGGAAGAGGATTCTCTTGGCCTAGTAAGAAATAAGCAGAACTGAACGAGGAACTGAAGCTACATGTCAATTTATGCGGCCAGCCAGACTGCTGTTAGAGGCCAGTTGCTCGTTGATCTTTTGTTAAAACAACTTCATTGGCTAACAGTCTGCTTCCGACCACAATTCAAAGTGTTGGTTATGACCTATAAGGCCCTATATGGCTTCTGCCCAGGCTATCAGAAATATTGTATCTCCCTAAGATTCTTGAGTGAGCACCTTCTCTCGGTCCCATCACCTTAAGGAGGATGGTTGGTGGTGACCCAAGAGACAGCCTTTCCTGTGGCTGCTTCCATTTGTGGAATTCCCTCCCAGGAGAGAATAGATTGGCTCCCTCTTTGCTATCCTTCCACCAGCAAGCTAAGACCTTGCTGTTCAGACAGGCCTTTAAAAACTAAGGTGCAGACGATTATAGTTGGGGCAAATTGCACTTTAATTGCTGGTTCTAAATGTGCTCTGATGGTGGTGGTGGTGGTGATAGTTTGTTATTTATATGCCCCCAGCCACTCAGGGCAGCTTCCAATAAATTAAAATACAATATGACATTCAACCTTAAAAACTTCCCTGAACAAGGCTGCCTTCAGATGTCTTCTAAAAGTCAGATTGTTGTTTATTTCCTTGACATCTGACAGGAGGGTGTTTCACAGGGCAGGAGCAACTACTGAGAAGGCCCTCTGCCTGGTTCCCTGTAATCTCAGTTCTCTCAGTGAGAGCATTTTAATTACTGTTTTCAACTTGTTTGTTTCTAAAACATTGATATTTTATGTTGTTTTCAAATGTTGAGGGAAGTAATAGTACCACTGTATTCTGCTCTATTGGCAGAGTGTTCCACAGAACTGTGCTGATGACACTAAAGGCATGGTTTCTTGCTGTTGTCAAATGAGCACCACCAACTTGGGGAATGACCAATGATGCTTCTGTACATGATCTCAGTAATATAAGGGTTGGTCTGGGATATAAGAGTTCAGGCAATCCCTGAGGTACCCAGGACCTTAACACTGCAGGACTTTGTAAACTAATACATGGAACTTGAACTGGCACAGTAGCAGATGGGCAACCAGTGCAGAAGGTTTAACAAAGGTGCCCCATGTTTTTGGCCCGATTCCCCCACCAGCAGTCTGGCCACTGCATTCTGCACCAGCTGGAGCTTTCAAACCAGATCCAAGGACAGCTCCAGTGGAGTGCATTACAGTAACCTAGTCTTGAGGTTACAAACATATGGACTACGTTGGTCAGGCAATTCTTGTCGAGGAATGGTTGCAGCTGGAGAACCAGACAAAGCTGGTAAAGGGCGCTTGGGCCTACTCAGAGTAGACCACTGAAATGAATGAACCTACCATAAGTTAGTCATGTATTTCATTTTCAATTGGTCTACTCCAAGTAGGACTAACATTTGATACAACCCATAGGCCAGCCTGTTGAGCCAGCTAGCTCAGTACTGTCAACACTGACTGGTAGCATCTATCCAGGCTTTCAGACAGGCAACATTCCCACCACTACCTCTGGGTATAGGGTGGTATATAAATTCCATTAATAATAATAATAATAATACCTGGAGAAACCAGGGGTTGAACCTGGGACCTTCTGCATGCAAAGCGGATGTTCTACCTATGAGCTACAGCCTTTCTACTGAATGCACATCCATTACATGCAGGCTGGACACTAGCCTCGTCTTTGAATCAAGATATACAGAACTATCCACAAAGATTAAAATGCAGTCAAGGGTTGATTTGACAGGTTGCTTAAATAAACCCTTAGGCTCAGGTTTGGGATGAGACAAAGTCATCTTCTTCTTGCAGATTAAAAACTTAGGTGAGGGAAGAAGCCAGTACTGGCACACCTGAATCACAATAAGTAATTGAGCAAGAATCTAGTATAAGCTCCATCTGGCCCAGCAGGTTTACAATACAATGGTACTTAACAGGCTTATCAGAACAGAGGTTCTTCTGTTATTACTGAGCAATGCAAATTTCTTACGTGATGTACTTGTTGTACAATATAAAGGCACGTTCAATGTTGCCTTCTTCAGAATAGATAGTTGCCATCCGGATGATCTCAACTCCAGAACGATAGTACCTCCGAGGTGGGACATCTTCATTCACCTCCACACTACTGCCCATTTGGATAAGACCCCTGACCCGGTCCTCTGGGGGCAGGCTGACATCTGCGTGGTCAGGCATAGGGGGTCAGTCTGTAGAGAGAGTTGATATGACCGGTACTGAAATCATTTGTATCCAGATAAACCCTCTAACTGAAATCTCTGGAAGATATATGGGGACATGGACTCTCATATAAACTTAAGCTCTAATATTTGTGTAATGAAGATGCTGGCAAAAACACATCTTATAACTACAATCCAATAAGCCTTGAGGTCACAGTGTCTCAGGTATTAATTATAAAAAGCATATCAACAAGCATTTCCACTACCAGTTGTGTCTTCAGAAGCAGGAACTGGATACTACAAGTTGTTTAAGAGACCAAATTATAAGGAAATGCTAAATTAACTTTAGTAGGAAACCTCCCTTTCGCTACTAGAAATCCCCCCCTCTCATCATATTGCTGCAGCTCAGGAAATGGCTTTTATATGGGCTAAATTATACATTGGGGATTTTTTGTACTTTTAATGTTTTATTATAATAATGTACTTCTTGTTCACTGCCTCGGATAGAAAGGCAGCCTTTAAGTATAGTTCCACCTGGTATTGCAGTCAGCTTGATGCAGGCACAAAAACAGATGATGCTACCCTTCATCAGATTTTTTAATGGTAGAATAGGAGCTGTGACTTCCAACCAGCCTCCCCTTTTCAGCTGCTGATAAGTAACCTTCCTAAATAGCTTTGCCTCAGGTAATGTGTGCATGTGGGCTTTTTATACTAAACTGCAAACACTCAACTTGTGCTGTACCTCTCATTCACTAGATGAGCGTGCTATACACATGATTCTTGGTACAGAGATTACACAATTGTCTTTCTAAAGTCTTTTTGCACTGAAGTCCAGACTGATCCTCCAACTGAAGGCACCCAGATCAGCCTTTCCCAACCTGGGATATTTTGGACTACAATTCCCATCAGTCCCAACCAGCATAGCTATGCTTCCATCAGGCCCAGAATCATACAGCAGCACAGGCTTAAACTGGTATCTGAAGAAGTGTGCATGCGCACGAAAGCTCATACCAATAACAAAATTAGTTGGTCTCTAAGGTGCTAATGGAAGAATTTTTTTTATTTTGTTTAGGCTTAAACTGTGAGCTATATTCCAAAACATCCGGAGAACATCAGGTGGAATACAGGGGGGATTTAAATTGGTGGTGGGGATTAGAAAGAAAACTGGATATGGCATTCAAGCCCTACCACTGCTAGCAAGGCAACAGGCAAGCCTTGGCCAGCTGCTCGCTGCCTCTTGTTCCAATGCCAGGAAATCACACACGGATCTCCTACCACAATCTAGAACATGATGCTGGCTAACCTATGGCATTCGCTCCAACAGGAGATAGTGATGGCCACCAACTTGGATGGATTTAAAACAGAATCGGACAAATTCATGGAGAAGGTAGTGACCAATGACTACTAGCCAACATACCAGTTGTTGGAAACCAAAGGAGGAGAGAGGTCCTGTTGCGCTCATGTCCTGCTTGCATGTTCCTGGCAGGCATCTAGTTGGGCACTATGAAAACAGGATGCAGGACTAGATGGGCTATTGGCCTGATCCAGCAGGCTGCTCCGTGGTGAGCCTGTGAGAGAGTGACTGGCCAAGGAGCTTCAAAGCCAAGTGAGGGTTTGAACCTGGCCTGGTCCAGCTCTCTCATCACCTCACCACTCTGGCTCTCTCACTGCTGGGATCTTCTAAGATCCTTATAGAGAGAGCAGGCAACACATGATTATTCTCATGATATCTGCAGAGCTGGAGAAAAATCATTTCTGGTCAAACAGCGAGCAGAGGGTGTGCTGATGTGGCTCCTTGGAATGACAGCGCTGCAATTAGGACAACAGCTTGGAGCAAGGCTAGTCAACATGATTCCCTCCAGGTGCTGCTGGATTCCCAACTCCCTGCAGCCCGCATGGCCAATGATCAGGGGTGATGGTCCAGCAGTGGCGCCCTGTGTGGTGCCAAAATTCTGCGCACACCCCCACCTCTCGTCTTTCATTCTACATCACTGTTGTGCCATCTGCTGCAGGTGCCCTCGAGGCTCCACGCCCAGCGCTACTGAACAACTTGAGCTCCTCTAAATCCACCTCTGGGTCCAGCAACGTCTGATGGGAACTGAAGGACCGCGAGAAAAAGGTGCTGGACTGGGCGGTTCCTTGGTCTGATCCGGCTGCAAGGCTCGCTTTGTCCTCTTACTGCTCCCGTCACCCTAACCATCGGCTGCCACCGCTGGGTGGAAGGTGGGCGTCCACTCCTGGAGGGTTTTATTATGCATTTTGCATTTTGTGAACTGCCTTGGGATCTTCGAGTGAACGCCGGTATACAAATTTAGTAAGCAAATAAGCCACAACAACAGTCCTCCCTTCCTCCCCGGCAGCTGAGCCCGGAGCCTCCGTGAGCTGGTCAGAGAGGCGGGCGGCTGCGCCGATGCCTCCCGCCCCCAGGACGGCGAGAGAAGCGGCGAAGAGCTTTGCAGTTCGGGGCGGGTGGGGGACAGGCTCGCAGGGCGGCAGCAAAGCAGGGGCCGCGGCTCGCGGGGCTCCTAGGCCGCCTTCGAGGCCCCGGACTCACCTGGGGTTGGGGGCGCGGGCCGGCTGTCCTGGCTGGGCTGCACAGACCTGCTAGCGACGGACGGCGGCAGAAACGGAACGGGAGCCACTTCCGGGAGGCTACTTCCGGCTTCTCTAGCCCGGCCCTCCTGCCACAGAGATATTTCAATAGAGATATATTTAGGCGAAGGGTCGCTACTTAGTGTCGATAGGCGGCTTCCGGGTTCTCGTTGGAGAAACCCGCTTTCGAACTCTTCCCCTTCCCCACATGCACACAAGCCCGGGCGGAGGTGAAAGTGGCTCAGAGAAATAGGGATGTTTTTTTTGTTGTTGTTGCTCGGGGGATTGCAAGTTTTTAAGGGTCGCTGTGGTTGGGCAGCAGCTTCCCTCCCTCCCCCCACCCCCTTGCAGAGACTGGAGACGCCCTGCTCCCTGGCTGGGAAGCTTCATTCGAAAGCAGCAGTTGGGCAACACTTTTATTAGGACAAGGGGGTCCAGTTGCACATCGCCTTGTTGTGTATTAAATTGGTTCCCGCCAAAATGTATCTTCTCCCTACTAGCCTGCTGTTATTATAAAAACCCCGGTTTCCCCCATTCCTATGGCTGTCTCTCCCCGGTTCCGAAATAAAGAGATGTTGTACCTGATGCTCGCCTCCAGTTATTGATCCTCACTGATGGAAGTCACGGAATACTGCTACAGGACATAACAGCCTCCCCACCCGCAAACCGACCCACACACAAACACACACGTATATGCACATTACTTTAAAAGGGCACAAGAAGAGTTTTGCATGAAATGCGCATGTGCTCATGTACATGTGTAGGTGCAAATTTAGAAATAATTGCTGCCCTTTAGCAGGAATGTGTCTTGCTTGTAGTGGGAAAAACTATGACAGATCGTACTGTCTGGGAATGGGCTGCCTGCTGCACTGAGTGAAGAAGCTCCTTCCCACAGCGACAATGTCACTTGGCACAGGCAGGGCTGGCGCGTCCATTTAGGCGAACTAGGCAATTGCCTAGGGCGCCTAAATGGAGGGGGCGCTGGCCAGCCTGCCCCCCGCCGCCCCAACCAGCGGCAGAGCAAGCAAACCGCAGCGGCGGGGGGCGCCCGGCCAAGCAGGGGGTGGGGCACCGCTCCGCAACGTGCGTCATACGCAATGACGTCACGTGGCCCGCCCCCTCGCCTAGGGCGCCAAAATTGCCAGCACCGGTCCTGGGCACAGGGCTGGTGCGCAGCAGCTCTTTCCAATATTTTTATTTACTATGAATTATTATTTCACTGAATTGTATTAATTGTTTTGATGTATTTGTTGTTATTGTTGTTTACTTTATTCATACTGTATTTGATATAGTGTTTACATTCCCACCTCCTAATGCTGTTGTGAATATGTGGAGCCCTGTGGAACGCCCTCCCATCAGATGTCAAGGAAATAAACTACTACCTGACTTTTAGAAAACATCTGAAGGCAGCCCTGTTTAGGGAAGTTTTTAATGTTTGATGTCTTATCATGTTTTTAATATTCTATTGTGAGCCGCCCAGAGTGGCTGGGGGAACCCAGCCAGATGGACGGGGTACAAATAATAATTTTATGATAATGAGCTTCTTTGAGCTCAACATTTGTTGTTGGAAAAGCAGAATGCAGATCAAGAATGGGAGCAGGTGTCCAAGATGCAGGAATGTTCTTTCTGCTCTCCATGGTGGTGGGTAATTTTGAGCGCCACCCTGTCAAAAAATTGCGCTTTCCTTCCTTCTGGTTATCTTTAAACCAGACCAGAGGGCCTGTCCTCCTCTGACAGATCTTCAGACTGAGGCCCATCCTCTGTAAAGCAGGGCCCATGGCTAGCCTAATTAGGACCAACCATAATGTCACTGAACAATGAGCACCGGATATGTCTTCATCCAGCATATAACTAATACTATAGAATTCACTTCCAGAAGAGGTGGCGGTAGCTCCCACCCTAGATTTGATAGGATAGATTCATAGAGGATACAGCTATTATTTATTTAGAATACAGCATTTATATTCTGCTCCATAGCCCCAAGAGGCTCTCACTGCAGCTTACAAAAGATTTGCACAAGACAATTAAATTTGAGGGTAGTATCAGATGCAGATACTCCACCCACACGGCATAATAATACAGTATATGTGAAATATCAACTCCAATAGATCAATGCAAATGAGACATCTGTTATGTAATAGAAGGCAAAAGAACAAAAAAAACAAAAAACCACCCAAGATTAGAAATTCCCCAAACCCCTCATTTTACACACATTTGACCTGCACAATTTCAGCCAAACATGGTTAAAGGTGAGCTTGTTGAAACAGCAACAAGTCAATTGGGCAACTCAAGTCTGAAAGAAGGCAGAAAGTTTAAAAGCATTTTTTGCGCCAGATCCATTTGGGGTTACCAGGTGTGCAAAGAGCTTTTAAAAAATCACGCCCTATACATGATGTTGGTGAATGTACATGATCCTTGGAACCAAACCCATGCATAAAACGAAGGATTACTGTAAGTATCATTAAAGGGTAGCACTGGTTCCAGACCCACACAGTGGGTCCAGACCCACACAGCTTCAGCTACATATGAAAACACATTATGATTGGTACAACTGACAGCATTCCTATAGGACTGGACTACCCAGGAAGAGTTCCCAGGTTACGGAGAAAGCAGCAACTAGTTCACTGAATCTGGTTGCAAACTGGAG